>VCHN02000014.1:160741662-161466462 GCA_007115665.2 Sequoiadendron giganteum
CCTCTCTCCCTCTCCCTCTCCCTCTCCCTCCCATGCCCTCTCCCTCCCCCTCTCTCTCTCTCTCAAGTCTCTCCCTCCTACCCCCCTCTCTCCGTCTCTATCTATGTCTCTATGTCTCTCACTCTCTCTCCCACTCCCTCTCTCTCTCTTAGTCCCTCTATCTCTCTCCCACTTTGTATCTCTCCCTCTCTCTCAAGTCTCTCCCTCCCACCCCCTCTCCCTCTTTCTCTCTCTCAAGTATCTCTGTCCTACCCTGTCTCCCTCTCTCTCTTTGTCAAGTCTCCCCCTCCTACCCCTCTCCCTCTCATAGTCACTCCATCTATCTCTCTTCCACTCCCTCCATGTCTCACTCCCTCTATCTCTCTCCCTCTCCCTCTCCCTCTTTCTCAAGTATGTCCCTCCCACCACCTCTCCCTCTCTCTCTCTCTCTCAAGTAGAGGGTTTAGTGTTTAGTGTTTAGGGTTTAGGGTTTAGGGTTTAGGGATTAAGGGTTAAGGGTTAAGGGTTTAGGATTTAGGGATTACGATTTATGGTTTAAGGGTAGAGGGTAGAGGGTTTAGGGTTTGGGTTTTAGGTTTTAAGGGTTGAGGGTTGAGGGGTTGAGGGTAGAGGGTTGAGGGTAGAGGGTAGAGGGTAGATGGTTTAGGGTTTAGGGTTTATAGATTAAGGGTTAAGGGTTTAGGGAATATGATTTATGGTTAAGGGTAGATGGTGTAGGGTTGAGAGAGAGAGGTGGGTGTTGAGGGTAGAGGGTTTAGGGGTTTAGGGTTTATAGTTTAAGGGTAGAGGGTTTAACTTGGTTAAGGGTAGAGGGTTAAGGGTTGAGGGTTTAGGGTAGAGGGTAGAGGGTAGAGGGTAGAGGGTAGAGGGTAGAGGGTAGAGGGTTTAGAGTTTAGGGTTTATGGATTACAGGTTAAGGATAGAGGGTGGGTTGAGGGTTGAGGGTTGAGGGATTAAGGGTTGAGGGTTTAAGGGTTTAGGGTTTAACCTGGTTAAGGGTAGAGGGTTTAAGGTTTAGGCTTCTAACTCCCAGTTATGGGTAGAGGGTTTAGGGCTTAGGTTTAAGGGTTGAGGGGGTTGAGGATTAAGAGGCAAGTAGGGCTGAGAGGGATTAGGGCTCTAGGGTTGAGGGCTGAGGGATTAAGAGGTATAGGGGTTTAGGGCTGAGGGGCTGAGGATTAAGAGGGTATAGGGCTTGAGGGATTAGGGGCTTAAGGGTTGGGGTTTAGGGGTTGAGGGTTGAGGGATTAAGAGGGTATAGGGTTTGAGGACTAGGGTTTAAGGGCTGAGGGCTGATGACAGGGATTAAGAGGGCATAGGGGTTGAGGGATTAGGGTTTAAGGGTTGAGGGTTGAGGGATTAAGAGGGTATAGGGGTTGAGGGATTAGGGTTTAAGGGTTGAGGGTTGAGTGATTACGAGGGTATAGGGGTTGAGGGATTAGGGTTTGAGGGTAGAGGGGTTGAGAGATTAAGAGGGTATAGGGGTTGAGGTATTAGGGTTTAAGGGTTGAAGGTTGAGTGATTAAGAGGGTATAGGGGTTGAGGGATTAGGATTTAAGGGTTGAGGGTTGAGGGATTAAGAGGGTATAGGGGTTGAGGGATTAGGGTTTAAGGGTTGAGGGCTGAGTGATTAAGAGGGTATAGGGGTTGATGGATTAGGGTTTAAGGGTTGAGGGTTGAGTGATTAAGAGGGTATAGGGGTTGAGGGATCAGGGTTTAAGGGTTGAGGGTTAAGGGTTGAGTGATTAAGAGCATATAAGGGTTGAGGGATTAGGGTTTAAGGGTTGAGGGTAGAGGGATTGAGGGATTAAGAGGGTATAAGAGTTGATGGATTAAGGTTTAAGGTTTAAGGGTTGAGGGTTGAGGGATTAAGAGGGTTGAGGGTAGAGGGGTTGATGGATTAAGAGGGTATAGGAGTTGAGGGATTAAGAGGGTATAAAGGTTGATGGATTAGGGTTTAAGGGTTGAGGGTTGAGGATTGAGGGTTGAGGGTTGAGGGTTGAGGATTGAGGGTTGAGGGATTAAGAGGGTATAGGGGTTGAGGCATTAGGGTTTAAGGGTTAATGGTATATGGTTTACGATTTAAGGGTCCCACTCCCTCTCTCTCCCACTCCCTCTCTTAGGTCTTCCCCCACCATAACTGAATAAATATCTCCCTCTCAGGTCTCTCTCTCAAGTCTCACTCCCTCCCATACTACCTAGAATAATCTGTGTCACTTCAATGCCCTCTCTCACAGTCCCTCTTTGTCAGGTCTCACTTACCTCCCACCCTACCTAGACAAATATATTTCACTCCAACCCCCTCTCCCACACTCCCTCTCTCTCTCTCTTCCCCTTTGGTATTTTTGTATCTCTCGGGTCTCAACCCTTCCAACCCCTCTCTTGTTGTCAGGTATTTCCCCCCACTGTAACTGGATAACTCTCTATCCCTCTCAAGTCTCTACCGCTCTCAGGTCTCAGTCACTACCACACTACCTAGAATAATCTCCCTCACTCCTATCACCTCTCTCTCTATCTTGAGTGTCACTCCCTTTGTCTCTATGGAATCTCTCCCTTTCAAAACAACACATTTGGTGCTCTCCAAATTTGGCGAGCACCAAATGTGTTTTACCTTGAAATGGTAAAATAAGGGTTGACCCCGTGATTCAAGCCCACATGCTTCTGTATTTGTCTGGTTCAATGCTTTATCCGATTCAAAAATGCCTTTTTTTATGCAGTTGACTTCATGTTGTACTAATCTATGCTTGATCCATCACCCTTTACCACCAATCTGCATGGTAGACAACGTAGAAGAAGACATTTTGAAGTTTCTACATCATTTTACATTGTCTGAGGTAATATATTCATTTTGGTAATACTGAAATGTTTATATTTAGTATATTTTTCTGTTTTTGACAATATAAACTAAATTTCTTTAATTATTTTATTAATCATAACAATTGGACATAGAATTCAACATTGAATTAGATGGGATTTGCATAAGAAAATTTAATTTTTATGAGTTTGAAGAACAAAAAAATGAAAAACATGACATTTACTTAACACAAATTTACTTATGAATTCTATTTGTATTGCTTATAGTAGTCCATTTCCAGCATGGCTAGTGGAATTCACTCTATTTCATTTTATTTTTGACTAATTTGGAAAACTTAATAGATTTCATCAATGTTAATGCAAGTTTCCATTAATTTTTTTGTTCCATAAAAAAATAACCTTCATCACATGTGCTTAGATAAATTCAAGTGAGTTGACATAGTTGTTAATGCAAGTTTCCATTCATTCATACCATTTACCTTTCTAATAAATAAAAAAATGGAAAATTTTGTGCAATTGAGAATGCTTATTGTCTTTCTAAGTTACCTCATTGCCAAAGAAATAGTGAATAATTATAAGATATAGTATCAAAAACCCTTCTTTGAATTCATATTCTTCATGACTTCGTTGACAATCACAAATTTGGTTTTGAGAACAATAAACACAAGATTCTCTAGTTTTCATTTAGGTGGAAACAAATTATACCCTAGGTTTGTGATGCAGAGCAGGGAGATAAAAACTTCAACAATCACAATTAGATCAGTTTCAAACAATCTTCAATCTCAAAAACCTCAATTCAATGCTCAACTGAACAATTCACATCCACTTCCTTGTAGCATTCACAACAAAGAAAATTGTTCATATCTTATCATATCTTAGTCATTATAACCCTCTCTAATGCATCTAAACATTAAAGCCTTGCTTTAGGCCTTTCTATTCTTGAAACAAGGAGGGTTTATTGAAAATCAACGCTCCAGGCCACTGGTGCAGGAGCACCTTGTAAGCTCAATTTTGTCAAAAAGGTCATCTTTAGTGAGCATGGTCAAATGTTAGGATTTTAGTTAATGTTGAGTATTTTGTGTTCAATAAGGTCAATTAGACCATTTTATAATGTATTTGGAGCTAAGGGAGTTTAGTTGTGTCATAGCTTCCAATTTGGCAAAATGTGGTCAAAAAAGTTACTAAAAGATGCAAAAGTTGTAGAGTTAGGTGCATGCAAGGTTAGGTAAGTAGAATTTCAGTTATAGGTGCTCATTTATGTTGTTATGAGTCCATAAATGTGAGGGTAACCTTGAGGAAGAGGTGAGATTATGGAAAAAATGAAGAAGATCAGGAAGTATTACTTGTTTTTAGTGTAAAATTATGAGTTTTGACTGGTAAATCTATGTTTCAGACCAATGTACGCCCCCGTACAAGTGGTCCATGGTCTAAAATATGTGGGAAACATTATAGACATGTATTATATTTCATTTTTAGTTTTTTTTATTGAGTTTCATGGAGGTTTGTGAGTTTTATGATCATTTTGGTGCTAACGGGTATGAAACCCTGTTTTGGGGTTTTGAACACTAAAGAATGTATGTATGCAATTTTCCTTCGGTGGATACCTCTAAAACTTGGTTAAATGAAGTCTGACAGGTTGTTTTCCATGTTCAATAGGGATTCAAGAGTTAAAGAGTTGATGGAAGTTTTTTGTGAGTTGCTGTCCTAGTTGATTTCTTGTGTGTCTTGACCAAAAATCGAGGTTTCAAGTAAGGGTTTGAGGAAATAACAGTGCTAAAGGTTGGGAGTAAGTTTTTAGAGAATGTGAAGGATATTTTAAAATTGTTCCAAGTATTGGTTGGGTGTGGAGTGTTGAGGAAGTCTGGGTTTCAATAAACCCCTAGGGGAAACCTAGTTTGAAATAACTTAGAGTGAGGGTTTGAAGGTTGGTACCCTATTGAACGTTCTAGTCCCTAAAATAGGTGGAATCTGAGGTTTGATAGCCTAAAAAAATATTTTGCATGGAGATCAAGAGCTTTGAAGGTGTTTAAAGGAGTGTCTCTTTGTAAGAGTGGTCTTATTGGCCTAGTTGCTTGAGTAAAATAGGGCTAGTTTGAGTATTTTATCCAAAAGAGTTTATAGTAGTTTTGAGATATGTTTTAGGCCATGGAAAAGGGTATTTGAAAATGTTGTTACAATCTTCATAAGTTACTTGGTTCATTAGATATGAGTGAGTGTCCTCTGATGAAGGATTACTATTTTGTAAGTGGTTAAGGAGTGAGTGATACAAAATAGCGTTTCTTGGTAAGTTAAGTGATCAAGTTGTGTTTGGTTTATTATTTTAATCTTGTTAGATGCCTTAATAGGTTCATGCAAAGCCCTTATACCTTTGGTGAGGAGTACTATCCCTCAAGAGCTTATTTTATCTTCATAAGACCTATTCTTTGGTCTTGCTAGGGTATTCTTCACTACGCTACTCAGAGGTCACTCCTAAGACCCCTATCTAGAAATCTCCACCAATTTCAAATGCTCACCTTTTCTCTCAAACCACCATAAGCTCCCATGGGCTCAATTTTGATACAAAGTTCCCAAACCTTTCTTGGGACTTGGAATAGACCTTCCTACTACTACTTGTTTGATTTTTCTCCCCTCTAATCCATCTTGGTGGATCCTTTCTTCATTTGGCTATCAAATTCAAGAAACTTAGTTTTTAGGCCTTGTAGCCTTTTTGGTCAATTAGGCCTCCTAAAATTAGTATTCTTGGAATAAATCCAAACCTTCCTTAATGAACCCCCAAACTCTTCATGGATTCTCACTATAGACCTCCTAGGCTTCAAGATTTTCTAGGTTTTAGTCCCCCTTAGTGTCCGTACATAGGCCTATCACCAAACCCCTATTTTCAAGGGTTTCTAGGGTATGTAACACAATATAGTTTCTTTAGCTTAGTTGAGTGCTCTAATGGCCCCCTCTTCTCTTCTCCTTGCATACACATGTTCAAGAAACATACCCCTACACTTCTAAACCATGGATTGGCACAAACCAATCCATTTAGCAAGTCTTCTTGCTGCTGTTCTATTCAAGCAACTAGCAAAAATGCCCCTGCACTCGCCTAGAGCTTGATGGATCTACCAACTCTCCTGCAAACAAAGACTCCAAAAGCTCTATTTACAATATGTACATAGTACCCTACTTGATTCCAAGTGTCCATGGAAGCTTTTCCATGGGAAGTCAAGTGGGGATCATTATTTACAAAACTGTCCCTGAACTGGGCAGTGAATTCAAGAACCCAAAACAATTTGCAAAACCTTAACCAGTTGAACTAGATGACTAAACCAATTATGCACAAGGCAGGAAAAGGTCACAAATGAAAGACTCAAAGCATTATTTTAGTCCTTTCAATCCATCAATTGACTGGATGAAGGGTCTGTCACATAAATCAAAACAAATTTGCTCTTTTCCAAGTCACAATCTCTTCTTTCCAAAACTCAATCCGTACAATAGCTTTCCCACATGTCATATTAGGGTTTTTCTAACCTTATATACCTTATTCCCACATGTTAGGACCCATAGGTCGGGCTTAGAAAATCATTAATGTCATTTTCACACTTTTAGGACAAATTGCCAAGACAACCTTGTCAAGATTTGCCTAATCTCCTCATTAAGACTTTCCCAAACCTCAAGGCTCTAAACTAACCTAACCTTGCCACAACACACACATAAATTCCACCTTGGGACTTTATAACCTAGTCCTTATTACCTTGGTGGTTGGCTAGAACCACCTACAAGCCAAAATTTGCAAAGATCTCTCCAAAAGACCTTAAGGTGCTCCTGCACCAACCTTAGTGTGGATTGGAGTCCTTAGAAGCCTATTTCCTTTGATGAAACTTTGAAAGAGTGTGTGTAAGTCTATTAAGATCCTTCCTCTAAATATTTGAACAAGTTCATTGTGGATCCATACATGTACTCCATCAGCCTCTAGCTACTTTTCCAACTCTTCAAAACAACTCAAAATCCCTACTCTAATATCTAACCCTACAAAAATCTAACTCCATCATATGAAAAATGTTATCTAGCATAGACATGTTTGATAATTCCAAAAAACTTGCTGCCTTCTTTCATAAAATTCTTTTGTGTGTTTCATATTTAATGCAATGTAATCAACGATATCAATATTTTCATAAAATGCATTACTTACTTTTGTTCTATGTGTGTTTTTGGTTCTATGTGTGTTTGTGAAGATGTAGCATTCAACGTCATGTTGAGGAAATGATCGAAGCATCTAACACCGAAAGAAAATGCAGTTAAAAATGCAAGGAGAAGAGAATAAAAAAATGTAGCTTGTGAAGCAAAGGAATTGCAAGCTATACAACCAAAAATTCCTATGCAATCTAAGAGAGATGTCAAATATGAAAAACAAAGGGCATGAATGAGGAAATTTCATGGAAGGACAAGAATGGATACCGAAGTTGGGGGCACATCATCAACCATAGTTGAAGCTCAATGCACATCTCTAGTTGAAGACACATCGGCAACAACATGTGGTTTTCCAAATACATTGCAAATCACATCTCCAATTGAAGACACACCATCAAAAACATTGTGTTTTGAAAGTACATCAACAAACACATCTCTATTTGAAGGAACTCTACAAATGACATCTCAAGTTGGAGGTACAACATCATTTACATGTCAATCTCAAGGTATGTCATCAATTGCACCTCCGATTGAAGGTACACGATCTACCCTTGATGTTGTTGACATTCCCAATGTTGACACAAATTTACATTTGGGAACTTCTCCTAGAGTTTTGCATAGAAAAACTACATTTTTGATTGATATTGATTCCAATGTTTTTAAATGGATGCCTAATAAGATTCCAAAACGTACATGTCAAAGATATGCACAAAGGATATGGAGTTTATTTTTTGCGAAGTTAAGTGAGGGTGGAAGATGCCAACTATTTGTTGAAATGATGAGGCAACTCAAATTTAGGCCCACCATGAAGGCTCTTGGGCTAAGAGTTTCAAATGACTCAAGTGAAAATTCCATTTAAAAGAACTTGATGAGTGCATACGAGAACGTGTGTTCTACCTCACACATGAAGGATAGTTGTGCCACATGATGTGTGATGACAACAACACTATTAAGCAGTCAAACAAGGAACAAGGTGAACCTTACAAAGGCAAGTAAGTGTTTGAAAATAAGTAGATCATCTCTAATGAGAGCCAAAGGAAGGTGTGAAAGAGTGGAGGATCCAAATAGCAATGAGTTATGGGCATTCTCGGGTAGAGTGCCATAGAAAGATACAAGAATTGCTCAAGGTTTGAGATCTTTAATAGTGAATTATTGGAAGGATAACACAAGGACCTCTCCTAATCAGAGAGATGTTGTAAGAAGGAGAATTCGTAGTAAAATCCACGAGCCACATCCAATGCATTATTTGGATACCACTCAAACCTATTTTTTTATGATTTTGTACAAAAGTTTCCTGAAATTAAAATATGTCAAAGGTATTTTGAAATGCTAAAGCCTTTTTATGTCAAAATAAATCACACACGCACTACTTGTTGTTGTAGGGTTTATATTGATTTTTCTAAACATTACGATGTTTATCGACCTATATGTGTAGATATGCATACTGACAATGTTTTTTAGGAATGTAACATAATGCCTCCACCTAAATCGTCAAGGAAATTTTTGTCTTCCATTTTATGTGAAAGAGAGGATGGTCAATGTTTTTTACAAGAAGTCATGTTTGGATGGAACATGTGATCATTGTGGTGGCATGCAATATTTTCCAATTTTCTAACACATATCTAGTAAACACACAATTGGAGATAAAATTGTGGAATTTGGCAAATATAAGACAGTGGCATACAATCTAAAAGATGGGAACAAAGAAAAGAAGTGTGAATTGGTCAGTGATAAGATTCCAGTGTATTAGTTTATGGGAATTTTTCTTGATCAGGTGTTCTATGAGTATGCAAGGAATACACACAGAGCACAATGGTTGGACTCACAGTTCAAGTTATGCAAGGACACATTTCCACTTCGTCATATTGTTTCAGTTGTCGAGTTCACTGAGAACTACACACTACAACCAAAGAACGAGGTGTAATCATAGTACTACAACTCCATGCAGGTTGCTATATTTGTACATATAACATTCATTCATGCAAATGATAGTACAAAGGAAAAAAAGAAAGTATTGAGGGAGTATCACTTTTACATCAGTGATGATCGTACACATTCTATAGAGTTTGTGCAAGGCTGCTTTCATATGTTCTATGCTGATTTGGCTAGTAGGGGCATATCATTTAGTTAGCATATCATATGGTTAGATAATTGTACATCACAATTCAAGAACGCCAAAATGTTTTATTGGTTGAGCATGATGCATAGGATCAGTGGTGTTCAACATATGTGGAACTTCTCAGAGGCCGAGCATGGAAAGGGGGAACATGATGGAGCAGGTGCATATATCAAAATATCTCTAGCATGAGAAGAATTAAAGTACATAGACAATGCAAATTTGATAGATGCAAGATCAATTGTCTAGTGGTGCAATGGTGCAATGGGTCCAGGTAGTGAAGGTAATTCTTTAATTCATAGATTTTTTCATTTAGTAGATGATACTAACATTGAAAAATATGAGGATTGGTGTACACTAATAGGATCAAGTGAGCTACACTCTTTTAGAAACTCCAATGCAGGTACATGGACTATCCATACTCAGAAGATGGCATGCTTTTGTTTTGCATGTACACTTCAAGCATGGAATGATTGCGAGTCAACAGAGTGGGTTGACAAATGATTTGTAAGAATTCTAACCCCACTTGACACTTATCAGCTCCCAACGGCTCTACAAATCATGAAGATGCAATCATCCATTGACTTTGATCATGTATCAGACCTACTAGAACCAGGTAATATATCTTACCTACATGTTTTATTATGATGCTTAGTAAATACATCTAATAAGATGAACATATCAATGCAAGGCACATTTATGTGGTGATTGCATATGAAGATAGTGAAGAGGGTACACATTATTACCTGTGTCGTTGTATCGAGGCCAAAAAGAAATTGGAGGCCCCAGTTATAGACGGAGAAAACATAGAATATCCTACAGGTTCAATGGTTGTTACTAGAACATGGCTTCAAAGGTATCTAGTTAAGAATGTTGCAGTTTGGTTGTTTGAGGACTTCAACACACATCGAAATATTCTCCACTACTCGAACCTTGTTGTCGCCACCATATTCATTTGATCAAATATAAGGGTAGACCTACGAACAAGACCTTGTGGAAAGTGCGTGAGTCTGACCACGAGACAATACTTGACACAATAAAGAGTAGAGAAGACCCGAATGGTTCCCTAAATTGATCTTTAAGTATGCACATTGAATTTTTAAATTCATATTATTGATCATTGCTTTCTTTCAAGCGTTTATGTTTGATTGTATAAGGGTTAGAAAAATTGCATTAATGTAGATATGCAAAATGATGGTTATATGTTGCTCTCTATTGAGCACCTTTAAGTTGGTATTCTGATAAATAACATGAAGGTTAACCAATTACAAACACAAGTTCATCCAACTCAAACCAACAATTTTCCCTAACAACTCTTTTTCATCAACTCTTCACTATTTCAACCTAGTTTCCTTGTACGTGTCCAAACACCAAAACTGGGGAATAACTATCAAACCTCTTGAAAAATACACAAACCATTTAGGGTTTTAGATACCCATTATTCTCATTCCAAACATATCTCAAATGGGCATATCACTCTTTTGGACCAACACCTTGCAATCAGGCTTTTTCACCATTTTAGACCCCCAAAGAGGTCACTTTTCCAAAGGACCTATACTTTAAAAATTCATTTTCACCCAAATTTTGATTGGGAAACACTCACTAGTGAATAAAACCCAAAATTACACAATTAATTTGTAGAGACACGTTTCCCAAACCACTCTACCATGATACCCTCATTTCTTGCTCTTTACATGGTGGTTTATTGAAAAACAATCTTCCAAGTCTTTCCTAACCCAAACAATACCTCAAACACTTCATAAAAGACCTTAAAAACTCAAAAGGATAAAATATATTTTCTTCCCCCAAGTTTCCTATCATTTGCCCACTCAAACCACTCAATTTCACCCAAATTAGGTCACTTTTTCAAAGGGACTCTACTTTAAGCTTTCCATTTCACTCAAAATTCAATTGGATAGCCTTCTACATGTGTTCAAACCAAAGAATCAACCATTTACCCTCAAAAAATCATTCACCCAAGCACCAAATCACAAAATCCTCCTTTTAAGCCAAATAGTGTAGGGCTTATTGAAAATCACATATCCAACCCTCACCAAAACTTGCCAATACCTCAAATAGGTCTAAACACCTATGCCCAAACTTTTCATCAATAAATAATGATGCACAACCTTTTTACACACTTTACTATCTCAAAACCTCACCATTTCACTTCGAAAACACAAATTTTCGCTCCAGGGCTTCATGCCCAACAGAACACTCGACCTCCCCTGCACAAATTCCACACTCCCACACTAGTTTATTGATGTTGCAGACCCATTCCTAACTAGACTCAACTTAGAAAATGGAGGACAATGTGCTCTACACCATATTCCCTATTAGTGTTTGATATCATATGCATTTATGTCTATCATTGATCCTTTTCTGATTGTGACTGTAGGTAATATTGAAGTTTGTCAAAGTTTAAGAAAAGAACAACATCGGTTGGTGGTGCAAGTGTTCAGTGGTATGAGAAACATCGGTTGTTGGTGCATTTTCTGGTTGTCAATCTTCTCTTTCTTTTCCATCTCATAGATTTATCAGATTCTTATATGCTACATGTTTTATGTTAATTATGTCAGTGATATATTTGAAATTTATACGTAGGATCATCAAGAGATGAGAAAGTAGCGAAGGGCCACATCACCATTGTAGGACCTTCAATCGACCTCCTTATCTAGCATGCATGAAGGTGATAGTAGGTCTCGTCAGGTGTATGACTGACATTATTTAGTTATTGCTCTTTTAATGATTTTTATGGGAGTCCATGTCTAAGATTGATAGGCTTTTGCAAGTTTTTTGTGGACCAAATTCGTATGAGAGTACACAACCATAGAGAGGCTACTACCCATGTGTTTCATAGGGAGCAGGGGATGTACATGTTTTGAAGCATTTTGGAATGCAAATAACTGGGCCAGCTAAGGTGGATTGGAGAAACGAAACTGGGCAGTAGCTCCTTATGTTTCTTCTTGTACAATATATTTCATGATTTGGGCTGCAAATGGGAGGATTATTTCCTTGCATGTATTGATACAAGTATTGACAAATGGGAAGATTTTCAAGATGTTCTTCCATCACTATTGTAATATTTGTCATTGACTTAGTGTATTTTTTGATATACAAAAATTATAAGAAATTAATACATGAAAATGTGTATATTCCTTAATATATTCCTCAATTAAATGTGTATATTACATTTAAAATTAGTTGTAATGCTTGATGGTTTACATTTAAAGTTGTCTTCAAGGAAAAGTATAAGGATTTACGAGTAAGAATGAAATAATGTCTAAAATAATTCTAGAAAGGCATATTTTTTTACATTGGACAACATTAACCAGTCTGCCAAACCACCATTGGGCAGCATTAACCAGTTTGCCAAACCACTAAGTCCTCCACTTTTTGGGCGTGATAAGCCCTCTAACATAACAAACCCCAAAACCCTCCTCATTCACAAGTTAGGCAAGGGTTTATTGAAAAACCATACTCCATCCTTCCCACAGCCAACCAAAGCCTGAAACACCTTTAGAAAGGTCTACACAAGCTTAAAAGTTCAAGAGATATCGCTGCCCCCAAATATTTCTTCAAACCCTAGCACTAAACGATCATTTTCCAATAAAAAATGCACCATTTGACATCTAGGGCATCACTTAAAAACCCTTTATCTGCCTCCCTTGCACACATGTTTTATAACCCTAACTAGGCCTTTCCATTGAGTTACAAAAACATATAGTGGGTGGAAGGTTTAATATGACATTTTAATGCACTCAAAACCCTTGAAACAAGGTAGACCAACCCTCAATAAATGGCTTCTAAAATACACAAAATCACTTAAAATCCAACCAAACCAAAACTAAAATGGAGTTAAGTCTGCTGCCCACCTAATTCCATTGAAAATAGAGAACAATTTCTCCGAGCTACGTTCAACTGACTCGATCCCTTAAGGGTCCAAAGTGCAAAAAGGAAAAAATATTTGACGGGATATTACTTGTAAACCCTGGTGCTTACAAAATATTTGTCTAAACCTATGAGATCATGTTGAGCCCCTTTACAATAACCTCTCTCGGTTTTTGCTATCTTGAAGACATTTTCCTGTGGTGTCCAATTTTCACTTGATGGAAAAAGTGTCAAATGCAAGTAGTTGAAAGTTGCAAAGTGGTGCAACTTTCATTCTGCAGATTGTATGACCAAACAAACTATTCCAATGCATTCGAATAGGTATTTTTACGCTAGGAATGGTCCTCTTTCACACCCAAACATGTGGAATCACTCTGAGCTACGTTCAACCGGATCAATCCCTTAGGGGTCCAAAGTGCAAAATGGCTGCAAACTTCAACATGATATTACTTGGATATTGTGACACTTAGAAAATTCTTGTCTAATCCTACGAGATTGCGTTGGGACCCTCTACAATAACCTCTATCGGTTATTTCTATCTCGGAGGCATTTTCCTATGGTGGTGAATTTTCACTTGGGGAAAAAGTTGTCAAATGCAAGTAGTTAAAAGTTGCAAAGTGGTGCAACTTTTGTTATGCAACTCTTGTGACCAAACAAACTATTCCAACACATCCAGGTGGGTACGTTTATGTTAGGAATTGTCCTCTTTCATATCGAAACACGCGAAATCACTTTGAGCTACGCTCAACCGGATCGATCCCTTAAGGGTCCAAAGTGCAAAATGGTTGCAAACTTCAACATGCTATTACTCGGATATCGTGGCTCTTATAAATTTCTCGTCTAATCCTACAAGATCATGTTGGGCTCCTCTACAATAACCTCTCTTGGTTTTTTCTATCTCAGAGGCATTTTCCTTTGGTGGCGAATTTTCACTTGGGGAAAAAGTTGTCAAATGCAAGTAGTTGAAAGTTGCACAGTGGTGCAACTTTCATTCTGCAGCTCGTGTGACCAAAAAAACTATTTCAATGCATCCGAATAAGCACGTTTACGTTAGGCATGGTCCTCTTTCACACCCAAACATGTAGAATCACTCCAAGCTACGTTCAACCAGATCGATCCCTTAAGGGTCCAAAGTGCAAAATGATTGCAAACTTCAACATGTTATTACTCAAATATCATGACACTTAGAAAATTATTGTCTGATCTTATGAGATCATTTTGGGCACTTCTACAATAACCTCTCTTAGTTTTTTCTATCTTAGAGGCATTTTCCTTTGGTGGCGAATTTTTAGTTGGGGAAAAAGTTGTCAAATGCAAGTAGTTGAAAGTTGCAAAGTGGTGCAAATTTCATTTTGCAGCTCGTGTGACCAAACAGACTATTTCAGCGTATTCGAATAGGTATGTTTACGCTTGGAATGGTCCTCTTTTGCACCCAAACACGCAAAATCACTCTGAGCTATGTTCAATCAGATCGATCCCTTAAGGGTCCAAAATGCAAAATGGATACAAACTTCAGCATGCTATTAATCAGATACCATGATGCTTAGAAACTTCTCATCTAATCCTACAAGATTGCATTGGGCCCCTCTACAATAACCTCTTAGAGGCATTTTCTTGTGGTGGTGAATTTTCACTTGGGAAAAAAGTTGTCAAATGCAAGTAGTTGAAAGTTGCAAAGTGGTGCAACTTTCGTTCTACAACTCATGTGACCAAACAAACTATTCCAACGCGTCTGAATAGGTATGTTTACACCAGGCATGGTCCTCTTTTGCACCCAAACACGCGGAATCGCTCTGAGCTATGTTCAACCAGATCGATCCCTTAAGGGTCAAAAGTGTAAAATGGCTGCAAAATTCAACATGTTATTAATCAGATACTGTGACACTTAGAAACTTGTTGTCTGAGCTTATGGGATCAAGTTGGCCCCTCTATAATAAGCTCTCTCAGTTTTTTCTATCTTAGAGGCGTTTTCCCATGGTGGTGAATTCTCCCTTGGGGAAAAAGTTGTCAAATGCAAGCAGTTGAAAGTTGCAAAGTGGTGTAACTTTTGTTCTACAGCTCATGTGACCAAAATGATTGTTCCAACACATCCAAATAGGTACATTTATGCTATGCATGGTTCTCTTTTGCACCCAAAAATGCAGAATCGCTTTGAGCTACGTTCAATTGGATAAATCCCTTAAGGGTCCAAAGTGCAAAATGGCTGCAAACTCTAGCATGCTATTAATCGGATATCGTGAAACTTAGAAACTTCTTGTCTGATCCTATGAGATCATGTTGCGCCCCTCTACAATAACCTCAGTTTTTTCTATCTCAGAGGAATTTTCCTGTGGTGGTGAATTTTCACTTGAGGAAAAAGTTGTCAAATGCAAGTAGTTGAAAGTTGCAAAGTGGTACAAATTTCATTTTGTAGCTTGTGTGACCAAAAAAATTGTTCCAGCATGTTTGAATAGGTATTTTTATGCTTGGAATGGTCCTCTTTCACACCCAAACATGCAAAATCACTCTGAGCTATATTCAATCGGATCGATCCCTTAAGAGTCCAAAATACAAAATGACAACAAACTTCAACATGCTATTAATCGGATACCATGATGCTTAGAAAATTATCGTCTAATCCTATGAGATTGCATTGGGATCCTCTATAATAAAATCTCTCAGTTTTTTCTATCTCGAAGTCATTTTCCTGTGGTGGCAAATTTTCACTTGGGGAAAAAGTTGTTAAATGCAGGTAGTTGAAAGTTACAAAGTGGTGCAAATTTCGTTCTGCAGCTCGTGTGACCAAACAAAATGTTCCAATGCATCTGAATAGGTATGTTTATGCTAGTAATGGTCCTCTTTCACACCTAAACACATGGAATCACTCTAAGCTACGTTCAACCGGATCGATCCCTTAAGGGTCAAAAGTGCAAAATGGCTACAAAATTCAACATGTTGTTACTCAGATATCGTGATGCTTAGAAAATTATCGTTTAAGCCTATTGGGATCAAATTGGACCCCTCTACAATAACCTCTCTCGGTTTTTTCTATCTCAGAGGCATTTTCCCGTGGTGGCAAATTCTCGCTTGGGGAAAAAGTTGTCAAATGCAAGTAGTTGAAAGTTGCAAAGTGGTGCAACTTTCATTTTGCAACTCGTGTGACCAAATAGACTGTCTCGATGCATCCAGGTGGGTATTTTTACACTAGGAATGGTCCTCTTTTGCACCTAAACACGCATAATCGCTCTGAGCTACGTTCAACTGGATCGATCCCTTAAGGGTCCAAAGTGCAAAATGGTTGCGAACTTCAGCATACTCGTATTCAGACAACATGATAGAAAATTCTTGTCTAAGCCTATGGGATCATGTTGGGCCCCTCTACAATAACCTCTCTCGGTATTTTCTATCTTGGAGGCATTTTCCCGTGGTGGTGAATTCTCGCTTGGGGAAAAAGTTGTCAAATGCAAGTAGTTGAAAGTTACAAAGTGGTGCAACTTTCGTTCTGCAACTCGTGTGACCAAAAAAATATTTCTGATGCATCTGGGTGGGTATGTTTATGCTATTCATGGTCCTATTTCCCACTTAAACACGCGGAATCGCTCCAATCTATGTTCAACCGACAAAATCCCTTAAGAGTCCAAAGTGCAAAATGGTTGTGAACTTCAACATGATCATATTCAGAGATCATGATGCTTAGAAACTTCTCGTCTAAGCCTATGAGATCATGTTGTGCCCCTCTACAATAACCTCTCTCATTTTTTGCTTCTCCAAGGCCTTTTCTTGTGGTGACGATTTCTCACTTGGGAAAAAAGTTGTCAAATGCAAGTAGTTGAGTGTGTAAAAATGATTTTTTAGCCATTCCACCCATTGTATCATACTTTAACTTAGTGGAATGGCATAATTAGGGGTAGGGAACATATGTGCATGGTTTCTGGGGCAGGGGAGGTAAGTTGATTGGTTTGGTGGGATGCCCTAGTTGGCAATTTGACGAGTTTTGGTGAAATTCAGTGGTTTAAGAGTGGAAATGGTTAAAATCTTTTGGGGCAGTAGTTTGTGAGGGACTTTTAAGAATTTCTAGGTTCTTTTGAGCATGTTTGATGCATTGAAAATGTGCTATGAGTTGTGGGAATAGGATTTTCAATAAACCCACCCATTTTAGGTTTTTAGCCATAGCAGCAAGGCAGTGAACTGTTTGATAAAATGCTTTGGTAAACATGTCCGAAAAATGTGGTAGCATAGACAAGGCAGTGAATTGTTTGAAAAAATTCCTCAAATAAACGTGGTCTCATAGTGATGGAATGTCATGAAAATCCATAGTTGTGAGAATTTGTGACTTGAGGATTGTGATTAATGATTGGAATTGTGTTTAGTGAGATTGCAAGACCTCCCCTATTGCATCAATGTTTTAGGGTTTTATTCGTAGCAACAAGGCAATCAATTGTTTGATATAATGCTTTGATAGACATGTATGAAAAATGTGGTAGCATAGAAAAGGAAGTGAACTCTTTGAAAAAATGCTTCAAAAAAATGAGGTCTCATGGTGATGGAATGCCATGACAATCAAAAGCAATTTGATTGTCATGGCATTCCGTCACCATGAGACCACATTTATTTGTGACATCTTTTGAACTAGTTAATTGCCTTGTCTATGGCTTGTCATGGCATTCCATCCCCACATTTATTTGATGCATTTTTTCAAACAGTTCATTGCCTTGTCTATGCTATTGCTTACTATTATTCTTTTGATATATTTTTTCGAAGCATCCATAGCTTGTTCGAAATCACTTGTTTTATGATTTTAGCCATAGCAACAAGGCAGTGAACTGTTTGTCAAGATGCTTTGGTAGACATGTATGAAAAATGTCATAGCATAGACAAGGTAGTGAACTATTTGAAAAAATACCTCAAAGAAATTTGGTCTCATAGAATGCCATGATTAGAAAATGCAATTGGTAGCTGCTCCTAGTTATTAGCTATGCAATGTGAAGAAATTGCATAACTGCTTAGGTTGACTTTGTACAAACTATATTGTAATTGAAATTTTGTCATCTATCAGCATCTAGTTATTAGTTATGCAAAGTGAAGTAAAGCTTTGACTTTGAAAGATGTGCAATGCAATGTAATCAACGATATGAATATAAACTACAAAAATCCATTTTTTACAATTTATTAGTTAAAATATTTATTTTATTTGCTCTCTACATTTCTATATGCTATGGGAATACCTTTCAATTTATTTTTTTAAAGTTTATATCTCTTGTTCTACAATTTTTCCCGATTTTTTCAAAAACTCTTATACTTTTGGTTTGTCAAAATTTTCCCCAAAAGATTTTTGCTGCTATGCATTGGAAGCATGAACCATACACATGAATACACACAATATAGGTGAAGTATACATGTGAATAAGTGAAGCATACATGTGAATAAGTGAGGCACAAGTAATTGAAGCATTCCAAAGGATACAAAACACCATGAATGGAGCTTATTTACACAATACGCTTTAGATGGGGCTTATTGAGCATTCAACAGTAATTAATTAAGCATTAGATGTAAAAAAAATCCATGCCTACAAAATTCAAGCATACAATTTACATGATACACATGATAACATCATTCAAGAATGGCAGTAGAAAAATAAGATTTTTTTTAATCAAAAAGCCGAAAGGCTACAATGATATATATTGATAAAAGTATATATAATATATCCAAAAAACCATACAGGTTTAGTACAAAGGAGCCATATGGACATAAAATGTCACGTATATATCGATAGTACAAAAAATATGTTCTAAAATGCCACATAGGTATACAAAAAACAACCCTAATACATAGTCATTTCTCTTAGGGGAAGGAAATAGATCTCGTGTTGCCTTCAAAATTTGGTTGGATGGAGTGATTGTTGCTTCTCTTGTCTTTCGAACACACTCGCTAGTCCTCCTCTCTTCACTCTGGACCTTCAACTGATACAATAAAAGTAAAGATGTTAATACATATAAATTGAATTGTGGAATGACATATAACAAAATATATAATCACTTACCGCATACATATAATCATCATGCACATTTACAACATCACCATGTCCACGATCTGGAGTGACAACCACCTGTAGCAACCATCAAGATAGAAATTAAACTACATAAAAGTATCGTGAATTTTTTCTATAATAGACCATAAAAGAGAAAATATAATGTCAAATCAACTAATCTATTCCATACCTCTCTCAATGGATCAAAACTGGCTATTGTTGTAGCAACTCCATGGTCCATCATGCCACCGACATCACTAGGGTTGTCTCTTGTAAACAATTGCAAATGAAACAATATCTTAGGTATCATGTTGATATAAAGACCAAGAGAGGATAATGAACCATAAGGTGAAATAAGAGAGGGTAATGGGATGAGAATAGAAGGGTGATGCAGAGAGGGGGCTCAAACTCATTCAAAGTGACAACTTTCCTTCAAGAGGCATCTAACAAGATTAAAATGGCCTATTAGAGTAATCCAAAAAATCCTCAAAGCTTGACAACAATCAAGAGTGTAATTTATCACTTTCTCCTAGGCCATGAATTAGGCCAAATTTACAAAGCACCATACCTTTAAAATTTAAAAAAACCCTTGAACCATTGGGGTAGAATTTCCTATTCCCTCAAACCTCTAAAACCATAATCAACACTTAGGTTTGACACCTCCAACATAGCAAACTCCAAAACCCTTAATTTCATGCCAAGTCAAGAGGGTTTATTCAAAGTCCCACTTGCACAACCTCCCAGACCATGCAACCAACTTAGGCATGTATATTATGACCCCAATATTCTCAAAAGTTGGAAAAAACTTCACACTCTCATTGTTTTCCACAAACCCTAGGCCCAAGGCTCCATCTTCATGTGTTTTTCTTCACAAAACTCATCAAGACAATAGGTTTATCTCCTTAGTTCCTTCTTCACAACTCTAATTATGCAACCTAAAACCTACTCAGACTAGTTAGGGACCATTACACTAGTTACAATAGGTACAGTCGGTGTAAGGGCCCTTCAATCATGATTTTGGTTACAAAACCCTCAAACAGGGTGTCCTCGGTCTGTCATAGGAAAACAAGGATATTTACCACAAATCACAATGGATCTCCCTCAAAAATATTCCAAAATATTGTTAACACCTACAACCAAAAATTAAAATGATTTACATGGAACAATCAAACTGTACGAGCTCGTACAGGCCTGCAAATGACAAGAAAACTCAGAAATTTCATGAAAAACAAAGATATTCTTATTGCCAATGCTTCAAACTTCAAGCCAACATTACAAAATGAGTTGTCATGCCTTTTTAAAGGCTTCTCCTCATAAAACCAACACCCAACTACCTTAATACTAATTTTTAAACCTCTCATGACCGTTGCATTACAAATTTGTTGCATTTATGCAACTCACAAATTTGGCACTTTCAAGTTTTGACTCTTTATTGTTTCCTAGACCTTCTTAAACACCTAAACTATTACAAATAGTCTGATGAGACCTTATTCAACAAAGAAAACATGAATTACTCAAGAAAACATCATCCTATCTACCTTGACACCCTTGTCAACTTTGACAATTCCTTCCACATGATTTGCAAACCTTACAAGATGAATACAAAAGCCCCTCAAAGTTGATCAATTACAATAGAATGGCCATAATAGACATTATTAAGACTCAAGAACTCAACTAAAACATCCTAACACACATTTCCTATCAGACACTTAATGAAGAAACATAGAAAAGAGTGGTGCCCCTACACCAAAGGGATTAATGGAACATATGATGGACTAGTTTAGATTGATGGGATGGGCTAAGATGGGATAACAAAATATAGGGTGGACAATTAGAGGTTAACAGGATGCAATTATTAGGGAATAATGCAACATAGGTTGAATTAGGAGGTGTCTAGGGTTTGAATATAGTACATGAAGTGCGAACTTGACCTGTGTGTAGCAATAATAGAGAAGAGTTATCTAGGATGAAACATGGATAAATATGGTATAACATAGGATGATATAAAGGAAGATAGGGTAGAACATAGGGGATCATGGAACATCTAGGGTGAAATAATAATGGGTACAATAATATGGGAGTAAAAGGACATAATGACACATAGCATGGACTAGAAGATATTAGTGGGATGGGCTAGGAGGGGATCATGGAAAATAGGGTGGACTATTAAATGTTAATGGTATGTGATTAGGAAGGAATAAATGAACACAAAGTGAATTAGGAGAACATAATGTGACACAATCAAGGAATACAAATACAATGTTTGTGGTTCTCATCAAATTTTTAGATTTGTATACACACAAAATTATGAGAACTAGCTAACATAGTTTTACAACACCATTAATGAATAAAGGCTACCTGAGTGTAAGTTGTTTGAGGATATGAATTGTGAGGTGTGGAGGAAGAAGGTGCACCAGGAAACTGTTTGAAATCCAAAGCATGTTATGAGACAAACATTCAAATATAACATTCAACTATTCAAATGCAATAATAATATCTTTAATACTAGTTGCATACTTGTGGACTCATCGTTGAGAATGTATAAGGGTCTGTAGGAATAGAGAATGCCTCATGAACAATGCAACCATGAAATTTCATCATATCAAAATTCTACTAATTTAGTTATTCTTAAATTTTAAAATATAATTTAATAAACAACATTAAAATAACTTGCTAAATTTTACTTGAGTGTCAATGCCGAATGTATCATTCAAAATATCATTTGTGAAAGCCATTACCTCTACAATTGATGTAGGCTGTGTAGATGCATCACGAGCACTCTAATAATCGTACGTGCAAATAACACCACAAGAACCACAATGGTAGGGTGGAACTCGGGGCCTACACGTCTCCTCCACACTAGGCTCTACTAGAGGACTCACACACTGTAAAATGGTTTGGGTGAGTGAGTCAATCAACTTTAGCTTGTCCACCTCTACATTGTCCTTAACAATGAAAGGAACAATGACATGCTCCACCATGGGTTTGGCCAAGGCTCTCGGCGCCAATTGTGGATTACGTCATGCAACAGGTCTATCATGTGTGGAGCCCCCACCTCTACCTTGAAAGTCTAAGATGTCAAAATGGTTTGGTATTTTATTGAGGAAAAAATTGCAATAGAGTCTCCTCAAAAAGTATTGCGGAACCTCATGGTTATTGCATGGAGGTTGGTCAAATACCATCCACCACCACTCCCAATTTTTTTTTTTAATTAACTCATGGTAGCACCAATGGATGGGGAACCTCCTGCATGCATGCGACAAAGGTTCATTGGTTCTCGGGTCTATAAATAGGGCACACAAGTCAGCTTTGCTATTTTTCATTTTTTCACATATACATATGACAAACCACTAGCATAAAATTATCTCATCTAATGCTTCTTATTTGACCAAAAATTCATTTGCTCACTCATTTCTCCTACATGAGTTACAATTGACTTCAATGATTCTAAAATCCCTCTCCTATAAGGGTGGGTTTCGACATGCTCAGTTAATCTTCCAATTAATTGTTGAATGTCTCTTTTATTGTTTTCAATTTGATTTTGAATATTTTCTTGTGTTCCTTGAGGATTCCTATGAATTGATGGAGGGGTTTCGGGTTGTTCTTGTATAGGAGGCTCTTTGTGAGGGGGTGATTGTGAATTCTCAATGTTTCGAGGTGGAGATTCATTCCTTGAGAATTAGAACAAAGTTTTATTATAAAAACCAATTTAAATTTTCATTCTAAATTAAATTCAAAATAAATAGAATAAAAATACATACCTCTTTGCAATCTTCGACCTCTCTGACGTGTTGGCGGCATCCTCATGGAAAATGGAAAGCTAATGATGCAAACAATGGACGAGATTTGGCAAGCGCGATTTGTAGACCTCAAATCCTCCCAGTCAAGTCGTGGGTTGAAGAGAAATGAGGGTTTGAAACTTGTTTTATTTCTTTTATGTTAACTTTTACATTTGGCATTTTATGTTAACTTTTACATTTGGCATGTGCCAAATGGCTTATTTCAGCCTTTTTTTGGATATTTTTAAATTTTGGCACCTAAATTGTGTCACAGATTGGTACACTTACCCCTAAATGATTCCTTAATTTATTGTTGTAATATGTTTTACATATTCACATTAAGTTTAGGGAAGTACTAAATAAAATTGACTTAATTGTGCCTTATTTATGGTGTTGTAAGGTGTACCTTTACACTTTCACACTTATCTAGGGCTTTATTAATTAATTGAGGTTAATTATGCCTTAATTTTCCCCTTTAGTTCAAATCCAAGCCTAATTAATTATAATTTTTGAAGAGGAAAACCCAACATTCATTAATTTCATAACATAACATTATCATTGAGCAATGTGTGTCTTGGGGCGAATGGGTCCTCACTTAGACCTAGGACACTAATTTATATTATGTTTTTGGTGGCATTTCAATGATTTCAAATGTATATTCAAATGTAAGCTTGTGTATTTGAATTTTGGGAATTAATGTTAACATATGTATAAATAAGAGGTCATTTCACTAGGTTTCACCTTGAAATATTTAGAGAAGATTTTCATGAGATCAAGAGTACTTTCACAAGAGTAAGAGAAATTTAAGAGAATTCTCAAGGCATTCAATGGCATATTTATTGAATATCTATTGCAACATTCAAGATCCTATTGTCATGTCAAATTCTTCTTGCACCATGCATGTTATTTGAGCTAATATGTTGTTGTAGTGTTCAAGATCCATTCAAGCATTCAAAGACATTGTTTCTAATCAATTTTCAAGATCAATATCTACATCCATTGAAGTCATTTCATGCAAGTTACAGATTTACTTTCCAAGGTTCAAACAAGGGTTTGGTGAGTTGTGACATTGCATTTTTTCATTCATCATTCCTTCATGCTATTTCATTTCATTACAAGGTTTAATTACCCAAACGGGGTTTGACCAAGGTAAACCTCCATTCACCAAAAATAAAACATTTTTCCCTCTTGATGTGTGCTTTGAGGTTTTAGGTTGAAGATCTATTAAAGAGAAAACTTGCAAAGTTGCATTTATTTTCATCATTCTTGCAATTTCACAAAAACTCACCTACAAGATTTATTTCTGAATGTTCGATTGTGAAAATCAAGGATCTGGAAGTGCAAACACAACAAAAGAGAACCTAGAAACTATTCTTACAGAGCCCTAGCAAGGACCCATTTAACATAGGGAGAATGAGTCCTTAGTTAGGCTTGAAAAAACACTTTTTGTGACTGGTACACATTGTTTTCCCTTTCTCAGATCTACATTTTAGCTTCTCGTTCCATAAAAAATGAGCTTAATGTGTTAGATGCACTTTATAGACTGCATTTTGGAGTTAATTTACTATTTTTAATCTTTCTCCCCAAAGTGTTGTTTAATTAGGACCCCCGTCCTTGCAAAAAAAGGAAATTTGTAGATACACACCTTGACTTGACTCACCTTTTGGTTGACAGTCATTTCATTGTGTGGATATCATTCCTGATGAAATAGAGAAGAATAAGTTTATCTATTGTCATTGTGGTGAACCCCCTATTTATCCCTCAACCTATTTTTCTTCATTTCATTTTGGTGAAATCGACTTTTGGTCATAGCAATTTTTTGATTTAGGAGTCCATTTTCACCCTAGATTTAGATCTTGCATTCATTTGCATTTCATTGCATTGAATTGAGTCTCATTTAGGGTTGTTTACCTTACATCAAATTTTCATTTCATTTAAGGGTTTTAGGATTGCATCCTCTCATTCTTTAAATCTGAAAATACAAAAAATTAGTCATTTTGTAAATCATTTACATAGCATTGCATCATCATTTAATTGCATTTGAAAATTGAAATAAAATTGCACATCAAATTAGGTCTTCTAGCTTGTCATTTTTTCACAATTTGCACTTGCATTTCACCTTAATTACATAGAAAATTCAAACTGTAACTTGTTGTTTCTAATCACAATATGGAATCCACTACAATCATCTCATAAATCTGTACAAGCATTTAAAAAAAAACCCTAACCTAGGACCCATTCGCCCCTGGTCAAATGAGTGATTAGGGTCATTTCTTGATTTTCTTGGCACTAAAACATTTGTTTCTGCATTTTATTTTGCCATTTTTCAGTTTTTTATTTCAGTGTATAAATTTTTTGTTAGGTGAAATTCATCATATTTAGCTTAATTTGATAAAGTTAGTGCATTGTGTGATTTCAAAATTGCATTTACAAGACATCATTTCCAAGTTTTTTTGCATTGTGTAATCAGAAATTTACCTTGTTAGAATCTAAAAATCTGAAAATTCCCTTGCATTTTAAAAAATGGACAAGTGCATTGGTAACCTATGGAAGTCTTTGAGATCTTTAGTCGGTGTTTCAAGTCATGTTTTTGGAAACGATCCTAATGAAATTGAACCTAATAACACTCAACCAACTCCTAATGAGTGTCCTTGTGAAGTTGACATCATTGGAGAAGATGACTATAGCATGAACACCTTCATAAATGATTGCCTTAACAATCTTGAGATCAATTCATCCTTTTACCCATCCATGGCAACAACCAACACTCCCTACCATTCCACCACTTGAGATGTTTGGTCTTTTACATCCTAAACTCGAGTCGCAAACTAAGCCTAAACCTCCAAAAATGAGTCAACCTAGCTCCTCTAATCAAGTGCATACCTACCCATCTTATCTTAACAAAGTGACCAACACACCCATCAACTTAGAAGAGACTTATGGCTAAGGCTGTAAGATTTTAACTAAACAAGGCTATGACACAACTAATTAGAATTACACATCAACATTAAGGGAATGTTGGGTTGTTGGTGTGTGGTACTGGTACCAACATCAGAGAGTATCAACAACAAAGGTATCCACATCAGCCAATGACGACACCCAAGCGCTAGTTTTGAGAAAGATGGTGAGTTCAATTAACTTGTTTTTGACACAAGATTCAATGTCAAGATGCTGGTATTAGTGAAAAAAAATTGCACTTAACAATCCTTGTAATTATGGCTAAATTATAAACCACGTGTCAAATTTGATGCCTTTCTCGCTATAATTATGTCTTAATTTTTTTTGAGGCCATGTGGCAAAGTTGTCTTTCTCGCTATTTGATTGAAATTCAAGCTATTGAATATTCTAAATTTGGAATAAGGAATTTGGAGTCACTATATTCTTGGGATGGTTGAGTAATTAATTCGATTCATTCCATAAACGAGTTCCTAAATTTGGAAAGGGATAGTTTTTTCAACTAAAAAGTAATTATAACATAATTTTGAAAAATTGAGTTCTTATGAATTTTAATTAATTAACAAATATGTTTAAATATGTATTTAGAGTGTTGGATAGATATTATCTTATTTGAAGTTAAAAATTATGTGAATTGAAATATAATTTATAGAAAACAAAGTGGACACTAAAAATATCACTCTTTGAAGTCTAATTTTATGTAGTAGTTGAAGATAGGGTGGAAATTGCATACTTTCAATTTATATAAAGTTTCAGTTTTATTTTGGCTAGATTATTTTTTATGTAATGATAAATGTACAAATACTATAATTTTTGTATATAAATAAATGTTTTATATTACTTGTATAAAAATAGTATATTAGACATACTCAAGAAAAAGGTGGGTGGAAGAAGTGACAGTTCAAGGTCTAAGTAGGTTCAAGTTTGAATCGATAAATCAAAAGACATAAAAAAACTCACTAATTGGTGAGAGCTATACTACTTGGAGGTGGAGCATATTCAAATTCATCTATTTTTTTCCATACATCAAATAGGTTCATACCATCAAGAATAAGCTCCTATCAAATATTCTTTATTTTCTTCCTCTACAGGTAGCTAAATACCATGAATAGGAAAAATGGCCAATGCAAGTCAAGGGAACTTTCTAGAGTTCAACCATCTATAACCTCCTCAATCATGAGGCTAAGAAGGGGCTGAAGGTAGAAAAATGGCTAAGACCAACCATAAGAAATCCAATCCCTCACTCATCTTGAAGGGGGATGGGAAGCATGTGATCACTGAGAGTTATGACCTCCTTGACATTCTAATGGTCTCCATGTTGATGTCTATGGGGAGGAGAGTAGCCCTTGCTAGAAATGAGAGTTGATGAGACTTTGGTAACCATACATAGGGTGTTCCTCTAATGGCTGAAAAGTGTAAGTAGATGTGTCACCTTAAGTACAACTTTGTTTGCTTGCACCTAAATCTACATAATTTTTTTATAACCCTAGTACAAAGCTAGAATTGAATGTCAACAAAATTGCTAGAGCAATATTTATTACTTTGGATATGTTTATCCTAAGTAGGATATTACACATGCGTTATTTAAGTTTAATTAGGTGATTTATTTTAGTTGCCTAATTTTACAATAGGATAATGAGTTGCACATTCATGATTTTTTTTTCTTATCTTCATAGATTTAGAAACTTGGATAAGCAATCCCTTATTTTTTGATTTTATGTCTTATATTTGTCATTATATTTTATTCTCATTTGATAATGAAGTAATTATTTAGAGCTCTTTTATTTTCTCTCAAAGACTAATTTTTTCTTGGTAATTTGATTAGATCATTTCAATTTAAAGTTCATATAATTATATTCATTGCAGTAGATTTTGATGTTAACTTTGTTTTCATATTATATAATATGGTATTATAAAAATTAGTGCTAGGATATTTTTTATAGTTTCCACATTTAAGAGATTTAGGGGGTTATTTAGCTTTGCATATAGTTTTTTTCTAAAAAATAAGTATTCTTTTCTCTTACACCTTTAAATGATCTAGAGAAACAGTAAGGTTTAAAGGAAGATTATTAACCTTTGGGGTCTTACATGTGTGTTTTTCTTTGATTTGGTGATTGCATATTTTTAGTGATTTTAGCATCATTTTTACTATTTTATTGCATCCCAGGAGGCTCAAAAAAATTCAAAATGGCCATTGGTTTTCTATAATTGAAGATTATTTGATACAATAGAAAATGGGGGTTTGAAGCATGGATCTCAAAAATTACTCACAAACAAGATTTTTCAACCTAATTATGCCTCACAATTAAGTTTGAAAAGCCCTAAAACCCTTAGTTCCATATAAATCATACCAAGTTCTAGTTTTGGGAGCATTCAAGGAAAAAAAATGGCCAATAAAGTCATATGGCCTCCCCAACATGTAGTCCAAGGTAGATTTAAAAAAGTAAAAAAGTAAAAAAACTAATAATGCATAAGCACTTTAGTTCTTGGCACTTAATACCTTGTTGCATAATGTTTAAGAACTTAAAAAAATTGAAGGGCTTTATGCCTTAGCCATTTGGACCTTGTGGACCACCTATAGGCCCTTACAACCATAGTCAGATAACCAATATTCTTGAAAGTTTCTAACTATTGTAAAAATTGCTAGTGGTCTATACCAATCACTAAGTAAACTCACCCATCGACTACCATTTCATCATTGATCAGTCACTAGCCACTAGTCACACTACCCTCTAGTCACCCAAACACCACCACTTGGTCCTCTTTCTACCTAGAAGGAGTATTAATTGACAAGGAAAATTTCACTATTAGAGTCAATTTTGTAAATAATTAAGTGATAGAAACCTAGTGATAAGCACTTTATAGCCACATTGATTCCACTAATAAAAATGATGGCTTTTTAAAAATTGTAGGTTAAAAATATTTGTTGTTCTTACATTTGGTAGGTTTTATTTTCCTCCTTAGATCTTTATTTCTTTCGAAAGAATAGGGTTTTAAAAACTATTGCATGATAGAACTACTCAACCACACATTTTATTTTTTATATCTTTTATTAGGTTCATTTTGTATTAAAAGTTGATCTATTTGCCAATTTGGGCCCTAAAAACTTGTAATATGATAAATATATTATATAAACACACTAAGTATAACGTTCCAACCTTGGGATTTTGGGGGGTGGATTTATGGAATTGGTGAAAAGAGGGGGCACCTTGTGTGTCTTATTTGTTACATTTTGTACTCTCATTTCTGCATAGCAAAAACCATTTTTAAAAAATTATTATTTCTAAATATATGAATTAACAATTCCTATTCTCACAACCTACAATTATATTGATTGGAAATTTAAAATGATAATCTACTTTAAGATGTAAGGATTACATAGGGTTACAATTTGTCTTGAAATAGTTCACCAATATTAATTGCAAAAACTTCTAAACAATATAATAAATGTGATTAAATATTTGAAACCTTGTATTTCTCATTTGTTCTCTTTCCCTCTTTCTCTTTTCTTTTCCTCTCACCCTTTCACCTTTTGCCCTTTCTTTTATCCCATGGATAAACTTGGAATATATTTCATTTAGAATAGATCTTTATCATGCATCCTTGCTATATCTTGTTGTTAGAGCACTTGTAATTTAACTATCTATTCAAGACATTTATATGCATGTGTGGCTGTATATTTTTTAAGGGAAATAAATTATTTTGTACGCAACCAATTTAGAAACAATAATAAGAAATTATAGCCTCTTGTTAAATAGAAAGGTGTTGGCCTCTGAAGCTATTCTCAAATAGCCAAGACCTGGTGATCTTGAACCTTAGGGAGAGTCTCTTAATTATCCTTTTAAAAGAGTGTTGTTGATTCTTCAAATAACATTGTCATATATTTTGTCCAATCAACACAATAACACATGAATTTTTATTTTGGCTCATATAAAAATAATATCCAAGACATCCATATCTAGATATTATATTTTCCCAAATCACTCTTGATTCTACCATAGCTTCATAGCTATTATACCCTAGTTGCACACTAGGATTTTGCAATCTTTTATATAATTTTCCAAATAGCCACACATCATAATTCACTTGCACTCATTGTATGCTATCTTCCAAGCTTTTATTAATAATTGTTGACTTGGTAACATGAGTTTGACCAAAAGTAGATCATTGCCTAGCAAGCTTCTCAAAGGTGTTTGTCAACACTACCAATCTCTTTGTTCCAAGTCTAGACATCAAGGCAAAAATCTAGTTTATAAAATACTAGATCATATTCATTCATGAACTCTAGATCAATTTGATGGCCCATTATTGATTCAATGATGCATTATCATTATGTAGCCCACAACCTATTGACTAATATGCACAATTTTAAAATTTACAGATTTGAGTTATCGTTCTATTTTTAAATATTAAATCAATTATCAAAAATCAAGTATACAACGTCTATTATAATATTTTCTCTTTTAAAAAAAATTCAAAATACATATATTATTGTCATTTATTTTTATTTTCAAATTCATTCATATCCTATACTTATTTAATTAATAACTTAAATTTTTAGTCGAACTTATATTGTCTTCTATCTCTATATAATATATATATATATAAATTTCTAAAATATTAAATACATAAATAAAAATAAATAAATAAATAAAAATCCGAAATGAAATGCAAGTGTTGTTGTCAGTGTAGCTGTGATCTATTCTCATTTAATTTTTTACATGAACTTTTAAAAAGCTTACTATAAGATAAACCCATATCTATCAACCGATTTCTTGGAAAGAATGTTGGCTTGAAACTATCATTCTATGTAAGGAAGACATTAGCTTATTGCAATAAAAGGGTCCCCACGTATATGATATTAAAAGGCAAGAAAAAAATAGAGAATAGGTTTTGCAACATAGTAATGTCAAAAACTTAACTCAATAATTTTTTAAAATAATCTTCATTTCCATCTCAGATTTTCTTGGCCTGGGTGGGTAAAGATCTTACACAAACTTAGTTGCCGCTTAAATGTGGTCTAGGTCATTAGTCAACGGAAATTTGTATGTGACTGTGAAGTGTATTTTTTGTTTAATTTTAAGTAGTTAGAGTGTTCTCATTCAAATTATTAATTAGGGGGAAAAAATAATTTGGATCTATTTAATTCAATGTGTTTATGTGACTGTTAAGTGCATTTTTTGTTGAAATTTAAGCAATTAGATTGCTCCCATGCAATTTTTTTGTAATGGGAAAAGGATAATTTGAAATATTTCACTACTGCTTAGGAATTTAAAATAATATTTGAAAAAAAGAAGAGGTTAGAAAAAATAACAACTTTATATTGAAAAAAATGATGCCTTCCACAAATTTCTTTCCCTCCTTTCTACAAAAAATATTATTAATACATTCATTCATACATATAAATAATTCAGACAAATAATTGTATGTGGTATAAACAACTATTACTAGCTTGATTATACTTTCCATTTGTATGTGCTATAAGCACCTATTGCCAATGAATTATTTTCTTTTAATTTTCATTTTAATTTGTTGCATTAGAATGCAATTTAGAATATAAATTTTATGCCCAAAACTCTGTATAAACAATGGATTTGGTTTGTATAACATTAAAAAAGCTACAATATGATTTAACAAATATTAAAATAGAAAAGCACAAACAACCCCTATTTTCTTTTATTTTTCATTTCAATTTGTTGCATTAGAATGCAATTTAGAATATACTTTCTATGCCTAAAAATTTGTATAAAAAATGGATTTCGTTTGTATAACATTACAAAAGCTACAATCTGATTTAACAAATATTAAAATAGAAATGCAAAAACAACCCCTATTTTCTTTTAGTTTTCATTTCAATTTGTTGCATTAGAATACAATTTAGAATAGAAGTTCTATGCACAAAACTCTATTTAAACAATGGATTTGGTTTGTATAACATTACAAAAGCTACAATCTGATTTAACAAATATTAAAATAGAAAAGCACAGACAACCCCTATTTTATTTTTTAACATTAAAGTATTTGTTAACATATAAAGAATATGTCTGAGCAAAAATGGCTTCCCAATGGTTGTTTTTCAAGAAAATACAAGAATTTGTCTTGTTCCACAAACAATGGCTATATGAATCAGGATTATTCTACACAGGGTCCCACAGGCTATACAAAAAGGCATCATGCAAGACACGTGGAGCCTGTGATCAGGCATAGATTCTCTAGACCTAACTGGGTGTCATTTTATTATATACGACATTTAAACAAGAAGAAGCATGTTGTTTTTGACATATATGAAAATGATAGACCACCATTACTCTCGAAAGAGTTTCAAGGGAAACAAAGAGAAGCAAATCCAAGGTTTCTTAATCAATTGTACAGAGAAAGTGAAGCTGACTATAGGATGAATCAAAGAAAGGAAGCAAAAGGGGCTAGGGTTTCAACAGATAATCATACTCAAGGGAAAAAACGCATGCATGCAACCATTGTTTCAAATCGTTCAAAAGATCCCTTCAATCCAAGAGATAAGGCACATGCAAATCAGGGTAATAAAGATAATTCATCAGCTTAGGCGTGACATGCAAGCACAAATGCAAGAAAAGATTTTCGTGGGAAAGAAAAGCAACAACCATAGTTATAGAGTGAAAAATTAGATGATTATAATCCTAAAGTCTCTTCAAAACTGACTTTTCAACATGCAAAAGTAGGCAATAATGGTTCTATGACACAAACCACCTAGATCAAGAAGAAGGAAACGATCCGAAAGATTTGGGTCAAAAAGCAACAACCAAATAAGCAGTCAAGGGAAACTAAAACCAACAAGAAAAATAAAAAGGTGAATAAGAAAAATAATAAGAAGGGCATACAAAACATGGAAAATGGAAACATGCAAAAATCCATCCAAGCTTCACCTACCAAAAGACTGAATACAATGGAGCAAAAGGTTGTTGTCAATGTCACATTTTTAGAGGACTTGTTACAATATCAAATTAAGGATCTTTGTCACCAGGCCTTAATATGTAAGTTTTGGGACCTTATTCTTGATATACATACTTTGAAAGATTTTCTATTTGATGAATGGGAAGGGGAATCAAAATTATTTTATTTGTATCAAAAGGAGGGTATTTTTATTGTACTTTTTCATTCAAACTTGAAGAAAGGGATGTTGTTTATAAAGTGAAATCCTGGATAAATGAAGGATCTAGTTTATGCATGAATCCTTGGATTCCTAATTTTAAATCAGATCAATTTATGTCAAAATCTGTGCCAACATGGATTCAATTAAAATCCTTACCTCTCGAGTATATGGATTTTAAGTTAATAGAAATTTTGGCAAATCATATTGGTATCTTCCTTCAGCATGACACAACTTTTTATGATAATCCCACACAACCTATTAGGGTTTGTGTATTGCTTGATACTACAAAACCATTCCCTGATGAAGTGCATATAAAATCTAAGTTTGACACATGGATTCAAGAAATTTCAATAGAAAGTAATCAAAATACATGTTCTTTGTGTCATTATATGAAACTTTTGAAAGCAGAATGCCCTAATATGTCTAGTTGTCAAAAGAAAGAGAGCTCTTTACAATCTCCTTGTAGTAAATATTTGTCCCCAATGTCTGAAAAGAAATCAAAAGTGATTGTGCCAACATATTTGACTAATGGGAGCATTTAGAAAAGAGATAGTTTAGCTCCACTTTATCAAGATAGTTCAAAAGTGGTAAACTTTAAAATGGCCAAATAAAAAGATTCTAGCACTCCCTTGCTAAATAATGCTCCAGTTAGGCCAGTATATCAATAAAAAAAGGTTGGTAGTGGGAGGGGTTTTTATTCTAAAGTAACATTCTCAGTTGATTAGTTTCTTGCACTAGCTCGCCAATTTTAGTTTAATGGTTTTCCAATTCAAATTCCATGTACTTCATTGGAAAAGAAGTTACCCATTTAGATCACACATAATTTTTTGAAGAAGAGGCATGATATTCCTCAGAAGGAAGGTCTCCTAGTTCTTAATCAGGATCAAAGCTCTCTTCAATTGCAGACTCAGAGTTCATCTCAGTTGGAGGACCAAATATCCCTTCATTTGGAGAATCAAAGCTCATCTCAGTGGGAAGATCACAACTACCTATAGTTAGTGGGTCAAAGCCCTCCTCAATTGAAGGATCCAACTTCCCTCCAATTGGAGTTTCTTGCAAAAAAATTACTCTCTTCAATAGGCTCAAAATTATTTGATGAGATTGCAAAAGAAATTCAAAATGAATCAGGTTTGCAGGCAGAGGAAAGGTTGAATCCTTTCAAAGATGTTATTGACCCAATAATATCGAAGGAATATTTCTGACTGAGGGTTGCATGGAAGATAAAATGGAATTGAATATAGTTTTGGAGCTTGAGTTTGAATATTCTCAAACTTTATCCTTAGCACAAATGGTTGTCCATCAGTTGTCGATTAAGAAATCTCTAGGTAAAAGAGGCAAAAAGTCAAAAGAAAAAAAACTAAGGAAGGAAATTAAGTCAAGGGTGCAAGCTACACTAGATGGAAGATGCTCAGTTAGCAAAAGGTCGAGGAGAGCATGCTACTCCCCTCATATGCAATAAAAATATTGTCATGGAATGTCAGGGGAATTAACAAGAGAGCCCACATCAAACACCGGACTGATTCTTCAGAGGTAGTTGTGTTAGTTTTGCAAGAAACAAAATTATCAACAAGCTCCTATGAAACCATTGTAATGAAATGGGGTAAATGGAAATCTTTGCATATCCTAGCACAAGGAGAATCAAGAGGATTGATTGCCTATGGAACCCAAAATCAGTGTTAGTAGAAGCTATGAGAGGAGATAGTAATTGGAAATTAATGAAAGTTGAGTCTTTTGATTCATGCTTCAAACTCATTAATGTCAATGGTCTAACAAAAACTCAGGATTAGAAAAGGTTGTGGGATAATTTAACAAAAAATATTCAAAGTTTGGGGACTGAAAAAGTGACAGTGGCAAGGGATTTTAATGCTATAGTGTCTCTCAAGGAGAAGCATGGAGGTATTTGTCCACCCCAGATAACTATGGAAGATTTTGAGAATTTTACTATGGATAATTCTTTAAGGGATTTACTACTAGAAAAAGGTAGTTTCACTTGGAGGTATAGGAGAAGATATTTTTCACAAATAGTTGTTCGGTTAGATATATTCTTGATTTCACCAAATTGGGTTTTCGAACCTTTTCTCCTATCCTCACAAATTTTTCCATTTACATGTTTAGATCATTATGCTATCTCCTTATTGATAAAGAACAAGAATATGCCCCCTTAGCACAAGCCCTCCTTCAAATATGAGAAAACGTGGTTCATGCATCCACTATTATTTCTTTCTTAGACAATGGTGGATGAGTGCACCACATTATAGGGGCACCAAAATGTTTTAGTTATTTAAGAAATTGCAATTCATCAAGGGTTAGATTAAAAATTGGAATGTGCAAGTCTTGAAAAAAAAATTTGAACAAAAATATATAGTAGCAAAACAACTGGAAGAAGTCCATGAACATATTATTCAAAATGGAATGGATTCCAATACATATGTAAAACAAAAAATCTATAATTAATTTTGGAAGAACTGGGGAAAAGAGAGGAAATTTATTGGCGTTAGAAGTTAAGAGAATTATGGTTGAGAGAAGGAGATCATAATACAAATTTTTTTCATGCATCAGTGCAACAAAAAAGAGCAACACAAACCATCTTCTTAATTTAGGAAATAGAAATAGGTAAACAATTTACAAGTGCAAATGAGATCCAGGAAGAAGGTGTAAAGTTTTTTAAGAATTTTCTCGCTCCTATTAAAACTAATTCTACACAATGAAGGGAAGATGATCAAGAGTTGCTGGTAGCAATACTGACCCTTATCTCCCGAGCAGACAATGCTGAACTAATGAAGCCTTTTTCATTGGAAGAATTGAGAAAGGCGGTTTTTTCTCTTGCTCGAGACAAGGCCCAAGGCCTTGATGTTTTCACCGCTTTTTTTTTTCAAAAATGTTGGGATGTTGTGGGTTTTGACTTGCTTCTAGCCTTGAAAGAATCAAGGAAGTCGGGCAAGATCCTCAAGCACTTTAATGTTAAAAATATTGCTCTATTACCAAAGGTAAAAGAGCCTAAAATTTATTTTGAATTCAAGTCGATTTTTTTGTGTAACACAGTTTATAAAATTTTCACCAAGGAAATTTATCAAAGGCTGCAACATTTAATTCTGAAAATCATTTCACAAGAGAAATATGACTTTGTGCTGGGTAGAGAAACAATAGAAGGGGCTCTGGTAGTACATAAGGTTCTTCACTTTATTAAAACTGATCATCTTCCACCATTTATAAAAAATTTAGACATGATGAAATCATATGATAGGGTTGATTGGAATTTCCTCTTGAAAGTTTTGAGCAAGTTTGGGTTTTTAGACAAGTGGTGTAAATGGATTTTATCTTGCCTATCAAGAGAGTTATTTTCTATATTAATTAATGGTTCTCCTTCAAGGTTTTTTAGAGCCACACAAGGTGTAAGACAAGGTGATTCTCTTTCACCATTTATATTTATAATTATGGTAGAAGCTCTGAGCAAGACTATAAAAGAGAAGAACAATTAGGGTTTATGGCAAGGGATACATATTACACAAACTAGTTTGTTAGTTACACACAATATTTTTGCAGATGATACTTTACTGTATGGAAGGGCGAATGTTAATGAAGCCAAGAAAATAAAAAGTATTCTGGATAGATACTCTGAGTTGTCAGGACAAAAGATAAATGCTCAAAAATCAAAAGTATATGTTTTCAATTCTAAAGTAGCTGTAAAAAGAAAGATTATTCAAGTGCTAAGTTTTCAAGAGGCAGGTTTACCTTGTAAGTATTTGGGCATTCCTTTCTTTATGGGTGCTAATAAACCATCCTTTTGGGCTAATGTTATCGAAAGAATTAAGCTAAAAGTATGTGCTTGGAAATCCCGTTGGTTGTCTTTATCAAGGAGAATTATTTTTGTTGGATGTTGTGGTTATGTTGCTAATATGTGGTTGTCATTGATGTCAACACTATTAGCATTGGTGATTTTTGAAGGCTGTATATGTCGAGGATATTGAGAAAATTGTAATAAATATGTTGTAGGCAACCAGTGAAGCTGAGAAGGTCAGAATGTTGGAAAGTTGTGAATGTTGAGTATTTGGTGGTGAGCACTAAAGGGTTTGTTGCTCAATCTATCTAGTATGTTGTCTGAAAGTCTCGGTGATACACATAAAGATTTGAGGAAGTTATGAAGTTCTATGTTCCTACAGTCATTATGTTACTGTAGTAGGTGTTCTTGGAAAAAGAGGATGAAATTCTAGTAATTTTAGTTGTTGTGCATGTTCCTATGATGTTCATGGATGAGTCTAGATCATGATCTATTGGTTCTGTATTCCCACATTGATCAGAGTGTTTGTGATCGGAGATTTTTTTGATGTGTGCTTAAGTTTTCATCTACTTGGCCAACATGGTGGTGGTAGCATGTTGTGGATCCATGAAAATTAATATTTTATTGTTTGGCATATTCGAAGGTGTTTGTTTGGGTCCTCACTATGTTGTGACCGACTTGTGTTGGTGCGCATTAAGATTTATTCATGTATTGAGGCCGACAATTTTAATTCATTATTTATTTGTGGCCGACAGAGTAGATGTAAATCCATGTGGCAGATATATAAGAGTGATTGTTTACTCATTTTGAAGTGTGCTCAAGGTATGCTCGGTGTGTGCAAGTGGTGTACATGTGAGAATAAATTTCAAATCATTCAAGAGCAGAGTAGACTTTGGAAGTGTGTAGAAGTTTTTGTGTGCCTAACCGAACTATAATCAAGATTTTGTAGAAGCTAAATTATCAATTCAAACTCATCAGATGGATTTAATCTGATTATTGTATGTAAGGAAGTGATCCTTCCTTTGAGTAGTGTGCTCTAGGTAGTGTTCCTGAATGCAAGTGCATTCCTTTTTTATTCTTCATTATACTTCTAACATGGTATAATCTTGTGGACTAACATCTACCATGGTTTTTCCCCTAATAGGGTTTCCACGTATAAAATATTGGTGTTCATGTGTCTCTAATGTGTTATTGATTTATGCTTGCATTTTTAATTATCATATCTGAGATTAAAGTTGAATGAGTTTGATTTTGGTAATAACTGATTAACCCCCCTCTTATTTGTCTATCCTTGTTTTTCCAAAAATTGGTATTAGAGCTAGTTCCTCTAAAGAAGCCTAACAACTTGAGGTGATCTGAGATGGCATCATACAAGAAGGATAGTCCTAGATTTGATGGTACAAACTACTCTTTATGGAAAGTCAGAATGGAGTGTCATTTGAAGTGCATTGGAGAACCTTTCTGGAAGATCACACAAAGTGCATATACTATTATTTATAATGGTCATTTCTCTGAAGATGAGATCAAGAAAGCATAAGCTAATACCAGAGCTATTGAAGCATTGTTGAGTGCTTTGATAGATTTAGAGATGATAAATGTGATAGGATTGAAGACTGCACATCAGATGTGGAAAAATTTGGAAACATTGTATGAAGGAGATGCACTAGTGAAAAATGCTAAGCTACAAATTTTAAAAGGCAAGTGGGAAGACATGAAGATGAGTGAAGATGAGAACATCCTATCTTTTTCTCAAAAGATAAATGAACTGGTGATGAGCATTAGATGTTCCGGTGGAGCCTTGGATGAAGAAGAAATTGTGGCTAAGATACTTAGATTTGTGCTTCCCTCCTACAAAATAAGAGCTCATGCTATTGATGAACTCAGGGCAGTGACAAATGTGACAAGAGACATGCTGATTGGAAAAATTTATGCCTTTGAGTTAAGTGAATTTGGTGAATCTACTCCTAAGAACGAGTCTGCATTCAAAGCTATTGTATCTGGAAAAATCCAACATAGATACAATCCGAGAGAGAGTTCCAAAAGGACATTCAAATATGAAGATGAGATGAAAAAAACTGAAATGAAGAAAAAAGAATTAGAAGAGCTGGAAGCATTGATTGTGAAAAGGGAAGCCAAAGGTCATAGTAAGTACAAAGAAAAGTTACCTATCAAATGTTTTTCTTGCAATAAAATAGGTCATTTTGCATCAAGATGTCCTGAAAGAGTTTCTAAGTACAAACTTGAGAAGACTATATTTCAAAATAAATGCTATTATGCTAAAGAAGGTGTTACTAATGCTGAATTTTAATAAGAAACTGGAAATGAAGATGAATGGATATTCATTGCTATCAAATAAAATGGTCAGGTGTTGACTGAATCTACTAGTAATGTGAATGTTGAGAAAGCTCTTGCAACAAAAAATGAAGAAAATGATGAGTGGGTAATTGACAACGGATGCTCACATCATATGACTGGTGACAAAATCAAGTTTGTAAGCTTGGAAAACTGTTATGGTGGTGTTGTAATATTTGGAGACAACACTTCTGGTGTGATTCGTGGTAGAGGCACTATTTCTTTTGGTGGTAAGCATAATACTGATGATGTTCTTAATGTAGAAGGTTTAAAGAATAACTTGTTGAGTGTTGGAAAAATGGTAGACAAGGGCTACAATCTTCAACTCAAGGATGGTAAGTACAAAATAAGGGGAAGTTCTGGAAATATGATTGCTTCAGGTACAAAGACCAAAGGTAATATCTTTCATTTGAGTGTTGTTGTTTAATTTATCAAATTGATGTAAGCTGGTTATGACATAGGAGGTTGTGTCATGTGAAATTTGATAACATTGTCAAGATAAGCTCTACTCAAGCAGTCAAAGACCTTCCTAAGTTAGTGAAGCCTACTAACACTATGTGCATGGAATGCCAGATGGGAAAGTAGACAAGAAATTATTTTCGGAGCAAACAATATAGCTCTAATGGAGTACTGGATTTGATACATATTGATTTATGTGGTCCATCCAGAATCAAAATTCTACAAGGTGAAAGGTACTTTATGTTTCTTATTGATGATTACTTTAGAATGATATGGGTTGCTTTCTTAAGAGAAAAACATGAAGCATTAGAAAAGTTCAAAAGTTTCAAAGCTATGGCAGAAAATGGGATAGGTCAAAAGATCAAATTCCTAAGGTCAGACAAAGGTGGTTAATTCAGTTCCCGAGAATTCAATTCTTTCTGTGAAGAGCATGGAATCCAAAGACAACTATCTGCTCCCCGGACCCCTCAACAAAATGGATTCATTGAAAGAAAGAATATAACCATTCTAGACACTGCTAGAACCATGATGTTGGAAAAAAATGTTCCTCATTTCTACTAGAGAGAAGCTATAAGTACTGTTGTGTACACCATTAACCGGGTGAATGTCAACAGTAATTCTGGTAAGACACCTTTTGAGCTATGGTTTGGTTATAAGCCTACTGTCAAATATTTCAAAATTTTTGGAATAAAATTTTACATCAAGAGAGATGATGATATAGGCAAGTTTGATGCTAGAAGTGATGAAGGAATATTTTTGGGTTACTCTACTAAAATCAAATCTTATCGGTGCTTTAATAAAAGATTGAAGAAAATGGTTGAAAGTGAAAATGTCAAAGTTGATGAAGATATTGTTAGACCATCCAGATGTAGTGGATATGATTCAGATGATCAACATGATAATAATAACAATGGAAATAATGTTCATACACAATCAACTTCAGATTGTTCCGGTGAACCAAGAGAATCAAGAAATAGAGACTAGAAGAAGTGCAGAAGAAAGAACACAAGAACAAAAAATAAGAGAAAATCCTAAAACTCCTAAGCATGTAAGGTGAAATCACACTGATAGTCAGATCATAGGAGATAAGAGAAAAGGTGTGCAAACTAAAAGAATAATTTTGGAAGAGTATTGTCTAACTTCCAAAGCTGAGCCTAGCAATATCAATGAAGCATGCAAAGATGAATATTGGATGGAAGCCATGAAAGAAGAACTAATGCAAATAGATAAAAATGATATATGGGATCTTGTTCCTAGACCTTAGAACAAAAATGTGATTGGAACCAAATGGGTGTTTCAGAATAAGCTGAATGAGCAAGGTGAAGTGGTCAGAAACAAAGCAAGACTAGTTTGCAAAGGGTACTCACAAATGGAAGGTATTGATTTTGAAGAAAATTTTGCCCCTGTGGCTAGAATTGAAGCTATAAGATTATTTCTTGCTTATGCTACCTTCAAAAATTAAAAATTCTATTAGATGGATGTAAAGTCAACATTTCTAAATGGTGAGCTAGAAGAAGTCTATGTTGAACAACCAGATGGATTTCAATTGACTAACAAAGAAAATATGGTATGCGATTGAAGAAAGCTCTATATGGACTCAAGAAAGCTCGTAGAGCTTGGTATGCTAGATTGGATAAATACTTGTTGAAACTTGGATTCAATAAAGGTACTGTTGACAACAATCTGTATTTCAAGTTGGATCAGAATAAAGAATTAATCATTGAACTCTTTGTTGATGAAATTATTTTTGAAGGTGATGATGATTTGTGTATGAATTTTATTGATGAAATGAAAATTTATTTTGAAATTTCAATGATAGGAGAGCTGAAATTATTTTTAGGATTGCAAATCACTCAGTTAGATGATGAAATTTTCATATCTCAGTCTAAGTATGTGAAAGAGCTACTAATTTTTTTTGGCATGGAATATTCAAAGCCAGTTGCTACACCTATGGTAACCGGATGCAAACTTACACAAAATGATGATTCTCCTAAAGAAAATCAAATAAGATATAGGTCAATGATTGGTGGATTAATCTATTTGACTCAGACCAGGCCAAATATAATGAATGTTGTATGCATGGTTGCTAGATATCAAGCTGATCCTAAAGAGTCTCATGTGACTACTGTGAAAATAATTTTCAAATACCTGAAAGGGACATTTGATCTTGGTCTTTGGTATCCTAGGGATGATGATCTTATCTTGAGTGCTTTCACTGATGCTGATTGGGCAGGAGATGTGGATGACAGGAAGAGTACTAGTGGCAGTGCATTCTTCTTAGGGAAGAAGTTGGTATCTTGGATAAGAAAAAAGAAGAATTCCATTTCATTATCTACTACTGAGGAAAAATATATTGTTGCTACAAACAATTGTACTCAAGTATTATGGATGAAGCAAATGTTGAGAGATGTCAAAATTGAGTATGAAGAACCCATTGCCATATTCTGTGACAATTCAAGTGCCATAAAAAATTCCAAGAATCTAGTGTTGCATTCAAAGACAAAGCATATATCCATCAAATATCAATTCTTGAGAGATAAAGTAAGTGAAAAAGTTAGACTGGAGTATATACCTACCAAGGAGAAAATTGCAGACATCTTTACTAGGAAATTTCCTAAGGAAACTTTCAAGTATCTTAGAGGCAAGTTAGGGGTGATTTCCCCTCCTGATCAGAACTAAGAGATGCAAGTCTTTGCATTAGTCCATGAATTCATAGCCATATCCTATTTTGGATTGATGTTGTGGTGGCTGCTAATCATGGGGAGTAGTTAGATGATTCAAATATGTGATCAGAGCATGTGTACCTTTTCCATTAATGTCAAAGGGGGAGAGAAGCAATGTGAAAAACATGGGAGAAGAAGGAAATAGGAAAAGAGTGCACAATCTAAGGGGGAGATTGTTGGAGAAGAGCTAGTTGGGTTGATGGCATTATTTTTCACATCATGTGTTGCCATCAATGCCAAAGGGGGAGATTGTTGGATGTTGTGGTTATGTTGTTGATATGTGATTGTCATTGATGTCAACACTATTAGCATTGGTGATTTTGAAGGTTGTATATGTCGAGGATATTGAGAAAATTGTAATAAATATATTGCAGGCAACCAATGAAGCTGAGAAGGTCAGAATGTTGGAAAGTTATGAACGTTGAGTTTCTGGTGGTGCACACTAAAGGGTTTGTTGCTCAATCTATCTAGTATTTTTTATGAAAGTCTTAGTGATACGCATCAATATTTGAGGAAGTTATGAAGTTTTATATTCCTATAGTCATTATATTATTGTAACAGGTGTTCTTGGAAGAAGAGGAAATTATAGTAATTTCAATTGTTGTGCATGTTCTCATGACGTTCATGGATGATTCTAGATCATGATCTATTAGTTTTGATGTCCGCATTGATCAGAGTGTTCATGATCGAAGATTTTTCCGATGTGTGCTCGATTTTTCATGTTCTTGGATGACGTGGTGGTGGTAGCTTGTTGCGGATCCATGAGGATTAATATTTTATTATTTGGCATGTTTGAAGGTGTTTGTTTGGGTCCTCACTATGTTGTGACCGACTTGTGTTGGTGCACATTAATATTTATTCATGTATTGAGGCCGATAGTTGTAATTCATTATTTATTTGTGGTCGAATGAGTAGTTGATGTAAATCCATGTGGTAGATATATAAGAGTGATTGTTTACTCATTTTGAAGTGTGCTCAAGGTATGCTCAGTGTGTGCAAGTGGTGTAAATGTGCGAATAAAGGTCAAATCATTCAAGAGAAGAGCAGAGTGTGAAAGAGATTGAGAAGAGTGTGGAAGAGTGTGTAGAATTTTTTGTGTGCCTAACTAGAACTATAATTAGGCTTTTGTAGAGGCTAAATTCTTAGTTCAAACTGATTAGATGGATTTAATCTGATTATTGTATGTAAGGCAGTGAGCCTTCCTCTAAGAAGTGTGCTCTAAGCAGTGTTCCTGAATGCAAGTACATTCCTTTTTCATTCTTCATTATACTTCTAACAGGGTATAATCTTGTGGACTAACATTCACCATGGTTTTTCCCCTAACAGGGTTTCCATGTATAAAATCTTGGTGTTTATGTGTCTCTGATGTGTTATTGATTTATGTTTTCACTGTTAATTATTATATCTAAGATTAAAGGTTGATTAAATTTGAATAAGTTTTATTTTGGTAACAACTAATTCACCCCCCCCTCTCAATTGTCTATCCTTGTTTTGCCAACACTTTTAATAAAATCTGTATTGTCAACAATCAACAATTATTTTATCTCAGTCCTCAAGGCACCTAGATCAGTAATTGATCAAATAGAGAAAGTGATCAGGGGATTTTTATGGAAAGGAACATGAATGACGTTAAAAATACTTTGATCTCTTTGGATTCTATGTTGTCATAGAAATACAAAGATGGAATAGGTCTGCATGATATCTCAAAGCGTAATATAGCCTTTGGGGGGAAATTGGTTTGGTATATGTATACTAAGCCTGATTCCAAATGGTGCACACTTATGTAGGAAAAGTATCTCGACAATCAAGAACCTTCAAGAATTATCACAGTCTCTAACCCACCTGCAGGATCTACTATGTGGAACTTTATGTTATCTTTCAGAAAAGTAATCATAGATTATGTTTCTTGGGAGGTCAATAATGGGGAAGCAGTGAATTTTTGGGATGACTCTTGGAATGGCCATCCACCATTGAGAAATTTTCAAGACTTTCAAGCAGGCATTCCAATTCTATCTTCTTTATGGGGTTCTAAATTAATTGATTATGTATGTGTAGTAGAGATCTCTTCAGGAAAAATAATATGGAAAGATTTTTAATACTCTTAGTTATCTAATGAACAAAATAGTTATCTTCATCAACATCTGGCAGCAAGAACAATAGTCTTATCAACAAAAGTGGATTATATTATTTGGGCTCCCTCAAAAGATGGAAATTACTCAGTCAAACAGGGTTACAAGGTGATCTTTAACAAGGATAACCATTTGCAGTCTCAAAGAGCATATTCATTTTGTTGGAGTAATATGGTACTACCAAAGGTGGGGAGATTTCCATGGCTTGTCTTGAGGAAAAGAGTACTCACAAGTGATCGTCTAGTAAAATTGGGTATAGAAAACCCGTTTAATTGTGTTTTGTGTGGTGTGTTTGGAAAATCTTGATCATCTATTTTTGCAATGTGCATTCGCCCAAGGTTGTTGGGAATTTGTTATGCAAAAGATGATTTTTCATACTCCATTACTAAACTCAGTATGGGATCTCTTTTCTTCATGTCTAGTGCTATATAAGGCTTCATTTTTTACATGTATTTGGCATCTAATTCCAGCTGTTGTCATATGGTCCATTTGGTTGGAACGAAATAAACACATATTTAGAAAAATTTTAGCACTATATCACTCTATCCATGAAACAATTGAAAAATCAGTTGCAGAAGCGGTCAATGCATATGTACAGGATCAAAAGAATGTTAGTTCTCGGTTTACCTCATGGGATCAAATCATACTTAAGGGTTGGAAAATTATTATTATGCCTTTTAAAGGGAGTATGAAACTACCTTCCAAACTGAAGGTGAATAGAAGCCTAATCAAATGGCACCCGCCACCGATAGGTTTTTTCAAGATTAATTTTGATGGTGCATCTAGAGGGAATCTAGGCTCTTTAGGGGTAGGTGTTTTCATTTGAGATTCTTGGGGTAAATTTAAATTAGCTAGATCAATTCATATTCCTTTGGGTATGAATAATATGGTGGAGTCACTGGCCATTCTTTATGGTTTGCAATTAGCAAGGCAATTTTGAATCAATAAGATTCACATTGAAGGAGATTCAATTGTAATTGTAAACATGTGTAAGGTAAGGCAATGCCATAATTGGTGTTTAAGGTATATCTTAGAAAAGGTGTTGGAGTTAATGGATGAGTTTGAACTATTCCAGATCTCACATACATATCGTGAGGGGAACAAGCTTCTAGATTATTTAGCAAATATTTGGTGTTAAAAATAGAGGTAACAATAATGGAAAATAATGATGATCTAAATTTTTTTTTTGATTTGCAAGAAATTATAGATCAAGAAAGATTAGAAAATATACCTTGAGATTGGAAAGCATGAGCATGATATCAGGTGGCTCCTTTGGTGGCTACTTCAAATCCTTGCTAAATGGAGTATTGGGCTTTTGGTTGTCGGCACATCGGGTGTACACAACATATTGGGATTTTGGTTGTCGGATCCTTTGTTCCTCCAGTCCCTCATGCATATTTTCCATAGGCGGCTACTTTTTATCCTTTCTATATGGAGTATCAAGCTTTTGGTTATCGACACATTGAGTTTACACAACATATTGTTCATATGGCGCCAGACCTGATTTGTCCTATCGCCCAATAAGCCTTTGTGAGGTTGGTGATATCGACACATTGGGTGTACACAACATTTTTTTCATATGGAAATGGTCTCGATTAGTCCTATTTCCCGAGAAGCCTTTGTGAGGTCAGCGATATCAGTTGATTGGTCCTATCACCCAATATGCCTTTGTGAGGTTGGTGTTATCGACATCTAAGCCTGCTTCTCTAAGGATTTGTCAATGTTGGACAATATTATGAGCTTGTGAGGACTCCCTTTGATGGAATCCAAAGGATTGACTAGTATTGGTGGATTCACTATCAGGTGATCAGGAAATTGAGTTAAAATTAGGTTCAGATCCCACAAGATATTATAGGCTAAAAATTTGACTAAGGTGACTTTCCGATAATACAAATGATGGGGCCCTTTTTATGAAACAAATACTTTGATGCTAAAGACCATCGATGATCGGTCGATTGGGTGTCTCATATGCTATGAGACCTAAACTAAGTTGTAAATGTTTACAGTCAATGTTCTTATTCAAGGATATTGTAGATACTCACAGTCAGTGGCAGTATAGATCATTAAAGGGGTTTTTTTTATCAATTTTAATTGCAACAAGTAAACATGACAACAATATTGGTTCTCAAGAACCATTTAAAAGCTTATTTTATAACTTTTATTATATATATATATATATATATATATATATATATATATATATATATATATATATGTATATATATATATATATATATATATATATATATATATATATATATATATATATATGTATCGGCTTTTAGCCTTTCGCCAAAAAAAAACCCTTATTTTCTTTTAGTTTTCATTTCAATTTGTTGCATTGGAATGCAATTTAGAATAGAAGTTCTATGCACAAAAATTGTATAAAAAATGGATTTGGTTTTTCTAACATTACAAAAGCGACAATCTGATTTTAAAAAATATTAAAATATAAAAGCATTGACAACCCCTTTTTTTGTACTGCGACTAGATTGAATCTTTGAATCAAATGGAAAACAAGGCAAAACACATTTTCCTATTTTCAAATTTCTCTTTGAAATCAACTGCTCGACATGCATTGCAACTTGTTCCACCAACACTCTCTAATCCCTAAAATACACATAATAAATCTCCCTTCAAAATATTATTTTAGATATTTAATCTCATTTAAATAATAATTCCCCTTTAAGAAACTAAGAATGAGAAAACACATGAAAACATAGTAGAAAAGCCAAATGGATTTTCTACCTATCAAGAGTACAACCCTCGATATCTAAAACCTTACAAACTGCCTTCTCCCATTCCTCAAGTATAAGGCTCTCAACTTTTCCAGTGTGCTTCTGAAATGCTCGAGCATAAGCACCCTCTTTGTTTTCCATTTGAAGCTCCGATTGCTGAGTTATATAGTACATAGGAATAAAAGAAGCCCTTGTACTTAGGATGAGCTGGAGATCCTATAAGAAATCCTCAAACTCTGTAAACTTAGGCAAAAATATGATGACATGGATAGATGTTGAGTGAATATCTTCTTTTTTTATTGAGATCTGCTATGCCCAACTAGAATTGACTTATCGTGGTTAAAAACCTTAAATCCTTTGTTGTTAAGATTATGAAAAATAAGGTTGCCTATAATTTCCTTCACAATTTCTCCCATGTGACTAAAATAAATGTCATATGTATAGAGGATTGCTCGTTCCCCATCGGTAGAATGTACTAGAAAATTTTTAACACAAAATGAGACATAACAAGAACAATCTGTTGTAATAAATCAATTTTTTTCTAGAATAAAACTTGTCACGATCCCTATTTTCAATAATTAATTTTCAATTTAATATTATTATTTAAATTATCAATGACCAAACTTTGACTCATGTGTGTAACATGATTGTAGGCGACTTGTGGTGAAAGGAGAACTACAAACACTTAGGAGATCATATGATTGCATTTGCATAATTTAATTATTTGTGTCTTATTTTATTTACTAAACAAGAATATTGTTATAGTTGCTTATTTAATTAAATTTTAGTTAAAATTAATTTCTCTTAGAAGAAATAAGAATAGTTTTAAGTCATTTATTGATTTTATTTGAAATTAGAATTAATATTTATTGTTTTATAAATAATTATGATGTAGAGTTAATAAATCATATTTGTTATCTAATATTAGTTTCATTATGAAAATAAAGGGTATTTCATTATTATTACTAAAGATAAATTTGATTGCATACAAATAAATCTCATTTGTCATCTTATTTTCAAGATTCGGTTACTGGAAAAATTTGGGGAGAAATATTTTAAAAAGGGGCTTTTGGATTATATTTAGAGGAGGGGGGGAATTGATTCTAGAAGTTCTTTCCGTGAACATTCTTTCGGGTTTTTTTTTGAATTTTTTTCTTGGAAATTGGAAGCTTTGGATTTGGGAGTTTAGCAGAGGCTATGGAATTTTAAAGGGATTGGCGCTAAAAATTTGTAAAGTGAAGCTTGGTAGAAACAAGAGTGGCAGCTTGGGTTTTGAATCCGACAACAATTTCCATCTCAATTGCATGAATCATTCCAGGTTCTATCATTTCTTCTTCAATTTAATATTTTCTCAGAGAATTTTCTTTGCATGGTTGTGCGGTTGAAGAATATAATTACTAGTTAAATTCTTGAGTGTGTAATTTAATAAGAGCATGGTTTTGATAATTGCAAGTCCATCTAGAAACCAAATTGAGCTTGCTCCTTTAATTGGACTGCAATAAGTTTGAGCAACTCGATTGTAATATATAATAATTCTTTTTATATCCTTAATTGGTGAAATCCTCTATTTTGTTCTTGCCTGGTTTTGAAGGTTTGCCTCCACATGTATATAGTCTTTGTTGCTACCCTTCATTGTCCTTTATTATCTTTGTTTTTGAAAGCTGAAGTTTCTCCCGAGTCACCCATGTAATTCTCTCTGCCTTTTCTAACTCTTTCCATGTTGCAGATCGCCTGTAATATTTTATCATTTGTACTGTATGGTTGATGTGCTTTAAATCCTTGGGTCTAAAGGGAAATTTCCTTAACATAAATATTGCTAGGGAGTTTCAATGTTGGCATGTATTTGGCATTAAAGTCGATACTTGGAACATCGAAATTTATCCTTCTATAAGAATTCCCTCCATCTTGTTGGCTTGTAACACTCTTAATGATGGCTACATGAAATGGAACCATGATGCCATATATGGTACCAGAACAATGACATTTTTGTATCAATTTGAATCATGATCTCTCTAGAAGTCGGGATATTATCCTTAATTTTATTTCTAAGAATTTGATGTTGCAGACAAGTCTTGAGGCTAGTTTTGGCAGCCTTGCCATGATTTTCATTGAGTTGGTGTGTTTTGATGATTTTGCACTAGTTTGGGTAAATTGTCTCAATTGTTGTTAAAATTACATAGCACACAATCAAGTAGAGTCAAGTCAGTAAAATAAATTTATGCAACTATAATTCACAACGAATTGTTGTTCTATCCAAAGCTAGGATGTATATGGTTGTGAGTAAATTCTCTGCACCCGATGTATTCTCTTTCAAAATTAATTGAATTGGAAGTTTAACCTTTATGTTTTAAAATTCTAGAGTACAATTGCATGAACAATGTGATTGCACATGATTTTGGACTTTGTGTGTATCCTTAATTATTTGTCTATAACCAAGTTGCATGGAAACCCAAAGGGGGGAATATTGATTTTAGAGGATGTCTTGGAAATGGTATAGCATGGAAATGCTTGTACTTTGGTCATTTATAATTGTGGACATTAGCATATTTTTGTTCCTTTTGAGCTTTGTCACCAAGTCTTCAGAAGTATTTGTTCCATACAATATGTAATACCAAATCATCAATAGTCTTTGAGCACGCATTTCATGTAATAAATTATTAAATACTAAAACGTTCTAGTTCAATAGGCATTCTCTAGTATCATTACCTCAAATTGATTCTGATCTTTCCTGTTGCTTCTGCATAGATGTATTAGAGAAGAACATAAGTTGCAACATTTTTAGGATCCAACTAAAAAGCGGTGTTACAGGAAATACTCAACTATATTCATATGTGATCCACAAGTGCCATTGGTTTAACTGGCATCTTAGTAAAAAGGTTTACAGTGTCCCCAAGATAGCCAACATGGGCATGAAGGTCAACCATGCACACCTAATGATTAACTATGTATGTAATGCAATAAGGGTTACTGATATGTGAAGTATGTGCAACCCTCGTCCACTAAACCTACATGACTGCATGCACTTATAACACAAGCAAATATTACAATGTTAGGATGTGTTCCAGAGTGCTTCATTAATTCAAATATTTTGAGAGCTTCCTTGAAAAATTCATTTTATGCACATTCCGCAATCATTTCATTTCATTCCATGAGATGACATCTCTTTGAGGCATTATGTCAAACAATTCAGGTGTTTTGTCTATGATTCTTCATCTTGCATATATGTCTAGTAGAGCATTTTGAACTATAACATCTAATAGAAATCCCCCTACCACTATTCTTTGGTGCATGTCCATAGACCATCCCAAAGCTCCTTCTTTTGAACCCCTGTCATGGTAAGTTGTGATTAAATTTTCATTTATTTTGTTTTCTCTTCTGATTAAAGGAAGGGGAAAACAAGCATTTTGTTATTGGCAATTTTCTCCATTTTGCTCTTTTTGAATTGTTGAATGTGTATTATTGAATGGCTGGTAACAAAGTGATTTGAGGTGGTTGTATTTTGTTAAAAGAATAGTTTGGAAAACAGTTGAAAGGGAATGGCAGTTTGGAAATGCCAAAACATTATATGTACTTCCTTGAATTCATTCTTTATGGTATTGAGTAGAAATGGAATATTAATCCCAAATTGTATAAGGAATTTTATTGATTCATATTTTGTAAATGAGAGTTGCAATGATAGCACACTCAATGCTTTGAAAAGTTGATCAATTTTAGAAGTATCTCAGAGTGTTGTATATAAAGGCATATTTATATGCATCATTATGTTGTAATTGAACTTGTACCTCTAAATATTAAGTGATGCAAGATCAAAGGATGTTTTAGAGAGAAACATAGGTGATACTCTGTGTATGAATTTCCAATAGTGTTTGTGGATAGTGAAGTATAGCCAGTGAGGCATTGAAAAATCTATCAGTGAGATAGTATTGCTAGTGAGACATTTGTAAATATTTTTTTATCAAATTAAGCCAATGAGGTACTTTTACGAGTGGTTTTTCATCCCTATGAGGGTTTTCCACTCATGAAAATCTTTGTGTTATGGTTTCTTTGTGGATGAACATATGATTTTTATATTTCCTTAATTTTCATTACAGTATTTGAATTTACATGTATTGCTGAGGTGATAACTCATGTGTAAGCCTACATGGCTAAATCTAATTAAGGCACCACCTTGCTTTAATATACTTGATTCATTGATGGAGGTTATCCCATTTGATTATAGCGATGAAAGTAATTGATCTTTTTAGAAACTTAGGGATGTAATTAGGATATGTGTTTTTCCAGTCCTTACATTTGGTATTAGAGCATGCAGGTTCAACTTTCAGACCTTGAGCCTTCTATGCTTAGGGTTGCATTAAGATATCCGAACCCCTTGTATTCAATAGAGAACCCTAGTTATGGGTCAAGATTCTTTTAATGAGTTGGTGATTCTTAGATGTATAGTGGGACCGATTAGAAGTTTAGGCATAGTTTGATCTTCTGGGAACTCTAGAGGTGTGAGTCCCCTTCGCCTTAGTCATGTTTTCATATGAACTTATAGTAAGAGTGTTGGTGACTATTTGAAATAAGTCACGACAGATAATATATAGTGTTATTTGTAGTAAGCTAAAATGGATAAAATATGGTGATAACCCATGAATAATGATGTGGCAATAAAAGTGAATTAATAAGAGAAGTATATTGTGAAGAGAGATCTCTTTGATGATGTAAAGGATGAATGAGTTGATAAGATACAAGGGAAGAAGAAATTTGTGATGAAAGGAAGAAGGAAAAACACCGGTGAAGTAATTAAAGTTGATAATAATGGATAAATATTGGTTGAGCCTTCTCGAAGGTAGGAAACCTAAGAAGGATGTTCTAAAGGCGGGAATGTTGTATCGGTACCAGGCGGCAAGTTGATTGTTGAGAAACGCCTTATTCTTACTAGATTGGATCTAATTGAATCCACGTGATCGTTTGAAAATGCAAGGTTCTAAAGTAGTAAGAATCTTCATTGGTAATTCATAATAGAAGTTGATTAGATAAATATCTTGATCTGTCTATTTGACAAGGTAAAAGTGATTGAGGGTATGAATCTTATATGTTGATTGTTTTTAGTGAAAGTACTTATACATATGTACTGTATGAGAATGATACTAGTGCAATAGTGCACTTCTCATGGTCCATGTGAATGACACATATGTATGAATGAATGTATGCATATCATAAATTTTTTTTTGCCTTAATTATACTTATATTTATACTTGAACGAGAAATGTTATCTTCACTTATGTGAGTGATGCATACTTCATATTGTTGATGTCTTTGTGCAAGTGATGCACTAGAGTAAGTTTTTGATTCCTTCATGTGGAAAAAGCACTTGAGTAATTATCGCATTATGTATTTGTGTGTTAGATATAATTTCAATACTCATTGTGTTTAGTGGATCGAGAGATGATCATTATAACTGGACTACTACAATTTATGCATATTTCACTTTTTGTGCGAGCAATGCACTTGTGTGAGAGATGCACTTACCATATTCATTGTATGAAAACTTGAATGAGTAAAGAACATTGTGTATGAGACATGTTCCATATTTGTGTGAGTGAGGCACTATAGGTAAATTATGTATTCGTACCCTATGTGAGTTAGGCACCAGGGGTTTATGTATACTTATTTCTTAATATTTCATTCTATGTACACTTGAGCATGTTATGCACTATTATATCATCTGATTCTTATTCTATACAATTTGATTATCCCTATTGAATGTGTTGTGTGTGATAAGCTTTAAGCTTACCTTCCAAGATAGGATGTCGAATGTGGGTTAACAGAGAAGGTGATCTTCTTTTCCAAGATCAACCAAAATTTATATATATATATGCTTTGGCCAAAGCAAGTTGTACCATTGAAATAGATGGATAATGAATACCTAGAATTTTTATATGTTTCTCTGCCACATCTTGTATGCAAGAAATATGTTCATTCTATTATAAGAGTGCATATAAGGCATCATGCATGCATCAAGAGTTTCCCTCCTACCCTATTGTTATTGGTTTCTAGGTGCCTCATGCAGGGCAGAGTGTTCTTCGAGTTAGGAATAATCCCAGGGAAATGTTATGCTTCATGGTTGGGTGGGAAAAGCACCTAACCATGCTCTTGATCTTTAGCTTGCAGAAGACCACAGGGTTATGGCAGCCGAAGATTGATCATTGTATGGCTTGTTAGTCAATTAATGTAATGCACTTCTATTGGATGCACTCATGTTGCATTTATAAAAATGTAAAGGATTATGCATATCACACGCTTACGGATATCCTTGTTAATATAAATTTACTTTTTTCAATTATAGATAGAGATTTACCTTTTGTCATGAAATTTAGTAGCTGGTTGAATCAGTATTGAGCTCTTAATGATCTTTCTGGCATTTGGCAATGCGAGATTGCTATGGTAAGTGACCTTCTTATCTTGGATGTTTCTAATCATGTTGATGATATTTTGTAACTTGCTGATCTTCTTATCTTTTATATTGTCAGTCAAAAGGAGGGCCTTATTGTAATTGGTTTCCATTTAATGCTTATTGAGACTTTTCTTTTTGTTTAAGTGTTTTTATTTGCTAATGGTGCTAACGAGTAGTATGGGATGCTTGGTTTTCATAATAGAGGAAATTATTCTAACATCTCATACGAGTAGGTATGTAGACAAAATGAACATCATTGTTTTCCATCTATCGGTAAATATCTTGGAATATAGAAATATTTGAATAAGATATAGAAGATTGTATGAAAGAAATCAATCAGTTTGCATGTTTTTATTATTTAAGTAAATAGAGTAAATTTAATGAATCCATGATGTGCTAACAAGATGTGCAAGTTTATGAATGCTAGCCATAGGAAATTTTGTTGTTCTAAAAAAATGGGTGCTCAAAAAAGATGACATCTTTGGCAGGTGGGTTGATGGTGACATTAAGGTAAAATAGAATTAAAGAGGTATGAAATCTATTTTTTAGTTAAGTTGATCATTGGGATGATGAATCTTTAAGGGGGGAAGGATGTCACGATCCCTATTTTCAATAATTAATTTTCAATTTAATATTATTATTTAAATGATCAATGACCAAACTTTTACTCATGTGTGTAACAGGATTGTAGGTGACTTGTGGTGAAAGGAGAACTGCACACACTTAGGAGATCATATGATTGCATTTGCATAATTTAATAAATTGTGTCTTATTTTATTTGCTAAAGAAGATTATTTTTTTTAGTTGCTTATTTAATTAAATGTTAGTTAAAATTAATTTCTCTTAGAAGAAATAAGAATAGTTTTAAGTCATTTATTGATTTTATTTGAAATTAGAATTACTATTTATTGTTTTAAAAATAATTGTGATATAGAGTTAATAAATCATATTTGTTATCTAATATTAGTTTCATTTTGCAAATAAATGGTATTTCATTATTATTACTGAAGATAAATTTGATTGCATAAAAATAAATCTCATTTTTCATTTTATTTTCAAGATTCAGTTATTGGAAAAATTTGGGGAGAAATCTTGTAAAAAGGGGCTTTTAGATTATTTTTAGAGGAGGGGGGGAACTGATTTTGGAAGTTCTTTTCGTGAACATTCTTTCGGGTTTTTCTTAAAAAAAATAATTGGAAATTGAAAGGTTTGGAGTTGGGGGTTTAGCAGAGGTTGTGGAATTTTAAAGGGATTGGAGCTAAAAATTTGTAAAGTGAAGCTTGGGTTTTGAATCTAATGACAATTTCCAGCTCGGTTCCATGAATTATTCCAGGTTCTATCATTTCTTCTTAAATTTAATGTTTTCTTAGAGAATGTTCTTTGCATGGTTGTGCGGTTGAAGTAAATAATTACTGGTTAAATTCTTGAGTGTATAATTTAATAAGAGCATGGTTTTGATAATTGCAAGTCCATCTGGAAACTGAATTGAGCTTGCTTGGTATTTCCTTTAATTGGACTACACTAAGTTTGAGCAACTTGATTGTAATATATAATAATTATTTTTATATCCTTAATTGGTGAAATCCTCTGTTTTGTTCTTGCCTGGTTTTGAAGTTTGCCTCCACATATATATAGTCTTCATTGCTACCCTTCATTGTCCTTTATTATCTTTGTTTTTGAAAGCTGAAGTTTCTCCTGAGTCACCCGTGTAGTTCTCTCTGCCTTTTCAGACTCTTTCAATGTTGCATATCGCCTATAAGATTTTATCATTTGTATCGTATGGTTGATGTGCTTTGAATCCTTGGGTCTAAAGGGAATTCTCCTTAACATAAATACTGCTAGGGAGTTTCAATGTTTGCATATATTTGGCATTAAAGCTGATACTTGGAACATCGAAATTTATCCTTCTATAAGAATTCCCTCCATCTTTTTGGCTTGTAACACTCTTAATGATGGCTACATGAAATGGAACCATGATGTCATATATGGGTACTGGAGCAACACATTTTTTGTATCAATCTGAATCATGAGCTCTTTGGAAGTTGGGATATTATCCTTAATTTTCTTTCGAAGAATTTGATGTTGCAGACAAGTCTTGAGGCTAGTTTTGGCAGCCTTACCATGATTTTCATTGAGTTGGTGTGTTTTGATGAGTTTGAGCTATTTTGGGGAAATTGTCTCAATTGTTGTTAAAATTACATAGCACACAGTTAAGTAGAGTCAAATCAACAAACTCAATTTATGCAACTACAATTCACAATGAATTGTTGTTCTATCCAAATCTAGGATGTATATGGTTGTGAGTAAAGTCTCTGCACGTGATGTATTCTCTTTCAAAATTAACTGAATTGAAAGTTTAAACTTTATGTTTTAAAATTATGGGTTACAATTTCATGAACAACATGATTGCACATGATTTTGGAATTTGTGTGTATCCTTAATTATTTGTCTATAACCAAGTTGCATGGAAACCCAAACATGGGGGGGGGGGGGAATATTGATTTTAGAGGATGTCTTGGAAATGATACAACATGGAAATGCTTATACTTTGGTCATTTGTAATTGTGGACATTAGCATATTTTTGTTCTTTCAGATCTTTGTCACTAAGTCTTCAAAAATATTTGTTCCATACAATATGTAATACCAAATCATCAATAGTCTTTGATCACACATTTCATGTAAATACATTATTAAATGCTAAAACGTTCTAGTTCAACATGCATTCTCTAGTATCGTTACCTCAAATTGATTCTGATATTTCCTGTCGCTTCTGCATAGACGTATTAGAGAAGAACATAAGTTACAACATTTTTAGGATCCAACTAAAAAGCAGTGTTGTTGGAAATACCCAGCTATATTCATATGTGATCCACACATGCCATCGGTTTAACTGGCATCTTAGTAATAAGTTTTATGGTGTCCCCAAGATAGCTAGCATGGGCATGAAGGTCAACCATGCACACCTAATGATTAACTATGTATGTAATGCAATAAGGGTTACTGATGTGTGAAGTATGTGTAGCCCTCATCCACTAAACCTACATGACTGCATGCATTTAGAGCACAAGAAAATCTTACAATGTTAGGATGTGTTCAAGAGTGCTTTAATTCAAATATTTTGATAGCTTCCTTGCAAAATCCATTTTATGCACATTACACAATCATTTCATTTCATTCCATGAGATGACATCTCTTTGAGGCATTCTATCAAACAATTCAGGTGTTTTGTCTATTATTCTGCATCTTGCATATATGTCTAACAGAGCATTTCCAACTATAACATCTGACAAAAATCCCCCTACCACCATGCTTTGGTGCATGTCCATAGGCTGTCCCAAAGCTCCTACTTTTGAACCCCTGTCATGGTAAGTTGTGATTAACTTGTCATTTTTTTTGTTTTCTCTTCTGATTAAAGGAAGGGGAAAACGAGCATTCTGTTACTGGCAGTTTTCTCCATTTTTCTCTTTCGAATTATTGAATGTGTATTATGGAATGGCTGGTAACAAAGTGAATTGAGGTGGTTGTATTTTGTTAAGAGAATAGTTTGGAAAATAGTTGAAAGGGAATGTCAGTTTGGAAATGCCAAAACATTATATGTACTTCCTTGAATTCATTAGTTATGGTATTGAGTAGAAATGGAATATTAATCCCAGATTGTATAAGGCATTTTATTGATTCATATTTTGTAAATGAGAGTTTCAATGATAGTGCACTCAGTGCTTTAAAATTTTGATCAATTTTAGAAGTATCTCAGAGTGTTGTATATAAAGGCATATTTATATGCATCATTATGTTGTACTTGAACTTGTACCTCTGAATCTTAAGTGATGCAAGATCAAAGGATGTTTTAGAGAGAAACATAGGCGATACTCTTTGTATGAATTTCCAATAGTGTTTGTGGATAGTGAAGTATAGCCAGTGAGCCATTGAAAAATCTATCAGTGAGATAGTATTTCTAGTGAGGCATTTGTAAACAATTTTTTTTATCAGATTAAGCTAGTGAGGCACTTTTACAAGTGGTTTTTCATCCCTACGAGGGTTTTCCACTCATGAAAATCTCTGTGTTATGGTTTCTTTGTGGATGCACTTATGATTTTTCTATTTCCTTAATTTTCATTGCAATATTTGAATTTACATGTATTGTTGAGGTGATAGCTTATGTATTAGCCTACATGGCTAAATCTAATGAAGGCATCGCCTTGTTTTAATATACTTGATTCATTGATGTATGTTATCCCATTTGATTATAGCAATGCAAGTAATTGATCTTTTCAAAAAATTAGGGATGTAATTAGCATATGTTTTTTTCCAGTCCTCACAAAACTGGGAAAAAATGTGATACAAAATTAAAATTGTTATTTACTATACAGTACTAAAATTCCAATTATAGAAATAAAGAAAAAAATAACTCAAAAACCCATCTCTATTGTAAAAAACAAACTCAAAAACCCATTACAAAGCGACAAGCAACTTAATTAGACAAAAATCTCTACTAAGAGAGAGCAAAGAGATCATGATACAAAACAAAATGAAGGTTAAAAACGTGAATTTAGCTAAACAACACCGAGCTGCCAAAAATTAGTTACACTCACCTCTGAAGCCAAGTAGAAAGCATTTGGGTCTATGAGCAATATGGAAATGAACTACAGAAAATTAGTTGAACCTTAAACGCACTTGTGAATCGAATTAAAAAAATGTATGTGATTATGAGCTAATAACCTATTTCTACAATAATATGTTATAAGTCAATGAAACCCATCCTTACCAAAAAGGTAAAATAAAAAAATTCACAAAAATATGCACGAACCTCCTTGAACAGACCCAAAAACAATAAAAACCCTAACCATGGTAGTCAAAAACCATGTAATGGTTCCTTTTAAGCATGTTTTTATTAATCACTGGTTGAATTGAAGCATAAGCAATGTGTTGATTGAAGAAACTACAAAATTCTAGATACCCAATTTGAAATACAGACTTTGATTGAAGAATCTCTTAGTGAAGAAAAATCCGCAATGTTTGTTTCACTGCATACCTGCTAATAGAGGCCCTCTCAATGTTGATATCATTGGTGTCTGGTGTTCCCCGATGTTGATACCGACATAAGGGAATGTCGGGAACAAATGAGATACTCCTAAGAGAAAGAAAAGATATCACGATCCAAAACAGAAAGAAAGGGGAAAAAAATGAATTTAGCTAAAAAACACTGAGCTATCAAAAAAATAGTTATACCCACCTCTGAATCCAAGAAAAAAATCATTTGGGTTTAGGAGATGCGATATAGGAATGCTACCAATATCAGGGAATGTCGAACACCAATGAGATACTACTAAGAGATGACGATACATAACAAAAAAAATGGAAAATGAAAAATATATGAATTTAGCTAAACAAGACTGAGCTACCAAAAATTAGTCAAACCCACCTCTAAAATCAAGTAAAAGCATTTGGGTTTGGGTTTATGAGAAATATAGTAATAAACTAAAGAAAATTAGTTTAACCTTGAAACCACCTATGAATCCAAGTAAAGCAACATATGGGATTACGAGCCAATAACTCTACATTAACATGTTATAAGCCAATGAAACTCATCCTTATCAAAAAGGTAAAAGGAAAATATAGTTTACAAAGTACATGAATAAAGCTCCATGAACAGACCCAAAAACAATAAAATCCCAAATCATAATGCTTAGAACAATGTAACGTTTCCTTCTAGTCTTAATTATTGATTGAAAAATTACAGAAGTCCAGAGACCTCAATTTGAAATACAAACCTTGATTGAAAAACTCCTCAGTGAAGAAGAATCCAAAATGTTTGTTGAAGAAACCACACATTCTTTTTAGTGCATACCTCCTAATATAGGGCTCCAAAGATCTATGGGAATGTTGGGTTATTGGTGTGTAGCATGAAAGATTGAAAATTGAGCACTAATACTATACTAAAAATAGTTTAACAGAGACTGGAAAACTGAACAACAAATTGAAAAAGATTAACACTGCAATATTATTCAATTGCTAAAACTGAAAAACTACAACATTAAATTTTTTTTTTGTATATTCAAAATTGTGTATAATCAGCTACAGTATGACTCTATATAAAGATTTTCAAAGCAACACATCAAAACTGCGACAAAACAAAAAAAAAAGTATGTTTTTATGATGCAAGCTTTACAAAGATAAATTAATGAAACTATCGCAGTATACAAACTGCAACATTAGAATGTTTTAAAAGCTAAAACTAAAAACTAAAACTAAAACAAGGAATTTTTTGTACTATGCAAAGTGCTTTAAAATATGCTTTAAAACTGAAAAGCATTGAATCATTTGTATCTTCATAGCGCTGGTACCAAAATTAGAGTATCAATGACAAAGGTATCCACATCACCCAATGACGACACCTAGGCACTAGTTTTGAAAAAGATGGTGAGTTCAATTAACTAATTTTTGACATAGGAATCAATGTCAAAATGTTGTTTTTAGTGCAACAAAATTACACTAAACAATCCTTGTAATTATGGCTAAATTATAAACTAGCTTATCTATCTTAATATATTAATCTATATATTATACGTTGAGAGATATCATTTTCGAGGCATATTTTTTTATTAATATATTTTTTTGGCTTTTTTGTAGAAGTTGGTAAACCAACCTCACAGATCCCAATGAACAACTGCACGAAAATAATCTATCACCAAAGGAGATCAAGAGACACAAGAATGGTGCTTTGCAAACATGAAGCAAAAATGCATTAACCAGAATTAAATAATTACAAAGAGATCAATCCTTGAGAAAGGAGATCGAAACCCTAAAGTGAAAACCCTAGGATGAGGATTAAATTATCATATGACAAGTGTCAAGATCATAATGAATGAGATGACATGACTAATTTAATAATACAAAATAAATATCCTAATTTTAGCTTAAGTGAAATAAAGTAAAGGTGACTTAATTAATTAATCAATATGATTAAATTAATTAAGTAAACAGCCTATTACTCTAACACCCCCCTTAAGATGAACTTAGGGAGAAGCTAAAAAACTAAGGATAGATGCATGAAAGAAAATATGGGTCCCAAAAACTAGGCCTAATGAGGTACCCATGTACAAATTTAAAAGATCTCTCACAACAGGAGAAAAGGAGAAAACCTCATGGGAAAAACTCATCTCCAAAAGAGAGAAATACAAGTGGACTAAGAAGCCTCCAAACAAGAAAGAAGGATGAAGAAGCCTCCAATCAAGAATAAATTGTCCCAAAATATAGGAACAAAGGATGAACATGTAGAACACTACTGAAGCCTGAAGAAGCTGCAAACACTATCGTAGAATGATTGTTGAAATGCTGAAAAAAAAACCCTCTCTAAAACCGTGAACACCAAACCTGCACAAAACTAACAAGAGAGTAATAAAACACTATCAAACATGTTAGAAAGTATAGATCTAATGTTCCCTATGAAATTCTTGGAAGAACAAGATGAAAACATGAAATAAAGTAAGAACAAAGCATGTAATCAACTAAATTAACTAAACCTCAATCCCATAGGAGGATTGGTACTCCTTTGACGTGGAAAGAAGCCCTTTGCCAATCCCAATTTCTAAGCTTGTTGATTGGAAGATGATCCAAGTGGTGAAATGATGCTAAGTAGTGGATATGAAATCACAAATAACATGAAAATTATCATTTCTATGAACTTGAATGACTATAATGATAATGCATGAAGTTGTGGATCCATATTATGAAAAGAATGTTGCCTCTATTTATAGAAGCCAAGGGTTGAAAGATGAGAGAATTTGATGAATGTGGGATAAATTGAGAGCCAATGAGAATGTGCCAAGTGTCACAATTATATTGGATGAGGGTGAAACACATTTTGGGAAATGTGTGAGTGGAGGAGGATGGAAGAGAAGTAAATGAGATGGTTGAGAATTTGAAAATGGTGTAAGAAGAATTGAATGAAATTAGTTGAGATTTGAGAGGATGTAAATTTATTGCATTTGTAAGAGGATGTGATAGGTTTTTGAAAACCTTTGGAGGGAAATTGAATGAGATGTTGTTGAGAAGAATATTCCTTAGAATATGTCTTGGTGAGGGAAAATAGAGGAATTAAATAATTAATTGAAATTATTTTCATGTGCAACCTGGTTAGTTGACCATGGTTGATTGAACTCTTGAGGAGTTAAAAGCTGGAGGATTTAATTAATGATGATTAGAAGGTGATTTGGGATTAATTAATTTAGAATTAATTAATTGGAAGAGGTTAGGGGATTTGTGATATTTGATTTAATTGATTTTAATCAAATAAGAGGACTTTAGGAGAATTTAATTAAATTATTTGGTTTAATTAAATATGATGAATATTAGTTAGAAGAAAGGTGAATTAATCAATAAATTTAATTATTTGATTAATAGTTGAATTTGCTGAATTTAATTAAATAATGTTGATTATTCAATTAATTGGTTAGTTTGAGATGATTTTAGAAGAAATGGTGTTATTTAATCAAAATCAGATGCCTAATGTTAATCAAGACTTTTTCGATGTCTATAGAAACAAATGATGATCAGGATCAAGAAGATAAGAATTTGCATGAGTGCCCTCATTGACACTACTTGAATCCCATGGCAAACCAAGGAAAACATCACAAACTCGAAGATACAAATGTCACAAGTACCAATAGTTTAAAGAGATTCTCAAGTTAAAATGGAAGGTCACCTCCAGAAATAAGAATGCAAGAGTGTCCATATGGCAAGTGCTCCATCTCATCGAAATGCATGGATAACCAACCGCTACATCCGCCTAGTACATAGGAACAAATATTGTATACATAGCTCACTCCAACACGAGACCAAGGAAGCATTAGAACCAACAGTAGAAACCCCTCCATAATGCTGACAAAGGAGAGGTATCATAGGTACACTAAAACTAAGTGTCATAATGCAGTGCATGATCAAGAACCAAGAATAAATGAATCTGCAGACATGCAAGTACAAGCAGATATAAAGAGTGCACACACCAAGGCACACACGCATGAGAAAAGTATGAAGGAAAAAAAGAGGCAAACATCAACCCCCATGACACTTTATAACATAGTGTGAGTATAATAAGGCACAAAGTGATGTGCAACAATCCCAATAATACACATACAAATCTAAGACACTTTATTTCAATGCGTTTACAAATGATAAATACATGCAATGTGAGCCCATAAGGTTTTAAAATGATTACAAATGAGAAGAAGGATTTTTGGAAAAAACCAAAAATAAAGTCTGGAAACCCCTTACACCATTGCAAAGAGCTCAAAACTAGTTTTTTGACAATATCTCGTTTGCCCATTTTCGACATCGTATGCAAACGTTATGCCGAAAAAACTGAAGGCAACTCTAGAAAAGAAGATATGACTTTGATTGGAAATAATAGTGATATGAGAAAAAATATCCAAAAAATACTTGCACCAATGGAAAGTACTTTGAGTCCTCTTTTTGACAATATATCGTTCGCCTGATTTTGACACTGTGGGAAAAAGTTATGACCTCTAGAAGAAAATTGCCCTTAAAGAGCAATTACACAGTCTGCTACATTAAATTTGACGGCCATATGGACGTCATAGTAGAAACACGACATTAAAATTGATGGCCAAATGGTTGTCGACGTATTTTCCCAATTGGGCTTATTTTTAAAAAAATTACAATAATTTTATTTTGTAATAAATTTTTATTTTTTAAAAATATGGGTGGTGGGGGGCACGTGGGCCACCCCCACCATTCCCCATAAGGGGCACGACCCCCTAGGGTCTACGAGCCCTAGGGGTACCATGGGTACCTTGTGCAGGGGTACCACCCCTCTTTGTGTTTAATTTTTTTTTTTTAAACAATATTTTTTTCAAAAGCTATAACTTTCTTTACAACTAAAACTACGATTTTTTTTGTAGAATTTTTTTTTTGACTTGAATTTTTACCTCAAAATGTGTGCAGGCGGTCGTACGACCCATCCCAGGTAAAATGAATTTGCCTCAGAGGTCAACTGCTTGGATTTCAATGATTTCATAGTCGATCTTAGGGTTTTTGGCCGTTGCAAATGCAATGGTGAGGTCCATTTGGGCTCAAAACGCCCCAAAATTGCAGGTATTGTATGGATCTAGAAAAAAACACCAAATCTTCAAACCCTCACAGGTTTGACAAAAAAAGCCAAATTTGACAAAACAAAGGTCAATCTTGACTATTCCGACAACTCTGGATTCAATGGAGATGTCTGATTTGACCCTGGATGCATTGAAAACTGCTTCAAGGTAAGATCTCACAAAAAAAGAACAAGAAACTTACATATCTGAAGCTCGGATACCATGTAGAAGTTGATAAATAAACCTCACAGATCCCAATGAACACCTGCAAGAAAATAACTTGTCACCAAAGGAGATCAAGAGACACAAGAATGGTGCTCTGCAAACATGAAGCAAAAATGCATTAACTAGAATTAAATAATTACAAAGAGATCAATCCTTAAGAAAGGAGATCGAAACCCTAAAGTGAAAACCCTAGGATGAGGATTAAATTAGCATATGACAAGTGTCAAGATCATAATGAACGAGATGACATGACTAATTTAAATTTAATGAAAAAATACACCTCGAAAATGATATCTCTTGATGTATAATATATAGATTAATATATTAAGATAGATAAGCTATTTTACAGCTACAAGGCAACGATCAATAATATTATTATTTAATATAATATTTTCATTAAGTATAATATAATGTTATCATTAAATATAATGAATTAATAAATTATTTTACATATTGATAATATTATTATCAATATTAAATTTATATATTATATATTATTATTAAAATATTATTAATATGATCATTGTAATATTAATAATATTCTATAATATTATATTATAGTTCATTATAATAATCTCTTAAATATTAATCTATAATATCAATACTTATATTTTATTACTAATTTTAAATAATTATTTGATACAATAATATTAATGTTCAAGTTATATTTGAAAAGGTTATATATAAACATATAATGTAAATAAGATAATAGCACATAGTATATTTGAAGATGTAAGTTAATAATATATAATAATAATTACATAATATATTATGAAAATAATTATATATTGAAGACATTACAAAAAATAAAAATAAAAATTGAACACAATATGTTATTTATGAAAATATGATTACATGAATAATTTAACAATATATGTTAAATTATTTAATTTTCAAGGCTTGAAGTTTCATTTGTTTTGCCTTTCTTTTTGCAAGTTGTTTTCCTTTCTTCATTTTTTTGTATCTATCATACATGAATACCGGAATAATTTGTAGTCCTTCCAAAGACTTTACACATGAAATTGCTACAAATTTCAATCTAGTTCTTTCAATATGCCCTATATCAATTGTGGCTTTTTGTAGAGTTAAGCCTTGTGACTTGTGTATTGTCAAAGCCCAAGCTAATCATAATGGTATTTGTTGTGTGCTACCCCTTTGGATCACTGCAATTGGTATTGTACGTGGGTGTCAATCATCAAAAGGTATTCTAGAGTAACTATCAAATTCAGCAAGTACATAATTTTGGTGGTTGGGGTGGTCCAGTTCCAGGTGTATATACAATTTTTCGTACATATCCAAGTGCTCCATTGACAAGTCATGCTTCTATCCATAATTTGGATGTTAACATCACTCTTGCATTGATACTAAGCAGTAATTCCATATCGAGTTCATTATTTGCACCTCCTTCAATGGCACTAAGGCTTCCAAATTTGGTAGCAATGCTTCGTGCAATTGGATTTGATAATGTATATTTTTTTCTTTCTATTATGATTGTGAACATTATCATTTATTGAAAATAAATGAAAACTATTTTCAAATTCTTCATTCTCTGAGGCACTCATCTTTGCATTTGATCTCGTCATAAGTAACATCCAATCCTCAATTGTAGGGTTCGCATCTTTGATATTTGTTAGAATTTCATGAAATATTTGTTGGTCTTTGTTTTGCCCATCTTGTTTAAAAATGTGATCGAATGTAACAACCGTTTTGAATTCTTTCCATTGTAGATTTTCCCGTCTTCTACTTTCATATGGAGCTCTGTCATTTACTGGAGGTAATTACACCAAGTCTCATGCTAAAATAATAATAAATTTGAATAAAATGATATATAATGTGAAGTAAAGAATGTTAGCAATTTGAGTTGAAAACTTACCTCCAAAGCTTTGATTAGCATTTTCTAGAAATGCTTGTTGAAGCCTGGAATCTATGTTTTCAAGTAACCTCTCTCCAATGAAATGTATTTCATATATCAATATGTATTTGACTTGTGATATATCTTCTTGGAAAGTTGTAAGTCTTGTTCCTTCTAGTTCATTAAAATCTCTTATTGGAATTCTTAATTTTGAATGAATTGTTGAAGCACCAATATTGAATGTTGCAACTCTAGTCGGTGCAAGTAGAAGTAGAGGAGATTGATTGGGGAAAGATAATTTTTCCAGAGCTTGAGTAATCACACCAATCACATAAGACTTACCTGTTCTTGCAGTTCCTTGAATTATCATGTAGAGCGGAAATTTATTTTCATGTGATTGGTAATGAGGCGTGATAATGCTGACTGCTTTATGTTGTCATTTGCTGAAATTTCCATACTCAATGCATTGTGGAATATCATCATAAATGAGGCAACCATTAACTTTCATGTTAATGAAATTTATCGTTTGATTTGTATAATCGTGACCTTCAAATCCTTCACACCAATCTGTATGTCTATCTATATCTCTTTTGCCTAAGATATCTATCTCTAAAACTTGCAATATTTGGCCATGATGAAGTCAAGATATAATTTCCCATTCATTCTCTGTAGTGGTTCCTTGATCATTGTCATTTTCTTCAAATTCTAAGTCACTAATATTTTCATTGTTTTTTGATGGTACCGTTCGCTGTAAATGCCATTGATTATAACTGAAGTTGTCCCAATTTTCCACTATGGATTCATTTTCATGGACAATATCCCTTTGAATGTCTCCAAATGGTTTATAAAGTATTAACTCAATAAATCAAAATTCTATCCATTTATCAAAGTCATGTGTAGGAATCAAATAAAATCTAGGAAACACTCTTACGAAAGTTGTAGTTTTTCTTGTATTCCATATGTGTTCTCCTCTTCTTTTTGGATTATATATCCATGTTTTTTCCGCTTCGATAAGTGATACATTTTCCATACTATAAGGCCTTATTTTGTATTTGTCAATAAATAATATTTCTTGTTCTTTATTATCATCTTCATCATTCAAAATTACACGTTTAAAGACCTCATTTGACACATTTAAGTTGAAAAACCTTATACTGCTCTCTACTAACAGAAGTTCTAAGAGAATGTGGCATGTTTCTTGAGCTCAAATATCACTTTCTATTATTGTTTATATGAGAATCCTCTTATAATCTCTTGCATCTAAATCATCAGGGTTCTCTATGTTTTCTAAACAAATTAACTTATGGTGGTACGTTTCTGAGCTCTTTTATGCTTTGGTTGCATACTTTGCAATATATTTAATTACTGCATGTTTTGATAGAACAGGTTGTCAGTTGATATTTTCTCTCCATAATTGGAGTATGTACTTATTGTGTGTGTTCAACCTGTCATCATTTCTTAATGGTGCAAATATTTTTTCACCATTTTGTATATCTTCATATACTTTTGATCCATCTAGATTTAACGGCCACGGAGCATTATACCTTCAATTTATTTATAAATTTAATATTTCACTACAACCAAAAAATTATTGATATTTGTTCAAAGAATAAAGATTTAATTGTCTAATTACCTGCAGACAAGTTTCCCTACTTTTTTCCTTAGACATGCACCCTCTCTACAAATTGTGAGTCTCTCAACAGTGTTTAATATCTCTTCATAGTCAATGTTAAAATTTGTTTCCATGATTTGTCTAGTGTTTTTTAGACATGGATGTTGAGAGAAATTGTGGAATGCTTGCAATGTATAACATAATGTATGAATTGATAATTAAAATTTAAAAAATAGATATAGATGATAACCAAAATTTTAAATTTTTTTAACATACCTGTATGTTTCGCTGGTGCATATCTTCTCTAGGATTCCATGCGTGAATAATATAGTGGAAATAAATTTCAATATTTCTTAGTTGTTCTTGATTAGTCTAATCAATGTTATCAATATTGGGTGCTCCTTGCATCCATATAAATCCATGAACATGTGCTAAACCTCTATGTTGCCACTCATATCTACACCAAAAATATTTGATATTCATACCTTTTTGTAGTATCTCTTTTTTGAAGTATGTGTTACATACATGCATGTATTGTGCAACAATGTGAGGGTAGTAGATGATATTTTGTCTTTTCCATGTTTTTTCCTCTCATGGATTAGAAGGTGGTGTTCCAAGCATCAATGCGTGTAAATATGGCCAATACAAATCAACTGCACTCAAGGTAAAAAATATAGTTGGTGTGCCAATCTAATGAAGCATGACTGCTAATTTTTCTCAACACTTTGTCCAATATGATCTTGTACCTCTCAAATTAGTTCTAAATCACATCAAATTGTCAGCCAAACGAGAGTGTGGAATATTTTCCATGTGTTCACGTAGATCACTTATCATTATAGGCATGTCATATAGACTTCTTTTAATAAAAATTGATGATGAAATTTGTGCACGATTCCTCATAATCATATTCATCATGTAATATGGAAACCTTGGATTCTTACCAAAGCTATTATCTTTGTAATGAAGAAGGTGTTTGAAAAATTTGTGAAGATTTACTCTTCGTAGTCGTGGTTCTAGCCAATCACATTTCCCATCAGGGAATAATGTTGGAAATTCCATATCAAACAAACCTGCTATCACATATTCATTTATTGGTGATCCTCCAATGGTAGGCCAATCAATGAGCGATGTTGAATTTGCAGTTGGATTGTTCACCCATGCATGAATTAACTCCATTTTTTTTTGTGCATTTGGTGGTTTTGATGTCATTGATGTAGTTTGATCAATAATATTACCCTCATCTGTTTCCATCAATTGACCAAAAAAAACAACCTTGTTGACATCTGAATCAAATTCCATGTGCATTGTTCTAAGTTGTTCAATTTTTTTTGATCTAAATCAGTTGATATATTTTCAAATTCATTTGGAATTGTAACATCAGAATAAAAAATTTCATGTTCAATTTTGTATTGTACTGCTTTATGTACACATTCTTTGTTGACTATGAAATTATAGCTTGTGCCACGCTAATCCTTTCTTTGAACTATAATAAGTGGAAGATCTTTAATAGGGTGCAGTAATTTTTTTGTCACATTTTCTATATTTTGTGGAAAGCTTATTGAGTGGCCTTTATATTTAAATTGACCACTTGTTGCATGTGTGACTTGCAAAATTGGGTTGACACGTGCAATCAATATTTCTTCCACTTGAGTGAGGTTTGCAAGTTCACTTGGTTGAGGACCAAGGTCCATATTATTTGCATAAAAAATCTGTTATTTCCTCTTTCTTGTCTACATCTATTGCAAACCGGACCTTGGGGCATGCATAAGACTTTTATTCCAATATAAATTTCTTGGCAAATATAACACATCACCGGTGACTCCAACTTATCTATACGTTGACGAAACAACATTTGAATTCTTCTAAAATCAATGGCAAGTAATCTATTTAGGTTTTCAACATTTTCTTCATATGATTATGAAGAAGATTGGAAGCCTTGTTCACCTAAATTTTCAAGGGATTCTGTAACATATTCTGTTATTCTGGAAGCCTCTTCCTCGATAATAGCTTGAGGGTCTATTTCTATTTAAATTCCTTGTATGTCCTCTAGTTGTTGAATATTTTGTTCCCTCCCCTCTTCTTCTGAATGAAATTGTTATTGAGATGTTCATTGACGTGTATTTCTAAATTAGGAGAAGTGAGTTGTGGATCATCTAATTGCCTTTCATGTCTTTGTGAATTGGATTGTGCAACTTCTAATTGTTCTATTGTTACTTCTTATTTTTGTTTTTCATTTCTTTTCCTCTCTACTTTGTTACGTTGTCATCTCTGCTCATCCCTTTCTACATCTGTCATGTTCTCCTTTTGGCATTTTTGATATTCTCTTTGGTACTATTTTCTTTGTTCCTTAGATTTAAAAATCTTCTTTGGTCAACCCATAGCTATAATATTAATGACATACAATAGTTTAATTCATTAGTAACATTCAAATTTTACTTTTATTGAATGTAAAATTTATTATTGTTACAGTTAGAGTTATGTTGGGGGTTAGGGTTTGTGTCAAGGTTCAATTCACACAATAAAACATGATGATAGAAAAAATGAATTTACATATTCTTTGTTTATGATTAGGGTTAGGGTTTGTGTCAATTATTAGAATGGTTAAGGGGAAATTAATTTGTACCAAAAAGATAATTAAGATAAATTATGAAATAGGAAGATAAAACATAGAGAAAGTTATTAAGTAAATAAAAACAAAACATTAATAGATAGTTGTTTATTTAATAACAACTATAATAGAACTATGATACTTCTCCTTAAAATTTAAAGCATTCAACAACTTGTACAATAGTTTAATTGATGTAATATTTAAATTTATCATAATTTATTGAATGTAAAATAATTACGGTTACAAGTAGAGTTATGGTTATGGTTATGGTTAGGGTTTGTGTCAATTATTATAATGGTTAAGGTTTGTGTCAATTATTACAATGGTTAGGGAAGGGAAGATATATTTATACCAAAAAATAGTTGAGACAATTTAAGAAATAGGAAGATAAACCATAAAGTAAATAAAATTTAATATTAATTAAGTTATTAAGTAAAGAATAATAAAGCATTAATAGATAATTCTTTATTGAATAGTAACAACAATAGAACTGTGTTACATTTGAGTGAAAAAGATTTAAACAACTTGTTCATTTAATAGTAATGACAATATAACTGTGTTACATCCGAGCAAGAAAGCTTTAAACAAATTGTTTATTGAATAGTTACAAAAATATAATCGTGTTACATCCGAGCAAGAAAGCTTCAAACAATTTGTTTATTGAATAGTAAAAGTAGTATAACTGTGTTATACTACTAATTGAGGTAGTTTTGAACAAATTGAAAAATTAAAGGAGAAGAGACTTGCTCATATTGTTGATCGTAGAATAGATCCTTCACAAAACTGCTAAACACAATAAATTTTTGTAGTGTCATGTGGAATTTCTAAACACTTTTTTTTGAAATCTAAACATCTTCTGGTGTAATTGCATGAGGAAGGGAGCTTGCCAATTTGAGCTTGTCAACAAGATTGTCACACATCTATCTAATTGACACTCCCAATACATGGATTTTTTTTTCTACAAAATTATTTGAATTCACTGATTCACTTTGAGTCAGTGGACTTGAAACAGACTATTCAAAATCACTACAATCTACCTCAATTATGTCAATTTGTTGGTTGGGATTTTCCATGACCTAAATGAATGAGAGGAAAACAAAGTGTAATTTAGAAAAAAAAATCTGAAATATTGAAGTCATCTAATACTTAAGAAGACAACTCTATATTTGGACATTTAAGAAGAGAGGAAATGACTTATTTTGACAATATGCCAATGACATAAAAAATATAAACATAAAAAATATAAGCTTAATTTAACTCATTGGTGGGTGGAAAAGAACCAACAATGATTTAAATTAACTTTTTAAACTTTCTCCGATTTCAAATCTAAGACATTCATATAACATGTAATGGAAACTTTAAAATTTAATTAGGTTGAATTTATATTAATTTTGATAGAATGATATATATTCTATATACTAATATAGTTAATATATAATTGTATAATTAAAATATATATATCAATTGTTTATATAATGACACACACATTACTCACATAATAATAATAATATGAATAATATATTATATTATTTACTATAATTATTAAATTTGTATTTAATATTTAAATATCATTATAATTTAAAATTAAATTAAATGCTTAAAATTTAATCTTATTTTGTTGTCCACAAACTAATATCATCTTCTTCCTTACAACTAATTTAGAAACGTCCAATTGCTATTTTAAATATTAAATTTTTCTTTTTCAAACATCATTTATCTTTCATTAGATTAAAGCTAATTAATTCCAAGGAAAAACTCATTGAAAACTAATTTTATTTTTTCATTATTTCTTCTTATAATTATTTTCTATGTTTTAAACAATTAATTTTAATATACCTTTAACTTCATAATAAATTATTCAAAACTGATTTAAATTGATAATAAATTATTTTAAATTTCTCCATACAAAAAAAATGATTCTAAACTAACTTGTACAAACGATTCGAAAGTGATTGTTGTTTTGCTACAGTTAAATTTTATATTTTATACATCCAATTTTTTATTTTAATATTTCTATTTTAAACATCATTTATCTTCGTTCGAAATTCATTGAATTGTTACCAATTTATAGAGTCAAGGAAACTCAATTGGAAAATACAATTTAACATTCAACTCACAAAACCTAGTAATGCAAGCCAAATAATGAATATAAATGATGAAATTATGCAACATCAAGTTAGGGTATGTGTACCTAGGAGTTTTAGAAATGTAATGAGGATTTCGAAAATGCAAAGAAGTTGTCAAAAAGTGTTATGGAGGACTAAGACACCCTTATTGTTGACTTAGTCCCGTTGTTTTTTGGGGAAAATACAGAATCTTCAGATGCTGAAACTAGATCTGAAATAATCTCTACAAAATACCTTCATGAGGACTAAGACACCATAGGTGGCGACTTAGTCTTGTCTAGAATTTTTGATTTTTTAATGTGGTCCCGAGGTTCAAAGTTTGTACTTCCTTCTTCTCAGATCTCAAGTCTCGAACTTCTAGAATTGGCCTATAGGTGAGTTTCCATGAAGATGACAACTTTTCAATGCAACTTTTCACTTCAAATGATCTTCAAGTCTTCCACCTAAATCTGCAATCAAAAACACACAAGAGGGGAAAAACTTGTTGATTGTTAGTAAATGGGGGTTTGCCTTGGTCAAACCCCTTGTTGGCAATTAAACCTTGAAATGAAATGAAATGGAGGGAAATGATGAATGAACAACATGCAATGTTACAACTCACCAAACCCTTGCTATGAAATCTAAAAACTTGTGTGAAATGGATAACTTGGATATAGATCTTGAAATGCTTGAATGCTTGATAGATCTTGACTTGAATCGCTTGCTTGAATCAAAACCCTACATCACAAATGTTAGCTCAGAAATACACATGATGCAACAATCTCCTTGATATGATTCTTGAATCTTGATGATGACTCCAAATGCTTGATGAATTTCTCTTGATCTCATAAACTTTTTAGGAATGAATACTCAAGTTGATAGGATGAAAATGAATGAATGAACCTTGTATTTATACTTATCCATGCTTAATACCCCAAAATTACACCACAACAGCTGACATATGAATTCATTAGTTAAAGGAGGCTAAATCCCACCAAAATTTGAAATTAAATCCCGAAAAAACTTAAGGGGGACTACGATGCCCTAGGTGGAATCTTAGTCCCAAGGATAAAAACTTGGGGCATAGACTCCCAAAAGAGGCCCATTTAAGGTCCATTTGAAATTAGGGTCCCAAGACCTTGGGGGAACAAAGATGCCTTAGGTGGCATCTTAGTCCCGACCCAAAAATTAGAGACACTCAAATAGAATCATTAAATTATCATTTATACATTGATGTTTGTTGGGATTAGCCATAAAAATATATAATTTATTAGGCTTGTGGATGCAAAATAGGACCAATTAAGGCATTTAAATAAAGATAAATAAAGCAAGGCAGGCCCAAACAAGTGTGAAACAAGGGTATGCATTTTCCTACACTACATTTAGCCCCCACTTTAGTGAGAGAATGAACTTGCTTCAAACTCACACTAAAGTAGCCAACCATGCAATCAAGAGGGGTTCAAATGTACAAATGTTAGTGAGATAGGATTGCAATGACCAAGAGGGTGGCCAAGCCCCCAAGATCAAGATCCTATGGTAGACCAACATAAGCACAAAGGAACACACTTGCGGATGATATATGATGCCAAAACTAGATCGCAAACATTCACCACAAAGACAAAGGAAAAAGGAAAGAGAAAAAGAAAAATGCAACGGATCAAGCTTCTAATAGCCGTCCAACGCGTTGTGGACTAAGTCTAGGATATTTGTCCAAAAAGGTTTACAAGTGGAATGTGTTGTCCACTATGCAAACAAAAACATGCTCATAAGGGCTAGTGAAGCTAGTTGTTCACTAGGTGAGCCCCAAGAGGTGCATATCAAAGCCATACCCCCATGACTATGATAAGGAAAAAATGCTTTCTCACAAGGGCTAGTGAAGCTAGTTGTTCACTAGGTGAGCCCTAGGGGGCCATATCAAATCCATACCTCCATGACTTTAATAAGGTACAAAAATGCACACTCACAAGGGCTAGTGAAGCTAGTTATCCACTAGGTGAGCCCCATGAAACCATATGAAATCCATACCTCCATGAATTTAATAAGGTACAAAGAGAAATACAACACAACAAGAAAGAGGGATGTTCGAAAGGATTTTGCTTAGTTCATATCTTAGGGGACATTGTTCCTAATGTCTCCAAGAGAGGACCAATCAAAGGATAAAAGATTCAAAACTTAGGGAATGCAATGTGTTGCATTATCACTAAGAGGAATTTAATATGATAAGATAGATCAATCTCTTGAAGGACATTACTCCCAATGTCACCACAAATAAAAGAACACAACACATGAAGTAAAAAAATCACATCAAAGGACATGAAAAAGAAAAATGTAAATGAAATCATGCCAAAATAATGCCAATGTATGCCCTCACTTTAAATAAATTGATAAACACCATGTTGTGATAAATTACTTTAAAGCAGACAAAAATGGAAAAAAAATGCAAAAGAGGCCCCCCAAAAACACATAAAGGGTCTATGGATTCAGGGTCAGTATCTGTCTTTGTTGTAATGATATTAGAGAGCTTGAAACTGTCATCATTCCCAAAATACACATAGAACTAGAAGAATGACACAAAGAGAGCGAAAAAAATTGAAAAATCTTGTGGGTCAACATGGAAGAGACATAGGGTGTCTCGACACCTTGTGTCATCCCCAAAAGGAAAAAACAAGACGATTGAAAAAAATAAGGAAAAGCAAAGGAAAATATTTTGGGTCAACATGGAAAAGACATGAATGTCTTTATGCCTTGCATCATCCCCAAAAGGAAAACACAAGAAAAACATGAAAATGAAAAGGAATAATCTTATGACATGTAGAGGAGTGAAGGTACAAATAGAGGAATTCACAAAGAGAGAGAGAACATCAGATGGAACATCACGGGGGATCACATTATGCACATGAAATCATACAAAAAGAAAGAAAAAAGGAAAGTAAAGAGACTAGTAAATCACATGTGAGTCAACCATCCAACAGGTCATCTGCATCCCAATCTTGTTCAATATATGAAGAATGTAGATCACTAGCGAGAGGGAAAAAATCAGGTGTTGTACCAGGGGAATCACTAGACTCAACACATGGTGCATTAATTAGTTTAGGAAGATCATCACGGTTGTTATCATTTATGCTCATAGAAGAGGGAAATAGCCAATTCAATTCGTTATGCACTTGCTCATCAATTTTAGTTGTTTCTTCATTGTCATCCAAGCAAACCACAATAGGAGGACGAATGATCATATCCATAGAAAGTGTTGGTCCTTGTTGTGTTGGAGACATAGGATCTATTTGTTCTAGTGATGGAGGAGGCTCATCGTTTATCGCTTCTTTCAAGTTCGGATTTTGATTTTCAATGTTAGTGTCTTCATTAATCTTTTGAGAAATAGCACGACATATACCCCTGTACTCTCTAGCATTTTGATTCCTTTTATTGCAGTTTTCAAGTTGCTTTTGGGTAGGAGTAGGTTTTTCAACCATAGGTTCCTTTTCTTCTTGTGAGGGAAGAATGGAAGAAACCATGGGAGGTTTCTCAACCACTTTCTCGTTGGCTTTATAAATTTTCTTAGCAAGCGGATTGGGACTTGTTTTGTTTTCTCTTGGTCTCTTGTAGGAAATAGGTAAATGATTTTTGATGGATGGGTCTTGGTTTCTTGGAAGGGCTTTAGGCTCAATATTGTTTTCTTCAAGTGGTAGAGGTTCAAGTATGGGTGGAGGAAAATTATCAAGGGATAATTTGGCTATGCATTTTGCTTTGAAATTTTGGTAAGATAGGAAAATAAAGTCCTCACAAGGTCTTATAGGTTCCATGGGCTCAGGCCAAAAATAGTCTAAGGAAAAATTTCCACTGGAAGACGGAGGGATAAAGCCACTAAGGTTCACGGTGAATATTTCATTGTTGACTGGAAACTTTATGCACTTATGGACAATGGATGGGACCGCATTCATGGAGCGAAGCCATTTGTAGCCTAGCTTCACACGAAATTGATTTGAATTAGAGATGAAAGAGAATGATACATTTGATTTCTTTGGTCCTACTTATAAAGGGAGTGTGATCGAGCCCATCCATGCTTTCGATTTATCATATCTATCTTGAGTAGATTCATGTGCATATAGGAGTTCGTTTGTGATCACATTATCTCCATAAATGAGATCAAATAAAATCCTACGAGTGGGCCTATTATTGATTATGTCGACTATGTAAAGAGGACCATCAGGTGCATTTTTTATTGTCTCTTTTGAAGAGAAAGTAATATCAATGGGAATTTTGGTTTGCTATTTACGAGGCTCGATGTCAATTTGATGCAGACCCAGGAGGCTCAATTATGCTGATTAGGCCTATTTTCCAAAGCAACATGCCTTTAAACCTATCACAGGACCATGAAACCTTGAGGCAGCAATTCATATGCCTTCAAACCTCCAAAATAGCAGAAATATTCCATTGGTACGGACAAACACATGTCAAACTTGAAAAACCTTGTTTTAGGCACAATTCATGAGGGTTTATTGAAAATGACACTTACAAAGCCTCCCAGACCATGCCACCCACTTAGACACTCATATTTTATCCCCAATATGCTCAAAAGTTCATAAAATAGCCATACCTAACTTCCCATTGTCCAATTCAAGACTATACCCATCAAACCATGCACCTTTCCAATGGAATCCACCCCAGAGGCTCTCATGAAGTTATGAAAATCACTTAACCTGCACAAGAAAAAGTATTAAAATGTTTATTATGCCTATCTAAGCCTATCCACTAAGTTACAGGTCTTCACAGTGGGTGGAAGGCTTAGAATGGCATTTTGACTCCTCTCACAACCCCCAAAACAGTGTAAATAGGCAGTTTCAGAAAAATAATGATTTCTCCCTCAATATGAACGTTCAAATACTCAAATCAAATGCATTTGAAAGTTAACTCATATTTATACACATTCCAAATGATTTTTAGAGCCAAAAGATATTGTACGGATCCGTACCAAGCAGGTCGTGCAATGCACGGGATCAGCAATTTCTTAATGGAAAACACAAAAAAACAACAAACTTATTATTAGAAACTCATTCCAAACTTCTTCAACAGCCTCCCTTCAAGATATTACAACAATATATCATGTAATCACATCCAAACCACCCCTTGAATTGACCAAATACCATAACCACCTTTTGTTAGAGTCTAAGATGACAATTTTTGCCAATTTTGCTCTTAATCACTATCCCATTACAACTTGATCAACTTGATTTTGCAAATACCACCTAACTGACCTATTAAGCCCTCAAATACACCTAAAATGGTCATTGAGACCTTATTTAACATGGAATAAGACCCTACTCCCCATATCCCTTAAAACTCATGATTTCACATGGCTTTTTTGCATTATGAATCAAACTGACAAATTCAACTAAATGATTCAAAACCTTTTCAAATTACATTATGACTGCTCCTTTAGACCTTATTAAGCATAAATGAACACAAGACACACCTAGGTATCAACTTAGACTTCACAAGGCGTAGGTGCTCTTGCACCACAATCACTCATATCATTGTATTAATAGGACTTTGGTCATTAGTATCCATAGGATTTTGTTCATTATTTCTCATGTTATCATCATCTATGTCAATGTTCATTACATTAGGCTTAGTTTCACTAGACTTAACAAATGAAATATTGTGGTTAGGCATGGGATTGGTAAATATTAGCAAGTTTTGGTTAAGATGAGCTACAAACTTATCGCCTTTGTCATTCACACCTCCAATTTGGATATGATTAGAATCAATGAGGTCTTGCACAAGGTTTTCAAGACACTTGCAATATTCTATATCATGTACTTTTTGTTGGTGATAAGCACAATAGGCATTGTGTATAAATATCAGAGGTAACAACTTGCTAGGGTCAAGAGGTCAAACGAGAGGTAATGTAAGCATGTTCTTGTTTAATAGTTGAGTTAAGATGTTTTGAAGTGTGTCAGATAAGGGAGTAAGTTTTCTTTGCAGATCCCAAAATATATAAGGATTACTCTTATTTATAGCAGCTACTTGGATTGTTGGGTAGGTTGGGAGGTAGGATTTAGTTGAAGGAAAATTTTGTTTTGTCTTTTGAAAGGCCAGTAGGTGTTTTGGTTTGAAGATTCATAATTTTAAAGATGGGTAGAGGTAGATTTAGGTTCACAACTACCTACAAAATTCTACTAGTCTCGAAGGGCAGTGCATAAGTGCATGAAGGAAGGGAATTTCATCATGGTAAGCTTGTCTCATATCTTAATTTATAAATTTTATATGAACATATTTTGAAGGTGAGAATCGAGAATCTTCACACTGATTTGGGAATAAAGCGATTGGTAACGGGAAATAAAGTCAGTGACTTTTTCACCCTCATTTTGCTTACATCTCATCAAATCAGCTAATGCCATTTTAGGAACCATATGCACTTGGATATGGTTAATAAAGGATTCAAAAAATTTATTGAATGAGTGAATTGAGTTATTTGGTAATGTAGAAAACCAGTCCAATGCAATATCTTTTAAGGATCAGGGAAAAAGCTTAGCCAAAAGTTTATCCTCAAGGATAAAGTCACTACACAGAGCAATAAAGGCATTAACATTATTAGAAGGATCTCACTTTCCTCCATATTTCTCAAATCTAGGGATCTTTATACCTTGTGGCACTAGAGTTATTAATATCTCCAAGATTTTGATATAGTATGAAGGTGGTCCATTTTGATTTTGATTTATGGCGGAAACTTGATGTTGAATGGAAGAAAGTCTTTGTAAAAGGTGGTTAATGATAGGATCATTTCTTGTGGTTTGAGACAGAGGTGAATATGGTGGTGGTGTGTATGTGTCAGAAGGACTAGTGAATGGATTACTTACAGAAGGAGATATAAGATTAGATGCTACATAAGTATAAGGAGCACTAGTGGAAATGTTTGAGGTAGGAAGGATATTGCTAGTTGGTTGCATCATTGTAGTCACTCGAGGATTGGTATAGGTGGGAATTGAGGTTATGGTTGAAGAGGGAGCAGTTTGATTTCCTCCTTGGCTTTGCACATTATTTGAAGCTTGAGCACCATTAGTGGTGGAAGGAAGATATTTTCCAAAGATTTGAGCTATGTTACGCACAAATTCTAGACCTTCATCACTTTCCATCATGCGGTGAATACTATCTATGGTAGGTATAACAGTGTTTGAAATGTTTTCAGTACTCACGCTATCTTGTAAATGGGATAAGTCTTCATGCATTTTCATTATGTTTTCTTGAGGGATATGATCAACCATTGTTTGAACACTTGGCATAACACATGTAGGTAAGGTAGGCATAGCAAAATAAGTATCAAATGTATGGTCCATACCTAGTGAACTAATACCAACACTAGGAGTAAGAGAGCTTGATATCCCAAGATCCACAATGAGTATTTTATCGCAGGATGCCATGAGTCTCGCACTTCATCTAACCATAGTATTAGCAGTAGGACACCAAGTAGTACAAATCATACAAGGGATAAACCAAATAAAGTGCAATGAACAGAATATCCTATTCTTATAATTACACTTGAAATGAAAGAAATTGGAATAACAACAATTATGCAAACTGAAACAAAAAACTGAAGGCAACCAACAAAAGCACATAAATCACTTGTAAACCTTGAAAACTGGAAAGTAAAAGTCAATAGGAACTAAGACGCCAGTAAGGGCATCTTGGTCCTACTAGTGTTATTTTGAGGTTCTAGGGACTACAACAAACAACAAACAACAGAGAGAGGTTTTTGATCCAAAAACCCTGAGAGGGACTAAGACGCCAAGAAGGGCATTTTAGTCCTAGCAGAGGTTTTTGGTAGAAAACAAGAAAATATTGGTTGTTCATAGTGTTCACAGGCTGCATATTTAGGGACTTGATGTTTGGAAACAAAAAACTATGTAAATGAATGCAAGAAAAAGTAACTAGTGACAAGCAATTGAATGCAAATTTGAATGATTTTTTTTTCAATTTTGAATGTAATAACAATGTTTCTAAATATAATTAGGGTAAATAACAATATAATTTTTAGTTTTTCAATGAGATAAGATGATGCAAGAAAGAAAAAATGCAACCTATATGCACTTTCACTACTACAAATATGAGAAACCCTAGATGCACTTTCACTAAATATTAGAAACCCTAGATGTAATTTCACTAATGGAAGATGCAATGCAAGAATGAATGCAACCTAGATCTAGGAATTTAATGAACTTCGAATCCAAAAATGAATGCTCAAAGATGTCGGTTTCACCAAAATGAACAATTAAGAAAAATGTGGGTGCTATATATATGACCTAGGTCATCGAAAACCACCTTTCTCCTATTGTCATTCAATAAGCTCCTAGGAGTCCTAATTGGATATCATCCTCAAGGGTGAGTCAATTCTCAACAAGGAAGACTTAGGAATGGTTCTTTTAGGTTTTGAGGGGTTCACCACCAAACAAAATCTTGGAAAAGATAATTTAACTTTCAATTCACAAAACCTAGTAATGCAAGCCAAATAATGAATGCAAATGATGAAATTATGCAACAACAAGTTAGGGTATCTGTACTTGGGAGTTCTAAAAATGTAATGAGGATTCCATAAATGCAAAGAAGTTGTCAAAAAGTGTTATGGAGGACTAAGACGCCCTTATTATTGACTTAGTCCTGCTACTATTTTTCAGGGCAAATGCAAAATCTTCAGATGCAGGAACCAGATCTGAATGAATCTTTGCAAAATACCTTCAAGAGGACTAAGAAATACTAGGTGGTGACTTAGTCCTGTTAGGAATTTCTGAAATTTGCAAATTTCATCTTGAGTTCCAAATTCTGCATTTCCTTCTTCTCAGATCTCAGATCGTGAAACTTCCAAATTTGGCCTATAGGTGAGTTTTCGTGAAGATGACAATTTTACAGTGCAAATTTTCAACTTTTCACTTGAAATGATCTTCAAGTCTTCAACCTAAATATGTAATCATAAACAAAAAAGAGGGGAAAAACTTGTTGATTGTTAGTAAATGGGGGTTTGCCTTGGTCAAACCCCTTGTTGGTAATTAAACCTTGAAATGAAATGGAGGGAAATGATGAATGCACAACATGCAATGTTACAACTCACCAAACCCTTGCTATGAAATCTAAAAACTTGTGTGAAATGGCTAACTTGGATATATATCTTGGAATGCTTGATTGCTTGATAGATCTTGACTTGAATTGTTTGCTTGAATCAAAACCCTACATCACAAATGTTAGCTCAAAAACACACATGATGCAATGATCTCCTTGATATGATGCTTGAATCTTGATGATGGCTGCAAATGCTTGATGAATTGTTCTTGATCTCATAAAATTTCCTTAGGAATGAATACTCAAGTTTCTAGGATGAAAATGAATGAATGAATTCGGTAAAAGCAAGAAGTTGGGTCCACGAAGAGGGGAAGTTTCAGCCAAAAAATGTCCAACTTTGGCAATATGGCTGATGGAATTTTTTTTTGAATAAATCTATGAAATTAAAACCCATTAGAGAACACAATTTCTAATTTCAAAATATATAATTTTTACTAATATTGGATTATATTTTTTATTTTTTAATTAATATCTAAGAAAACTAGCCCATAAACTTGAAATATTAGGTTATTTTTGTTTTTTAATAACATTTTTTTGGTTAAGTTTCTTGTAAAAAAAAAATATGGCATCAATCTTCAGAAAATTCTCTACATAATGAAAAAAAATATTAAAAAAATGTTTAGTTTAAGCCCAATTATGTTGTTCGTACACGTTGATTTTTAAAAAACAACAATTAAGGCCAATAAAAATTCAATTAAAAAAACAATATTACAAAAAATTACAAAAAAAAATCCTCATCAATCTTCATGTTGTTAGCTCTCTTTCCCCAAAAGGAATTATCAAAATACTTTTATTTGGGTCAAAAAGTGGTGTATGTACACGTACATGGTATGGTAAAAAACCAAGGACTTTTAAAAAGTAGTTTTTATACATCGCTATCAAAATTTAATTTCTATCATCTGGGTATTTGAATAACTTACATATTTGGAAACTAGAATCAAAATAATAAATTTTATATTACTATATTTTTTTAGGATTCATTGTGTAAGTGCATCAAATTTTCAGTCCAAGTGTGATTTTTTTTTTTAAATAGCAAAAACACTTCCACCTTTTGAGATTTTTCTAGACCCAACTTCTTGCATCAACCCAACCTTGTATTTATACTTATCCATTCTTATTATCCCAAAATTACACCACAACAAGTTGACATATGAATTCATTAATTAAAGGAAGCCAAATCTCGCCAAAATTTGAAATTAAGTCCTAAAAAAGCTTAAGGGGGACTAAGATGCCCTAGGTGGCATCTTAGTACCAAGGCTAAAAACTTGGGGCACAAACTCCAAAAAGGGGCCCATTTAAGGTTCATTTGAAATCAAGGTCCCAAGACCTTGGGGAACAAAGATGCCCTAGGTGGCGTCTTAGTCCCGACCCAAAAATCAGGGACACTCAGACAAAATCATTAAGTTATCATTTATCCATTGATTGTTGACGGGATTAGCCATAAAAAGATATAATTCATTAGGCTTGTGGATGCAAAATAGGACCAATTAAGACATAAATAATGATAAATAAAGAAAGGCAGGCCCAAACAAGTGTGAAAATTTAAGGGTATGCATTTTCCTACACTACAATTCCAAGCCAATATCAAACCGAAGATGACCTTTTTTGGATATCATCCAATGCAATCAAGGGGATAATGAGAAGATAAATGATTTCAAAGCACGATATCAAGCACTCTTTTCAAATATCTCATACCCCCTGCTTGATTCTGACATGTAGAAGGTGTTAGGGAGCCTGCAAAGACCTTGGCGGGAAAAAAATTCCCTTATGAAATACCCTTCTTTCGCACATTTGTGTGTGGCATTACAAGAATATCAGTAGATGGTAGTTCAGTTTGGGGGATCCTCCTCGCACTCCCATTCAAAAGGAAAGTCCATTGTATTGATTTTAGGAAAAGGAAAGGTTGTTGTGAATTTAGTAGCCACAAAAAATGATAATGGCCTTAGACGCAACAAAAAGTTCACAAAGTTAGCAGAATCTTATTCTTCCATCTTCCAGAAGTGTTGAAGGATAAGATCATAACCTTGGAGAACCCCAAACCTCTCAAGGAACCTTACCCTGATTGGTACGATAAAATTACCTTCTATCAGTACCATCGAGTCAACGAACATTATATTGAATGTTGTATGCGCCTGCGTCATGAGATACATGACCACATTGAGGATGGTACTATTCATCTCAATGGGAGTAAACAAAATGCGAAAAAGTTGGTGGTGAAAGAAAATAGTGAGTTACAGATATACATGAACCTTTTTATGTCACATTTTTCCAGCTTAATTATTGACCCCTCATATTCTACCACTTAGCCTGAGGTGCACATTAATATGGTCATGGTTACTCCTCCCGCGCAACCTGTGATCGACTCATTGGATATGATGTTCACTTCATAGGACATGCCCTTGAACAACAAGTCCTCTCCCCTCTACATTCCTGCTCATCTCAATGAGAACATTGTGACAGGGGTCTTAGTTTACCCAGCGAGCCGGGTAAATATCATTACAGAGGATACATTGTGGTTGAGTTCATTGCAAAGGAAGGAGTACGAAGAAAAAAAGTCTACCATCTATATGCGCGATGGTATTTCTCTCAATCTGTATGGATCAATAACTATATTCATCCTAGTTGTTCCTAGGTCCGTACACACAACCTTTGATTTTATTCTGAAATCTGATATGTTTAGGGTGAAGCTAGGCATACCCTGGCTAGCTTCCATGAACAAAATTGCTTTCTTCATTCATAAGTGCTTGGAATTTTCCCACAAAAGTGTTGTGCATGACACTAGATACCATCCATTGGTTTCCCATGGGGGCTACTCATTGGATCATTTTTGGACCACCTCAGTTGGTCTGCTTCCCCCAAGAATGGACCTACTTTACAAAAATTATGTGAGGTATAAGATTAGGGGCAAGGGACAACCAAATTTGACCCTTCCAATAGTGCAACAACAAGTTGCCTCCTCTTCTTAAAAGGGAAAGGAGAGGCTTTCCCATCCTTAGGGTTCCTCTTCCACTCCTCTTTCTAAAGAAGAGTTTTGGATGAATACTCCTGGCTTTTACCTAAGGATTCTGATGATACCATCTTGGTGCAAACCCAAGATTCAGATATTTGATCTTCTTACTACACCTTATGGACCTTGGCCCTACCTATATGGTAGAAGGAAGGATCCCCATGGGGATTCCTCTCTGTATCGACCTACGAGGCCTCCCACTACTCTTTCTCTTAGAGAAATGAATGGGAAGAGGCCTACCATCGAGGTGCTAGAGTTGGCTCCCCTGCTATTTTTCAACATCTTCCTCCTGCTCTCATTCAGGACTATGTCCCTACACCAAAAATGGATGTGATGGACACCCATATGGTTGAGTGAGAGCCTTATGTTCCTTCGTAGCTCCCGACCTCTAGCTCAAAGAGTCGTAGAAACTGCCTTGCACATGAACGCAAGCACTAACAAAAGGCTCTAGTGACTAAGCAAGCTACTTTGCAGAAAAAGGAAGAGGAGTTGATCACCCTTGCATCAGGGCCTCCTACTACATCCTTCTCTCTCCTCCCCTCTGCTTCCATTCAACAAAAATTAGTTTTTCTCTAAGCTCTCGTGATGAGTGTGAGTGGGTCTGAATCTAAAAAGGTGTAGGTTTTTATCACTCCTTCTATCGAGCCACCCCTTTTGATGTCCCTTTCAGATATCCTACCTTTCCCTAAACCCATGGACATGCCAAATACCTCGGTGGTGTCCACCGCGGTTTTCTTCTCTTCCTCTTCCTTGCCTCTTGCATTGTCTATGGGGATTTCACATCCCCCAATGAAGTAGAAGGTATAGGTTGGCCCTTCCAACAATGGAGGGCATAAGAGGAGCCCACCTTCTCCAAAAGGTGGTCTTGTGCTAGCTTGTTCCATCCTAGTGATGAAGCCACCTCTGGCATCCCCTGAGTTTGTCACCGCTCTCGAATAGCTCAGTGAGCCATACAGTAAATCTTAGGCACCTTCCCCTCTATTCATTGAGGTAAGACATGGCACTACTATAAAGTGCAAGTTTAACTCTTTGGATGAGGTCCTGGCCTTTTCGGTGATCTTTGCAAAATTGTTGACCATAGATGCACAAGAGCTGATCTGAGAAGACCTTGCGGGGACTTCTTCCTTAGCCCTTATTACAAGAGGGTCAGAATCTCCTCCCCTTAATATTCCACTACTGCAGGCTCGTCTGCCTTCCCCTTACAATGATTTAGATTGGGAAGTGGATGATCTCTTGGTCGTTGAGTGTTAGGGGGAGGCCTCTTCTTTATCTTTAGATTAGGTGTGTGTTTTTTGTGATGTGTTTCCTCATGCTTTCTTTATGTGTTCCTGGATGAACCTTGTCATCCTTTTTGGTTCTTGGATACAAGATTGATTTTGTGTCGTAAACCTTCTTCTATCTGTATCATCATTCTTCCATGTTTGCGTTTTGATTTTTGACAAATTGGAGATGATGCAAAGCGTTGGGCGAATTTAGGCTTCCCTTCCATGTTGACCCAATTTTTTAGTTTTACTTTTTCTTTCATGCATTCCCATTGATCTAGTGGGGATTGATTATCTTTCACCTTGCACCACAACTACCTATTATTTATATAAGCATGAGCATATCTGACCCCGCAAAACTAGATCCCCCTGTGTCTCTTGTTCGTGATGTTTTTTTTTCTCTCTTTTCTTATATTTCTCTCTTCTTTTCTTGAGTTGTCCCTCGCATGTGTGATAACTTCATTTCTATGATGCTTTAATTTTTATAAAATGCATTTGTTGCCAATGAATATTTTCTCAAAAACCCTCACAAACCTTTTATCGAAAATCGAATTCTTGACTTGGACCTAACAAAACATGTTTCCTTCATCATGGGTTCACAAAGAAATAAAATTGAGAACTTCCTTCGATGAGGGAGCATCTTTTCCTACGGAGAAGCCTCGATCTTCCCCTCATGAGGGGGCATTTTCTTCCTTTCAAATTCCTTGATGAAGTGAACATCTTTCGAAAGGATTCCTTGGTGATGAATTGATTTGAGAAAAAAATGTCTCTTTTACACTTTCACATAGTGCATCCCTTGGGTGGACCCCTCTTCTTTTGAAGGGTTCCCGAGGGATCCCTTTGAAAGCCTTTCAATTTTCTTGATTGTCTACATGACTGTTTGCTTATTTTCCTGTGTGGCTGCATTTATTTTTTGACATGTTTTATCTGTGGATTAACATGTTGCTTTGCAGGTGCACCTGTGAAGCTGCTTTCTAGTCCAATTATGTAGAGTCCCCTTCATCTAGGATTCCTTCATGAGAGAGAACTTGGGGTTTTCCTTCTTGTAGGTCTACAAGCTTGTAAGGCATTTACTTCACTAGGCTTCCTTCATGAGAGAGAACTTGGGGGTTGCCTTCTTGCAAGTCTACAGGCTTGTGAGATGATTTTATCCTATGAGATTTGTCCATTTTTGGTCTAAGGTCCATTGTTGGTCTAAGGGCCTTCGATGTACTTTGTGCAAATTCATATTTTTGTGGAGCTATGGAATCATTTTGTTTGAAACTCCTCAAGAGAGAGTACTTGTGGAGTCCTTTTCCTGCCTTGTGCTCTTGAGTTCACCAGATCATGATCTACTTCCTCAACGGTTCAGGTATACATTTCTATCTCTTTGATCTACTTTACCGGGCACTCATCAATACTCGTGCTTGCTAAAGTGGAAGAAAAATGTATACGAGCGAATTTGCAGCCCTTAGGAAAATTCCCCTTTCACATACCCTCACCTTAGAAAATCAAATACAAAGGAAAAATTTCACATCACCTACCTGCCTTCCATCCACTTGGAATTCATCTTGTGTGTCGGTGAGATAATGTTTGTCGGGGATGAAAGCACAACGCACGAAATCTACGTAGTGCACTGTCGTCCCTGACAGATTCCTGTATCTGAAGTTGGCAGATGCATTACACAATCAATTGGGGTTGAATTGTAATGTCCCTCTTCAACCAATCAACCCAAAAATGCCTTATTCCCTCTCATCCCACCTTCAAAAACTTTCATTCTTACTTCATTTGGTCTCTCTTGAACTCTCTTGCAACTTCTCCACACATTCAATCACTTCTTCACTCTCAAGCAACATTCCAACACTTCATTACAATAGCTTTGAAGCTTTGTAAACTCCACATTGCAAGTGTAAGGTCATAGAAGTGTGGGCTTGGAGTGTTACATGATCTCCCTTCATCACCACTGTGGTTGTGGTGACTTTGCCAAGTCCATTGGCTTGTGAGATTTTGGGTGGAGGTGGTAACACTTCACTCCTCTCCTTTGTGATTTTATATAGTAGCATTGTATTGTGTTATAATGTTCAATAATCTATCTTTTCTTTCTTTTCTCGCATATTCTATTATGTTACTTTCTGATTGTCCGTGGAGGTGGAAACACCAAAATGGGGGTTTAACTGAGGTAGAACCCTATTCAGCCCCAATAATTTTCTCTCTTGCTTGTGTGTAGGTGGATATGTGCACGTAGAACTAGATGGTGAACTGGCACCTTGGTGAGATAATCTTTATCACCCTAGTGTTTATTTACTTGATTTATCATCTCCATCTCTATTTCTTGTACTTTCTTGTTTTGTTTTTCCCATCTATATCAACTAGCTAGGTTGTCAATAGATTTTTTGGCATTTTTACTGTACTTCTTGTTTTCTAGTTGTACGAACACCAGTGCACCCAAAGACGCTAGCATGTCACGTTGTCATCCTAAAATCGTGTTGTCATCCTTAGACAAAGAGCTATCTGAGGTGTAGTATTGACTCCAAAAACCAACTCGCCTAGCCTAAACCTAAATCTCAAATTTGAAGAGTGATAGAAGTACTATTTAGTTCTCTTCATTCCTAATCCCCATCCTTTAGAGTCGGGTAAGTTAGGGAAACCCTCCGCTCTCGGCTCTCTGTGACCTAGATCCTTGACGTGGTTGGTCTCCCTCTCTCACATGTACAAATCCCTTTTCTCTAGATTGTAGGGCTCTGCTAACCCTCTAATAAGGTCAAAATTTATGAAAATATTAGGCATCGCCAATCTCCCAACCCCCAATTTTGAAATATCGCAAATGGGCCTATCGGCCAATCATTTTCTAAAAGCACTTTTAAAAATAGCATACCCCCTAATTAGAATGATATGGTCTTTGTAATTCTCATTATTTTCAATAACTCAGTCTACCAAAATCTTTGATGACATTTTTGGGACTCTTAGATGATCTAGGAAACCATGCCATGATGTCATCATTAAGACCTCTCTTTATACCCCTTGAAGTTTTGGCCATGGTTTCTTGTTTTAGGGTTTCTATTTATATAGGGGAGGGCTTAAATTTTCAAAACTTCTTAGAAGAATTATTTAAAATTTTGAATAATTCACCAACCCTACCCAAGCTCTAAAATATTTTCTATGTATTATAAACCTTAAATTTCCCTTTTCAAACCAAAATGAAACAAAGAAGCCTTGAATTAACTTATGAAATCAAGATTATTATAAACTTTGAAAAATATTGTAGAAAACCCTCTTTTGCTTAGAAATCCACAAAAAAATCACTTTGTAGTCTTTTTTTTGTGCTTTGAATAGCACAAATACATGTAATTATGCCAATAAATTTGAGAACCTGGTAGATATAGATCAAATCCACTATTAATATTTTTGCATGCTTGAAGGAATGACTAGAAGTAACTGTTCATTTTTAAATTTCAATCACCAATTTGATGAAGATTAAAGGTATTCACAGATATTTGAAATCCTTTCCATGAAGAGAAATGTCATTTTATATTTTATACTGACATGGAAAACATGTTAACATTTCATGGACTTGCAAGAACAAGATAGATATTTTATAAGCTTCCCCAACAAGGATTTATTTTATGAAACAATAAGAATGAGTAGTGATGGGATACATGGCATGATTTTGAGAGTTCAAGGAAACAAAAAAATCAACTTAATATTAACCCACAAAGTTTTAAGCTAGCACAAAAAAAAGAGACACTTACGGTTAAAGTGAGTCTTGGAATAACTTAAAATCTTTTAAAGGAACATTCAAAATTGAAAAACTTAAGTTCCTAGGAAAAGGACCAATAACACATGGTTTAAGAGACATTGTAAGACAATTTAACACACCAAGAACCTAAAGAGCATGTTAATTGGTAGACAACCCATACAATTCAAAAAGGAGAAGCGAATGATTATTTCACAAGTTCACATGGAGAAAATAATAAAATGAAAGTGTTCACGAATTGAAGGAAGTATGTTCAAAATAATGTCATGTGTAAAGTGGGACCCAACGAAGAACAAAGGGTTAAACGATATCTTAAAAGCACATAAGAGTAACATGCTTAATTGGTACTGAGGCGAATGGGGCCGATTATAAAACAAAATAGAGGCCTTGGAGATGTAACTTAAGGGATAAGTGATTGAGGCAAGTGATCATTGCAAGAATATAACAAAAATATAAGGGCTCGACAAGGGTTTAAGGTATTTTCACAACCCTAAAGCAATTTCAAAGAAACCCTTACAAATAATAAGACACTTGGAAAATTTCAAAGGATTTCAAAAATTCATAGAGCAAAAAAAAAATGGACAAGGACCACCAATTTGTCTTTTAATTTTTAATTGTATTATTACATGTTATTATTAGGAAAAGTGTGTGATTTATTAACAATAACTCGTCTAATGTCCATGTTGCTATCATTGGCTTGTTATAATTAAGGTCTATTTTAATCTTTTTTAAGCAAAAATCAAACCTGATAGCTTTAAAAATTACTTTTTTGTGTTTTATAGCTAAAAAAATAGACTAATATTCTTATGGAAAATTAGACTAGTTGGAATTTTAAGGTTTCTGAGGATTACTAGTGGTAGTGAGTTTTGTTCTGTAGATTTTGATAGATCCTATGAAGAGCACAAGATTGGAAAACATACGAACCATTAACAAAATTGACTTGTAGAGAATGAATAGGACGTCGATGGACAAGGCTATGAGCATGATTAAGAGAGCCAACTCGGAATGGAAGTTCTACACAAAAATATTTGTTATGGATTGTTATCTAACTAACAAATCTCATTACAACATCTTCAACTTTTTGGTTGCAAGGGATGTGTGTAAGGATAAGTAGAAAAATTTGAAGAAAAAGGAAGTGAAATGTATCTTTATTAGCTATGGTGTGAGTGTGAAAGGGTACAAACTTTGGACCCTATCGCTATTTTTTTTTTTTATATTATTTAAGTATTATATTGAGAGAGATTAAGCCTTCTTCCATAGTGTTGTAGTCAAAAGATAATGGAAATAAATATGTGGTTAAAATACCTCATCTAATGAAGGACTTCAAGAGGATAAGAATTCAAATGGTTCAAATAGTTCTAAAGTGGAGGTAGAACCTCCATATTAGCTCTTGGGGAAGTCCACTCAACTAAAACAACAACCAAAAAGGTATAATAGTCCAAATTGGAGATGTTTATTTTTATTACTAATACGACCCTATAACTTGAAGGAGGTGATAGGTATGGATGATTATGAGCCTTGTAGAGTGGACATGGATTAGAAAATGGTTGTGTAAAATAATGACACATGGAAGTTGGTACCATTTTTAGAAGGAAGAAAGCTTATTTTGTATAAATGGGTATTTAAAAAGATCAATTAAAATGATGTCATTGAAAAGTATAAGACAATGTTGGTTGTAAAGGATATTCCCAAGTTGTAAGGATAGAATTTTGTGGGATTTTTCCCCTTTTCTAAGTTGAAATCTATCATATTCTTGTTCTCTATAACAAGAAATTTTGATTTAGAGATGGATTAGATAGATGTGAGGTTAGCATTTCTACATGGTGATTAGGAGGAAGAGATCTACATGACACAAAATGAGAATTTCATAGAGAGATAAATAAATATTGGTTTATATATTGAAACAAATTGTATAGTCTTAAGTAGTCTCCTAAGAGGTGGTTCTAGGAGTTTGATTTATTTGTATTGGTATTGGGTTTTCTAGATCCAAATCAAATCATTATGTTTACTATAAACATGATGTTGATAATTTATTAATTATGTTGTATGTAGATGATATTTTATTTTTGGTAACAATAAATATCTAATTTGTGATTTGAAGTATTGGAATTTAACATAGTTATAGATGAAAGACTCAGGGGAAGTCAAGTATATATTGATTATGGGATGAAAATAGATAGAGAAAATTTAAAGCTTTGATTAGTCTAAATAAGTATGTGAGCTCTATGTTGATGAGATGCAACATGTCAATTTGTAGACCATCAAGTATTCCTATTTTGGTGGGGCATTATTGTCCATCTACACCTAGTGAGATGGAAGATATGGATCAAGTGACTTTTCCTAGTGTTGTTGGAAGTTTGATTATCTTATTGTTTATACAAGACTAGATGAGCCCAAATAGTGGGAGTCTTTAGGTAATTTATGGTTGGCCCTGGATGAAATCACTGGAATGCAATTAAGAGGGTCTTTAGATAATTTTAATATACCTATGATTACTCTACTTTTATTTTGATGAATCTACAAGGGACCAAAAATCAATAGATATTCCTAGATTTATGGGTTTAAATATGTAAGGATGTGACGATAACAAATGATCCACCATTGGATGTGTTCATTTTATTCAATGGTTCATTTAGTTGGATGAGTAAGTAGTAGGTTGTAAAGGAGGGGATTCACTACTCCCTGTTGATTGAAAGATTTATCACCTAACTCTGTATTCTCACGCCCAATAAAGGTGACAAATATAACCATAGTTGAATCAGTAATGATATAACTTTCAAATTGATTATCTTCTTATTTTAAAAGGTAGCAACTACCTTATTTTGATATCCAATGAATAATTTTTAACTAGATATGATTTTAACCAAAAAGAAAATAAAGAAAGGGGCTTTTAACCAGAAAGCTTCAAAGGAATTAACAAATTTCATGTAACCAAAATTGAAATAATCCACAACTTAATATAGAACCAAAATCACCACAACATCTTTATTCACAGATAAATCATACCATAGTGATGCAACAACTTCAAAGCATAAACCATTCCAATAATAGATCACTCATAGCAGAAACGTTCAACATAAGAATAAATGATTTATACACCATAATTCAAAGATTACGAATGCATAAAACTCCACCACAATTTTTTATATCAGAATATCATAAAATAGTAAATCTAGATAACAATATTTTTTTTTGCTCTAATGAGAAAATCAAAGTTCGCCCAAAAGATCCCAACACTATCAGCTAATCCCCTATTTAAAGCATAACCAAATGTTTCAGGTAACGGTTTCTTGAAAGTAACCATACCAAATAAAATAAGTCTTAAACTTAGAAAGAGCCAAAATAAACTAAAGTATCATGAAATATTTAAAAATAATCCGCATCAATTCTTCCTGCCTATGCCTCTTCATCTTCTATATTCACAGCCGCTTCCTTTTGCAAGGGTTCCTCTTGTGCCTTCATCCTAGCCTTGTAATATTTGTACTTGGTAGAAATCACGAGTATTTCTTTACTTCCCGGGGTCACGGTGATCTGTAGTCTAGTTATCATCTTAGGTAAAGCAACTTCAGACTCAACCAGATTTTCAGATCTCCTATTCGCTTCAATTTTAAAAGACTCAAGGTAGACTTGTAGTCTTTCAATTTTTTATGACTTCTTGGTTGAAGTGGCAGGATCTGCTATCTCTTTGTTGAATACCTCCTTAAAATTAAGGAAAACCTCCCTGGTATCCAAAATATTCTCATCAAATTCATCGGTGATATTATCCTTCAAGTCATGACAGTTGCCCTTAATCTCCACTAGCACATCCAAAAACATTTGAGGACCTCTGAGATCTAATTTACCAGCCTATCAAAAACGCACAATTAACAATCAAGTGAATTGGACCAAGAAGAATCTAGTTCCTTAGGATCATTCACAATATGTTCACTAACCAACTTTATCCAGTCCATGGAAATCAGTTATTTTATCTCTTGAGAGAGAACATAGAGGTTAGTTTGATCTTTTCGGACCTGTCTTAACTCTAATATCAATTATTTTCTCTCTCAACAACCTGGGTATAAAAAAAGCATAGACTTATTGATAAAAAGAGTAATCTCTTGAGACATCTCATCGACCCACTCACCGACAGCTTTAGAATAGCCAAGGTTTTTCCTGATTGATTGCATAGAAGATGCATCAATAACTACTCTATGAGAACTAGAGGCTTCTTTGGATATAGAAGAGCGAACCAGAGAAGAAATGAAATTCTTTAAATCAAGGACTTGTGATTGCAGATTAACCTTCTCTTTTCTTTCTCCCTTTAGATGCTTAATCAAAGAATTTGCTAAATAATTAGCATGATACACATCACCTTCTAATTTTTGAGGTCCCATATCAACATGTGTAATCTTGTAATCAGCTTCAGTTATCTCATCATTGTTCAAGTCCTTCATGGGGTCTGCAATTTCTAGTATTTGATTTTCAGAGGTAGGATTAGTCAACATCCTTGACATTTCTGGGCCTTCTTTGGTCTTGAGGTAGACTGAAATAACTTTTCAACTGTGTCCACTCCCATTGTTGTCGTAGGAGTGTATTTTCTATTCTTCTCCATAGAATTTTTCAACCAAACCAGGGAATATTCTACCACTACAAGATTTGACCCCGATTTCCGATGGTCGTTCGTCGAAATCTTGACGATCTATTGTCGACCAACCGATGAATCACAGAAATCAGCGTCGTCCCTCATTTTTCATGTATATCCCGATGGACTGTAAAACGTTGACCTCACGACGCCAGCTCGTTGGAACCACGATGCCCTCTTCATCGATCGTGCGATGAACAGTGGCCGGACATCGGGCAGCACACCTTTACCGAAGCGTTGGAGCAGCGACATACATTTGTTGGAACCACGATGAAAACTCCGTCGACCTCGTGACAAATAGTGGCTGGACCACAAGCGATATACCGTCGTTGAAGCATCAGAGTAGCAACATAAGTTCGTCGAACGCGCGATGAAATAGGCAACTCATTACGGTGAAAGTTCGTCGGACACATTGCAGATTTGTCGAACAGTTTTTACGGTTCGTCGCAATGTCGACGGAATGTGCAATTTAAAAAAAAAAAGAACTATTCTTTGAAATGTAGGCATATCAGTGAGACATAGTCATCGGGGTGAGATTTCAAAAGACTACCTGAAGCGTTATTTTTCCTGTCGATAAAGCAAAGGGGGGATTCACTTGGTGAGACAAACGATGCTGGGGAGAGTTCAGAAAGTCTTACTGACCCCTCGGGTTACACCGAAAGAACTGTGCATATAGAGGTAAAGGGTGTCGAGAAGACAATGCGCATGGTCTCGTCGAAGAAAGAGTGTATTAGTGAGACATGTCATCGCGGGGAGATCCAAGAAGGTCACGACGAGTATCATTTTGTCGGCAGGACAAATGCTTGGTCTCAGTGACATAAGTCAATAAAGTGAACATCTTAGTGAGACAAAAGGCTTTTGGAGTAAGGTGAAAAACCATTGGCCTGATTCATTAAATCTGGACGATAGTTGTTTTGGTGAATGTCATGGCCCGATTCATTCTTCCTACATTAATAACATATAAAATTCATTCATTAACATATAACATTCATTCATTCATCCATTAATAACATATAACATTCATTCATTAACATATAACATTTATTCATTAACATATTCACATTCATTCATTAACATATTTCATTTTTTCAGTTTTTACATATTATCAAAAATATGGCTGTCATAATATGATTACAGTCACTTTTTTTTTTGTTTCTTTTTTGCAGCTATAAAATGTTGAAGTGGAGTATCATTTTCAAATCATTTGTCCCCCCTTCAGTTGTTTTGAGCTCTTCTTGTGATCTTAATGTATGCCTAGTCGTGTATTCACAACGTGGACATGGCTGCAAGGGGGGGTCTACTGCAATAGCAAAGAAATGTTAAATTGATATGTGTTATTGTTATTGTTACACATATTTCATTATTTAAAAGAACATAAGAGTGGTGCTCTTTATGTGATTGGGCCACATCATGCTCCTCATATTGTCTTATAGCCTCATGGTCAACATGCTGAACACCCTCTAAATCCTGATCTGGAGTTGAAACATGAAAGGTTACATTAATTAATTAATACACCAATTGCAATTAAATATGTTTAAAAGAACATTAGAGTGGTCTTCTTTACCTGATGGAGCTACATCATGTTCCTGATCTTGTCTAGCCTGATCATGCTCAACATGTTGATCACCATGGACGTCATCAGTAGGTTGTGCTCCACCCTCACCAAGTTGCATTCCAATGTCATGTGTAGTATTATCATTGCTTATCTATGTAAAAAAAATAGGCACATTATTATGGTGGAAATTAATATTGAACAGATTACACAAGTATTCAATTTGAAATAAACTTTATTGAGTTTATTTACCTGTGTGTTGGATGCAGTGGAAGATTGTGTTTGCCCAGTCTAGACTCTTAGCTATTCAGACAGGGCTCCATAGCCTTGGTCGAAGGCAATCTTCAGCTCCTCTTCTGTGGGCACTCTGTTGAAATCAAAGCCCTGCATTTTTGCATGCGATCATGAATTTTGCTTCTACAGTGTGATAAAACCAAAATTGTTTGCGATTTATTATTTGGATGCAATATTTCATTTATTGATACTTACAAATTGTGCGGCTATTTTCATATAACCACCAGAGCCAAGTTTGTGTTGCTTGTGTTTTTCTAGTCTTTCCTTTGTTGCCTTTGATATGTCGAGCAGCCTATGAAAAATTTGAAATACGTTAGATTATGTAAAAAGAAAGAGTAATCAGTATATAATTAAAATTTTGATAGTATCACACACCTTCCTTGGCCCGGTGGTATCTTTCCTTTCTTCTTTTCAGCCTTCTCCTTTCCATCCAACACCAAGTCCTTCCACTCCCTTTCTGGAATCATGGGGGGACGCTCGTACTTTCTGTTCTTCTCTAAATGTGACCTATATTGGTCCCTCACATACTTTAGATAGGTACCAACTTTTTTAAGGACCTTGGTTTGGTTGAATGTTTTATCACCGAACAACACAACTAAACGGTTAATGAGCTCATCTTTTATATCTTGATTTTGGGCATTCCACCGTGTACGTATGGTGGGCCTGAAGAGCTCCAATGTAATATCACTTAGATATTTATAAAAAACATCATTTCCTGCAAAATGATCATGGGATCATTAGTCTGTAAAGAGTGATCAATAAGTAAATTTCAATTGGATTATATATAATAATAATTAAAACATTTTAAAGTGACCTTCTCTATCTTTATGGGAAGGAAATCCTCGGTCACCACAAATGTGACCGGCAATGTTCCCGTACTAGTAATACGGGAAGATCCAGGAAATGCTGCTAAAACATCACCAGTAGTAGTGGCCTGTGCATCCATAGGTACTGACACATGTAGTGGCATGTGTTCGCTGCCAGAGGGTGGACTACCGAATGCCTGCATGGTATGTGTTGCCAACATTTCAAATGACAATATAGGCACAAATGATGGGTTGTATGTGCAGGAAGATCAGGATTGACACTTGTACCATCCCCTACTTCCTGGGAAACACTTGCAGTACCTTGATCACGGCCAGCAGCATGATCATGAGGACACAAATAATCCTATAAAAACAACACATATTTTAGTTCATGACATAAAAGAGTACAAAATATAAAACCATGAATGAACTTATGTTATAATTAAAGATCTCATGACAGCTTACTTCCAAGTTCTGTGCTCTCTCAGACAATACTTTAACCCTTTCTCTTATCTCATCTATTTGAGGCACTACGAATACCAACTGAAGGATTTCTTGATTGCATTTTTTTTGGGCCTTCCTCATCATATCCACAGGGTTTGTGGAAAATGCGATGTCATCATCACATAATAGTGACTGCACCTCCATATGGATGCTCTCCTGTACTGCTGGTGCCTTTCCCTGATCATCCAACTGCAACAAAAATATTAAAAACATTATCAAAATTAACCCAATAAACTCATGAAAAAAACATAATAATAAAACATTTTGCTCGTATCTAATTTGTACAATTACAATGACGTAAACCTATTGGATAGAAGCACCTCAAGATGGATCTAACTAGGATGGAAACTAGCAATTCATCACAAGTCATTATTGCACCCAAGCATGAGGACTCTATCCTACTATCCTGTCCATTTTAAGATAACATGAATGGTAAGTGGATTTGTGGATTTGTTTTCTCCATTTATGAGGCATTGCAATAGTTGGTTAAACATCTATCATTTCTTCAATTCCTCTTTGATGCTCACAAACATATGGAGTATTACAAGTTGAAAAGAAAGGGTAGCTACTTTCATGAACCAGTTAATGGTTTTATTTAGGTATTCCTTTTCTCAGTTAGTCTAGGTTAGGATAGTTTTTGTTTTAAGTGAATAAGTTTTGTTTGCACAGTTAGTTTGTTTTGAGTCATTTGGCAGGTTGAATAAGGTTGGTAGGTGTTATGTGGTGGAGCTTTTATTTTCCTTCCCTTTGGGGTGGTTTTATCTTCGTTATTTTTCTACTGATCTGGTATTTGGGGGTTTTTTCTTTCTGGTCGTTGACTAGCTATCAGCAGTACTCAGTCACTTAAGTCATGTTTTATCCCTTTTGGCCGTCACTTCACCGGCCCCTTTTACCTATCCTTTCGGTTTTGCATTTTGACTTATATGTCCCTGTGGTTTTCGGCCTATTAACCTTTACAACGTAGCCTTTGAATTATTTTTTGACCTCGTGGGTTATTTCCCCGTTTTCCTAGTGGTCCCCTTTCTTTAAAGTAACTATTTCGCATGTGCAGATTTGTATTAGTTGACGAATGCAGGAACTGCGATCTTGACCGTTCATCACACACCTCGCAAGGTTTATGCTTGCATCACAGAAAATGCTATGAGGCTTTCGAGATGCTACCACCTATTGTGTAACTTGGCGGGGCCAGTTTTTGAGTGTTGACTGATGGATGGGTGATGATGCTGACAACTGTGTACTATCTGATGCATCTGGGTCATCCCTCGCTGATCTCGTGCAATTAAAACTTTAGTTTCAATAATGCTGCGAGGTACGCAATTTGTTGACACGTGGGCGCCTGTGTTATCGATTAACGAATGAGGTGGGACCCGTTCCATGCTGATGTGGTACATAATGGGAAATATTCTTGCTCACTTGCTGACTGGAAGGAGGATGTGTCATTTTCAAACTACTGTTGACCAAATTTGGACCGTTCATCTGGCCAACTGTATCTTTGATCAACGACATGTTTTCAAACAAACTGGTGTTGTACTATAGCCATTCTATCTCACGCGAGTGAATGGCAATGGTCAAGTTCAATTTGGAATGCATAATTAAATGCTAAATAACCAGTGGATTGCTATTTCAGTGTTGCATTCTGGTTTATAAGAATTCCTCGGTGTTTAGAAAAGCAGCTATTATCTCAGTTCTCCATTATCGCGACAGTTGACGCTTTACAAAATAAACAATAAGTGATACGAACGCCTTCTTTTGTAATTTTAGAATATATTAGCGTTGCCTATTGAATAATTGGTGATTGTGTCCTTTTCGATTCTTGATGAATTGTTAAGCGAATTGGCTGTTAGAGCTTATATAGGTCATTGCTAGTGATTTTTGTGCATATAAAAAAGTTTTATGTAATGATAGTTGAGAATAGGGTGTAATTATTTGTTTTTCTTTAAGAAAACCCTAGTTCAAATCCCCTTTTGTTTAAAATATATGGCATCCAAGGCACGAACTGTTGGTCCCAAGGCTACGCCAAGGGGTTACTCACAAGATATTATTGATTTGTTGAAACCTTGTACGATCAAGAAGAAAGAAGGAAGGATATTGTTCTATGGACCCGTGATTCATGAAGGTTTAATGGACAAACAGTGTACAATCCATGATGTCGAATTGTCATACACTGGTTGGCAGCTCTTTTCCAATTGGTTTGGAAATAGAAATTTTCCTGTTCCTTTGTGTAATCCATGGAGACTAGACTTGGGTAAGCTGGTGGTACCGAATGTCTATGAAGATGTAGACTTATTAAAATATATTGCTACAAGGTATGATCCTATGACTCGAATTGTCAGAACACATCTTGGCAAGCCTATGACTAAAGTAACCAAAGAGGAAATTGCAGAGATTTTTGGCTTACATGAATGGAGCCAGGATATGATTCCCATCAAATTGAAGGTCTTTAGGGAAGAATACAGAAACACTAAGGGTTTTATAAGGACATCCCTTTTGATACCCCATTTGGCTGTGTCGGGAAGAGGGAAGAATCAGAAAAAGGTTGTTATTGGCAAGAATGAGCCTGAACCTTTCCCGGTAGACTACTTCGCCCCTCATTTCAAGAAGACCATCTGTGCACTATGTCAAGTTTTGGGGATTGATCTGAAGAAGACTGTGCCTATAGAGATAATGTATATGGTTGTCAACCTCCAACACCCTGGTTATAATGTGGTATATGACTTTGCCACTTACCTTGCAGAGAACATAGATTTTGGCTTAGCAGCTTTGAAGCTGGGAAAGAATTGGGTAAAATTCAGATGGTTTTCACTATTGATTCATATGTTTTTATATAGGGGTCAGAAGGTATTTGATTGTGATATGGAGTTGAGGAAGATGGAAGGAGATATGGAAATTCCTGTCCAATATTGGACAAGGGTCTTAGACAAAAATGATCATAAGTTTGATTATGTCACCTTTCATAATATTTTTGGATCTAAGTTAAGGAAGGCTTTAGTTGTTGATCCACCCAAGATTCCAAAAGAAATTCACAACTTTCTAAGACCTATGGAGAGGAGGCCTGAGCTGAATCTAACCCACAATTGGGGTGATATTATCCCCAATCACAATACTACAATCTTTAGGGTCTTTGGCACCAATGCCATCTTGTCTGTCCTACCTAAAGAAGTTCCTCTCAGACTTGGTTTTGTAGAGATTATGAGGCAATTGGGAGCATCTCAAGATTTCCATTTGCCTACTAAACACAAGAAAGGATCCTTTTTCCCTGAATATACAGCTTTTGCAAATTTTGTTATGATAAAGGGAGGGTGGAGAAATTTACACTTGTTACTCAAGCCATATAGATTGAAAACTGTACGCCCTAGGAATTATGATCCTGAGGGTTTTATCTCCCAAATGAAGGCTAGACATTGGACTGGAACTTTTGTTCACAATTTCTATTATCCTAAAGATATCATTAAGAATATTTTTTATGAGGACTTACAGGATGAGAGAAAGGCAATGTACATTGCCTATTCAAAAATGGTAAGAAGTAAACAGGAGAAAATACCTGGTTTTGATCCTGTACCTGATGCTAAAGATGAGCTCAGTAGGGAAATCTATGTTCTTGATAATTTTGAGAGCATACTAGGAGTCTTGAAGGAGGAAAGGATTGTAGAAGGAAAGGGAAAGTCACATGTTACTCAGCAGCACTCTGAGATAAGAATCAAAGAAAGGCCTACCTACCAGCCTCAAGGGAAAATAAAAGTGTTTTGAAGAAGGAAGAGAAATAGGACAGAGGAAGTTACGATAAGTGGTGCATCATCCATCCTAAGGAAATTAGTGTCTGGTAGTATTGATCTGGATTTGCCTCCGAAGAGTTCAGAACAGATTAGCACATCATCCCCAAAGAGGCCTAGAACTGATAGTATGGGGGATGTTGGCCAGAAAGGTAATGATGAGGAGGATATTATTGTAACTCTGGATGAAATAAATCTAGAAATGCCACTAGATCTGACTGACATTGCAATGAGCTCAGGAGCCATCACCCTAAGATTGGGGAAGGATGAGATTAAAGGAATTACAAATAGTGATGATTTGAGAATGGAATCCTACAAAGAATTCATGATGGATGACTCTTTTATCCATACCCGTGCTTTTGAAGATTTTGTATGGAGAGCTCATCTCTCATCTTATACTAAGCAGGTAGCACATGAGAGAAGTTTGCACCCAGAGCTTCCAGAGCAAGTAATTCAATCAAAGGTCAGAGTACAATTGAAGGAGAGGTTTAAGGAAATCACACCAGAATAGGGCAGAACATTGGTTCAAAAGTGTGGGATATTGCTACTCCTTGAATGGGATATTGTTGATATTGTAGTATTTGATACAGTAAGAAGGGAATATAAACCGCTTCTTGCAACAGAGGAGGAGGCGGCATTAGCACTTAAAGGATCAACTTTCAGTGAAGAGTGGGATTCTTTGGCAATATGGTCACTATCTACAAGGTCTCAAAAATCTATTGTCGCTAAAACATCCGATTTTAGTGGTCATTTGATTGTGAAGAGAGTTGCTGATACCCCTGCCTTGGAGGCTGTTGACATGGTTGTGAATGTTTCCAAATTTACTAGGGCAACCGTGGAGGATTTAACTAAAAATCGAGATACTCTAAGGAACCAGCATAATGAAATTATTATTGAGTATAATAAGAGTCAGCAAAGGGTGGCGGAATTGGAAACAGAAATGGCCTTATTAAGGCAGCAAATGGAAATCTTGAGATCCCAAAAGCAGGTTAGCTCTAGCCAAATTATTGCTGACCCACCAATTGATCAACCCCAACCTCCTGCACAGGTTCAATCTTGGGCTGTGGTCCCATATAATATGGGACAAGTGCCTATTGTGGTTGAGAAGGCCAGTACCTCGAGCGAAGATCCTTCTAGGGAAAAGTTACTCCAGCAAATTGAAGAATGTAAGGAGATGGTAAATCAAACCCGGGATGCAGCAGGAAGGAATAATTTAGAAATTGTTGATACTGTGTTAAGGCATCTACATAAACGGGTCCAGAGTAAGCTGAATGGTGTTCATGTGAATTATGCCTTGATGCTGCAAGCACTTGAATTATTTCCAAGGGACAGAGAATTGGCTATCCCTTTGCTAAATAGATGGGGCCCTAGAATGGAAAAATTGAAATTTATGGCAGTTGGAGCAAAGCAGCATGGGAATAAGTATCCTACAGTCATGACAACATATCAATTTGTTAAGACTATTATTGAGCAAAAATTCCAGGGGTCTGCTACTCCTATGGAGTCCAAAATCAAAGCACTGAAGGATATTTATGATGCAAAAGATTTGACTCCACTACCTCATATTTTGAATAGTCAGGATAGTGTCAAGCCTTTGCAGGTGTGGAAGGAGCAAGTGAATAATATAATGACCACCCAAACTCATGAGATTCGAAAATGCTGATATTCGCATGTTGGAGAACACTTTAGAGAAGTTATCACTTGTCATTAGTTTCCTGGAGAATTTTGAGAAGACAGCCACGTCATTAATGATAAAGTATGTACCTTATCGAAAAATGGTGGACCGAGTGGTGGCTTTCAATTGGCCATCGAAGGAAGATTTTGAGTCATGGAAAAAGATGTTTATTGATGAACTTGAATTATAAATAATGGGAATGAGAGCTGCAATTTGGTCATGTAAAATACAAGTTTGGCCTACGGTATTATATTTTGAAATGCATTCTCTTCTCAGATTCAGGTACAAATTGAGCAAATAAAATTAGCACATGGAGCGGTTAAAAGATGCTTTGGTGTTAGGGAATCAATACTTGGAACCACGCTTTCCTTTCCTCCGTAACAAATTAATCATCATTTTGTTTTAATCTTTTCTTCTCTTACCAAGCAAATGATGTAAAGATAACTGATTAGGAATTCGCGGTCCAGTAAAAAATGGACATGTGTATCCTCCAGCCTAAAGCTTGTTTGCTACCTTGTTTTTATAAAAGGGAATTCTGGGCCGAGGAATAGGTCTGTTGAAATTACTTAAGATACGTAAGAGAAGAATCAAGTAGAGAGAGAGAAAAGAATATGTCCAATTTTTTGAAGCTTTGAGTTTGTTTGGGAACTTAGTAAATCATGGGGTTTTGGAGCATACTTATGCAAATATTGTGATTGTTTTGAGTCTATTTTCTCTCCTATTGTAATAATTTGCATGAATTTTTAATGAAAAGTCTATCAAAGATGATGTTCGTTAAATTTCATTTGTCATTTCCTATGGATTATGTTCGACTATAGCTCTGGTTCAATGGACTTGTTAAATGCTTCAGTTGTTCAATAAGTTCATGCAAATTAGCACATAGGATTTGCTAAAGAGTAATAGATTCATGTATTGATGAATGGATGGTAATGCCTTACATACAGATCATAGATGCTCTAGATGAAAGTTACCCTATAGTTCAATTTCCAGTTTGACTCCGTGCTTTAGGATATGGATCTGACTGCTTATTGTTCTTGTATTTTTTGTTATAGCTTCAGGCAATTTCACTCGAATATTTCATAAAACACACTTAGGTGTTATTTCAATTCCTTGTTAAATAAGAGTTGAATTCTCCTAAGAAATAGCCAATTTCTTGAAGGATTATCTTGTTTAAACTTAGACTAGAATTTATCTGTTGTTTATCCATGTATGAGCAAATCATTCTCATCATGAATGACAATATATTTTAGGGATACCCTCCTGGATCTTACAGAGTCCGAAGTGTAGGAGAGATAATATTTTTGTTGCATTTTTCTCGTTAAGTTGGCATAGTGCCTTTAGGACTTTTAAAATTGAGTATGGAAATCTCATAGAAGCTTCTACAGGTTCTACTTGGGTTGTAAAAAATGCCAACATTATGCACTATTTTGGATGAGTTACAACATTATGCAAGACTATTTCTCAAGTCTTGTCAAGTTCCAAGAGTCGACACCATGCCCAATGGATAAGTTTAGGCAACTAGTGAGGATGTTTAGCAGGCAAACATATAGAAGATGTCACCAATTTTTTTACCTAATTTATCTTCTAACTCAATCAAGTAAAGTTGGGATAGTTTTTGCAAAAATAAAGATAAAGGTACACATTCAATTCTACTAAGTTCCATTCATATACACAAAAGTATTATCAAATGAATTGTAGTTCATTATGAAAATGTATACAAGAGAAAGATTGCACAAAATTTTCACAAATGTCTTTTATTGATAATTACAAATGTATGGTGTCCCACACAAGTTGTGGGAATAACTATTTCAATACAATATAAGATATAAACTATACATTTGAAGAAATAGAAAGGAAAGAGCATATGGAAAGAGTAGGGATCCGTCATTGCCTAAATGATGAACCCCAAAGTTGAACTGTTGCATCATTGGAAAAGTATGATCAAATTCATCTATTATGAAGAATTGGTCTATGTGCCTCTAGTAATCACTATAAAAATGTGAAAGACAAAGCTATTTTATTTTTTCTATCTTATCTTTTACCATTTTACGAGAATGGGGGGACCAATGTGAGAGAAGATCTTTGGAAACTAGGCATGAAAATTGCAAGTTAAAGAGAATGGGGGTGCCAAACTTACAGTACTCATTGTCCCTTGGTCGTCGATTTTCCCTAAGTGCCCTCAACCTAGTCCTTGGCGCTGGTATTGACCTTGTTTTAGCTCCAAACTCTTCGTCGGCGCTGGTATTGACCTTGTTTTCACTCCTCCAAAGTCTTCCTCAATGCTGGTATTGACCTTTCACTTGTCCAATTTGACGAGCTACAACCTGCTTTAGTTAGGTTTTAGAGTATGGTAATTAAATTTAAAAAAATTATGGCGCCATTTAGAGTAGTGAATATAAAGCAAGCAAAGCCTATTATGGCGCCATTTAGAGTAGTGAATATAAAGTAAGCCAAGCCTATTATAGTCATGAGGGAAATAATAAAACTCCTAGGATACTTTGTGAAACCATTTTCCTTGGTTAAAGGGAGGCCATAAAATATACCTTTGGATTTTTTCAATCTTCAAATATGAGGATTTGCAAGGTTCTTAGCAACATGAGTAATGGAAATGTGTGCAACAAGAATTTTTGAACACACATGGAATCTCCTTGCCAAAGAAAGGGGCTTCATAATTTAATATGATAATTTTTCTCAACTCTAGAATCAACTTTTAAATCTTCTCCTAATAGGGCCAAAATCACATCTTCTTGTGTTTGAGAAGTCACCAGCACTGAACATAACCGTCAAGCAACTTTTCATCAAGATTATAACATCACCGTCGATTTTGAGCACGTGCATCTCGGAGCCGCTTTAGTAACCTGTCATATAATGTACTAAAACTCGACATAAATATTAAAGCACTTTGATTAATAGTAATGTTATAATATTAATATATTATATAACAATATTATATTACATTATATGAATTATAATGATATATTTGATATATTAAGATTATATATAATCTATATATAGATTAATAGTAATTATATTAGATTATTAATATTATTGGTATATTATTAATAATATTAATATTGTATTAGATTAATAATAATTATAATATTGTTAAATGATTAATTATATTACAAATGAATGCTGCTTTCAAATTCTTAGCTTTGAATGAATGGTTGAAGCACCAATGTTGAATGTTGCAACTCTAGTAGGCATGAATAGAAGTAGAGGAGATTGTTTGGGAGAAGAATTTTTTCTAGTGCTAGGTTATGTGTTAGGTTATATAGGGTTAGGTTAGTGTTTGAGCCTAGCCTCAAACACTACAATTAGGGTTAGGTTATGTGTTTTCTTTAGGGTTAGGTTTGGGATTAGGTTTATGGTTATGGTTAGAGTTTAGGGTAATCCAAATCATAACCTAACCCTTTCTCTCAAAACCTTAACCTTGACCCTAACCCTCACCTTTATCCTATCTTTATAACCCTAACCACAACCAAAACTCTAACCCCAACCCTAACCCTAATTACCTAACCCTAAATATTATTTATTTTATTAATTAGTTGCATTCACTCTAATAACCCTAAACCTATCCCTAAACTTAACCCTAGCCCTATCCCTGGCCCTAATCCTAACCCCAACTCTAAGACAAATATAAAAACAACCCTTAATCATAATTACAATAACCCTAAAACTTCATTCTAGATATAACCCTAATACTATAATCCCTAATTGTAATACTAAACCCTAACCCTAATTTCATATCTAATCCCAACCATAACCAAAACTCTAAATCTAACCCTAACCATAAAACATAAACCCTAATCCTAACATTATTTTCCTAACCCTAACCCTAACTCTAAACCTAACACTAACCCGAACACTAAATCCTAACCCTGATTAAATACCCAATCATAACCCTAAATTGTAACATTATCCTTTGAATTGGACACTACATCAAAAATTATGTGTTACAATCATTGCTTCCATTGTTGGCATTTTTACATTGGGATGCATATATTTTTAAAATCAACAAAATCTTTTAATGTCTTGCCAAAATTAATATTATTAATTGTAATATCAAAGTTATAAACATGTATCCAATTTAGAACATAAATAAGAAATATATGGTAATAGTTTCTTCAAAAGACAAAGTGATGTGGACTAGAAGGACTATAAGGACTATAATGATTTTAGAATATACACATAATGGATTTGTTGAAAAGGTTTTAGAAACTTTCAAACAAATGCAATTGGTAGATGCAAAGAAAAATTCCACAACCTGATGGAACTTCATTAAATTGAAACTGGGGTTAGAGGGTTTCTAAATTACTCAGGGTAACCTTTAGTATGGATCGGTCAAAACCCTCTTGTTACGTTTTAACGATGACCTGTTGCCATGATGGACCGGTCACTTAAGTGAGGTTTCATCCCTCTCGGGTCGTGCTCAACCGACCCTATTTCACCTGATTTGCTGGTCTTTTTGGCGTAATGGCCTAGGTATTACACCGCCAGAAATTTCAATGCGGGCCCCACTTAAATGTTCCATTTGAGGGCTAATGAGCCATCCAATCACAAAATTCGATCTTGACCGCTTCTCGCAGACCTCACAGGTTTGTCTGTTGGCGTCATCAAAGTAGTGCGAGGTTCGTGAGATATGGCCACGTGGTGTGAATAGATGAATGGGTTTTCTTCCTGAGGTGTTCGATATGACAGGGGGTCATCTTTTCATCGCCAATAGCCATCAATAACAGGGTAATCATGATCTCTCACACACCTTGCACGGGCAGAGTAAATATTCGGGAGAGTGTTGCGAGGTTCGCAAGGGAGTGACAAGTGGCTTTTCTTTTTGTGCCAGTGGGATTATATGGGACCCATTGTGCAGTCTGGGTCTATTCTTCTGCGGGTTTTTGATTGGATATGTTTTCTAAAGGCGTTGACATGGATTGTCAACATCCATTGACTTGATCTCCACCCTCCATTTGTTAAAGTGCTTCCCGAATCGGTGGTTCATTTATAGGGAAGAAGTGTGTGAGTTTCCCGCATGGCATGTATTACTTGGCTATTGCTAGTGTCATTAATGATACAGGTTTCTTTTCTCCTAAGGATCTCCACCTGATTTCCTCCTATGTGCAAATAGTGCCATCCTGCTGAGGGTATTCATAGTTATCTGGATCATTAACTGTGCAAGTGCTTGAATCGCCTTCAAGTAATTGTACCCTACATACTAGCTTGCTCTATAAATGCTAACTGAATTGTATGTAATCAGCATTGCATTCTCTTGTGTCTAAGTGCAGTAAGGTTTTTCTTCTGTTTGTGGTTGCGCTCTATTTCTATCATTAGTAAATCAGTTAAGCGAAGGAGTGTGAGGTTAGCTTCACCATTCATGAAGAAATTCGATTCTCCCATGTCTCGCAAGGCTATTATTAGGAACACTGGGAAGAGGCCAGTACATTGTTCGTCCCCGATAATCATCTCGGATTCTGATGAATCTAAGACTAATTCTGATTATCGATACTATTTGGCTTCCCTGGCCAATCTTGTGGGAGTGGATGAGGAGGTTCTGGCAATTGAGCCAGTGTCTGCATTAGCACTAGGTCTAGTTGTTCAGGAATGTGCTCGCAAGGTTGGTAAAGAGGAGGTGGTGCCATCGTTATCGCAGGCTCGAACTTAGTGCGGTTGCTTGTACCGGGGCCATGTTGCTTCTTCATGATTACTGGCAGTGGGTCCGTTGGACATGTCTTCTCTTCTCTTGTTGTTCTATCAAGTGGTTGTGGATGTGGATATGGGCGTGCATGTGCTTTCCACGAATTTTTTTTTTCGATTGGTTATTTCATAACCGTTTTGATTCCTTTGTTCATGCACAATATCATTATGACAAGGAATGTAAATTTGAATTTCATTTTGGTGCTGAAATTCAATTTGGTGTCACAATGTAGCCTAATGCTTGTTGCTCTCCTATTCTATAAAGGAGATTTCAAGGCTCATTGTGAAGGGTCAGAAAAAATTTGCAATCCGACACTTGGAAGTTATACAGTCCTCTTTATTGTTAAAGTGTTATGAACATTTTGTTTTAGGAAGTCATCTTGGGGTTAGGTTTATATATAGATTAGTGTGATATGCTTTTTTAATTACTGATATTGAAAGAAATCTATAAAATTAAGATGGTTTACTCTCCTGGTTGTGTGCCATGGATTATGAATAGCTTTATCAAAGATTCATCTGTTCAGTTTCAATAGTTAATTGAAAATGTGATTCATTTTCTTGCTTTAACTCAAAGAGTTAATCAAATGCTTGAAAAATAAGTTACATGTTCATGGTTGTATATACTCAAGATGCTTGAAGAAGTACTATCTTAATATGCTAAAATATCTCATGATAGTAATGCTATTTGAGATGGATTCATTGTATCAAGATTTTGTTTTGTATGACTCCATTGCCCTATGGATGAAGCACTGGATAATGTTTGTGTCATTTTATTAGTTCAAGACTATAGGTTCTAAGCAAAGATATCCAAATACTGAACATAAAAAACTTGAATACAACCTTGTCCTCCTTAGGGAGGTATTGTAACAAATAAGTGGGTCAGTTCCGTTGCTCTTTGGTACTGGTAGTCATTCTTTGGTCTGCCAAAACCTTGAGATGATCACTATCCCTTTGAGTGTGTAGGAATTGTAATCTGTACACAGGAAGTGTTCTTACCAATCATGAGACATTCATGTGAACACGTTTAGGTTTACCCACCTTGGTCCTACAGAGCCAAAAGTGTAGGAGAAGTCAGTCCTTTACTAACTCTCGTTAGTTGGCCATTAGTGGTTGTAGTTGTCCTCGATAGGGGTTGGCTACCTCTTAGATATCTGCAACCTCTACATGGATTGTATTTTAAACACCAACACAACCTTCACCAAAATCCTTATTGGTTTCCTTAATATGGGAGATTTGGAACAAGGTATAGACATCCATCAAAGCATAATATGAAGATGATTTTTTTCAAATGTTGTGGTTGTAGATGCCCTTTTAAAATTTATATAGAATGTGGAAGGATAGAAAAATCTTGTGAACTATTTGACAAAATGTCTCAAAGAATTGTAATCTCTCAATTTATTTTAGTGTCTATTTTGTTATACCCCATGTCCCAAATTGGGTATAACACAATAGACACTAAAACAAATTGATAGATTGTTATGAGGGCAGTGATGAGACTTTTCTAATTAGAGTGTATTCCATGAGATTACAATTATTCAAGGCATTGTGTCAAATAGTTCATGAGATTTGTCTATCCTCCCACATTTTGCATAGATTTCAAAAGGGCATCTACAACCACAAGATTTGAGAAAATTCATCTTCATATTATGTTTTCCTTATGATTGGTTTACTCTTATACTAAATTAATATGTTCAATTTATGTTTCCTACTTGATCTAACTATCCACAAATGGCAATTTAACAATGGAAAGATATGATCCTACTTTGGTATAAATTGTATATGCAATATCAAGGTATGAATTAATATATTCAATTAAGAGATGTTAAATGAAATGAATAAAACTAATGTAATGTAAATAAGGGAGACCGGTGCCTTATTGGGTAAAACAGAGTCAGATGAAAGCTTTTAATGAATGGTTTCTATCTAGCAAGTCCTCTAATTATTTGGCATATAACTATGAGTTTACAACTGGTATAAACATGCAAGAGTGTAATTGATAAACCCTAGTTGAGGCAAAATATCAAATCTAATAATCTGATTCTTGTTAATGATCCAAATGGCATTCCCAGATTACTGTAATTTATTGAAAGGAATTTTAATTCTTCTTTAAAGAATCCAATAAACCAAATCACACAAAAACAACAAATGTGTACTGATAAATAGAATATATACTTGATACTTCAATTTAAACAACCAAGAAACATCAAATTGGAGACAATCAAATAATCGCAAGAATCCAACAAACAATTGATACCAGAATGAAGCCACTAAATCAATAGTCTTTTATTATCTCCTTCAAAGTTCATACATGCAACATAGTCTCCTTGAATGTCATCATTTCTGAAAATTTAATGCTTACAACAGTCTATCCTATTCTAATTCTATCTTCTACCCCTTAAATTTATCCAACAACGGATAATTATACATCAGTTTGCAAAAGGACGTGCCTTTTCAAAAAGGTTTAACAAATCCACTATTAACTAATTTCTCTTGAGCCACAAATGGACTGCAGACATATGCTCCGTATAACCCTGGCACTCATGAGTGTCGGCATCTCCCAACGCATCGCAGATCACAATCTCCATCATTATCATTTGCTCATTTTGCTCACATGCTGCATCCAATATCACATCTTTCGCAGTGGTTGTCTCCAACATCCCTTGGAGTATTGTTTCGCACTCACTTTTCCATGTAGTCGCTTCCTTCATTTTCCCTTCATCATCACATAACTTGGTGAATCTATCTTTGGCAACCTCTATCAATCCCTGCATATCCCCTTGTAACTCCACATAGAAATCCCTGTGCCTATCCATAATACAATTGGCATTTTCAATCTCTTCATTACTAGTAGTGTCCTCCTCTAATTCCTCAATTCTTTCCTGAATTCTGCTATCCACTCTCCTATGTTCCTTTATTGCATCTACATACTGTGAATGTTTTCTCCAGAGTTTATTTAACCAAGTGGTTAAAACAACCTGCCTTTTTTTATTGTTGCAGCAAATGCATCCATTCTCCCTTGAGAGTATGCAGTTGACCCTTCCCAATGATTTTTTTCTGTGAACTCTCACCTTGAGTGAGCATCCTTGTTGGTTCTGTTACACCACCTACCAAGTCTTTCAAGTGTTCATTCTCTCTCAACATCCTCTCATTATTGGTTTTGTACATCTCCCTTTCCCTTATCAATGCTTGGATTTGGGCTTTATTCAACTTGGCTATATTTATCCCAATATCAGCAGTCGCTATAGGATCAACCTCCCCAGCCTTCAGGGTCATGACATGTCCAAATGCCTTTTCAATATCAATAACAATTGATTTCTTGTGAGGAGGATACAAGGCCCAAATCATCAATGTTTCATCATCAGGATTGTATCTTGATATTGTTTATACCTCCGTCACCTTCTCTATACTGAGCTTGTGGGTAGCATTGTTATCTTTTAAGAAACTATCAAAAACTAATGCAGAATTCATATCCAAACCTAGAAAAATCATAACACCTGCCTTTTCAAGCATCTCCCTCCCCTTTTCAGGGGTCATGTCAATCATCTCTTTGTCCACTTCATCCTTTAATCTTTTTAACAGTTGATCCTCATTCCTTGGAGTGACATTGTCAACCTGTCCCCTTATCTCTTTCCCTTTTTGCTTATATAAAAATGTCTTAAACTCCGATGTCTTTATAAATTCATCATCTGATATGAAAGACCTATAGTCTTCATGTCTTGTATCTACATCCATGGTTTCCTCAACATCTGTTTCTCTGGCAACATAGGCATACTCCTAAGTCTTCATTCTTGAAACTTTCCCAGATGAGCTTTGTGGCCTGTCTATTTCTGAAATCCCCTTAATGGAGGATAACAACTCAGCATCCACCAACTCCTGATTATACTTTTCAATCACAATTTTAGCTTCCTCTACCTCCAGGTTTTTGATTATGTCATCAGATTTAAAGGCACATGATGGTACCCTCCGAGATTTACTTTTTGTCTGGCAGAGTGGATATACCCTTCTGGATCAAAGTTCTTTCTCACTGGTGCTCTGCTCATGTTGTAGTGCAATAATTTGTCTAGAATCAGATCATAACCTTCCTTGGCTAATACAGTGAAATCACTGAAACACAATGTACTGGGCATAAAAGTCTATTTCCCATATGAACTTAAGTTCATAACACTGGAGTAATCCATTTGCCTAACAATTTCAAGGTATGCAATTCTATCCGGGATAGTTCTAGGCAAAATGAAAGGTGTATCCTTAAAGCTATAAACCCTAATCATTATGGCATTCTCTAAGCAATACCAATCCCCCCAATTGTGGTTAATTAGTCCATTGTAATCTCTAGGCCTAAGAAACCTTTTTACTTGTTCAGATAAAGAATAATCACAAGGATGGCTAAAAAATCTATACAAGGGTTTCACAAAGAATTCTTCAAAATGCAAGAAATTTGAATTGGCAAACCTGCTGTCCCAAACAACAGTCCATAATTGAATAGGCAATGGCCTATCTTCCTTGTCGGATTGTGAAATCCTCAGCTCTTGGGGCCATAAACCTAACTCTTATCCAAAATACAACACTAAGTGCATCAGCAGTGAGTATTTCTGAGATGGAGAACAGAAGCACCATTCTTTATCGCCATCAAACCTACATCCAGCTCCTTAAAAACATGTGCAACATAGTCAAATGATCTAGAATTGTGGTACTGAATGTCTGTAGAAATCACCATGGGCACAACCGCCATATGCTCAGGTACCTCCATCCCTAATACCTGTCCCACTGAGTACTAAGTATATTTTAGGTAAGGTTCGAAGAGGTCTACATGAAAGGGTGGTCCCTCACTGTCTTCCATTGGAGTAGGTTTTCCATGACACCTAATTCTGTGCAGAAGTAACCTCCACCCTTTATAAATGGTGTCCATCCTTCTGAAGTCACTATCGAGCTCTTCACTCACTACTTTGTCACTGCATATTCCCTCCATTCTGAAAACTTCAGCAATTGCATTCTTAGATACATGTATCAATGGATTCCCTAACAAATCACATATAGCTTTCTTTTTCGAATCATAGTGTCCGACCAATAATTTTACCAGTTCGACGTTAATAAAAACATTAGGGCACACTAATTTCCCTAAATTGAGCCTCCATGGATTGCATACTAGCTCAAAGCGATTTCTCCTATGGTAATGGAAATTGAATAAATCATAGCCTCTAATCAGAGTCCAAACATCACCTATAAATTTGCATTAGTCTTCCAATTTGTCAACTTTCACTTTGAGTTGTGCAGAACGCCTAGCTTTAGGTCCAGAACTAGGTAACTGGTCTATGAGGTCTTGATTTAGCTTCCTTTCAGTACCTTTTGGTTGCAACTCAGTCTTTTGTTTTTTTGCTTTTGATTGGCTTCCCTCCTCGGGTTTTCTTCCCTTTAGTTTTCCTTAACCAGTGCCTTCCATAATTCAAATTTTTACGAATTTTGAGAGGACGAGAAACTTACTATAACTTCTTCCAAACTCAAGCCAAGTGAATGCCTTAATTGCTCTGCTAGTTTCCTTGCTCTCCTTCGCTTTGAATTCTATGAGACAATGATTTCAATTGATCATACCCTGATATGTAAAATCTCCTATGCTTCATGGTGCCATTAATGTCTTTACCGATTGAGACATGAATGCTGCAAGTTCTTTTTTCGAAATTCTCGCTGTCACATCAGGGTTCAACGATCACCCACATGCCAAGATGTCTTGCAGTTTCCTCGACATCACAAGTCTCCCCAATAGTTTCTTTCCTTTTGCTTTTATATCGCCATGACTTTCACCGAAACAACTATCGCTCAGACTTAATGAATCGGGCCAACGGTTCTTTGCCTTACTCCGAAAGTACTTTGTCTCACCGAGATGTTCACTTTATCGAGTATGTCATGAGACCAAGCAATTTGTTCTGGCGACAGAATAATACTTGCTATGATGTCTCTTAGATCTCCCCGCGGTGACATGTCTCATCGATATGCCTCTTCTTTGGCAAGACAACAAGCATCATCTTATCAATACCCTAACTAAACATATTCTAATATAATTCAAATATAATTAAAATTAAAAACATCATAAATTAACTATGTAACCACATAAGTCAAATATAATTCTTTCAAGAAATTAATATCAAATAGATAATACAAATTAATGTCATTGATCTTCTTCTTCATCCAACTCTTTGTCTGTATCATCCGATCCAGATTCAACATTGTAAGGATTGGTCATATCATCATCATCGTCATTGATATCAGTTTCGATAATGTCATCATCCACACGGATATCATCTTCATGAACATTAACTCCTACATCATCATGATCTAGTTCCTCCTCTTTGACATCTTCGTCAGGCACATCATCAACTAACTGTTGATCCTGATCATCATCTACATCATCTTCTATTTCTTTAGTATCTTCTTCTTCCACCACATTATACTTTACCGGCCTTCCTCTTGGATCATGTCTAACAACATATGACCAACCCGCTTTACCTGGAACCTCTGAGTAAAATACCTGCTCACATTGGCTTGGAAGAACATAGGGCTCATTTCCAACTCGCTCAAAATACCTTGTATTAACCATGGTAAATCCATTATCATGTTCAATAACAGTTCTCTCGGGATCATTTTCATTCAATCATAGCCTGTACCATAGGATGACGAACAAAACTAATTTGAAGGACTTAAAGTCACACTCAAGTATATCATCCAAAATCCCATAGTATTGATTTTCTGAGACTTCTGGATGTATGTCGCTTCTAGATGAAACATTAGTCACCTAGAAGACTGCAGTTATCCCAGAATCACAAGTTTTCTTCGTGTCATCCAACTTTTTGATTCAAAATTTACGACCATTGCACCACATAGCCTTGTGGTGTTTCACCTGCAATATGTCAAACATGCAAAACTTATTGCAATATTGTCAGTTGATAAACATATTTATTCTTGGCCGAATGTATGCAAAGAAAAAAATCTCAACATATATATACATCAATATAATTGAAAATAATTAAATAATATGGGTGATTAATATATTTATACATACCTGTTTATCTCTTAAACCATATGCTAAATCAATTTCCCTTGGTGTAACATTGGAATCTCCATTACGATGAACTTCTTTAACCTATGAAGCCACACCTTCCCATGTTAATACGTGACCAGATTGTTGACATCATTCAATCCATACCGTCATCCAATCAAGATTGTTTGCGACGTACAAATGTAGTGCATCCCACTCTCGACCAACTGTATAAAAAAAAATTAAATTCACAAACGACGTATAATTAATTAATTACCATGGTATATGACCTTAATTTATAAGTACAATATACATAAAAACCAAATGTAAAATGTATTCTAATTAATTTCTGGTGCAGAAGCACACCTAGGCTAACCTCCATAGTTAGGATATTTTGGGCTTGTATCTGACATTAGCCAAGTCAAAGTAATTTTATATTTGTTTTGGACCTTAGAAGGTCATTGTTGTGGCTAGGTGAGTTAGTCATTAGGACTAAGGTCACCAAAGTTAGTCATTGTTAATAGTTTTTACATTGCTTAGCCTTAGTAGCTTAAGTTGGGATTTGAGTCTTAAATGTGTTCTAAACACATGAATGATGTTAGAAAGATTCCATGAGGCCTTTAATGGTGTTGGTTACTCAAAATATAGGAGATAGAGGTCCTAAGAGTTAGGAAGGTGGCATAATGATAGAGTTGCCAAATGTTGTTACAAAATTGTCATGACAACAGTTGCCATTATGGCAAATATTGCATGCAACTCGGTTACATAGGATCCCCTAAAGGATAGGAGTGGGGGATCGACCAACATACCCTACAAACATGGTGAATGGCATCTAATATGAAGCAGGCTCGAATTCAAGAAAGAGGGAGATTGTAATCAAGTTTTTGGAATAGAAGATAGCTCTGCAATTTCTGTTTTTATGTGAACTCCGAATGTTATTGAGTGACAGTGATAATAAGTGAATTGGATGTTTTGATTTCGTGTTAGAGTCATGTTCATGGGATAGTATTACACTTTTTTCATTCTGCAAGTAAGTTGATTTAAGTTGTTTTAGTGTCCTAAATAGATAGGTTATGGTTTAAGGTTTTTACTGGTCCTGTCCTGACCAGCTTGTGTTTTTATGGCTCCCCCATGAAATCTAGTCACGGGATTTTCCTAAGGGTAGATGGATGTGTTAGGGGAGCCATTGGTCTGTACATATGTAGAGTTAGGAGTCATGGAGAGTGGAACAGTTGTGTTTAATGTCAAGTCCTAGGCGAGTTTAGAGTGCCCGGATAGAGGTTTGACAGTAATGAATTGAAGAATTTAGGCAGGGGATTGAGGTACAGTACGAAAAAAGTATAGTTCCAGGTAGGGTATAGACATATCCTAACATTCTAGAAGGATTGAGGTTCTATCAATCCATTTGACTAAGGTTTGAGCAAGAAAACTAGTGGGGTCCTATAAACTAGGCCTAATAGCCCTATTTAACCTAGATAATAGGAAACCAGTGTACAGAGGACTTAGGAGTATAGAATCTTTTGAATCCTTGAGAAAATACAAAAGGGTATTCGAATGTGGAATTGTTTTTTTAAGTTGTTTGGAAAGTTTGGGCAGGAACGAAGTAAAGGTCTCTGTCAAGGGCTACAAGAAATAGGCCTCCTCAAGACCAATTCTTGAAACTGGTAGGAAAGGAGTTTGGAGATCCTCCAAGATGGATCTAGTTGGAAGTACATGGCATATTTCCAATGTGTTTGGCACCCCTGCAATCAATTCAATGTTTGTGTGATGTTGGCACTTAGAGTCTTCTAAGTGTAGGAGAGAGTTTGCACATAACAAAGTGGAGTTAGTCCTTCAAAGTGAAGCACAAGGTGTGAGACTCTTGGAGAGGAGTTGGATTAGGACTTAGTTAATCAGCTAAGCCTAACAAGGACCTAGAAAATATTTGGTTCCCAGAAGAAGACAAGGAAAAGTCTTCTTAGTTAGTTGTGCAAGAAAGCCTTGGAACACTTACACCAATCTCCATGACCATCTTATAATTACCTGACACTTTCCTCAATCTACCTTTCTCCATCAAGTACTACCCTTTGAATTTGTTAATGGAGTTGGGATCCCAAATGCAATATACATGGATCTTTGCTGCAAATTTAGGAAGATATTCAGTAATGTACACCATAGTCTGGTATACCATGTATCCCTCCACCATAGAACCCTCGGGATGTGCTCTCTGTCTAACCAAAGCCTTCAAAAATTTCAAGTGTCTCTCAACCATCCACATTGACCTTGTGTGTACATGTCCACACAATTCAATCTCTTCAACTTGGTGTATGAGGTAGTGTTCTTGTGCATTGAAAAATGTCGAAGGTAGACACTTTTACATTTCACACATTAGACAAGGAATTCTTCTCTTCCAATAATTTATATCTTTTTTATGGATTGCTTTAGATGACAACCATCTACAAGTGATTCAAGGCACAAATATATTAATGAGATTTAACAAAATTATACAATGAATTGAACAAATATCGCTAATTACCTCATGTATTTTCCAAGATCATATATAACTTGCTTGACATTATTGTCGAAGTTGTTTGGGAGAGATAGAGGTAAAACGTACTGCAACAATTATAAAATGATCTTTTCATTAATATTTTTCCAAAAGTAGTAAACATAATACACTGAAAAGTACATGCAGTATACAAATATATATATAATATACTAGAATAATTACCTTAATGAAGGTATGCCAATCATGCGTTTTCATCCCTGACCCAAATTCACCTTTCTTTGTTATGATATTGTTTATGTTGGCAGCAAATCCTGTGGGAAATCGAATTTTTCGTATGACTTGTTTTATAGCATTGCTTTGCTGCTCTGTTAATAACCAAGGAAGGACACTTATATTAATTTGGTATCCATCGCTATTTAATTGAATGACATTTTTCATTGCATGATTGGCTTCCTGAATGTCACTACAAATTTTGACAATTTTTTCTTTGTCATGCCTTCCATCCAATATTTTCCATAACGTTTATGTCATATTCTTTCCAATATGCATTGTATCAAACAGATGCACAATTTGTAGCTGCTCATAGTAGGGCAACCTACTAAATTATTTGGGATAACTTTTCAGTCCCTGTGGAAGCCGACCATTAATGCCTTGACGACCTTCATGAAGCATATAAGTTAAACAAATTAACAACGACAATCATTGTCAATTACAGTATGATCACAAACTAAAAAGATAAATTCAAAACATATCATAAATGATAGATAAACAATTTGATCCAATGTATAACCTTGACGATTAATTTTATTATATTCCAACTTCCATAGGCAAGGTGTCATTCTTCGTGGTTTTGATGTAGTCTCTTCTTTCCCATTGAAAAGATGTTTTTCAGTAGTTTGATACTTATGATTTTTGTGGAGGAAGTTCCTATACTCATCATACACCTGCTTTCCTAAACTTGTTGAACAATGACATTTCATCTTTGGACCACAAATTGGACATGCAAATTTTCCCTTTGTTTGAAGACCTGCAAATCATATATAATTGGATTAAATATTTCAATTTTTATAATTATATATAATGAATAGATTATTTAAAAAACATGCATGATATCTAATTCATAAAATTAAATATCGTTAAAGTCATGCAGTCGAACGTTATAACATACCAGAAAAATGTGTTAGCCCTGGGGCATCATGAATTGTCCATACAAGCATTGCATGGAATTGAAATTGTCTTTGTCCTATTGGTCTAGATACGTCATACATAGTGACACCATTCCATAGCTCTAGTAACTCATCAATAAGAGGCTCAATATATACATTCATATCTTTAACTTGGTACTTACTTAGTTGAATGAACATAAACATTACATAATTATTATAACCATTTTATTGCAATATATATAAATTCATGTATATGACTATTAAATGAAAAAACATATAAGTCATTATGCAACAAATAAGACAAATGAGATGCTACTACATTAAAGAAAATTGATGTAAACAGATACCTGGAACAATCATTGCCAACATTATGTGCTCCCTCTTTACTGACATCCATGGAGGAATGTTATTGTTGATAACAAAAACAAGCCACACTGAGTAAATAGATCTCAGCTCTCCAAATGGATTGACATCGTCCGCTGCCAATGAAAGCCTGAGATTACGAGGTTCTTCTTTAAAGTGTGGTCATTTTTCCTCCATGTCCCTAAATGCAAAACCATCCCCAGGCATTCGAAGAATCTCATCTCCACTTCTATTACGTGCATGGTAATCTATAAATTGCGCTAGGCTTTCACACCTAAATAATTGTTGCATATGTGGAATAATGAGAATATAACGAAGAACCTTGCGAGACACCTTTTTTGTTAGTTGATCTATTTGATATCTACTGATATGACATTCTAGGCATTCTGTTGCAAATTCATGTTGTTTATGATATATAATATGATCATTGGGACATGCATCTATTGCTTGATACTCCATTCCAATATCTTTCATAATGCTAGATAAATCTCGGTATGAGCGAGGTAAAATATTTGATGGTGGTAACAAAAATTCACCAATCAATCTACAACAAAAAATAACTTCTTAATATAAAGAATATTAAAGGTACATACTTCATCCTTTATTTACTAGCGATGAACTAACAACAATTAAAATAGATGAAAAAAAATGACATATATGACATACCTTAACATCCGTGAGATTGCTATGTTGGATAAACCATTCATAACCTTCAAGTTCACCAACAACAATACATTAGAGAGAAGAGTTGTTTGGGAGCCTTCATAAAGCGACTCGTATGCCTTCTCAAGTACAGGTAAATCATGAACATCATCAAAGTCATCTCGATCAACATGATCAGATGTGCCACTACATGTGTCATGGACCAATGTATTTGTACCATCATCTTCAATTTTGTTTTCTGGTGCATGATCATCTTCTTCCATAGGATCATTAACTTCATCTTCGATATTCATAGCTCCATGTTCCTCCGCTTGCAAAACCACATTCTCTGGGCCGTGATAATTCATATCGTGTGCCCTAGGGCGCCCCACCTTTATAATAATGATAGACACAAATAAACCATGATCATGATCAAGTGTTTTTTTATGTATATATCAAATGTTAAAACAATATAAACATTTACAAATTCAATCAATATAAACACATATAATGAACAACTTACCAATGGACGATAATCATGCTCCCCTTCAGTGTGACCATGCTACCTACAATGTTTCTCAACTGTTGTGATTAAAAGTCTTCTCATCTTTAAGCCCTTGCAATTATTGCAAGGACAATAACATTTCCCATCACCCTTTCTTTTCAATATAGCCTACAATCTAGCAACTGTCTCTTCATTTTGTTCTAGACTAATATTATCTGACATGATTTTTCTTTACCAAGCTTGAATATTTAGATCTTCAAAAAATATCAAACTCACATGCACTCCAATAATTTTTAATCGTACACAGGTAACAAAATATAATAATTATGACATTTTACACCAAAAAAAATCGGCATGCAACCACCCCTGCAAAAGAGAAGATAGTCTGAAGTTAATGACCCCAAAAAACACTTTCAAATGTTAATTCCATAAATCATTAAATTCTGATTTTACAATGATTTCCAACTGTTATACTCCTAAAATCAGAATATTGAACTTGCACAACAAAATCTGAAAATGAAATTCTCAAAATGCAGCTAATAGGCCTCAACAATTAAGGCCTACTCAAGACTTTGTGAAGTCACTGCAAAGTTTCCAGGCCTTACCTGATGATTTGAGCAAGAGGATTAAAGAGTTGGTAAAGAGTTTTGATGAATGGAGTGGCACATCTTTACCAGATATTGTAGATGCCCAAGGAAATGTTAGATCACTGTAGCAATGGTAGGACAGGGTAGATGAAATCATTAACACTAGCACATTTTTGAAATCTTTTGAAAGGTAGGTGAATCAAGTAGCAGTAAAGTATACAACTTACAGTGCAAAGGTAAATTAGGTGGTAAATTTTAATTGGTCAACGGATGAGGAATATCAAGGATGGGTAGAAAAGTACTTAACTGAACAAGAATAGGACAGAGTCTACAACCGACAGTTAACAGCTCAGTGGTTATGGTTATAACAAATTTTGGTTATGTCTTGGTGGCAATTTTGGTGAAAGTTTTCAAAGTTTGGAAAATGCAACAGTTATTCTCTAGTGGATGGGATGAACAAGAAGATTCTCCAGAGACTCAACTGTTGTAACCAATTTTTGAAATGTCATAAGGTGGTCCAAGTGACCAGTGACAGGTGTATTTCTAGTCTGATGCTTGTTGCTCCTTCATTTTCCCTATAAGAAGGATTTCAGGACCAAAAATATGGCCGGTTAGAAAGTTAGATATCTTTAGGTCAAGTCTAACTGAAGTTGCAAAGCGAATTTGTAAAGAGCCTGATATTATAGTGAAGATACTATTCTTAGGTTTGGTGATGTGAGTGTTCCAAGGCTTGCTTGCACTACAACTAAAAGACCCAGCTTGTCTCTTCTAGGAACCTAGTCTCCTCTAGGTCCTGATTGGCTTAGATGATTAACTGAGTCCAATTCCAACTCTTCTCTAAGAGTTCTATCCTTTGTGCTTCACCTTGGAGTACTAACACCATTTGACAAGTTCAATTTCTCTTCCTCACTTAGAAAGTTCTAAGTGCTAACTTCTCACAAATGTCATTCTTCATTGCAGGGGTGCCCATCCTATTGAAAACATTCATAACCTTGCATATTTGAACCATTTTAGAAGTTTCTTCAACCCTATCCTTACCGGGTTCAAGGTTTCACCATTTGAGACCTTAAACAGGCCTATTCCTTGTAGCCTTTACCAGTCCTGTTTTGTCAATTCTTGCTAAATTTTTCCAAAGACCCTACAAAACTAAAGGCGGATTTGGATACTCATTTGGAAGTTTTAAAAGGTTCAATGGGTCTTAGGGCCTAACAACCTTCGTACACTAGTTTCCTACAACTGAGGACATTAGGGCTAAAAGGCCTAATTTCTAGGACTAACTGTAATCTTGCTTGGAACCTGCTCAAACCATAAACTAAATGATTGACATGACCTCAATCCACCTAGTATGATGAGCTATGATGAAACCCTACTTGAACCTGTACCTGTTCCGTACAGTACCTCTTTACCTTGCAAGAAATCTTCAAAGACATTCCTAGACCTCTAACCGGGCTCTGTCTACTCGCCTAGAGACTAGTGATAAAAAGATCTCTCCACTCTTTCATGCTTCCTAATCCTAAATCTATATACACTAATGACTCCACTAACATTTCCACCTATCTTTAGGTGTTTCCCAAGGCTATATTTCATGGGGAAGCCATGAAAGCACCAACTGGTCAAGACTGGACCAGTAAGAACTTAAAACCAAAACAATTTGCTTAACACCAAATATCCTACTCTAAACAACTTTCTTATCAAATGAAAAAGACTAAGATAATCCTATAGAACACTAAACAAATACTAAACTCAGTCTCTCAATCCATTAAGCATCTCTGTCATCACAAAATTTCGGATTGTTCTTGAAAACACTGTTGCAGAGCTCTCTATTTTACTTTCAAAAACTAATTACCAATTACATCATGTCATGAGATTTGAGTCTTGGGTCATAATAGATGCCATCCCCATAGGGCTTGTTGGACAATCTCCCACTTCCTATTCTCAAGGGAATCCAAAGGTAACCGAGTTTCATGCCCATGCTAACTTCTTTACAACATTTGGCATCTTTATCTATGCCTTGATCCTATTTCTTAGGACCACTATTCCCTCTAGATTCTGAGGAACCAACTCATTTAATGGCCTTAAGGCATCTTTACAACAACCACTAAGTGTTTAGAACATCTTTAAGACTCTAATCTCCCATAGACAACTAACATTAAGAAAACTTAAATTACTAACACTGGCTATTTGTGTGACCTTAGTCCTAATGACTAACTCACCTAGCCCACAAAAGCAATGACCTTCTAAGGTCTGAAAACAAACTAACATCCTGACTTGGCTAGAGTCAAGTACAAGCCAAAATAACAAACATGGAGGTTAGCCTAGGTGTGCTCCTGCACCATTTGGTGTCATTCTGTTGTAGGCTTTAGTTTCATGGGTACTTAATTTTCAAGATAGTACTAGCATCTGAATGAAAATTACTCATTTCAAGGTCATGTATCTCCATTGTATGAATATATTATTATCTTGAATAAAATGATCAAAGGTTATTCTGTTCATCTCACTGTTATGGTGTGTGATTCTCATTTTGGCTTTAATTCAAGGAATTAATTAAAATGCTTGAGTGAGGTTATAGGTGACTATGTTCATATAAGGATTTGATAAGTAGTATTGGGTTAGAATATAGATTGATGGTATTGTAAGGCAGTATTATCTGAGATTTTATATGCTATGTGTCTAGAAGATAAACTTGGTTACAGTAAAAAAACAACCAACACCTTTGATATTATCTAGCTATGGCTCCCAAATCTATTGCAAATTGATCATTAGGGTTAAAATTGAAACCTTGCAAATATAATCTTTGTCCAAATCCATCAAGAATTTTCCATCAGTTATAAACAATTCCCTTATAAAGAATTTGTGAAGCCAGGTCTAAAATCTAGAAATGAAATTCTAAAAATGCACAAGACTATAAATGAAATCTGATGAGATGTTGCTTTCAAATATGATTTTCAAACCTGGAAGTACAAATCTGACTTCACAAATGAATTCTGGAAAAAGACAATGACTTCCCTCAACCTGGCGATATCTTCTTGAGTTTCTTTTGATTTTCCCCAAGAAAACCGTCGAGCAAAACACTGTCGCAATAAATAGTCGAGCTCATTTCAATTTATGCCCACCACAATTTAACTTTGCAAGACCGCCCTAATTTTCGTGAAAGATCTTCGTCGAAACATACACAAAACAACGGCTCGTCGAAATTCTGACGAACATCGGGGTAAATTTTTTTTTTAAAATGGAAATTCGCACAAGTGCCCAATGATACATCTAATTATATAGGTTTTTTCCAAAGGTTTTGTCAGAAATTGGGGTCAAATGAGTTAGTGTACAAAAACAACATCCTTATTTCCATGTACAATTTCGTTTGATTCAATAGGGATGATAGATGTGTTCTCTCTTGAGGAAGAAGGTTCTTCAGACAAAGGAGGAAAGGTATTATCTTCAACAATCTACTGGAAAATGGCATATGAATCCTCTAACACAAGATTGTCTTGGTTGATCTTAGTTTTAGGGACTGGGGTAGATACACTATCTTGCTCACATACTGATTTCAACTTAGTTTTCTCTTCAGGTTTTTCACCATCACCACCAGAATGTTAGTTCATGCTAGAGGACCTAATAGCCAATCTTTCCAACGATGAACTCACTATAATAGTTTGTGCAAATTTTTGTTCATTCCTCTGAGATGGTTTTGGTTCTTGAGTGGAACTTGCAGCTTGTCTACATTTCCCTCTTAACCAATCTTGAGTTTTGTTTAACACTAGAGTAGCTAGTACATTCATGTTGAAAGCTTCATTCTTACTCCAGTCAATCTTAGGATGAGACTTATCTGACATATTATCATATTCAGGATCAATAGCCATTGAATCTTCAGTGGCGTTCTCAGGAACTTGAATTGAAAGACCAAACAATTGAACTTGTATGAGGGTTAACCTCATGTAATCCATTTTTAAAACTTCATTCTCATCTACACAATCCTCCCTGAAATATTCAATAGAGGGTTGATGTTGGTATGACCTTCCCCGTACATATTTTGATTCATGAAACCCTTGCTATCAAAACCTCCCCTCATGAATAAATATTGGATATTATACTCTTTGAGGACTTTTTCAACACCCTTTGCTATTTGATTATTCTTGCATGTAAAAGAAGGAGTAACCAATGGGAAAGGATAACCCCGCTTCCCCATGCTCATATATTTCACATTGACCAAGGTCATCTACCTACAAACTTCTAGAAACACCAGTAGATCCTCTGTATACCTAAGTAGTTTCAAAGGGGCTTTCTCATAGCCTGGAATCCTTAAATATGAAAACCTTTCAAATTGAATATAGAAGCTTCCAAATTTTGATACCAAGGACACAGATTTAGGAGAAAAATGTACTTCAGGGTTTCCATCTATCTTTCTTACAACTTCCATCAAAAATGCATCATTGACCAAGCAATATTCTCCCATTCGAACTTTCTTAGTGAACTATGGGTAACATTGGTATACAGGCATACTAGAAGTTGGAGGTATTTGTGGTTTTAACCCTAGCCATAAATATCTTTGACTGGCTATAACATATATGAAGCAAGAACACAAATGGAAGGTGGCAGCTCTTTGGAAATTGACTAATTTCTCGTTTAAATGGAAACAAAATACTTTAGCCTAGTCAAATGAACATGTTTTCATTGCAGATAATCAGAATAAATTGACACATCTAATCCTCAAAAGGTTCAACTTGTGCATTCCCAACAATGTGATGCAACAGAGCAATAACATCCACAATTTCTTCTTTAAAATGGGTTATTTTGAGTTTAGTGGGTAACTAGGACTTACCTTTATTTTCTGACTGCAACCAACCTTTGACTATGGAATTCTTGCACCAGTATTCTTTAGCTTTGAAAAATTTGCTATATGCATTAACTAACATTTCTTTTACAAGTGTCTTCTCACGAATCTTCAATGCACGGGAAACAACCTCAAGAGAAATTATGGCAACAATAGTTCTATCGGTGGCTTTTATCTCCCTCGTCCCTGGAATATATCTCCTTGCACAAGCACTAGCCAGGTCCACACTTAGAACGACCTCTGGGAACCCTTCAGCCTGAGCTAATCCACTTTCTAATAGCTTCGCATCGACAACAGATTTCCTATCACTTTCCAATCGTGCCCAAAATTCATCCAACTTAAAAGATCCTAAATCTGTGTCCCTCACGCCAAGCCAACGATTTCCAATTTCGAACTGCATGAGCTCGCAATGAACAAAGGAAAACCCGCTTTCTTGAAAGATGACTGCAAAAAATAGATACGCAATTGAGAACCAGAATGAATAAATGTTCACCACCCTTTTTCATACAATAATAATAAGACATGTGTTTGGTGTTGAATTAATGCAACGCCTTATTTTAATCCTCAATAAAGAAACCCTCAAGATTGGTGTGCTTCAAAAAAATTCTTGATAAGACATCTATAGGTTGTATTGTATGCCTCATTAAATACATAGGTTGCACCTTGAAATGTGTGCAATGAATAAAATATCATCGTGTCGCGGAAAATTAAAACTTCATAACTTAAAATTGGGAGTTGTAAACTTTTGAAAACCTTCGACTCACTGACTACACCAAAGACCGACGCATCTAACTCCATCAAGAAAGAACAAGTAGAACTGTCAGGGGTTAGGAAAAATAAGAACCCAACAACATAGACTTAAAAACACTGGGCATCAAAGACATGACTTTCAAAACTTAAAGAAGGTGCGACAAGAGGTTAGAAAGTGCGAAGACCCCATGACAAAGGCATGAATGATGCAAAAACCTTAGACTTAGGCAAAAAATGAGAAAAGGAAGACCAAGCAAGGAATATTTTAATATTGCATGATAGAAAATATAACCATATGTAACATTGGCTCTAAATGGGGACTAGGACTAACAGGATGCAGAGAAACCATAAACATTACATAAAGCCTTATTCATTGGGCAACAGAGTCAAAAATGGACAAGCCAAAACCAAGAAAACAAATAAAGAAAAAAAAAACTATGTACAAGGAAGGACCCAAAGAAATAATCATTCCAGAAGTTTTAAATCTTGCCCATTATAGGCAAGAGGCAAGATAGTACCATCAGGATAAGCCAATAAAAGTGCATGATCACCAATAAGTTGCTTGATTATGAAGGCCCTTTCCAAAGAGAATCATTTTTTTTATGTTCCCCCTTTGCTTCTCTTCTCCTATCCCAAAGAAGAACCGAATCACCAACTGCAAAATTCCTTTGTCTATCCCTTTTATTAAAAAAATTCTTCACCATCTGCTAATGTTTGGTAATTTTATCCACTACAATTTCCCTTTCTTGTTCCAGTTTGTTAAGGTACATAACCCATTTTTATAAAGCATTAAAGAATTGTCCATATTCAATAGCCTTTTGCAAATTAAGGGTAGAAATCTCTAATGGTGTAGGCAGAGTACTATCGATACCATATCAGCCCATAGAGCGTCATATAACTTATTATGCCATCCTCTTTGGTTTTCATCAACCAAATTCTTAATAATGGAGATGAGATTCTTATTGCTTGACTATGTTTTCCCATTCCCTTGCGGATAATAATTAGATGAATGAGCAAGGCTAATACCATATTCATGGAAGAAAAGGGTAATCTCGGCAGAAGAAAAAGAGCTAGCATTATCAAAAAAAATAAAATTAGGAACTCTGAATCTTACCAAAATGTTCTCCTTTAGAAAGTTACAAAATACCTCAGTGGTGGTGTGTTTCACAGGAATGGCCTCTACCCATTTAGTGAAATATTTTGTAGCAGTCAATATGTGTGTATGTCATGCACTTGAATTTGGATTAATTGGCCCAATAAAATCTAGGCCCCACTGCTAAAAAGGCTCATCAGTTACCATAGGTTTCAAAGGTAAGGCATCAAGTTGTGATCTACTAGTAAACTTTAAAAACTTTTCCTATTTGGATACCCATTCATACATGTCTTTAAACATGCCCGACCAATAGAACCTATGATGTGGGATTTTAAAGGTTGTCATAGAAGCTGAAAAATGTCCCCCACATGCTTCCCTGTGAAAAACCTCCAATAGTCTTTTTTGTTGTTCCTTATCAACACACCTTAGGAAGGTTCCATACGCACCTTTCTTATACAAATTTCCCTCCCAAAGAACATACTTATTTTATTTAAGCTTTAATTTTCTCTTTTCTTTGGATGATAAATGTGATGGGAAATCGTCATAGGTCAAGAAGTAGGAAACATCAGAAAACCAATCATCTGTTGTGCTTGTGAATAATACCAATGGTAACTTTTCCTCCTCCACTAGTTTACTTTCAGCAATCATTTTGGCTAGACCATTTCCTTTCACTAGATTAGTGGGCTTAATATTTAAGTCATATTCTTGAATTTGAGCTATCCAAGATCCCCTCTTATTACATCCAACATCCTACTAAGTAAGAATTCATCGCAATTTCAGGAACTAAGACAGTAGTATGAGAATGGAGAATGTAAAACCTAAAACTCTTAAGGGATTTTACAATAGCATATGCATTTTTTTCAAGCGGTGAGTATTTGAGTTCATATTTCTTCAAAGCAGTGCTCATAAAGGAGATAGGAACCTCAAAACCCTGCTCATTTTTCTATAGTAATATGGTTGACAAAGTATGTTCAAAGTCATAACTATATATGATGAAATCTTTATTAAACTCAGGATGAACCAAGTTTGGGGCATTGGAAATCATGGTTTTGATATTAGCAAAATCTTGTTTTCCCTCATTAATCCATTTAAACACCAAACAATCTTTCATCATATTAGAGATGGGATTTGTCAACTCGGTGAAATCAAGAATGAACCTCCTCAAGAAATTTACCTGACCAAAAAAAGATCTAGTACCATCCTTGTTGGCTGGTAGTGCCAGTTGCATGATTTATTTCACTCTCTTTGGATCAATCTTAATTTCATCCTTCGAAACAATGTGACCTAAGATTTTTCCTTCAGTTACAGGAAAAATATATTTCTTAGGATTTAAAGAGATACCTTCTTCCCTATAGCGCTACAATACTATCTCCAAATCATGCAAATGATTTCCCCTCTTTTTATAAAAACCTATTAGATCATCCACATAGATCACTATAATCTTGTTCTTGAGCTCACCAAAAGATAAATCTATAGCCCTCTGAAAAGTAGCTCCTGCATTAATAAGGTCAAATGGAATCCTATTGTAGGCAAAGACACCAATAGGTGTGGTGAATGTCATCTTATTTTGATCTTTTGCAGCTACTCCAACCCGATTATAGCTCGACAAAATATCAAGCATAGACATCATCTCAAATCCAACAACCATCTACAGAATGTGGTCCATCACAGGTAGGGGGTAATTTTCCTTCATAGACGCCTGATTTAAATTCTTGAAATCATCGCATATCCTTATTTCCCCATTTTTCTTTCTCACTGAAACTATATTATCTACTCAGGTAGAGTGATGGATAGGATAAATAATCTTGGCCTTAAGCATCTTATTGATCTCATTGAAAATAGCCTTAGCCACCTTTGGATTGTAATTCCATTGTTTCTATTTGAAAGGTGTGGCACCAGGCTTTAGTGGAATCTTATGTTGGAATTCTCCATTTCTAAACTTTTTAGATCAGCATAGCACCATGCAAAAACATCCTTATAGTGTGTCAATAGAGAAATTAGCCTCTCTCTCTCCTCCTTGGAACAACACTTTCTAATGCAAACCATCTTGGGATCTTCTTCTATACCGATATTCACTTTATCATACTCAGCAAATGATTCAACAGAGACTTTACTTTTCTGCTTTAAATACCGATCATTCCTATTAAACAAATCCTCCAAAGAAACTAGACCTTTCAGAATCTTGTTACCCTTTAGTTGGATAACCTCTATCTCCTTTTTATCAGGGGACACAATATCACCTTCTAAAGAATCATTGCTTGTGTCATCACTACCTTCAAAATAGATGTGAGAAAAGGCTTTAGCTTTTACGAAACAATCAATAATTTTCCAATCATTATTGAACACTTACGAGTGATTCGCGTTATCAGGAACACTAGGTCTATACACAATTTAAACTCTATCTATAGGACTTATCTTTGAAATCTATATGAGGCAAGAGTAATGATGCAGAAACTGCTAGAGAATCAGCCCTAACATTTCATTCCCTAGGAACAAATTCTATAGAGAAAGCATCAAAATCTTCTATGCAGTCCCAAACTGTGTTCCTATAATGCTTGAGCTGGTTATTTTTTACAGTGTAAATCTTTCTCATTTGCTTTACCACCAATTCTGCATCTCCTACAACCCTCAACTGCTTAATACCTTTTTCTTTGGCTACATTCAAACCAAGCAGTAAAGCTTCATACTCTGTTGTATTATTAGTATTAGCAGACTCTAATTTAAAAGAAAAAGGGAACTTATATCCATCAGGTGAAATCAAAACTACTCCAACACCTGATCCAACATTAGCACAACTTCCATCAAATTCAAGTGTCCATAATTCATTAACCAAATCAGAGTTGATAAAGTTCAAATGTTGCTTTAGGTTCAGGATCCAAGCATATCTTCTTTCTATAGACACTGAAAATTGGTCTAGGCCTGTGAGTACCACTTTCGACGTAATTTTCTAATGTCCATGGTCACGATTAAATAATGTTAATTATTTAATTATTTCTTATACACATTCTTTCATCTATTAATTAAATAACCTTTAATTATTTGATTAATTCATTATGACCCTTATTCAACTTTGATTAATTAAATAAATCTTATTTATTTAATTACGTCGCTAATTAATTGATTCTCTTTTCAAATTAAATAATTTATTATTTAATTCACCCTTTATCATATTTCGACTATAATTAAATATTCATTTCGAATTATTTAATTATTCAATTAACCTTTTCAAATGCCAATTAAATAAATAATTATTTATTTAATTAAATCTTTTCAATTTTGAATGTTGAATTAAATAAATATTTAATTCATAAAAAGAGTTATTTTTGTCACATTCTTCTATTGCCTACCTAACTAATTATTCACTCACCATCTAAATCAATATCTATTTAAATCCGTCAGTTATCTCCTGATTCAATGTCTGATAATCTTTGCGAAGAGAGTCTTTGTCTTGATCAGTCAATCTAATTCTCCTGCATGAATATATTTATTAATTAAATATCTTTATTGAATTAATTAATTAATGTGTGCATTCAAACAGATCATTTTCAAATTATAACTTTATCCTTTTCATTCAAATTCTAATTCTTCTATTTTCAAAGACTTTCAATTGAAGATTAAATCATTTATTTAATCTTGATCTCCTATTCAGTCTATTTTCAAACAGTCTTAACACCAGATTAAATTATTATTCTAATTTAATCTTTATCTTGCAGAATTCCCCAACTCACGTTCTAACTGACACAAATCTCAATCGCATGGAATTCATCAATCTCGATCGCTGATCTCTCTTTCGAATTTGAGTTGATCATTTCAAAACCAACTTTCTATAAATTGGTTGACCTTTGTCATTATTCCTTCTCTTGAAATCAATACTTTTGGAAGTAACTTGTTAATCTTCAATATTTGGCTATAATCACATACATCAAGGCTATACTTGCACACTTATGAAAATATGAGGGCAATTATACTACAAAAGTCAAAATGGAGAAGGACAATTGAGATAATTCGAAGGAGTTTACAAATATTCGATGAGCTTGTTTTGATTATTGTTTTAGTTTATTCCTTTATGCTTTGTTGTTTGATTTAGATTAATGCATGTTTAGATTAGATTTAACCATCTTCGCTTGCAGAGAAATTTTATCTACGTTACACTTTCCATCCAAAGGTATCAAAGCATGAGACCAACCATCTGAATTTCTCCCCCCAAATCTTTATAGAAACTCCTACTCAACAGCATGTCGTAGCTTACAGGAATGTCAGAGACCAATATAGTCAATTTTAGTCTCTTTTTGGGAAAAGCAGCTAGGGCTACTTGAGCATATTTGATTTGACCTATAATAGGAATTGGGGGCCCATCCATGGAATGACATTTACCCTATGAGGGAGTATATGACAAACTTGGGGCTCTAGCTATCTAGGTAGGCATCACATTTTCTGAGGCTCTAGAGTCAATGATACAATTACTCGGCCTAAAACTAGCAACGTATAATGATATAAAGAAAGGTTTTGGTTTCATAAATGGATTTTTTTAACTCAAGGGTTTGTCTACAGTATTAGAGAAAATCTGATTCTCGAGGTTAGCTTCATTATCATTAGAAACTTGAGCATTACAATGGGACAACGAGGGCTCTTGTTTAACATTTTTTTGTTGGAAAAACAATGATACACAACTAAGAGGGGGGTGAATCAGTTCTTACCAAAATCAGACTTATTCAACATTAATCAAACTTTAATCTCAAATATGATCATTAACATTGCAAGCATAAATCAATAACCTATCAGAGACACATGAACACCAAAATTTTATACGTGGAAACCCTATTAGGGGAAAAACCACAGTGGATGTTACTCCACAAGATTATACCATGTTAAAATTATAATGAAGAATGAATAAGGAATGCACTTGCATTCAGGTGCACTACCTAGAGCTCACTGCTCAGAGGAAGGCTCACTGTCTTACATACAATAATCATATTAAATCTATGTGATGAACATGAACTGACAAATTAGCTTCTTCACAAGCCTGATTACAGTTCCAGTTAGGTACAAATACACTTCAATCAACCTTTTTCACATTATGTTCAATCTCTTTCACACTCTGCTCTGCTCCTAGATTATTTGACCTTTATTCGACATGTACTTCATATACAAACACTGAGCATACATAAAAATGAGGAAAACTACCGCTCTTATATATCTGTAACATGGATTTACATCAACTACTCTGTCGGCCACAAATAAAGAATAAATTAAAATTGTCAGCCTCAATACATAAATAAATCTTAATGTGCACCAACATAAGTCGGACACAACATAGTGAGGGCCCAAATAAACACCTTCAAACATTTCAAACAATAAAATATTAATCCTCATGGATCCGCAATATGCTACCACCAACATGTCGGCCAAGAACATGAAAAATCGAGCACACATCAAAAACATCTTCGATCACGATCTCACAAAATAATGTAGATGTACAACAAGGATAGAGCACAATCTAGACTCATCCATGAACATCACTGGAAAATGCATGACAACTGAAATTGCCATAATTTCATCCTCTTCTTCCAATAATACCTATTACAGTAACAAAATGATTATAGGAACATAGAACTTCATAACTTTCTCAAATATTGATGCGTACCATTGAAAATTTTGAAAAACATGCTAGATAGACTTAGTAACAAACTCTTTAGTGCACACCACCTAATCATCAATGAACTCAACTTTCCAACACTCTGACCTTCTCAGCTTCACTAGCTACCTGCAATATATTTATTATAATTTTCTCAATCTCCTCGACATATACAGCCTCCAGAAACACCAATGCTAATAGTGTTAACATCAATGGCAACCACATATCAGAAATTCAACCACAACATCCAACAATCTCCCCCTTTGGCATTGATTTCAACACATGATGTGAAAAATACCATCAACCCAACTAGCTCTTCTCCAACAATCTCCCCCTTAGATTGTGCACTCTTTTCCTATTTTCTCCTTCCATTTTTTTCACATTGCTCCTCTCCCCTTTTGACATCAATGGAAAAGGTACACATGCTCTGATCCTCATATTTAGCACATTTGACTACTCCCCCTGAGTAGCAACCACCAAAACATCAATTCGGAATAAGATATGGCTATGAATTCACGGACTGATGGAAATACCTATGTCACTTAGTTCTGATCAGGATGGGAAATCACCCCTAACTTGCCTCTGAGATACTCAAAAGTATCCTTAGTCAATGGCCTAGTAAATCTATTTGCAATTTTCTCCTTGGTAGGTATATACTCTAGTCTAACTTCTTTGTCACTTACTTTATCTCTTAAGAAGTGATATTTGATGGATATATGCTTTGTCTTTGAATTCAGTATTGGATTCTTAGAAATTTTTATGGCACTTGAATTGTCATAGAATATGGAAATGGGTTCTTCATACTCAATTCTAACATCTCTCAGCATTTTCTTCATCCACAATACTTGAGTACAACTATTTGCAGAGGCAATATATTTTGCCTCAACAATAGATAATGAAACAGAATTCTAATTTTTTCTTAGCCAAGATACCAACTTCTTCCCTAAAAAGAATGTACCGCCACTAGTACGCTTCTTGTCATCCACATCTCCTACCCAATCAGCATTAGTGAAAGTTCTCGGGATAATATCATCATCCCTAAGATACCAAAGACCAAGATCAACTGTCCCTTTCAAGTATCTGAAGATTCTTTTCACAATAGTCACATGAGACTCTTTAGGATTGGCTTGATATCTAGCAATTCATTATATATGGCTTGGTCTGACTCAAATAGATTAATCCACCAATCATTGACCTGTATCTTGTTTTATTTTCTTTAGGAGAATCATCATTTTGTGTAAGTTTGCATCTGGTTACCATAGGTGTACTAACTAGCTTTGAGTCTTTCATGCCAAAAACATTCAGTAACTCTTTTACATATTTAGACTGAGATACAAAAATTCCATCATCTAGCTGAGTGATTTTTAGTCCTAAAAATAATTTCAGCTATCCTATCATTGACATTTCAAACTCACTTTTCATTTCATCAGTAAACATCATACATAAATCATCATCACCTTCAAAAATAATGTCATCAATGAAGACTTCAATGATCAATTCTTTATTTTAATCCAACTTGAAATATACATTGATGTCAGTAGCACCTTTATTGAATCCAAGTTTCAACAATTATTTATCCAATCTAGCATACCAAGATCTAGGAGCTTGCTTAATTCCATATAGAGCTTTCTTTAATTGGCATACCATGTTTTCTTTGTAAGTCAGTTGAAATCCATCTAGTTGCTCAACATAGACTTATTCTTCTAGCTCACCATTTAGAAATGTTGACTTTACATCCATCTGATAGACTTTGTAATTCTTGAAAGTAGCATAAGCAAGAAATAATCTTATAGCTTCAATTCTAGCAACAGGGGAAAAAATTTCTTCAAAACCAATACCTTTCATCTATGAGTACCCTTTGCAAACTAGTCTTGATTTTTTTCTGACCACTTCACCTTGTTCATTCAACTTATTCTAAAATATCCATTTGGTTCCAATCACATTTTTGTTCTAAGGTATAGGAACAAGATCCCATGTATCATTTTTCTCTATCTGCATTAGTTCTTTCATGGCTTACATCCAATATTCATCTTTGTATGCTTCATTGATATTGCTAGGTTCAGTTTTAGAAATTAGACAGTACTCTTCTAAAATTATTCTTCTAGTTTGCGCACCTTTTCTCTTATCTCCTATGATCTGACTATCAAAATGATTTTGCCTTACATACTTGGGAGTTTTAGGATTTTCTCAGACTTCTTGTTTTTGTGTTCTATCTTCTACACTTTTTCTAGTTTTTGCTTCTTGATTCCCTTGGTTCACCGGGACAATTTGAAGTTGATTATGTGTCTGAACATTATTCCCATTATTAGTACTATCATGTTGATCATTTGAATCATATCCACTACATCTGGATGGTCTAACAATATCTTCATCAACTTTGACATTTGCACTTTCAACCATTTTCTTCAACCTTTTATTAAAGCATCGGTAAGCTTTGCTCTTAGTAGAGTAACCTAAAAAGATTCCTTCATCACTTCTAGCATCAAACTTTCCTATATCATCATCTTTCTTGATGTAGCATTTGTTTCCAAAAATTTTGAAATATTTGACAGTAGGCTTATAACCAAACCATAGCTCAAAAGGGGTCTTACCAAAATTATTGTTGTAATTTCACCCAGTTAATGGTATACACAGCAGTACTTACAACTTCTCTTCAGTAAAAATGAGGAACATTTACTTCCAACATCATGGTTCTAGCAATGTCTAGAATGGTTTTGTTCTTTCTTTCAACAACTCCATTTGGTTGAGGGGTCCGAGGAGAAAATAGTTGTCTTTGTATTACATGATCTTAACAAAAATAATTGAATTCCTGAGAAGTGAATTCACCACCTCTGTCTGACCCTATTAGGCATTTGATCTTTTGACCTGTCTCATTTTCTGTCATAGCTTTGAAGCTTTTGAACTTTTCTAATGCTTCATATTTTTCTCTTAAGAAAGCAACCCCATATCATTCTAGAATAATCATCAATAATCGACATAAAGTACCTTTTACCTTGAAGAATTCTGATTCTAGATGGACCACATAGATGGGTATGTATCAAGTCCAATACTCCATTAGAGCTATATTGTTTGCTCTGGAAAGAATTTCTAGTCTGCTTTCCCATCTGAAATTCCTTGCACATAGTGTTAGTAGGCTTCACTAACTTAGGAAGATCTATGACTGCTTGAGTAGAGCTTATCTTGACAATGTTATCAAAGTTCACATGACACAACCTCCTATGCCATAACCAGCTTACATCAATTTTAGCAATTAAACAAATTTCACTAGCAGCACTCAAGTGAAAGATATTTATTACCTTTTGTCTTTCTACCTAAAGCAATCATATTTCCAGAACTTCCCCTTATTTTGCACTTACCATCCTTGAACTGAATATTGTAACCCTTGTCTACCATTTTTCCAACACTCAACAAGTTATGCTTTAAAACTTCTACATAAAGAACATCATTAGTATTGTTCTTACCACCAAAATTAATAGTGCCTCTGCCATGAATCACAATAGAAGTGTTGTCTCCAAATCTTACAACACCATCATCATATTTTTCCAAGCTTACAAACTTGATTTTGTCACCAGTCATATGATGTGAGCATCCGTTGTTGATTACCCACTCATCCTTTTCTTTAATTTTTGTTTCAAGAGTTTTCTCAACATTCACATTACTAGTAGATTCAGTGGACACCTGGCCATTTTCCTTGATAACAATGAATACACATTCATCTTCATTTCTAGTTTCTTTATCAGATCCATCATCAGTAACACATTCTTCAACATAATAGCATTTCTTTTGAAATCTAGTCTTCTCAGGTTTGTACTTAGAAACTCTTTTAGGACATCTTGATGCAAAATGACCTATTTTACTGCAAGAAAAACATTTGATAGGTAACTTTCCTTTGTACTTACCATGACCTATGGCTTCTCTTTTCACAATCAATGCTTCCAGTTCTTCTAAAAAAATTTCTTCATCTTCAATCTATTTCATCTCATCTTCCTACTAGAATGCCCTTTTAGAACTCTCTCCTAGATCATATCTTTGTTTTCTTTTCTCAGAGACAGTAGCCTTGAATGTAGATTCGGTCTTAGGAGTAGATTCACCAAATTCACTTAACTCAAAGGCAACAAGTTTTCCAATTAGCATGTCTCTTGTCACATTTTTCACTGTCCTAAGTTCATCAATAGCATGAGCTTTTGTTTTGTAGGAAGAGGGCATAGATCTAAGTATTTTAGCCATAATTTCTTCTTCATCCAAGACTCCACCGACACATCTAATGCTCATCACTAGTTCATTTATCTTTTGAGAGAAAGAGAATATGTTCTCATCTTCACTCATCTTCGTGTCCTCCCACTTGCCTTTTAAACTTTGTAGCTTAGTAACTTTCACTAGTGCATCTTCTTCATACAATGTTTCCAACTTTTTCTAGATCTCATGTGCAGTCTTCAAACCTATCACATTTGTCATTTCTAAATCTGTCAGAGCACTCAACAATGCTTCAATAGCCCTGGTATTAACTTTTGCTTGCTTTATCTCATCTTTAGAGGACAGACCATTCTAAGCAATAGTATATGCACTTTGTGCGATCTTCCAAAAAGGTTCACCAATGCACTTCAAATGACACTCCATTCTAACTTTCCATAAAGATTAGTTTTTACCATCAAATCTAGGACTATAATTATTGTATGATGCCATCTCAGATCACCTCAAGTTGTTAGGCTTCTTCAGAGGAACTAGCTCTCATACCAATTGTTGGAAAAACAAGGATAGACAACTAAGAGGGGGGTGAATCAGTTGTTACCAAAATTAAACTTATTCAACATTAACCAACCTTTAATATTAGATCTAATTATTAACATTGCAAGCATAAATCAATAACATATCAGAGACACATGAACACCAAGGTTTTATACGTGGAAACCCTATTAGGGGAAAAACCATGGTGGATGTTAGTCCACAAGATTATACCCTGTTAAAAGTATAATGAAGAATGAATAAGGAATGCACTTGCATTAAATTGCCTAGAGCTCATTGCTCAAAGGAAGGCTCACTGCCTTACATACAATAATCAGATTAAATCCATATGATGAACATGAACTGAGAAATTAGTTTTGTCACAAGCTTGAATACAGTTCCGATTAGACACAAATACACTTCACTCAACCTTTTTCACACTCTTCTCAATCTCTTTCACACTCTACTCTGCTCCTAAATGATTTGACCTTTATTTGCACATTTACTTTACATACACACACCAAGCATACATCAAAATGAGGAAAACAACCGCTCTTATATATCTGCCACATGGATTTACATCAACTACTCTGTCGGCCACAAATAAAGAATAAATTAGAACTATCAGAATCAATACATAAATAAATCTTAATGCACACCAACACAAGTCAGTCACAACATAGTGAGGACCCAAATAAACACCTTTGAACATGCCAAACAATAAAATATTAATCCTTGGGGATCCGCAACACGCTACCACCAACATGTCAACCAAGAACATGAAAACTCGAGCACACATTGGAAAAATATTTGATCACGATCTCACAAAATAATGCAGATGTATAGCAAGGATAGAGCATGATCTAGACTCATCCGTGAACATCACAGGAACATGCGCGACAACTAAAATTTCTAGAATTTCATCCTCGTCTTCCAAGAACACCTACTACAGTAACAAAATGATTGTAGGAACATAGAACTTCATAAATTTCTCAAATCTTGATGCGTAGCACTGAAACTTTTGGACAAAACACTAGATAGACTCAACAAAAAACCCTTTAGTGTGCACCACCTGGTCATCAATGAACACAACTTTCCAACACTCTAACCTTCTCAGCTTCATTGGTTGCCTACAATACATTTATTACAATTTTCTCAATCTCCTCGACATATACAACCTCCAGAAACACCAATGCTAATAGTGTTGACATCAATGACAACCACATATCAGCAATGCAACCACAAAATCCAACAATTTTTCCAACCTATCTATCTCTGAGGGGTTGAGTCTCAGGTATTTAGCTTGTAAAATCTGAACTTTAGTATTTTTACAAGACTCAACTATATCAAATGGATCAGATGATGAAGAAGATGGTACCTCAACTTGTACACTACCCAGGGCAGTTGATTCTTCTTTTTTTTGTCTTGTTAAGATGTACTTTGGGGTTGTTTACGAGGTGTCTTGATCAGATTTAGCACATTGTGCCCTGGTAAAGACAACACAATTAGGATCATCAAGTTTGACATATACCTCTTCTCTCAATTCCGTATCTGCTACAAATTCAAATAAGTTCATATTGGAATCATGAGACGAACTAGGCTCTTCTACATATGGCTCCACTGCATGCTCATTAGTAGTGAGAATATGCATAAACCCAATCATTTCTAGACAGGCAACTCCATCATGATCGGAAGTTAAATGAAAAATACAATGATTCATCTTACTGGAAAGACCTTCAATTTCCAATCTTTGATTTGGAGCCATCAGTGAAAGTGTTTTATTTGGAGATCCTTGATAATTTATGGGAATATCTTGATAGGGCGTTTGTGAGGAGCTCTTCGGTATTTTTCTTTTAAGAGTAATTAATTCATTAGCCAATCTCTAAATGACTGGGTCAGTAGAAGTCACCGGTGATGGCTTACTAGTTTGCAACTCTTTTCTCCATTTTCTAGAGACTATCAAATCATCTTCTATAGATACTGCTATGTCTTGTGCAACAGCTATATCAGCAGCACCCTCCCTTTTAATAATAAAACTCACATCTGGTGGGAGAGTATTAATGAACATATCTTTTAATAATTCAACTCCAAGCCTCATGTTAGCATAAATTTTGTTATATAACTTATTAAACTTGGCCACAAAATCCCTCATTGACTCATGGACCTCCTTCTTCATTGAACCCAATTGGGCAACCAAAATTGGACCATTTTCTGCAGATGAATCTATTCTCAAAGCTTGTCCTCAAGGTAGCCCAATTATTGATGGAACCATTAGGGAGAGAACAAAACCAATCAGCAGTAGCATTTGTAAAAGATTATGCAAAGATCCTCATATTAAAATCTTCATGTTGTATTGCAAGAATGGATGAGACAACAAAGAAAGCCTTCATATGCTCATCAGGAGAAAATTTTCCATCCCCACTGAATTTGGGTATAGTATTCCATGAGCCTTTGGGAAAGTCATGGATTTGCACATTTTCTCCAAAGGTCAGAGAACCTATGACAGCCCCCCATGGGACTGGTTGTGCCATAATTAAAGGAAATTTTATTTGTGTAGGAAGATTTGTACCACACAAAAGAAGACCTTGACAATATATCTTTGAAACCCCAGACACAATAGATTTAGAGGGAGGATAGGAAGAAGGCCTGTTGATGGACCTAACCTTTCGAGTGGGAGGAAATTATGAGAAATCAATAGTTTCCAAGAAATCAAAATCTTTATCTAAAACCCCTTTTTTTCTTATCACTCCTAGTATAACTTTTAGAAGCCAAGTTTAAACAAGACACTGATAGGCTTGCGGAGTCGCCAACTTTTATTTATTAATGATTTTGAGGAGGGTTCCACCTATTATTTACCTAATTTCTAGGGGCTTGTGCAAGTGGAGCTCTTACTCTTCTAGTCGAAGATGGAATATCTTCTATAAACACAATCTCTTGAGCATTCTCAAAGCGCATGGAATTTTCTCTGATCATATCTTTGGGTTCTTCCTCTTCTTCCAACACTTCATTAACTTTGTGATATTGATGGTTATTTCTCCTTTGTGTCCAAGCAAGCAGTCTAATACTAGTAACTATATCTTCTTGGTCACCAACCAACCAATCTACGTTAGGCTGAAGATTGGGAGCAACACGCTTCTGAAGAACCATTACTATTAACCATGGAGCAATTCATCTCATACAATTATTTATTCTGAGTTATCCCCAACAGAGTCACCAAAAATCTGTTGGTTGACAGATTTATCACCTAACTCTGTATTCTCACGCCCAATAAAGGTGAAAAATGTAACCACAGTTGAATCAGTAATAATATAACTTTCAAACTCATTCTCTGCTTATTTTAAAAGGTGGCAGCTACCTTTGTTTGATATCCAATCAATAATTTTTAACTAGAGATTCTTTTAACCAGAAAGAAAATAAAGGAAGAGACTTTTAACCAGAAAGTTTTAAATTTATTAACAAATTTCATGTAACAAAACTGAAATAATCCACAACTTAATATAGAACCAAAATCACCATAGCATCTTTATTCACAGCTAAATCATACCATAGTGATGCAACAACTTCAGAGCATAAACCATTCCAATAATAGATCACTCATAGAAGAAACATTCAACATAAGAAGAATAGATTCTTACACCATAATTCAAAGATTACGAATGCATAAAACTCAACCACAATTTTCTATATTAGAATATCATAAAATAGTAAATCCAGATAACAAAGTTTTTTTTTTCTCTAATGAGAAAACCAAAGTTCACCCAAAAGATCCCAACACTATCAGCTAATCCCCTATTTAAAGCATAACTAAATGTTTCAGGTAACGGTTTCTTGAAAGTAACCGTACCAAATCAAATAAGTCTTAGACTTAGAAAGAGCCAAAATAAACTAAAGTATCATGAAATATTTAAAAATAATCAGCATCAATTCTTCCCGCCTATGCCTCTTCATCTTCTATATTCATGACCGCTTCCTTCTACAAGGGTTCCTCATGTGCCTTCATCCTGGCCTTGTAATCTTTGTACCTAGCAGCAATCACAAGTATTTCTTTACTTCTCGAGGTCACGATGATCTGTAGTCCAGTTCTCATCTTGGATAAAGCAGCTTCAGACTCAACCAGAGTTTCAGATCTCTTGTTCACTTCAATTTTAAAAGACTCGAGGTAGACGTGCAATCTTCGAAGTTTTGAGGACTCCTTGGCTAAAGTGGTAGGATATGTTATCTCTTTGTTGAATACCTCCTTAAACTTTAGGCAAACCTCCCTGATATCCAAAATATTCTCATCAAATTCATCGATGCTATCAACCTTCAAGTCATGACAGTTGCCCTTAATCTCCACTAGCACATGCAAAAAAAAATTGAGGACCTGTGAGATCTCATTTACTAGCCTATCATAAATGCCCAATTTCCAATCAAGTGAATTAGACCAAGAAGAATCTAGTTCCTTAGGATCATTCACAATTTGTTCACTAACCAACTTTATCTAGTCCATGGAAATCAATTCTTTTATCTCTTGAGAGAGAACATAGAGGTTGGTTTGATCTTTATGGACCTGTCTTAACTCTGATATCAATTCTTTTCTCTTCTAAATAACCTGGGTATAAAAAAAGCATAGACTTACCAATAAAAAGAGTAATCTCTTGAGACAACTCATCTACCCACTCACAAAAAACTTTAAAATACCCAAGTTTTTTCCTAATTGATTGCATAGAAGATGCATCAATATCTACTCTTTGAGAACCAGAAGCTTCATTGGATAAAGTAGAGGGAACCAAAGAAGAAATGAAATTCTTTAAATCAAGGACTTGTGATTGCAGATTAACATTCTCTTTTCTTTCTTCCTTTACATGCTCAATCAAAGCATTAATTGAATAATTAGCATGACACACATCACCTTCTAATGTTTGAGGTCCCATATCAACGTGTGTAATCTTTTAATTAGCTTCAGTTATCTCATCATTGTTCAAGTCCTTCATGGGGTCTACAATTTCTAGTATTTGATTTCCAGAGGTAGGATCAGTCAACATCCTTGACATTTTTTGGGCCTTCTTCGGTCTTTAGGTAGACTGAAATAACTTTGCAACTATGTCCACTCCCATTGTTGTTGGAGTGTATTTTCTCTTCGTCTCCGCAACCTTTTTCAACCAAACCAAGGAAGCTTCTACCAAAATAACATCCTTATTTCCCTGTACAATTTCCTTTGATTTAACAAGGAGGATAGATGTGTTCTCTCCCAAGGAAGAACATACTTCAAACAAAGGAGTAAAGGTATTGTCTTCAACAATCTACTGGAAAATGGCATCTGAATCCTTTGACACAGGCTTTGCTTGGTTGATCTTCCTTTTAGGGACTAGGGTATACAAACTATATTGCTCACATATTAATTTCAACTTAGCTATCTCTTCAAATTTTTCACCATCACCCCTAGACTATGAATTCGCACTAGAGGACCTAATAGCCAATATTTCCAATGATGAACTCACTGCAATAGTTTGAGCACATTTTTTTTCATTCCTCTGAGATGGTTTTGGTTCCTGAGTGGAACCTATAGCTCGTCTCCATTTCCCTCTTAACCAATCTTGAGTTATGTTTAACATTAGAGTAGCTCATACATTCATGTTGAAAGCTTCATTCTTACTCCAGTCGATCTTAGGATGAGACTTATCTAACAAATTATCATATTCAAGATCAATAACCACTAAATATTCAGTGGTATTCTCAGGAACTTGAATTGAAAGACCAAACAATTGAATTTGTCTGTGGGTTAACCTCATGTAATCCATTTTTAAAACTTCATTCTCATCTACACAATCCTCCCAAAAATATTCAATAGAGGGTTGATGTTGGTATGAGCTTTCCCCGTACAGATTTTGCTTCACGAAACCCTTTCTATCAAAACTTGCCCTCATGAATAAATATTGGCAATTACACTCTTTGAGGACTTTTTCAGCACCCTTTTCTATCTGATTCTTCTTGCATGTAAAAGGATTAACCAATGTGAAAGGATAACCCCGCTTCCCCATGCTCATATATTTCGCATTGACCAAGGCCATCTACCTACAAACTTCCAGAAACACTAGTAAATCCTTCGGATACGTAGGCAGTTTCAAAGGGGCTTTCTCATAGCCTCCAATCCTTAAATATGAAAACCTTTCAAATTGAATATAGAAGCTTTAAAATTTTGATACCAAGGGATGCAGATTCAAGAGAAAAATGTACTTCAGCATTTCCATCTAGCTTTCTTACAACTTCCATCATAAATGTGTCATTGACCAAGCAATATTATCCCATTCCAACTTGCTTAGTGATATGTGGGTAACATTGGTATATAGGCATGCCAGAAGTTGGAGGTATTTGTGGTTTTAACCCTAGCCAGAAAGATCTTTGACTGGCTATAACATATATCAAGAAAGAACACAAATGGAAGGTGGCAGTCATTCTGGAAATTGACTAATTGCTTGTTTAAATGGAAACAAATTACTTTAGCCCAGTCTATGAACATGTTTTCATCACAGATAATCAAAATAAATTGACACATCCAGTCCTCAAAAGTTTCAACTTGTTCATTCCCAAGAATGAGATAAAACAGAGCAATAGCATCCACAATTTCTTCTTTAAAATGGGTTATTTTGAGTTTAGTGGGTAACTGGGATTTACCTTTCTTTTCTGACTTCAACCAACCTTTGGCTATGGAGTTCTTGTACCAGTCCTCTTTAGCTTTGAAAAATTCGCTAGTTGCAGCAACCGATATTTCTCTTACAGGTGTCTTCTTAGGAATCCTCAATGCACGAGAAACGACCTCAAGAAATTTTTTGGCAACAATAGTTTTGTCGGTAGCTTTTATCTCCCTTGTTCCTGGAATATATCTCCTCGCATAGGAACTAATCACATCCACACTTAGAACAGCCTCTGGGAACCCTCTAGCCTGAGCTAATCCACTCTCCAATAGCTTCACATTAACAACATATTTCCTATAACTTTCCAATCGTGCCCAAAACTCATCTTGCTTAAAAGATCCTAAATCTGTGTCCCTCACACCAAGCCAATGATTTCCAATTTTAGACTACATGAGCTCACAATGAACAAAGAAAAACCCGCTTGCTTGAAAGATGATTTCAGAAAATGGATGCGCAATTGAGAACCAAAATGAATAAATTTTCATCACCCTTTTTCATACAAGAATAATAAGACGTGTGTTTGGTGTTGAACTAATGCAATGCCTTATTTTAATCCTTGGTAAAGAAACCCTCGATATTGGAACGCTTCACAAAAATTCTCGATAAGACATCTCCAAGTTGTATTATATGCCTCATTAAATACATAGGTGATGCCTCAAAATGTGTGGAATGAACAACACATCGCCTTGTCACAGACAACTAAAACTTCATAACTTAAAATCGGGAGTTGCAAACTTTTGAAAACCTTCAACTCACCGACTACACCAAAGATTGACACATATGACGCCACCAAGAAAGAACAAGTAGAACTATTAGGGATTAGGAAAAATAAGAACCCAACAACATAGACTTAAAAACATTGGGCGCGAAAGACATGAGTTTCAAAACCTAAAGAACATGCAACAAGAGGTTAGAAAATGTGAAGACCCCGTGACAAAGGAAAGAATGATTGCAAAAACTTAGACTTAGGCGGAAAATGTGAAAAGGAAGACCAAGGAAGGAAAATTTTAATATTACATGATAGAAAACATAACCATATGTAACACTCCCAAGTATCTAAGACAAAGAAAAGTCTACATGGAGTGAATAGCCCTCAATTAGCTCAAAGTAAAAATCTCAAGTGCCAAAGTATGAAATGAAGATTCTTGGAATAACTTGATTAAATAAAATTCTAAGCTATTAAGGGCAAGAATGATAAAACTACAATTTAACATAAATTGATATAGAATTATGAGATATAGATTACAAAAAAATTAATATTAAAGCTCATAGATTTTTCCCCAAAATGGAAAAGCCTCGATCATAGGATGAAAATGCACCATGGGGACGTTTGTGACCCACACTATCATCCCTATCAAAACAAAGGATAAAAACCTTAAATTTCAAATACCCAGCTTTGCAAATCTATAAATTTGCACACAAGAAGGACAAGGAAAAATATTGGGGTTGTTTTAGGGCTTGCCTTAGTCAAACCCCTATTTTGGTGTTTCCACCTCCATGGACAACCATATAGATATAAATAGAAAAATTGACATAAAATGTAAATAGACATGTGATAGAAACAAACCTTGTTATGGAGGAGATCCCCTATCACGAATGTAATAGATGAGACAGATAGATGATTGTAAATAGATGAGACAAAATAGACAAGAGAGTGTTACCAACAATCTATGGCTCCCCTCTTTTTTTGATAGATGAGATGTTTTTGGTTGCAAGAGAGCCTTGGTTGTTGTAGAGATAATAATTGGATAGAGCTTCACTACAGAGAGCAAGAGAGAAAAAATGTAAAAGAGATAATAGAGCAAGAGAGAAAGATCGAATGAGAGAGAGTGAGAATGAATGAGAGAATGAGTGAAAAGAGGAGTTTTGTGAAGTTGCATGGGCAAGAAGAGTCGTTACACTCACATTCATGCCACAATGATGTGTGTCATAGGTAAAGGATGCAAAATTCCCTCATTTGAAACTTAGAAAGTTCAAGGACACTAGCGTGTCACACGAACATCCGCACGTCGTGCAACCGTCCCTCAAATTTTCCCAAGAATGAGGTGTCTAGACTACTAATGTTTTATCATTGTCCCCTATAAATTTTAAATCATAAAATTCGAACTCATAAGGTTTTATCATTAATACAATAGGGCAGAATAAATGTAGCGAGCTAAATGCACAAGTGTGAAATTGCCACAGGGTGTAATTTTATGACACTACATTTTGCCCAGACTTTTTTGAGTTAAACTTTTGAAGAAAAATCAGCTATACTAAATTAGTTAGGAAGACATAAACACAAAATGAAATTTTGAAAATTTTACCAATTTGTGAAAAAGGATATTATAGAGGCCATAGAGGTCGAATACTGTAGAGGTCATAGAGGTCGAGTAGGAGGAAACTAATGATGACCCTAGCATTCAAGCTCAATGATAAACTACAATGCCTCACATGAAGTTTTGTTATGAAAAACTCAAAATTAAGTTAGTTTCAAAAATTGGAAGAAGCTACCATGGAAAAAATAATGCTTAAGAAAAACTCAGTGATTCAGAAGGAAAATATGATGAAGAGGTGAATATATGCCCCTTCCTATTATTACCCTAGCTAGGTGGGGTGAAAATAGGAAGGATGGAAGGAATATTTTTGTCATGAAAAATGGGAAAAAATGGCCTATATATGCTTTGGGTGGGCCCACAGAAGGGTCATTTACACTATTCACGATGAGGAATTTGTTAAATTTTTGAAAGATAAGTCAGCAAAATTCTTCATAGACATTATTGCATAGCTCCAAGGATCATCTAGCTTTGCACAATAGTGTTGAGGGGCGACCCACCAGATGAGGTACACAAAAATATTTACCCACCTTATCATTTTTGTCAAAAAAAATTGAGCTTTTTTAATTTCCCAAGTAGTGTAGGCATCCAATCGGTGCAAAGGTGTTTGGCTAATGTGTTTTCATATCAATAACATGTCAGCATCTTTTTGACACACTAGAATCCAACGGACGCACTTTCATCAGAAGTTATTTAGCCTTGGATGCTAACATGTCACGTAGATGTCTGTGCGATGTGCTACCATCCCAAAGGAAGACTTAAGAAAATTTTGATGTATAGAATTATTTCATGATGTAGAATGTGCTGACATGAAATTCTATGCTTTTGCAAGAGTAGCCCGAGATCTGCAAGCATGCTGACAGATCAATTGTTTCATTTCTATGTAATCATGACAATGAGATCCATCTTGATGATGTGGAATTATCGTGGTGTGTTAGACTTTGGTGGGTATAAACCATGTTAGAGATCATATTTCACACCCCAATATTTATGGTGCTCATGGAGTGTTGGGACACCAACACATCCACCTTCCATTTGCAGACAAGGGAGATGATTGTCACACTCAAGGACATCTACTACGGCATGGGCCTACTCATCTACAGGGAGCGGGTGGCCTACAAAGAGGGTAGGATGGCGTAGGATTCCCAGGCCACACAATAATACTACATTAGATGGGTCATCTTGCAGGATATCACATGACACATTTACATTCGATGACTCGAGTAGGGGCAGGTGGGTATACCACTCGTGCATCAAGTCATGATAGTTACCGTCACACTACAAGTCATGAAGGATGGGTGAGGCTCACAGCTACGTGGGGGCCTTGTCTATTGAATTTGTGTGATGGAGGAGAGGAGGATGATATACGCATGGGGTAGGAGCATGCTTGCACATCTCTACCACAACCTCAGGTGTTACATCCAGTATGAGTACTATAGACTCATTGTCTACATGCTACTATAGGTGTGGGTGTTTGAGCATATTCATTGTATGAGGCTAATCGTGTTACTCCTTGGCTTAGCACATGGTATACCTCTAACACATACATACCCCTTGATGCGTGACTGGAAGTATGATGATGTACAATTTTTGTGGCTTCAAATGGATTTTTTGCAATCATGTGATATTATATGGTGCTCATATAGGTGGATGGAGATTTGGTCATTTGACTGGAGACAACTACATAGGATGCATCATGATCGACTCCTAGCGATTCATTCAAACTACATTATAGTACCTTATTACTCGCATCAGGTAGCTCAACAATTTGAGTAGGTTCAGATCATCCCCTCGATGGATCCTATGTACATACAATCACACATGAGCATGACCTAAGTAGGATACCAACCTCGTTTGATGATTATGAACATCGTAGTCAACAAAAATAGATCAAATGATGATGAACAACCCCCGATCCTATTAACCAATTATGTTCGTGTCACCCACAATTTTTCCAATTGGTGGGCGATAACAAGCCCAACCCCAAATTTCCCAATAGGTGCCCTAGTAGGCAAAGATGGTGCTCAAGGGCCAAGAGGTGAGGGTCATAGTGACACCAACGAGGAGGGTGAGACAGAGGTAGGTGGAGCACTAGAGAGATAGATGTGGCGGCGATGAGTTTTATATCTCCCATGCACAATTCTTGTCTCGTTAGTGCCACCTACCAACTAGGCGGTCGTGCCTCCCTCGGCAACAGTATTGGGGTCAAGAATAGGGCCACCCCCTGATCCACACTAGCAAGCTAGAGACATAGGAATGAGTGTGATACATGTTATTTCATTTTAGATACTTTCATTTCAACTTTCTCATATATATATATATATATATATATATACATATTTTTATGATATGGTATTGATATATGTCACTATCTTTGTGGTTGCAGTGGACACACATGAGTGGATCACTTTCATCGAGTGATGTATTTCAGAGGCAGCCCCAGTCATCCAGATCCAAGGGTCGATCCTTGATGCCTATAGGTATATATCGATAGGGAATCATGCCCACCTATTCAATCTTGTAGTATGCCTAAGGATGACATATGAGGAGATGTGGGTGGAGGCTATCCAATGGACCATGGAGCTAAGCTCTATGACTAGGCAATAGGATCAATGGGTGGAAGAGATCCTCACCACCTTATCTGAGAGAGATCAGGCCATGACATGGGAAAAGAGTTTTGAGGAGGTATGTGATTCCTTATAGAGGTAGGTCAATAACCTCGATAAGTAGGTAGAGGTAGAAAATATGGTGCCCGTTGGTCCTCAGATGAAGCAACTCCTGAAGCAGCTACGATAGGCCCATGAGTGAGAGGCTTAGCTGCATATGTGAGTCACACAACTACAAGAGGATGAAGCCAAGCTACGAGGTGATTCCAAGGATTTCAAGCACTAATAGCATTAGTTTCATGATTGTGTTGATCACACTCATATGCATTGATCCAACACCCTCCTCCACCATCACCAGCACCAAAGGGCTCGGGAAGCCATGCACCCAGGGGATATAGGCCCAATTTTGTATGCCAAATTTTGTATACCATATCATTTTTTATGTATAGAATTTTTTATGTACAGATTCATATATAGATATACAAACACCACATTTTGACACAGTGGTGTGATACATGTACTCGACATTTTTGATATATATATATATTTATGAGATTTTTAACCAACATCATGGTGTTCTTATGTGTACTTTTTTTCATGTATGATTATGTGATTGATATATGTTTATGGATGTATGATTAGATCAGATGCTATCATGATTTAATGAACACACATTGGATGTATGCTTAATTAAATACAATGATTATCTAATTTCTTAACCAAAAGAGTTAATCAAACACAATGCACAGATACACAACACAATAAAACACATGTATATATAATTCCTAATTAAAGAAATTAATTACATACACATGTTTATATCATAACGTAGATTAAGAAGATAATGTGTTAATGAAGAAATGTCATAGCATAACTAACTACAATTACCAAAGGAGGGAAGAATTTCATGTGCATGCCAGATAGACCTTATGCATAGTATCAATGGAGATGCATTGCATTGACCAATTCTTTTAGAGGCATTCCATCCATAGACGATAGTCCATATGCACCAAAAACATAAATGAAGGTGATTATGTAAGGACTTAACCAATTAGGGCTGAGATTCCCCTTTTGATCAAGTGGCACATTACATTCCTTTGATTCTCTTAAAGAATGAGATCACCTACCATGAAAGTTTGAGCAAGAACACCTTGATTGTAATATTTATAAATAGATCATTGATAAGCTTGGAGATGTTTGAGGGCCTACAATCAATGCTCATCAAGCAACTCAAGTTGGTTTAAATGTTTAGCACGATAATTTTCATCATCAATCAAACCTTTAAGTGAAACCCACAAAGATAAAATTTCCAACTCTAAAGGCATGATACCCTCGACACCATACACAAGGTTGTGCAGGATTGTACTCATAGCCATACAAATTCTCATACAATAGGCCCATAAGGCAAACTTCAATCGAGTATTCCAGCCTTTACCTTGTTTATTTATTGTTTTTTAAAGAATCAACTCAAGAGTTTCATTAGAAGTTTCAACTTGGCCATTAGATTGAGGATAGTATGGTGTAGAAAATATATGTTGAATATGATATTTTTTTTAGGAATTTCTTTACCTCTTTGTTCTTAAGTGAAGTACCATTTGCAAAAATTGAGCAAGGTGTGTGCCCTTGGTCTCCTTGTTTTGTGCATCACAACAGTCGGGTTCGTGATATGTCTTAACTACCTCCCATGGATTCATTGACTCTGGTGATTGTATCAAGCATTAACAGGTCAATCTTTTGGTGCAATGACAACTCTCTATGCAACAATTGGTATTAGAGCTTGGGTCATGTCTTTGAACCCCTCTCTTGTGTTGGGGATTGTTTCAAGGCGTGTTCTTGGTATCCTTATGTTGTGCAACATAATGCTCAAGTTCATGACATGGCTTAATCGCCTCTCATAGATTCATTAATTTTGGCGGTTGTATTAGGCATTAACAAGTAAATCTTTTGGTGAAACAACAACCGTTTGTGCAACAGGAATAAGGGTAGAAGGCAATCTAAAATGAGAAATGATATTGTTTAGAAGAAAGCTATAAATTGCTTCAACATTAGTGAATTGAAGTGGAACAACTTCAACCCACTTTTTAAAGTAAGCAGTAGTGCTAATGATAAAGTTATGTCCTTCAGAAAAAGTAGGTGATATTTTGCCAATAATATCCAACCCCCATTTTGCAAATGGCCAAGGAGATGTCTGATTTTGAAGCTCTTGTGTAGGAACTCAAATGAGATTGTTGTGTTATTGACATTGAGGACACTTCTTGACAAAGGTAAAGGAGTCTTGCTCCATTGTTTTTCAAAAATATCCCATATGAACCAATTTATGCACTAAGGATTTACCACTAAAATATCCACCCCCAGAGCTTGAATGGGATTCTTGAAGGGAAAAGGGTATTTCAACCTTAGTGAGACACCGAAGAAGAAGACCATTATAATATTTTCAATAGAGAACATCAAATAGTATAATGTATCATACTGAAAGTTTTTGTATTCGAGTGCAAGCATTTTTAGTTACATCGTCGGGAAAATTTACAGTCTTCAAATAATTATAAAGGTGAGAATACCATTCCATCAAGTCTATGTGAGCACACAATGGAACATTAGGTTTGGGTTGATCTAAGATAGTAGAAGAGCAAAGAATATGAACCAAAAAGTGGTACTCTTCTACACCATCTTTTGAAGATACAAGGGATGTTGCGCTCGCCATTGCATCTATGTGGCAAATTTCTCTCCCGGGGACACTGTCTATCATAAGAGAAGAGAAATGATCAAGAAAGGATAAAGCCAAATCATGATAGTAAGACAACTTACTCTACTTATCCTAATATGTTCTCGTTATTTGATTTACAATAAGTTTGGAATCACCATGAATACAAAGATGTTTAATGTTTAATGCCATCACGATACGTAAGCTAACAATAAGGGCTATGTACTCAGTGATGTTATTAGTGAAATACAATTCTAATTGAAAGGATAGAGGAACCGTATTTCCTTTGGGTGAGAATAAAACTAAACCTGCCTCATAGCTAGTTTGACATCTCAATCTATAGAAGTACATCTCCCATATAGGTTCATGGTCTAATGCGAATAAATTTTCATTTGGAAATAAATCCATATTAGGGAAGGAGTGATATGAGGAAGCTTCTGCCAATTGATGGATAACAACTTAACCTTTGATTAATTTTTGAGTTATGAACTTCATGTCAAACTCAGAGAGAAACATTACTCATTTTGCTAACCTTCCAAAAATATTGGTTATAGTGAACAAATTTTTAAGATCACATTTCACAATTAAATGGGTTTCAAAATTAAGAAGATAATGTCATAAATTTTGTGTTGCAAAAATGAGAGCAAGATATTTTTTCTTCATGGAAGAATATTGAGCTTTATAATCAATCATACTACAACTAATGTAATACACTGCTCTTTCTTTACCATCATCATCATGTTGAGCTAATAAAACTGCTAAGCCATGAGGTGATGCAGAGAAATAAAGTAAAAAGGGTCCATCTTGTATAGCCGACATCAAGATAGGAGGATTGGCAAAATAAATTTTAATTGAATCAAAATATTTTTTGTACTCATCATCCCATCGGAAGTGGACATCTTTCTTTAACAAATGTGTAAATGGAAGGGTATGATCAGCCAACTGAAATATAAATCTATGAATTGCTTGAATCTTCCCTTGCAAACTACATAGTTGAGAGATGTTTTCAGCTGGTGGCATGTTAATGCTTGCATCAATTTTATTTTTCAACTTCGATTCCATGATGAGAGACAATAAATCCTAAAAGCTTGATGACATCTACACTAAAAACACACTTAAGAGGATTTAGTCTCATCTTATAGAGCCAAAATCTTTCAAAGATAAGGAAAATATTTTCAACATGATCTTGACGAGTCATAGACTTAGCCAAGATGCCATTGACATAATATTCTATGATCTTATGAATGAAATCATGAAAGATAAGATGCATCACTTGTTGGTAAGTCACTCCAACATTATTTAACCCAAACGACATGACTACATAACAGAAAGTACCCCAAGGGGTAGCGAAGGTTTTCTTGTCCTGATCTTTCAAGTCAATATGAATCTGATTATAGCCTAATAAGCCATCCATGAAAGACAATAAGGCATGGCTTGTGGTCAAGTCCATAATCATATCTATATTAGGTAATGGAAAATCATCCTTAATAGAAGCCTTGTTGAGATCGATCAAGCTTACTAATGACAACTATATTTGATATCCAAGGTGAATAGTCAATAGGATGGATAAAACTAGCTTTTAAGGAGATTTTCTATCTCATTTTTGACTAATAAGGCAACCTTGGGATTCATTTTATGAATCTTATATTTAACAGACTTAGTATTGGGACAGAGAACGATATTGTGAACCACCAAAAACTCATCAATACCAAGCATGTCCTCTTATGACCAAGAGAAAATATCAAGATGAGAATGTAACATATCGGAATGTTGTTTAAATTCTTCTGAGGAAAGACATTTGCTAATCTTAATCACTTTTTCAGAAGACTTAGAATCCAAGAAATCTTCATAAGTATCCCCCTTAAGGAGAGCACTACAGTCTTCAAGATGAGATAAAGGAACATTATCATCCACATTAGATAAAAGAGCCTTCTCATCAATACTTGTAAGGAATTCTCCAAAGTATGCATGTGTATTCAAGCGATATAAGAATCATCATTTATGGTGATAATAAGGTAAGTGAGAGTAGGCACCTAAGAATTCTTCTAGAACTTCATCAGAGTCTACCTTATTTTCAATAAATTTAGGATGAATTAATTTGAGAGAATTAGTTTCAATGGAAATCATGTTTACATTCAACCATGGTTTCCTCTTAGACCTTGTATGACGGTATCCAAGTCTCATATTATACCCACAAGAATCAAACTCAATGGGGACTTTAATAACTTGTTCATTATTCCCACAACCACTACCTTCATAACCATGTTTAGAAAGGAGATTGAAACTAGGGCTATAACACGTTTGTAATTCCTAAGAAGGAGGAGGATCAATATAAAGAGCATCATTCCAACTATGGGTGTTATACTCCTTTACAATATCACAACCATCCTTCTTAACAAGAATAAAAACACTAGCATCCTTAACATAAGTGTGATTATCTTCCTCTACAGGGGTGTAATCATTCCCCTTAGTAGGAGCATGATTATATTCCTCAGTGGGAGGATAGTCAGCTTTATTGATAGAGATTTATAAAATCATCAGAATGTATAGGTGGATAGGATCTACTTTTTACTCCTTGATAAAAGATTCGGTAAAGTCCATGGACCCCCAATCATCACCAAGACATGCATTAAATTCACAAGAAGTAGAAGGGGTAGAATTAGGATTATTTGATTCAAGAGGATCTTCTTTAAGGAAATTGTCTTTGAAATAGGCACTGCCAGAGTAGATGTCAACATATTAGAAGATAACAAAGAAATAAAAATGTTAAGAGGCAGCCAAGGCTCGACCAACAATTGCCATCTCACAAAGGTGTATAGAATGAGGGTTGGACTTGATTGTAACTACTTCATTATTAACAACAAATTTTATTGAACGGCACAAAGTAGAAGTGACTTCTCCCAAAGCATGAATTCATAGTCTTCCCAAAATAATGTTGCAAGGTAAAGGACCCGGTATAACATAAACTAGGGTGGGTACAATAACAGGTCCCAATCTCAAAGGCAAGATTATCATGTCTCAGTCTTGTCAACTAGAGTTATTGAATCCATGAATATACAAAGAAGAAACAACAAGAGAAGATGAATCAATTTTATTTTTAGGTAACAATTCAATGCTACAAACGTTGAGAGCGAAACTGGTATCAACAAGAGCATGCATAATACCAATGTTATTAATATTGACTATTATCATTAGAGGATGCTCCTACTTCTATACTTTCGAAGGTGGGAGTTCATGTGGATATAACATAATATTTAGTGAATCTGAATGAATATGAACTATCAACACATTAACATCCATCAGCCTAGTAGAAGAAAGCTAGAGAATCTTTTACAACGTTTCCTAAAGCATACCTTGATAAATCAAAATAGTTTGAAGTAAATCCCATAGTGATATCTCGGCAGGAGTAATGTTGAGTTTCTTGACAAGATCGTACTCACTAGGTGTTGTAGTTGTAGGTGTAGGTGCTTGAGGGGGGCTTGGTTGAGAATGTTGTAGAGAAGTAGGTTGCTTTAAATTTTGTTGATTCATTCTAGTATTATAAGTATGGGATATGGCTCTATAGGAGGGAACCTTAGATTGCATGAATCTCGTGTAAAGGTATGGTGTGTCATTAGTGATAGGAACCCCATGAATAGAGTGAATTATTTTAGGAAATGGGCTAGTTTGAGTCACATAAATGATGGGTCTCTTAGGAATTTGAGGGGCAGAAAAGACTACAAATATATTCATGGACTCTTTGAAATGCAAATAAGAAGAAGGTTGTGATGAAGAATTTTGTTCAAAATATCTGTAGATAGGAGACGCCTCTAAGAAATCATCTAGGGCATCATTCAACATATTGAAATCTTGTTTAGAGAATGCATTGTCAAAAGAATTATTTATTTGAAGAAAGAGATCCGACATGATTTGGTTCATGTCGGGTTCACCAAAATGTAAAGGAGGGGATTCACTACTCCCAAGTATCTAGGACAAAGAAGAGTCTACATGGAGCAAATAGCCCTCGGTTACCTCAAAGTACAAAGCTCAAGTGACAAAGTGTGAAATGAAGAATCTTGGAATAACTTGATTAAATAAAATTTTAAGCTATTGTTAGAGTAATAAGTTATTACACTTAATTAATTATATCATATTGGTTAATTAATTAAGTCACTTATTCCTTTAGTTACTTAATCTAAACTTAGGCACATTAATAATTGATTAATTATTAAGTGTGCACACTAGGGTTTCTCTTTTAGGTCAACATTAGGGTTGCATACATTGATTTTATAAAGAAAATAATCTCTTGTAATTTCTTAATTCTGAATATATCAATTTGCACATCTTCATGCAAAACTCTTAATTTTTATTGGTTTCCTCTTATGTGGAAGGCCTTTTGGTTTACATGTCTGATCTTGGTTTCTAATAGCTATTAAGGGCAATAATGATAAAACTACAATTTAACAAAAATTATATAGAATTAAAAGATACAAATTATAAAAATAAAAGCTTGAAACTCACAAATTTTGCCCCCAAAAGGGAAAAGCCTCGACCACAAATGACAATATGCCAAGGGGTCATCCACGCTCTACATTGTCATCCCTATCAAAAAAGAGGATAAAAACCATAAATCTGCAATACCTGGAGCTCTACGAATCCGTACATATGCACACAAGAAGGATAGGGAAAAATGTTGGGGTTGTTTCAGGGCTTGCCTTAGTCAAACCCCCATTTTGGTATTTCCACCTCCATGGATATCCAGATAAATAGAAATAGAAAAATTGACATAAAATATAAATAGACATGTGATAGAAACAAACCACACTATGGAGGAGAGCCCCTATCACGAATGTAATAGACGAGACAAATAGACAATTGTAAATAGATGAGACAAAATAGAAAAGAGAGTGTTACCAATAGTCTGTGCTCCCCTCTTGGCCTAATAGACAAGATGTGTTTTCTTCCGAGAGATCCTTGGTTGTTGTTGAGACAAGAATCTAGAAGAACTTTGCTATAGAGAGCAAGAGAGAAAATATGTAGAAGAGAGAATAGAGCAAGAGAGTAAGACCAAACAAGAGAGTGAGAATGAATGAGAGAATGAGTGAACAAAATATTTTTAAGAGGTTGAATGGATGAGAAGATCCATTACAGTCGCATTATTGCCACAATGACGTGTGCCATAGGAAAAGGACATGAGATTCCCTTATTTAAAACTCAAAAAGTTCATGGACTTTAGCACATCGCACGAACACTAGTGTGTTGCACAGATTTCCTAATCAAAATTTCCCAAGAATGAGGTGTCCAAATTGCTAATGCTTCATTGTTGTCCCCTATGAAGTTGAAATCATGAAATTCCAACTCATATTTAGTTTTGTCAGTAATATGATGGGGTGCCATAAATGCAGCGGGCTAAATGTACAAGTGTGAAATTTCCATGAGGTACAACTTTATGACACTACGTAGGTTATGATTGCTTTATCCACTATATAAGTGTAATACATGGAAACTAATTATGCCTATAATGAGTATTTTTAAGAGATTATGTTTAGATGCGGGGTAGAATCAAGGAGGTATCAAAACTCTTTGTGATAATCAAAATACCATATGTCAAAAGAACCTAACCTTTCATGTGAGGAAAAATAACATAAATTTTTAGTACCATTTTTTGTGACATAGTGGAGGATAGAAGGGTTATGATATAGAAAGTTAACATTTTTTATAATTTTATAGATTTATTGAAAAAATTAGTTAACACAAAGAAGTTTAGGTGGCCTAGTAAATCTTTGGGCCTCCAAGCCCCTAACAAATAGTTGACATTTTTCAATATTCCTTTTGTTCTTGCAAGGTTTTTAATAAGTGGGAGAATGTAAGGAATTTTTTCTTAGCCTTAGATCATATGTTGGAGCATGTTTTCCGTTACGCCAAAAGATCATCTTGTTAATTCCTAATACAAACACTAGAGATAAGCGGATCCAAGTGAGGCAATTAGTACATGTCCTGAATCCAGAGGGAGACACTATCGATTATTCTAACAATTCCCCTCATCATCACTTGAGAGGATTTGAACCCACGACTCAACTCTGATACCATTTGTTGGAACATGTTTTCCATTGTGCCAAAAGATCGACCTATTAACACCTGATACAAATGCCAAAGATAATAGGATGTGAATAGTCCATGTCTTGAATCGAAGGGAGGTTCTAGCGATTAGTCCAACATCATAATGTTAAGAACCAAAAATACAATTTTCCAAGATCTAGAGGTTGATTTCTATCACATGTCTATTTTATTTTTATGCTTTCTAATCTTGTCTCACTATTCGTGGAGGTGGAAACACCAAAGTGGGGGTTCAACTGAGGAAATCCCCTATATAGCCCCAACATTTTTCCTCATCTCCATGTGTGCAGGTGTTGGACATGCTAAACAAGTTAAAAATCTCACTCTGGTAGTTTCTAGGCTTGATCTGTACAAACAAAAATGTGGGTACACAAACATCCTCACAATGCGCTGGCATCCAAGATAGAGACTTTTCCCAAATGATATTACACTTTGTATATTATGTACTTTCCTTTCCTGTAGACAAAATATTTGTATCATTTTGTAGATGCAAGTTATTTGAGATTTTAAGTTATATTCATTGTCAAACTTAGCTTAGATTTCAATATTAAAGCACTTTTATTTCTAGTTCACTTGAGTCAGGTCAATTAAGGTAGTTGAGAGATAAATTTTCTCCTTGAGATCTCGTTATCTTAAGGCTAGAAAACTCCCTCCTCTACATAACCTTAACCGTTTTCTTCCTTATCCATCTATATCTTATCTTCCTTTTTGTCAATATTTTTGATATTTTTTTATTTCGAACACCATAAAAAGGGTCTCTTCTCTACCACTCTTTGTATCACTTTCATCAGATTAACTAACATCCCTATAGGAGTAGAAATGTTTCTCGAGAACTTATCATTTTTCTCCTTTTTGTTGTTTTTGTGATATCGAACATTTTTGTTTACTTTCCTTGTGTAATGATTTTCTTCTTTCTCACTATCATTATTATTTGGATGGGGGAATTTATTTACAAAATGACCTATCTTACCACAATTGAAACACTTAAGAGGCAATTTACCTTTGTACTTTCCACGACCCTTCTTTAGCTTTCTTACAAATTTGGCTTCTAGATTCATCATATGATCTTTCGCTAAGTTCAAATTCTTTGTTTTTTGTTTCTTTGTAGCTTTAAGAGAAACTTCCCTTTTTATGGCTTCTCATTTTTGGTCGTCATCTCATAAGAAATGAGGATTCCATGAAACTCATCCATTTTTAAGGATTCTATATCCTTCATTTCTTCAATAGCAAAAACTTTAGCATCAAATCTGAGAGGTAGTGATCTTAAAAATTTGCACAATGATTGACTCTTTAATCTCTTCTCCAAGTCCCCTAATTGTGTTAACAATATCATCCACTCGAAGGAAAAAGGTGGTGACATTTTCTTCTCATTTTGAGACTTTCAAACTATCCTCTATGAGTTTTAAGTTTAGCTCTTTTGACCTTATCATCTCCTTCGTAGGTATTCTTCAATTTTGCCCACATGTCTTTGGTCAATTTGCAATGTAACACCCCACCAAGTAACCCTAAAGGAAGTTGTAATTAACGACTTAAGCGAACCAAATTTTCTTTTTTATAAAGCGTAATTAACATACACATTCACTTACTAATTAACAACAACCTCTAAGGCTACAAGGTTGGGATTACTAAAACCCACACAAACATAATACATATAACCATAGCATTTAATACTTTATGATATAAGCATCATACAACATAACATAATAAGATAAACATCCAAGATACAATTTCATATTCATTTACTTAATCCAATAGTTACATCACTCATTCCTAGCATGAGGTGATAGTACAAAAGGTTACAATTACAGAATTCCACCTCATAAACATAAGAGGGATAAAATATCTTATACAATCTGAAATATTACAATGCAAGTAAAGAATAACAAGATCCGCGAGCTGTCCAACTGGAAGTCTCGCCACCAAGAACTGAAGATAGATGGGGACCAAACGGTTTTGGTGCATGTTCCACCCAACCTAGTGGTACCCGAAGGCCCACCCCCCATGCTAGGAGATAGTAACAAAGTAACATGGACAAATATCTACAACCACTAACCAAAGGCAGACTCATACTGACTCAACCAAACAAAAGTACAACATAAGTACAACTCTCACATCACTGACATAGGTCACATTGCTTCTAGACATAAAATAAATCAAGTATGCTCAAAGAACCATACACATAACATAAATACCAACTAACAGTTGTCCTAGACAGAGTGTCATCGCACAGCTCATAATAAGTTACCCTCTGCGGATCTTCATAGGCTCTGGTGATCCTGGTGGCCTCTACCGACCCTCGGCCCTCATACTTGCTAATGCGGAATCAAATACCTCTCGTATTGACAAGATAGATGACTAAGCCATTTCAGGCCTTTCCACTCATTCCAAGCCTTAACTAGCACTTGACTATGAGTGAAGCTAGAACTTATCTTTTTAGTGTGTAGTACTCCCCAAATTTATAATTTTAGTTATCACTTGATTAATCCACTTCCATAGGTTACCCAAATCCTACCTCTTCCGAGCTCTGGCCCCTAATGGAAGCCACTCTTCTATTCGACAACACACAAACAAACTATCCACCAAGGGAATCACAAGTGAATACAACCTAGGTATCAAAACCACTCCATCTCAAGGAGGAAACAAATAATAGAACTCACTCCAAACATTTTGGAGGCAACAAACACATCGTCCACTCCTTTCACAGGAGGTACAAAACAACCCCGTTCGTGAAAACCGGGTAAATACTGATAAGACACCATGCACTACCCAAGGGAAAAACAACAGATTGACATAATGAATCGACAACCCTCTTAGATCCTCTAAGATTCTCTAGAAGACTTAAAATATTGGACTAACACATAATCCCATATACCAAAATACCACATGACGACATAGCTACAAAAGCATTCAAGTCATTAATCAAAACTGATATTTGGATTTCCTAAATCCATACTCAAGCAATAGCTAACGTTTACAAAGGCAAAGGCACAATAACAGGGTTTACAACTCAGTCGGATATGTTAGCAGTGTCCTATATGAGAGATTTGATTCGGTCACAACCACCTCGGTTTGACGGAGTTGGCACTGGTTTAGAGGCTGAGACTTGGCTGATAGGTCTTGACCGATGTTTTGCTATGCATCCTTTTGATAGTAATACTAAAGCACGATGTGCTGTTATGCATCTGCAGGGATTTGCGGCCACTTGGTGGAGAATTGAGGAGCAGAAGCTCCACATTGACATGAGTTTTGTGACTTGGGAGATAATCCTTGAGCGGTTTAGAGCCCATTTTCTTTCTGACCTTTGGCGTCAGTGCAGGGGTGATGAGTTCCACGCCCTACGACAGTTAGCCATGACCGTAGATGAGTATGAGAGACATTTCTACAAACTTAAACAGTTCGCAAGAATAGGAGATGATGAGGGGATGCTTGTGCAACATTTCATCAGGGGTTTGGATGCCCATATTAGTGGTGGTGTGCGGGTCTTTGAACCCAAATCTATGGAGATAGTTGTGAAGAAAGCACGGCTTGTTGAGGAGAATTTGACTATGGCACTAGGAGGTCATTCATGTGTGCAGATTGGCAGTGGTTCTGTAGTTGGGTCTAGTGCACGACGGGGTCAGACTCAGGGAGTTGGATCACTGATGACTCAGCAGGAGCCTATTCAGAGTGGGCAGTAGGAGAGTGCACTTGGGAAGCGTAAGGATACACAGTCATATCAGGATGATGGTGGTTCTTCACCTAGAAGGAACTGGAACTGGTGGTGCAATAAGCGCAATCGACAGGTACAGCCAGCCTAGAGTTCACAATCTATGGCTGATTGGGATAGTATGGAGCAGTCTACTGCACCCATAGGAGGCAGTGAGTTTGGTCGTAACATTAAAGGTTACTCTTGTGGTCAACAGGGCCACATTGCTAGGAATTGTCCACATCGGAGCACTTCTGATTTGGATAGGGACCAGTAGTTTCAGAGCCGACAATAGGTGATGCAGGCAGGTCTCATCATACATATGTTGGGTTTGATAACTGTCAATCTGGTTATCGAGGTGTTGTAGTTGACTTCTGGAGTTGGTCGAGCAGTGCAGGATACTCGTCCTCAGAGGTCGAGGTTTTGATTTTTATGTAGTTTGTTTAAGGGAGATTTATCCCTACTTGTGTGCAGGCTTCCAGGAGTAAGCCTAACCCTTGGGGAGGAGAATGTAACACCCCTTCATTTTGCTTTATGGACTGGATAGTGTGTCCTTGTTTTGCGTTGATTTATACTTCTGGATATTCAGATACTTTATCTTGTGTATGTGTATTTGATCGCCATTTATTGAGCGATAGACTATTTTATGTGATGTGATTTGGTTTATCTGATGATTTATGTTACATGCTTTAATGGTGTAAAGATGTTAGTTGATATAACATGTTAGTGCATATGAGAATATTTGATGTATTGTGAAAGTGTCAGTTTTGGTGAGTGTATTGGTGAAGGGGATGAGTTTGCATCACTCACTTGTGAGTGCCCTGCGATTCTATGATTTCCTCTTCACGGTGTGTATTATATGTTGTTATATTATATGATGTTGGTTATTATGTTTTCAGGTTTGCAGGTACATGACACCAACTCCACCTGGTTTCACAGGTCTGAGCGTGTCGATCCAACGGTTAAATTGAAGGGAGATAGTAGCTAGGTAACATGTGTCAAGTCTACACCCTAGCCTTAGTGTGTCGTTAGTCATTTGTGTCGAGTTGTTGTTTGCCTTGTTTTAATGTTATTTAAATTCTGAAAAGATTCTTGTTTGAAATTAAGATATTTAGAATAATTGCATTAAATCATGTTGATGATTATTTAATTTAAATTATGCAATGTGGATAAAATTTAATATTTAAATTAATTAATTATATTTAATTTATTTAATTAATTAATTATATTTAATTTATTTAATTAATTAAATTTAAACCAAGGGGGTTGAATTTAGTTATTAAATAATTAAATTAATTAATTAAATGTGATGCAAGAAAATTAAAAGAAATAAAAGAATTAAAATTAACTTGGAATTTAATTTCAATTTGTGGAAATTTAATTATTTTGGAATTTCATTACAAATAAGTTGGAATGTAATTAGAAATTGAAATTGGATTTTAAAAGCAAAGTTGGTTTTCAATTTTTGGAGTAAATTGATATTTAGATATTTTAAATTTGGGATTTGCATGCAAAATCAGATTTGGTTATGCAAGATATTTTCAATTAGACATGCATGTGTGAGTTAAATTTAGGAATTAAGATTGGTTGCAAAATTAATGCATAGGGAGAATTTTGAAGAGGGAAAAACTACTTCTGGTGTGAGGATAATTTTTGGAAAATTGCATAGAGGAGGGTTTGAGGAAATTATTTGGCTGTCGATTTATTTGGAGTTATTCTGGAAATCTTTGTGGTGTTTGTGGATTGTTTTCTTGGTTGGAATCATTGGATTGTTGGATTGAACTAAAGAAGTTTTCGAGGAAGCTCAACATCAAAAATTTCATTACCTGTAGCTTCAGGAATCAGGTTTTCTTTTGTAGTTTGTGTTGTTCTTTGAATGTTTTCAAAATTGTAATGATTAATCAATTTGTTGTTAAATCAATTGAGAAAACGAATTTGTGAATAGAAGAAAGAAATTAATTAATTAAAATTTAAACCTTTTGTTGTTTTTGTGGAAACTTCTTCAAGAAAATTGTGTAATCCTTTGTAGAATTTAGTTTATTTGAGGAAATGGATTGTTTTGCTATTTTATTCTAATCTAGAAGTTGAACAATACATTTAGATTGTTTTAGGAAATTTAAACCTCTGTGAGAAAACAAATTTGTTTTGAAAAAACTTCTGGTTTTAATTTAGATCCATTTGAATTTATTATTCTTTTAATTGTTCATGAATTCAAGAAAATAGTTAAATGAATTAATTCTTAATGTGAAATTTGGATTTTTCTGAAAAAGTTTTACCATTTCACTTGTAGGTGAATATTTTTAGAAAATTTCCCTATTTGTCTATTGTTGAAATTCATATATATATATATATATATATATATATATATATATATATATATATATATATATATATATAATTTTCATTTATTAAAATATTTTGGTTTAATATAACTTCCGTCGTCCGTACGGTGTTTGAATTTTCTTCATAGTTTAAATCGCTGTTCAAATTTTGTAAGGGTTAGTATGTTATGGGGGAGGCTTGGGAGGCGCTGCCTCCACTGCCGCTCCCATGAGGGGACGACTGTGGAGGGAGACCTCTGTAGCCCCCTCCCCATTCTCCTTATGGCGCGACATGTATGGGAGAGGGTCGGTTGTGACAGCCGCCCCTCCCCACATTGCTTTATATGAATAGCGGATTTGTTGTTGCGTCCGCCCCTCCAAACATAGGGACCGCCTATATATTGTTTAAGGAATGGCAGACTGGTTTGGTTCGTCCATCCCTTCCCTTTGCCCTTGTTCAGTTTTGGCCGCCAATCCTTAAGGATTCTTAGGGTTTGGTGAATAGTCCTTGGTTATTAATAAAAATATTAATATGATATTTTTATTACAATGTAAAGTTTATAATAAATATTAAATATAGTTAGTTAATAAAATGGATATTATATATAGCATTTGAGTTAGTGGGTTAATGAAATGAATAAAATGGATATTTTGTAAACTTGTATATTTTGAAATAAAATTATAAAATATTTATATACCTGGAAATTAATAAAGTTTTATTTTGTTTTGAACAAAACAATTTGATAGTTTTGTGTAAGATAGAAGTTATATTTAAATGTATATTTAGGATTAAATATATCAATATACAATGAAGGTATATATTGTGTGAGCATATATATACTATTATGTATTTAATATCAAATCCTATTTTAATAGATGTATACCATTTAATATTGTTGGAGGTTTATATTGGAACTGTTTTGTATGCATAATTCAATTTGATACGAAAAAGATATTTTAATTAAATTGATTAAATTATATGAGTTAGTTGGAAAACGAAAGAAATTCAATTAGAAGAGTACTTATGTTGGTTTTGAAAGTAAACATTGAATCTGATTTAAATTATTTAAATTAATATTTCTTATAATTGTAAATTGAAGACACTTATTTAATTATTTCAATTATTTTGAAAGAGAAATAGTTTTATATTATTGTGAATAGAGATTTTAAAAGATAAGGTTGAATGCATGGTTAGATTGTTAATGAAAAGGGATATTTTAAGATATTTTATATTGCATGTTTTAAATGGATAGTTGAAGAGACATAGATTGTGGATAGAAAATTGAAAAGATTATTGGCAATAGTTTTATGTTGTATTAAAAGTTAATTAAGGAGTTGTTTATAATGAAGAGACAATTAATTACCTTAAGTTAATTATTTTTTATTTTGGGCAATTATGTTAGTGTGATTGGAATATTTATGAGATATGGATTTAGAATATCCAAAAATAGTAATATCCTCATGATTGCCTTTTAGAGTTATTTCCTCGTATTTCACAAAGGATTGTGAGTTTAAATAGTTTAAATTCCCTATTATGAAAATGGAAAATGGGTATTTGGTTATTTGAGTAAACCCTGTTATTGTGCCTTTGCCTTTGTAAATGTTAGCTATTGCTTGAGTATGGATTTAGGAAATCCAAATATCAGTTTTGATTAATGACTTGAATGTTTTTGTAGCTATGTCGTCATGTGGTATTTTGGTATATGGGATTATGTGTTAGTCCAATATTTTAAGTCTTCTAGAGAATCTTAGAGGATCTAAGAGGGTTGTCGATTCATTATGTCAACTTGTTGTTTTTCCCTTGGGTAGTGCATAGTGTCTTATCAGTATTTACCCAGTTTTCACGAACGGGGTTGTTTTGTACCTCCTGTGAAAGGAGTGGATGATGTGTTTGTTGCCTCCAAAATGTTTGGAGTGTGTTCTATTATTTGTTTCCTCGAGATGGAGTGGTTTTGATACCTAGGTTGTATGCACTTGTGATTCCCTTGGTGGATAGTTTGTTTGTGTGTTGTCGAATAGAAGAGTGGCTTCCATTAGGGGCTAGAGCCCAGAAGAGGTAGGATTTGGGTAACCTATGGAAGTGGATTAATCAAGTGATAACTAAAATTATAAATTTGGGGAGTACTACACACTAAAAAGATAAGTTCTAGCTTCACTCATAGTCAAGGGCTAGTTAAGGCTTGGAATGAGTGGAAAGGCCTGAAATGGCTTAGTCATCTATCTTGTCGGTACGAGAGGTATTTGATTCCGCATTAGCAAGTATGAGGGTCGAGGGTTGGTAGAGGCCACCAGGATCACCGAAGCCTATGAAGATCCGCAGAGGGTAACTTATTATGAGTTGTACGATGACACTCTGTCTAGGACAACTGTTAGTTGGTATTTATGTTATGTGTATGGTTCTTTGAGCATACTTGATTTATTTTATGTCTAGAAGCAATGTGACCTATGTCAGTGATGTGAGAGTTGTACTTATGTTGTACTTTTATTTGGTTGAGTCAGTATGAGTCTACCTTTGGTTAGTGGTTGTAGATATTTGTCCATGTTACTTTGTTACTATCTCCTAGCATGGGGGGTGGGCCTTCGGGTACCACTAGGTTGGGTGGAACATGCACCAAAACCGTTGGGTCCTCATCTATCTTCAGTTCTTGGTGGCGAGACTTCCAGTTGGACAGCTCGCGGATCTTGTTATTCTTTACTTGCATTGTAATATTTCAGATTGTATAAGATATTCTATCCCTCTTATGTTTATGAGGTGGAATTCTGTAATTGTAACCTTTTGTACTATTGCCTCATTCTGGGAATGAGTGATGTAACTATTGGATTAAGTAAATGAATATGAAATTGTATCTTGGATGTTTATCTTATTATATTATGTTGTATGATGCTTATATCATAAAGTATTAAATGCTATGGTTATATGTATTATGTTTGTGTGGATTTTAGTAATCCCAACCTTGTAGCCTTAGAGGTTGTTGTTAATTAGTAAGTGAATGTGTATGTTAATTACGCTTTATAAAAAAAAAATTTGGTTCGCTTAAGTCGTTAATTACAACTTCCTTTAGGGTTACTTGGCGGGGCGTTACATGCAATGCATAACCTTTACAAATTCTAATTTTGATAATCCACATATAATTATCTTTGTCTTTGATATGATTTTGTCCATATCAATAACAACCACACACCTTTGACATCAGTGACAATATTAGTCCTTACAAATCTCGTCCTAAATCCTTCGAAATATCTATCCTAAATCCCACACCCATTCCATCCACAATTCCTCCATTTCTCATTTATCCCATCTTGAATCCCAATCCCTCAATTATTTCATCCTTGCTACTAAACTTGATTTACCCTTGTCATTAATTTATAACATTGAGATAATAATCCCATCTAGCAATAAAAGCACAAGACTACCCAATATCAATCCATCCAAATGCAAGAAATCCAACCAAGCACAGGAAAATCACATCCATGCAAATAATCTAAATTCCAAACATTGTAGTCATCCAAACATGGTAACAAAGCATAAACAATCCAAACAAATATTTCCAAGAAGCCTTGAACCCATCCAAAAGTAGCATAGGCTTTGTTTCTCATCTTACCACAAGCCTTATTTTGTTCTAAACAAATCATTCCATCATTATCAAGATATATCATTCCCAATCATTGTATTGTTCTTTGATATATCATCTACACATCAACAATGATATCATCATCATCATCAATCAATCAATCTTTGGATTTTAATTTGAACAAGGTCAAAATTTTGTTTTTTCTTTGACATTATATGTTTGTTTTCTTGTGTCTTTTTGTTTTTATTTGTATCTATATTGGTCCTTGGGGAATTTCACAACAACAACATCATGGTATCATATGTCATCTACCTACTTTTGAGTTTTCATTTTAGGTCAATCCTACAACACATGGGAACATCATTGTAATTTTCATGTCATGGTGCATCTTGTGATGTGCTATAACAAATACTAGCTTCTTCAAAATAATTGAAAAATTATGTTAGATTCATAGCATGTAACTTAAAAATAATTTATTCATCATATTCATTCCACCTAGCTCTTTATCATATCTATATCTTGACCATCTAAAAGCAACCAAAAAATAAAACCACTTCATCTATCACCTTTCTTCCTACATCATTATCATTGACAATTCATTTTTTTCATACCTCTCCCTTTCATTCATCGCTAATACTTTCATAGTTGACATCCAACCTTCAACTAACTCTAACACACTATTTAAAAATGTCATGTTGGCTCTTGCAATGGCTCTCACTCCTTCCAACAGTGTTTTTGAAATGGCTCCCTGTAGTACTCCATTGAAATCTCGCCATCCTACTACGAATGGTGGCTCACATTATTCAATGCCCCACGTTGTTGAAGACCTTTTCAAAGGATCCCCTCTTACTAGTTTAGTAGGGTTTCAATCTACTCTTGCACATGGACTGATGGAGATTTGTGGCCTTCATTTTCCTCATGTTGGCATACCTCATAGACTTCAGGGAGCAAGAGTCCCTCTTCAATTAGGGTTCTTTCTTCCTCCTTGAACACTTCAGCATTGCACAAGAATGGTTCAGCAACCCTCAATCTATGGCTTTCTTGGATATTTTTTCCCTCATTTGTAGTTCCTAAGCTTGTAGCTTCGTTGGGTAAATCTTCTTCACATCGACTCTCCACTACGGCCTTGGTACCATCCACAAATGAAGCATATCTATCTTCTACGACTGTTATTTTGGTTGTTGCAAATGATCTATGCACAAGATTGGATACCTCTAAGGTCTCTACATCCGGAATATCCACTAAAAGCACTGAATTCTCTTTCAATTCAAAGGTATGTGTAAATATACATGTACCTCCTATGCCTTTCAATTTTCTTCCTGATTTAAAAGGACACATGGGTTTGCACCTAAAATCCCTTAAATGTGCAGAGGCATCCCCTATTCTAGAATTTTTGGATGAAGTGTTGCAAGAAGAGGAATATTTCTCTACTCATGCTTTAATATGTCACTTTACTAAATTTTGGCCTTTTGTTTCAGACCTGAACATCTAGATAAAGAAAAATTGGCATCCCTTATTGAAAAATGATCCAAAAATATTTCTTAGTGCCTAGGGTTTCTTCATTGCTACTTTTGATTCCACCAAAGATAGGGACACAATTTTGTTTGACCATCATTACTCTTGGAATCAACATTACCTCTTTCTTAAACATTGGCACCCAGCCTTCAACCCTTCTTTAGAATCCTTCAACATTATGTCGATTTGGGTTCGGCTTCCAAATCATCCACTTCAATTTTGGATCCATTCTTATTTTAAATCTATTGGCAACTCTTTAGGCTCTTTCTTACTTGTAGATAAGAAGACTACATATTTTCTATTACACCCCAATTGTGTACTTACAATTTACTATTACTACATAGGGTAAATATGAATGTAATGTGAATTCTAGAGATGAATAAATTGTGCTTGTACCTTTTTATCAATGTGAAGGTTATCTCATTTGATATTATCTCAATTTATGTTATCCCAATTGACGTTATTTCATGGGGAAATATTGCATATAAGTGAATGGATGGTTATTGAATTAATATTCTAACTTTGGAGATATTTTATGTATAATGCATATGTTGTGAACAATTAACTACCATGAGAATGTGTCAGTGGATGTAGGTATATGTTTCATTCCTCCAAGCGGAGGGGAAGTATCACTCAGGAGAAGATCTTGGTCAGCTAACCGGTAAAAGTAAACTATTTGAGCATACACACACCACATTAGAATGATTGAGTTGATTCAGTTTATTGAAGTTGGTAAGTCATCCTTAGTTGATTTGTTCGCACTAGGAGAGTCTTGTTTACTGTTGTGTGCATTGTTGAGTGATGCTTATCTATTCGATTTTTGGAGATCTTTCTTGTACTATTATGATTATATTGATAAGTGGGCCGTACATGGAGTAGGTGTATATATACATATACGTGTCAATAGGATCTAAACAACATGTATATGCACATGTATCGATGTAATACATGTAATTACCTATCAATATAGTGGTAATAATGAATGGTTATATGTGAATCGAATGTGAACGTATATATATGGTATATACATGTATCCATATGTGTATGTGTATCGATACACTCGTACGTTGGCGGATGGACATGCTCATATGGATGCATCGATATAGATATACCTATATATACGTGTACATAGAGGTATATACTTTTATACATATGTATATATGCATACATTTGATATATTGTGATTATATGCAAATATTATCTTGATTGTATTCATTTATACTTATATATATATATTGAATGTATACTTGTCTAAATATTGTATAGATATTTACATTGATAGTTAATGATATAGTCGATAATAACTATGATTTTAGAAGTTGTATGAAATTTGTTTATGACTGTTTTGTGAAACCGATTATCACTCAAACTATCATGCGATATAAGAAATTTTTATTGCATTTGATGTTAATGTCTTGTGTCGATATTTAATCATGGAGTTTGTCGACGCCTTTGATAAGATTAACCTTGAATTTGTCAAACGTATTTAATGCCTTAGTCATCTCATCCTCAAAATAAGTTGATGGATTCTTGTTGTTATGAATTGGTAATTGATTGTTTCTTTTGGCAAGGAAACCATTCAAACAAGAAGGATAGAGGATGGATTTGGTACCATCTCTGGAAACCTAGTTGTTGTAGATGTCTATTTCTTGAGACAATTTGAATTGAGCATATGCAGATTGAATAAGTTGTAATTTTTGTCCATGTTGCAATTCGACCTGGAGGTGATTTTTCTGAGTATGAACTCAAGAAGTCACCACCTTTTTGTTGAGTTTCATGTGTTGCTTTTCATGGAGCTTTTTGTCCATTAGCATTCCTAAACTATAGGCTATGATGTTGCTAGACGTCTCTATAAATAACTGAGCCATTTCATTAGTAGGAACGCATTCTTTTCCAAGATTACGCATCATTGTAATTCCTTATTTCTACATTATTTCTAGTCATACTCTGTTATATATGGTGAGTGAGAAAGAGTGAGAGTTCTATTTTGTTGAGAGGAAAATTATTGCTTGAGAGAAATGAGCTATCAACTTGTGAGATAGAGTTCTTTGTGACATTCTTGAGAAGCTAATTTTCAAGTTTGTTGATGTTGGAGAGGGCTGCATTGTTGTCATTTATTTGGATAAGTGATAGCAGGCATGAGGATCTCTTCTTCTTTTCTATTTACTTATGAATGATATGTCTTTCATGAATGCTTGAGTTGTCTTTTCCAGTGTGTGCATTAGAGAAATTAGAGTGTCTTCATAAAGGAAATTGAAGCTTTTATGTTGTTTTCATGTTGTGCTTGTAATTTCTCCATAATAAGAGTTTGGTGTATATCATAGATATTATATACTAGGCATGATTGAACATAAGAGGCACTAGTGATACACTTAGCTAAGTTATTGATTTAACTAGGAAAGTTTGTGTTTATTCTTAGGATAGTTAATCCAGTATGGGAGGGAGCTTGTGTACTTACTTGTTAAGTAGGTTTATTCCAAGTAGATTAAAATAGTGATAGGTTAATCTGGGCTGATAGAATATCCACTGAAGGAAATACCTATGCGTATTTTAAGATAGTCTTAAGTCAAATCGGCCCTGAATAGTGTATGTGATAGATGACTCTCAGTAGGAATATTGAATGTAAAACTTTGGCCAAAGTAGTGGGAATGTCCGAGACTCCACTTTAGATAGTGTAATTATTGAGACTCCATTGTCAATTCACCATGATCCAGTATTACATGCTAGTTCGAGATTGTGGGATTATAAGTTCTAGTTATGTAGGACACAACACTATGCTTAGTTGGTTGTCATTATCGATTACTCTACCATTCTCTTCATCGAAGGGAAGGTCCCTCTATCGAATGATAGATGTGTGGGGGATTGCATTAAGAGTCTGTGGTTGGCGGAAAAGCACTTGCATGCTTCTCCTCCACGATAGGCGACAAAAGAACCAAGATTTGAAAGGAAGGATCAAGGACCGTTTTATAGCTATTTTTTATAAAGCTCATTGGAGCTATGTATGTAAATGTATGTATTCTTGTATTGTTGTAACTTGTGAAGTTATTGTAATGAAATAGAATCTTTATTGTAATTTGATATGGCATCTTGTTCGCATATTCTCAATAAAAGAAAAAAATTTATTGCAATGGCTTGTTACATAGTTTATTTACTCGTAAAGTAAAGATTAGGCATTTTTATTGCATTGAAGGGTTGGCATGTTACATGTGGTATCGGAGCTACCAGGCAGCATTGAAACCTATGCACTCATTATGCAACAATGTGTAAACCTTATCAGAAGATAATGGTTGAAAAGTTCTTGTGCCACAATGACAAAATAAAAGAACTGAGGGAAAAAAAGAAAAGAAGATGAAAATTCCTAGGAGTTTTTTTAAATTTGGGACTACTTAAGAGTCATCCCTAGAGTTAGGAACTCCTAAACCAAGAACTTATTATAATATTACCTTGGATTGTGGAAGATTATGCAATCGGGTTATGTAGGAAGGTTAGGAAGAATAACTAATATATATATACCTTATCCTACAAAATAGTTAAATGACTCTAAGGGGATGGGAAGATATGAGATAACGCTCCTAGTAGCTAAACTATTGTTGCTAAGAGTCAAGAATTAGCTAATTTAGTAAGAATACTACGAATATAGGAGTATGCATTATTGACACAAGTTGGAAACTTCAAACAAAGTAGAGAGTCAACAAAGAGGGTATCCACAAGGTTAGATAACTCTTGACATAAATCTAATTCTTGTATAAGGAGAGGATCTTGCAAGAAAAGAGTCAATACCTAGGAAAAGGGAAAAGACCATAATGGTTAGAAAAGAAGTAATCAAAAAAGTGGACATGGTTCCACCAACCAAAATTAATGAGATCATTTGGAGTTTTGATTAAGATGAGAGAAAGAGACCAAACAAATTTGGTATCTATAAAGGTTATGAGAGAATAGGATTCCAAGCGATGGGATAAAGCCACTTGAAAAGGGTGATTGTAGGAAAGAAACCTATAAAGATAAATCGGGTTAGCCCTGATCAAAGGTTTGGATAGTACATAGATTGGGTGGAAGTACAAGATGAACTCACCAACATGTCTGTGAAAATCAACATATGTTTGGAAGTTCCAAAAGAAAATGGAATACAATATGGCATTGTGTCAAATCAATAAAAGTTATAAGGAAACAACACTTTAAGTTGGGAAGTACATCAACCAAAGAGGCTTTGTGGGTATGGACATTCCTTCATAAAAAGGCTATTGGAAAGAGAATGGGAATATTAGTGAGCCTCTTAACTTCTAAGTTGTTGATTATTCATTAGATCCCCTATTGGACAATCCAAAATGTTGATTCTACATGAATAGAAACCAAAGATGAATCTAAATTGGAAAAAAGTATATTCAAAGTATGTCATTGAGCCAAGAAAATGGCATTGGAAAGTCAACAACAAGGAATGAAAAATAATTTCAAAGAATCAAGTGTTTTCTAGGAGTACAACTTTGAGTAGATCGAATGTTGTGGAAACAATAAGGGGGGAAGGAAGAGAGTGGATTGACTTTGATTAAGTACCCCAGCCAACAAAAATCGTGAATATATTTTCAGTTTGGAAGAGATGATGACTTCTTCGTAAGTCATGAAGTCAATTAATTTGTAATACCCCCCCGTTTTGCTTCTTGTTTGGTTTGCTTTATGCTATGTTTGGTTGCAGTTACTTTGATACTGGATACATTCTGTTATGATTTTTTGATCGCTATTATTGTGGGATGTAGTTATCTGATTATTGTTTCACATGCATTATGGATTAATGATGTTGTAGAGTTAACATGAGATATTATTATGAGATTATTGGAATTATGATGGAAGTGTCAGTTTTAATGAGTGTATGGGTGAAGAGGACGAGTTTGCATCACTCGCTTGCGAGCGCCCTGCGAATCCGTAATTCCTTCTTCACGGTGTGTATTATATGTTGGATATATTGTATGATGTTATTTACTTGGTTGCAGGATTGCAGGTACATGACATTGATTCCACCTGGTTTCACAGGTTTAAGCGTGTCGATCCAACGGTTAAGTTGAACGGGAGATAGTAGCTAGGTAACCTGTGTCAAGTTTACACCCTAGCCTTAGTGTGTCGTCAGTTGTGTGTGTCAAGTCATTGTTTGTCTTGTTTTGATGTTATTTAATTCTGAAGCATTCTTGATTTGGAAATAGATACTTAGAATAATTGCATTTAAATCATGTTGATGGTTATTTAATTTAAATAATGCAATGTGGATAAAAGTTTATATTTAAATTAATTAATTATATTTAGTTTATTTAATTAATTAAATTTAATCCAAGGGGTTGAATTTAGTTATTAAATAATTAAATTAATTAATTAAACGTGATGCAAGAGAATGAAAGGAAATAAAAGAATTAAAATTAAATTTGGAATTTAATTTCAACGTGTGGGAATTAAATTAGAAATTGTAATTAAATGTTTATTTGGAAATTAGTTGCAACTTTGGAAATTAATTTATTATTTCAAATTGCATTTTAAATTGAAAGTGGGTTTTCGAAAATTGAAATTGAAATTGAAATATCTAATTTGCATGTAATGTGAATTAGGGTTGTAAATATTGAAATTGAAATTAAAATTGAAATTGAAATGGAAATATCTAATTTACATGTAATGTGAATTAGGGTTATATTAGGTATTTTTGATTTATAAATAATACATGTTTTAATTTGAGGGAGCAGAAAGAGATTTAGAAAAAAATACATTTTTACAGCAAGAAAGAAATTTTGGAAAATTTGCACAAGGGTTTGAAGAAAGTTTGATTGTAGAATTGATTGAAGGAAATATTGTTTGTATTTGTTGGATTTTGGATTGGATTCATTGGAGGATTGAAGAAAATTCAGGAAATCCTTGGAGGAGGCTTGCATCAGAAATTCATCTCTTCCTGTAGCTTCTTGTACCAGGTTTTCCTCTTTGTGTTTTATTGTTCTTGATTGTTTTTCTTTAAAATAGCAATGATTAAAGATTTGTTTGTTAAATCTGTTTTAGAAAATAAATTTGATATTAGAAGAAAAGAATTAAACAAATTTACAGCCTTTGCTTGTGAAAATTCTTGAGTGAAAATTGTGAAAACCTTAGTTGAATTTAAATTATTTGGGAAATCGATTTTGTTGTTATTGAAATCAAACATAGAGATTGAACAATGCATTTAGAATGTTTTTAGAAAATGAAACCTTTTGTTTATTATTAAAAAACGGATTTTAAAATCTGCAGTATAGTTATATTTTTCATGGTAAAATGGTCTGGTTGCGTTGCCTATAACTTCACTTTCACAAACTGGTTGTCAAGAAATTTAAAGGGTTTTTGCATTTTGAAATTTTCTTATCTCTATCAAAAAATCGCAAATACCCAGATCGTAGTTTTTGAGTTATGCTTGAAACATGAGACTGTTGTTAAGTTATTTTCCCATGGCTGCTTTGAAAATAAAATAATAATAAATTGATATTTATAAATATTAATATTTTATGTATTGTTATTATAATATTAAAATATTATTTAATAATATTTTATATTATAATTTATAATATTAAAGTATTATATTTATTTATATTATTTTAAATAAAATTTGTATATTAGATTAGTGGAATTAAAATTATAAACGTATGGGAAAATTATTGTTTATTTTAAAATGACATGTTAAAGTTTAATTGAAGGAGTTAAATATTTGATTTAAAGAATGCATAATTTAAAATTTAATTGTGAAATTTAAATTCATGTGTAAAAGGTCCAATTATTAATTTGATTTAATTGGAAAAATATATATATGATATTGGGTTATAGTTCAAATATTGATCTTATTTTAACACAATAAGTTATGGAAGAGACCAAATGTTAATTTGATTAATTTTATAATGATTTAATTTGCAAGGGCAATTGGTTATTTAATTTAAAGCGAAATGTTTTGAGTTATAGTTGAAAATACTTATTTTGTTAAGAGCAATTAGATAATTAAATAGTAGTGTAATTTCTCCCCTATCTAAAAAGATGAATTCTTAATTCAGTTTTATCGATATAATGAATTACGTAATGAATTGAGATATGGATTTAGTATATCCAAAAGTAGTATCTTCCTCATGATTATGTTAAAAGATTTAATTCTCTGTAATCAATAAAGGGAAGTAAGTTTAATTGTTTTATATTTCCAATAATGAAAAGGGAAATAGGGGTTATGATTATTTTAGATGATCTAGTTATCGTGTCTTTGACTTTGTCAACACTACCTATTGAATGAATATGGATTTAGGAAATCCAAATATTAGATTTGATTAATGACTTGAATGCTTTTGTTGTTATGTCGTCAAGTTGCATTGTGGGTTTTGGGATTTAGTGTTAGTCCTAAATTATAAGTCTTCCAGAAGAACTTAGAGGATAAGAGTTGTTGAATCTTTATGCCATCCAGTTGTTTTCCCTTGGGTAGTGCATGGCGTCTTTTCAGTTTTACCCGATTTTCACGAACGGATGTTTGCACCTCCTTGGTTTAGGAGTGGATTATGGGATCCATGTCTCCTTGTATGGAGTGACCTTGTTATGTGGTTTCATCTTGTTGCCTCCTATGAAAGGAGTGGACTATGTGTTTGTTGCCTCCAAGATGTTTGGAGTGAGTTTCTATTATTTGTATCCTCCTTGTGTTGGAGTGGATTATGATGCCTAGTTGGTATGCACTTGTGTTTCCCTTGGTGATTGGTTGTGAGTGCGTTGTCCATTAGAAGAGTGGCTTTTGATAGGGGCCGGAGCCCAAAGTGGTAAACCGGGTAACCTTCAAAAGTGAGTTAATCAAGTGATAATTAAATTAATGTACTTAGATGATTAGGATGCAATTCACACTAATCAAGATAATTTAATCCTCACTCATAGACACAAGGGCTTGTTTAGACTTGGGATGAGTGAGAAGGCCTGGAATGGCAAGATCAACTATCTTGTTCTTGCGAGAGGTAGTTGATTCCGCATGAGTGAGTATGAGTGTCGGGATTCGGTTGAGGCCACCAAGATTACTTGTGCCGGAGCCTATGAAGAATGCCTAGAGGAGATCTCATGACAAACCTTGCGATGACACTCTATCTAGGACAACTGTTGTTAATTATTTTATGTGTATGGTTATTTGAACATACTTGATCTACTTTATATCTGGAAGCAATGTGACCTATGTCAGTGATGTTGGAGTTGTACTTGTATTGTACTTGATTTGTACTTATTGTACTTGAGTTGTACTTGATTCATACTTGTATGGTGAATGAGTTGTACTTGTTAATTCATTTGGTTGGTTATAATAGTATGAGTCAGTATGAGTCTGCCTTTGGTTAGAGGTAGTAGAATCTTGTCCATGTTACTTTGTTACTATCTCCTAGCATGGGGGGTGGGCCTTCGGGTACCACATTGGTTGGGTGGAACATGCACCAAAACCGTTGGGTCCCCATCGATCTTCAGTACTTGGTGGCGAGACATCCAGATGGACAGCTCGCGGTTCTTGTTGTAATTTCTTGCATTGTAATATTTCAGTTTGTATATGATACTTTATCCCTCTTTTGTAAGAGGTGGAGTTATGTAATTGTAATACATTTGTACTAGTGTCTCATTCTGGGAATGAGTGATGTAACTATTGGTTTAAGATAATGTTTATGAGATTGTATCTTGGTTGATTATCTTATTATGTTATGTGGTATTCTTATGATGTATGATGTTTATTTCATACAGTTCATATTGCTATGGTTATATGTAATATGTATGTGTGGGTTAAAGTAATCCTAACCTTGTAGCCTTAGAAGTTGTTGTTAATTACTAAGTGAATGTGTATGTTAAATGCACTTTATAAAAAAAAAATTGGTTCGCTTATGATGTTAATTGCAACTTCCTTTAAGGTTACTTGGCGGGGCATTACATAATTCATACATTTTATGACCACAAGGAAAAAGGTATTGAAATTTTTGAATAAAAATAGTGAAAGGTCGAGGATTGTGATCTATAATTACACCATACCTTATAGATATTTGATTGGTAAGATCAAATGATATTATCATTGATGCATTAGGAAAGGATAGGCGGATAATTTGATCATGAATGGGAAGATCATTGTCTATGGGATAGACAAGGGAAGATCTAGATTACTCATGAATTAAATGAAAGTGTCTCTAAAACTCCTATATACCTAATATGGGGGATTTAGATAACAATGTTATTTCTATACATAGGTAATAATATTACATACTATGAAATATATCCATATCATGAAGTGACTTGACACTGTAAGCTCACTATGCTAAGAGACCTAAGGATGAAAAGGTTTAGCTATAAAGCAATAGAGAAGGTATGAGAGATAAGGCAGGATTTGATTCTATGCAACCACATCAATTATCTTTACTTGTTTGATCACATGACCATACCTTACCCTTGAATGAAACCCTAGAATTGGAATAACATATTTGGGACGAGAAGATCATTTGACTAAAGAGAGGAACCTTAGGTTAAGTTATACCTATTGAGTTGGGATATGTACTAGACTACTCATTAAACACCTTTAAGTTGGGAATAACTTGATTGGAACATATAGAGTTAGAGTAACCTATAACATCAGACTAGTCATTGAATGATTACTCTATCCTAGATATAGGGTATACCAAAGTGGGGGCTCACCTATGTGATTAAATGAATCAAAGGAGATAACGAGGAACATTCATGCTTGGTAATTAGGTATGCAATTAAAATTTGGTATCTTCTAGGGACCAACATGATTGAACAAGGATTAGTACTCAAAATTAGTACCAATTCTTATAGGGAAATTTAGATTGAGTTAAAAGATGGATTACATTTTTGAAAATAATCCAAGGACGGAAGAAATCCAAGTTGTTGATGTCCTATGATAAAGGAGATTTATCCCTACAAAACTCCTAACCATTAATACTTGGGAATTAAAGGTGGTATGAGATCATAAAATAGGTTTTCACTTAGTCAAAGAATAGACTATTATTGGATATAAAAGAACCTATGTACCCAAAATTTTGAAAGATTAGGGGATGAATCCACTAATGGATTTGACCCCAATTTCTGACGGTTGTTCATCGAAATTTTGACAATCTATTTTCGGCCGACCAATGAATCGCACAAATCAGAACTGTCGCTCAATTTTTGTCTATATCCCAACGAACAATAAAACGTCACCCTCCCGACGCCTGCTCGTCAGAACAGCAATGCCCATTTCGTCGATCGCGCGATGAGCAATGGGTGGACCGCGGGCAGAATACTGTCACCGAAGCATCGGAATGGCGTCATACATTCATCGAAACTAGGATGGCAGTGTCGTCAATCTAGCGATGAAAAATGTCCAGAGTACAAGCACCATACCTTCACTAAAGCATCGGAGAAGTGACATATAGTCATCATTTGAGTGACGAACAGTACCCAGAGCACATGCAGCATACCGGCGTTGAAGCGTCGAAGCATCGACATACATTCGTCAGGATGGAGACAATAGTATCATCGATCTAGCGATGAACAATACCTGGAGCACGTGCGGCATACCATCACTGAAGCATCGAAGCAGTGACATATAGTTGTCGATCTAGCGATGAACAGTGCCCGAAGCACGTGCGACATAAGAGCGTTGAAAGCATGATGTAATAGGCAAGTCATTATAGCAAAAAAATTTTGCACTCGCGATGAAATAGGCAAGTCATTATGACAAAATTTCGTCAGATACATAGCAAGGTCATCAGGCGTTTTTGCAGTTTGTCGCAATTTCAACAGAACAATGCAGTTTTTTTAAAAAAAAACTATTCGTTGAAATGTAGGCATATCGGGGTGACTCTGGGTGATATATAAAAGTAGTAGGAGGCTCCAAAGTGCATCCATAGGGATAATGACAGGACATAAGGACAGGTCAATCAAAGAGAGAAAGTTGATGTGCCAAGACCATGAGCATTTAATAGGGGCAGTAAAAGACAAGATGGATTGTCATCAATGCTTAGATTGGAAGACTTCATTATGAAAATTTAGATCGCAATATGATTAACCCTATTTTGACAAATGCATTGACATTAGTGTCAAGAGTTAAGAGGCCATTCAGCTTTGTATTTCAATAAATTAGCTTGTATGCATTGAGTAAGTGTTTACAAGGTAGAAAAAGAAAAGTCATATGACTGCTTAAAATATCAAACAACATGTCAGTTGTTGTGTTTAATTAGGCTTACAGAGGCAGGGATTTATCATTTTTTGCATACATCTGCATTCCAAGCTCTAGGCCTACATTATTTGGTTACTATGTATGAGAAATGAGCAATGAATAATTGTAGAATATGGAGGCTATCGATGATATTATGATGGCCACATTTGATGTTGATCAATAATTGGAGCAAAATATAATACCTATGATGAGTCATGAGATCAAGGGGACTGTCATGGACACCAAGCACAACCTATGAATTGGATTCTAATTTTGCTAAAAAAGAAAAAATCAAACTAGTGAATATTAAACTACACACTAGAATCTAAATTTATGGAAAATGAGCAATTTGGTGAGAAAGAGTACCTGCAGTGTGTCTTGGATACTTAGCTAGTGTATTAAAAAATAGGATTGCAAACCCAAAATTATTCTCACTCTGGAAATTCAATAGAAAAATACATAATGTTATCCTGGATACTTAGCTTTTAGACAGTCAATAAAACAATATGAGCATGATTACGAATGGTTTTACCTAGTCCCACTCTTGATCTCCATGTTTGAGAGCCTTCTCTTTAAGACCCCATGAATCCAATTTGATCCATTGCTGCCAAAAGAGATATTAATGTGTAAACAAGGAGCCACATTTAGACAAACTGGTTGTTGATTTCTTCTAAGAAATTTAGAGACTGCAAAAAGAAGATACCTTATGGGGATCATGTGGGCTTCATAGAGAAAGCACTGCAATATGGCTTTGAGCAGCAATGAAAAACTTTGGATTAGCTTCACAGTAAATCCTAACATGACATTGAAATTTGCTTAGGTACTAGGTCCTCTCCCCTAGATTAAATTAAGGAAAACATTATTGTAAACACAATATGTATAGAAGAATATGAATGTAAAGGAAAATAGATATTAGAAAAACATAAATGTAAATAAAAGTAGTGTGAGCAGAAAATGAATCTAAATTGGTCTTGAACAAATAAAATCATACCCAATTAGCATTAAGTTATACTGAACTTGTACTCATTGCCATTGTCAATCTTGAAGGTTACTTTGATGCCTTTTGCAGAAACTCTCTGGCCACAAGGCAAGAGAAGGCAAAAAAACCAAGTGTATATTGATGACTTCCTGACAATCAAAAAAAAAGAAGCAACTAGTCAACCCTATTAGAACAGAATAATCTTATGAATTGATTTTATTTGTTTTACTGGCTAATGGATAGTGGACCTAGTTCTCTTGAATTGAGATACTACTCAGATGTGTTGAATGGTGATTTTAGACTATCAATATTCTGCTTCAATCTCTATAAGTTACTTTTGTCTTAAATATATTCAAGATAACTCTGCAAAAAAATTCCCTGATCTCTTAGAATTATGTAAATTATTTTGTTAATACTTCTCCGTTTCGATATTTTTTTTCAAAAATTCATAGAAAGATATGTAATGCCATATTTGAAACTTACATATTTTAATTTTATTAGTTCTGTAATTATAGTATATGATTCCAACAATTGTGAAACGCATAGGCAATATGCTGGATGAATGAAGTAAACTATGCAATTGGCAGGTGTAAAGCCAAATTCCTTAACCCTTGCCAACATCCTTCTTTCCTGTTTTAAAACATGTGCTTTGAAACAGGACATGAAAATCCATGTAAGTATAATGAAGAGGAGATTTTTGTGATCAGATATTATATTACAGTAAGTTGAATGAATGCAAGTAGAGATATTTTAGCATACCTGTAGATGGTACAAAATTTTATGGTTAAGTGGAAGCCTCCCATCAACAAAAAGATCCAAATATCTGTGTATCTATCTCAATTGAGCCTCTAAACCCTTCAGAGCTGTCAAATTTTCCACTAACCTGTTATGCACAAAAGTCAAATTTTAGAGACCACTAAAATAAAATAAAAAAACATTACATTATGATCCAAATCCACACACAACACAATGTTCATAGTGAAAATTTAGCACTTTCTTTCATCTTTGCATATTGATTTGATGCTTCAAACAATGCATTTCTTATATTGAAAAGTGCATTTCTTACCTTATTGAGCTTCTCTTTGTTTTGAAAATAGTTTAATATTCTCTACTTAACAGGGCCAACCACGTGAAGGTGGAAGCTCATTTGGCCCCTCTCCCTGCCCCTCACATCACTCTCAATTCCCCATACCCAATCATATAACATTAATCATTCATTCATCCATTAATAACATATAACATTCATTCACTCATCCATTAATAACATATAAAATTCATTCATTAACATATAACATTTATTCATTAACATATTCACATTCATTCATTAACATATAACATTCATTTTTTCAGTTTTTACATATTATCAAAAATATGGTTGTCAACTTGTCATAATATGATTACAATCACTTTTTTTTTGTTTCTTTTTTGCAGCTAAAAAAATATGAAGTGGAGTATCGTTTTCAAAATCATTTGTCCCCCCTTCAATTGTTCTGAGCTCTGCTCGTGATCTTAATGTATGGCGCCTAGTTGTGTACTCACAACGTGGATGCGGCTGCAAGGGGGGTTCTGCTGCAATAGCAAAGAAATGTTAAATTGATATGTTTTATTATTATTGCTACACATATTTCATTAATTAAAAGAACATCAGAGTGGTGCTATTTACCTGAATGGGACACATCATGTTCCTGATATTGTCTTATAGCCTCATGTTGGACATGTTGAACACCCTCTAAATCCTGATCTGGAATTGAAACACGAAAGATTACATTAATTAATACACCAATTGAAATTAAATATGTTTAAAAGAACATTAGAGTGGTCCTCTTTACCTAATGGAGCCACATCATGTTCCTAATCTTGTCTAGCCTGATCATGCTCAATATGTTGACCACGCTCTACATGCTCTAAAGTTGAAACATGAAAGGTTACATTGATTAATACACCAAATGCAATTAAAGATGTTTAATTGTATTAATCCATATTGTGTTTTGTATAGCACATGAATACATCTAGTACCGGGATGCACACCATGGCCTTCATCGGCAGGTTGCGCTCCACCCTCACTAGGTTGCATTCCAGTGTCATGTGCAGTATTATCATTGTTTATCTGTGTAAAACAAATAGGCACATTATTATGGTAGAAATTAATATTGAACAGATTGCACAAGTATTCAATTTGAAATAAAATTTATTGAGTTTATTTACCTATGTGTTGGATGCAGTGGAAGATTGTATTTGCCCAGTCGAGACTCTTAGTTGTTCAGTCAGGGCTCCATAGCCTTGGTGGAAGGCAATCTTCAGGTCCTCTTTTGTGGGCACTTTGTTGAAATCAAAGCCCTGCATTTTTGCATGCGATCATGAATTTTGCTTCTATGGTGTGATAAAACCAAAATTGTTTGCAATTTATTATTTGGATGCAATATTTCATTTATTGATACTTACAAATCGTGCAGTTGTTTTCATATAACCACCAGAGCCAAGTTTGTGTTGCCTGTGTTTTTCTAGTCTTGCCTTTGTTGCCTTCGATGTGTTGGGCAGCCTATGAAAAAATTTAAATACGTTAGATTATGTAAAAAGAAAGAGTAATCGGTATATAATTAAATTGTTGATAGTATCACATACCTTGCTTGGCCCGATGGTGTCTTTCCTTTCTTCTTTTCAGCCTTCTCATTTCTTTTTGACACCAAGTCCTTCCACTCCCTTTCTAGAATCATGGGGGGATGCTTGTACTTTATGTTCTTCTCTAAATGTGACCTATATTGGTTCCTCACATACTTTAGATAGGTACCAGCTTTCTTAAGGACCACGGTTTGGTTGAATGTTTTATCACCGAATAACACAACTAAATGGTTAATGAGCTCATCTTTTAAATCTTGATTTTGGGCATTCCACCGTGTACGTATGGTGGGCCTGAAGAGCTCCAATGTAATATCACTTAGATGTTTATAAAAAACATCATTTCCTGCAAAATGATCATGGGATCATTAGTCTATAAAGAGTGATCAATAAGTAAATTTCAATTGGACTATATATAATAATAATTAAAATATTTTAAAGTACCTGGGACCTTCTTTATCTTTATGGAAAGGAAATCCTCGGTCACCACAAATTTGATCGGCAATGTTCTCGTACTAGTAATACGGGAAGATCCAAGAAATGCTGCTAAAACATCACCAGTACTAGCGGCCTCTGTATCCACTTGTACTGACACATGTGGTGGCATGTGTTCGCTGCCAGATGGTGGACTACCGAATGTCTGCATGTATGTGTTGCTGACATTTCAGTCGACAATATAGGCATGGATGATGGGGTCGAATAAAGTGTTGTATGCACAAGAAGATCAGGATTAACACTTGTATCGTCCCCTACTTCCCGAGAAACACTTGCAATACCTTGATCATGGCCAACAACATGATGAGGACGCAAATAATCCTGTAAAAACAACACATATTTTAGTTCATGACATAAAAGAGTACAAAATATAAAACCATGAATGAACTTATGTTATAATTAAAAATCTCATGACAGCTTACTTTCAATTTTTGTGTGCTCTCAGACAATAGTTTAACCCTTTCTCTTATCTCATCTGTTTGAGGCACTACGAATACCAACTTAAGGATTTCTTGATTGCATTTTTTTTGGGCCTTCCTCATCATATCTGCAAGGTCTGTGGAAAATGTGATGTCATCATCGCATAATAGGGACTCCACCTCCATATGGATGTTCTCTTGTACTGCTAGTGCCTTTCCCCGATCAGTCAACTGCAACAAGAATATTAAAAATATTATCAAAATTAACCCAATAAACTCATGAAAAAAACATAATAATAATACATTTTGCTTGTATCTAATTTGTACAATTATAATGGTGTAAACCTGTCAGATAGAAGCGCCTGAAGATGGATTGCGATTTGCACTCTAGGTCAGAGCCTTCCTTGTATGATTAATGTCCTACTGTGACAAAAATTTAAATATAAAAAACATTACTGAAATGAAAGCATTAGACTTACAAAAAAAAACATAGTAATAAAATGGTATATTGGAGTCATTAATTAGAGGTTGGGTAAAATGGTATATAGTACATACCACCCCCATAGTAATTGTCTTTGTATCTAAGTGATTCAAATTATAATTGATTAGCAACTCTTCCCCTACAGTTATTGATTTTATTGCACATACGAATACACAATTTCCCTCTCGTGCCTCGAATATACAATTGGGTTGCTTATTTGTTGACCCAGGTCATGTACTATTTATAAACCTTCAATATTCTCTGATGTTTTTGGCCTCCTGTTAATGTACCTAGCCACTCATTTATTTTGATCCTTATCTTTTAGTTGTATATAATTTGTTGATAGTGCATACCTACGCATACTTTGTGTATATCGAACTAGCTGCATCCAATATTTGTAACTGTAACAGGGTCTAACATACTCCATCAACTCAGTAAATTTGTCATAACAGACCTTTATGTCATCCATGCAAAATAGGCCCAAACCATGTAATAACGATGGTGCTACGCGATATATCCTCTCATTGACACAAAGATCATTGTTTATTGGAGGAATTTCCTTGGGTACCCATTGTTTCCATAGATGTTTGTACCTCAAGAGCACCTCGATTTCGCCTATGCTCTCATCATCATAAGAACATGACCCCCCTTTAGCAAGAAAAAATTCCATGCGTTTACGGAATTTTCTTCTAATCTTTTGACCGCTAGTTGGTCTCCCTCTTTTATACCTACTACATGTCTCACTTTCCTCTTCTTTTCCTGAATTTCCCTCGCTCGAGGAAGACAAATCTGAAAAATACCTATTTGGTGGTACCTACACTCATAAGGATGTTGGATGAAGTTCTTTCATGGTGATGTGATCCAAATGTGACATTATGATTAATCTATCAGTTCATCGCTAGAATTTGATAGGTTATAAGGTAATCAAGTCTTGATTGATTGCAAGTTATTGTTACTATCATCCAAATGTGTCCATCACAAATCAAATCTACTTAACATTTTAACTCCCAAACTTTGTAACAAGTGTTAAATGTGACTATGGTCCAACAGTTACACAACCAAGGCGTCAAATGTATTCTCTAATTGTAATCAAAGGACTTTTTCTCTTCATTCAAATAAATAAACTTGAAGGGAAACACCACCAAGTGGTTTATTGGACACCTACATGACTAAAAATAGCAGAAAATTTACATTTAATTTCCATATGTCTAAGTGGTTAATGGGGAGGGAGTGTGTACTAGGCCTGGTAAAGTCATCATAAGTTTATCAATGTTCTAATTCTCTATGACAAGGTTTCAACATCTTCAAATAGTGAAAGTTAGTGCTCATAGTCATTTGAAACAACAACATTTTGATTATGTATGATGGTAGGATTTGATAACTTAAAAGAATTGGCTACCCAACAAATTTAAAGTTAAAAGAAACTTTTTCAGTTTAAGGGGTTAGCACTTTCTTTCATCTTTGCATATTGGTTTGATGCTTCAAACAATGCATTTTTTATCCCACTTCTATCATATTGTATTCCCATCCCATTGCAATTGTTGGAGGAGTTGATACCAAAATTTCATATCAGATACCAAATTCTTGAAGCAATTTTCTATGTTTTTACAATTTTTCTGAAGTTCTTTTGTGTTGTATGGATCCATACAAACTTGCAATGCTCTGAGATCATTGGTGTAGATAAATATATGTGTTCCCTTTCATTTGAATTTGTTTTGAAATTCTCAATCACTATTTTGTGGGATTAAACAATCAAATACAGGGACTGCCTTGTTGTGCCTGTGTAAGGGTTTGAGGGCTAAATAGAAATGACATCCACCAATCCACCCACTGTCTTAGAACTGTAACTTGGTGGATTGGTGTGCATCATGGTGGATTTGATGGAGTTTCAAATCTTGTTCTTTGAATTCCATTTATGTTTTCCCTTGTCGTGGCTTGTTACATTGTTTGGGAGGAACCTAAGGTTGGGTACATTTTACCTTGGCTTTCATAAAAATCCTAATGTTCCATGTAAAATCTTGGGTGAGATATATTCAGTCGTTACCTTTTTGGAGTGGGTATTAAAATGACTTATGTCTCATTGTTTCGTCTAGACCGGGCCCCTTTTTATAAATTGAGTTAAATATTTTGCCTAACTTTATTAGTTCCCAAGTTTAGGTTGGGCCATGCCCTATGTTACTGATATTAGCCCAAACCTAAGGGGAGGGTTAATAATCAAAAGATCTTTTGAAACTTCAACTACAGAAGCTACAAACTTGACTGTAAATGTGGCCAAATTGGCTCAAAAGACAGCTGAAAGAGAAGAAGCTGAGAAAAAAAGTTTGATGGAGAAGTATAACACCATTATTGGAGAGTATAGTAGAATGCAGCAAAGGAATGTTGAGCTGCAAACTAAGGTAGACAAGTTGAAGTATAGACATGTGGGGGAGTCTTCTAGTGCTCCTGGTACCCTAGCCATATGTTCTACATCAAGATCAGTACCTCCAACTTCTCCAATTGTTTCTACTCCTGGGTCCCCCATCCAAACTCTTGCTCCTAGTCCTTCATTAGATCCAGTTGAAGAGGAGGTTGAGTACTCTTTAGATCCCACCAAATAGCAGATGTTAATAAGATTAGAGAGCTAGAGGAAGCTCTAAAATCAAGTGAGAAGGGAGCAGTTGGCAAGAAAAATGAAGTTGTAGACACAATTTTTAGGCATTTGAATTAGGGAGTTGATGGTAGATTACCATCAGTTTATTCTTTATATTCTTTATTCTTAGATTCAATAAGAAACATTACTAGGGATTAGGAATTAGTTTTTCCTTTAGTTGAGAAGTGGATCCTTAGAGCCAATGACCTAGATGTTATGTATAAGGCCTCTAGATTCGATGCAGACAACAAGCCCCATTCATTAAGGCCTACTCAAGTTTTTGTAAAATCACTACAAGGTTTTCAACCCTTACCTGATGATTTGAGTAGGAAGATTAAGGAACTGGTAAATATTTTTGATGACTGGAGTGGCACATATTTGTCAGATTTACAGGGATTGCCCTGTTTTGCCTATGTAAGGGTTTGAGGGGTAAATAGAAATGACATCAACCAATCCACCCACTGTCTTGGAACTGTAACTCGGTGGATTGGTGTGCATCATGATATGATAGAGGTTCATTGCATTTAGGGGTCTTTTAAAGCAAGAAACTTGGCATTGAATTGATGCCCTAGGGCTGACAAAGGCAATTTTCTTCTGAATTTGTGGTTGTTAAGTCAGGGTTTATGAATTTGATGGATATCTTGGTAGAGTCATGATGACACTGTTTGATGGTCCAATCTCTACTTCAAAACAAAAATATCTCTAACAACTCTAAGAGCTATAATGGGATGGCATTAAAGGAACCTTCATATGAAGGATCTTCTAATGAAGGACCTTTGAATTAAGGTCTTCATTTGAAGGTCCTTCATGCCAAGGTTCCTTTTATAAAGCATTTTGGACATGAAATATTTAAAATAAAAAATACCTTCATTTGAAAGTCTTGACATGGCATCATTTTTTAATAAGGTTCTTCATTCAAAGGTCATGACAACATCACCTTCAAATGAAGGTTCTTCATTAACTGGTATTTTGTAATTTTGAATGTGTGATAATAATTTAGGGTTGAAAATAAATCCATTTTATCCTTTTATAAATGAAAGGACATTTGATGCAATCATATGCCTTGTCAAACTTTTAACTTAATAGTAAGGGCATCATGAGTAGTTTGTTGGGCCCATTCAACAATCTCCAATGCAAGGATTGAATTGTCTAGAATGTATCTACTATCAAGAAAGCCAATTTGTTTACCTCTATGACTATATCTCAAGCAATAGGTTTAATTGTGATGGCAATGATATTGACAAGGATTTTGTAATCTAGGTGTTGAGAAGCATAATTGGCCACCATCCTAGGAAAGATTCTTCATTCTCACTTTTAGGTGTTAAAATTTAACAATACGTAGATTGATGAAAGAGCCCAAAGAGCCTTTCCCCATGTTATCCAAGTACACATAGCAGCGGTCTTCTCTTATATGGTTGGACATGATTTCAATAACTTAGCTAGGAATTATTCATTTAACCTAAGGTTTTCTCATAATGCCATCATTGCAAAAGTATGATCAAATTCTTCTATTATGAATAATTGGTCTATGTACCTCTAGTAATCACTATAAACATGTGAAAGACTAAGCTATTTTATTTTTTCTGTCTTATCTTATACCATTTTACGAGAATGGGGAGGCCAATGTATGATAAGATCTTTGGAAACTAGGCATGAAAATTGCAGGTTAAAGAGAATAGGGGTGCCAAACTTACAATACTCATTGTCCCTTGGTCGTCGATTTTCCTTGAGTACCCTCAACCTCGTCCTCGATGCTGGTATTGACCTTATTTTAGCTCCAAACTCTTCATCGGCGTTGGTATTGACCTTGTTTTCACTCCTCCAAACTCTTCCTCAGTGCTGGTATTGACCTTTCACTTGTCCAATTTGATGAGCTACAACCTGGTTTAGTTAGGTTTTAGAGTATGTTAATTAAATTTAAAATTATGGCGCCATTGAGAGTAGTGAATATAAAGAAAGCAAAGCCTATTATGGCACAATTTATATTAGTTAATATAAAGTAAGCCAAACCTATTATAGTCATGAGGGAAATAATAAAACTCTTAGGATACTTTGTGAAACCATTTTCCTTGGTTAAAGGGAGGCCATAAAATATACCTTTGGATTTTTTCAATCTTCAAATATGAGGATTTGCAAGGTTGTTAGCAACATGAGTAATGGAAACATGTGCAACAATAATTTTTGAACACACATGGAATCTCCTTGCCAAAGAAAGGGGCTTCATAATTTAATATGATATTTTTTCTCAGCTCTAGAAATGATATGTTTCCTTAAAGAGGAAGGAGAAACCTACAAGGTAAAATAGATGCTTAGGAATCTCAACACTTCCTTATGATCAACCCCCTTCTATCCATAGGAATTGAACCAATTGGGCTTGGCTAAGAATGATTTCCTATAACATTGAGTTTTATGCCACTATATATTTGACCTTAAAGCTTTCCAGAAAATATCTAGGCATTGAATATCCTAAATAATGTCATGTTTGTCCTCCAAGAGAGTGAGAAAGGAGTCATTAGAAAAATGACCATTGAATAGTTGGGCTAGTGATGGCAACATTGATAGTGAGATGGGTGGTCATAGAGGTGGCCTACAAGCTATATTTGGAAAAAAAGAAGGATAGAAGCCATTGATTGGAGTAGTGAATATTGACATTGGTGTTTCCTTGTCCAACAAAGGGTCACTATGAGAAATGGTGTTGGATTTGGCATTGGCATTTACTCTTTTCTTCTAACAAAAATGGTGATAGGCTAGATGTGTCTAATACTAGAAATATTCTCCCCTTCCTCCCATGAAAAATTTTATGGGAGAAGGAATACATGATACTTTGAATTGTAATGAAGAGTCAATGCAAAATAAACTACTCCCTCTACTATCATACATGTTTTTGGGTTTATTCTTTCATTCTTCACACTTGGAAAATTGCTCATTTGGAAATGGATTAAACAAGTGGAAAAACTTGGGCATGCATATGAGCTTATGAATTGGAACCTAAAGGGTATGTCGTCAAAGGAATATTTCCCATTTCTAACACTTTGTTGTTGAGGTGAGTTTAATAATACTATGGCTCATTGCACCATAGAATTTGATAGAGGTTTCCTAATGTGACATCTCTATACGATCCTTGCTTAATTAGTTGTTGGCTTTTATCTTTTCCTTTTTCTATTAATGGCTTATTATATGATTGCATAGATGATATTTTTAATGTCATTGGGCCATATCAGTCTATACGAAGTTGCTTTAATTCTCAAAGTATTATCAATAACCTTAATAATGAAAATAATGAAATTGTCATTTAATGGGTGCTTGGGAAAGGGTATTGAGTTTTACCCTAGTGATAATTGTTGGTGTTTATGTATCATATTTCTTTGGCTCAAGAGAGGTATTGTTATCCCTTGTGATTATGTTTGAGTAAGTCTTCAAATGGATGTTATTTCCTTCAACCAAATTGATGTCATTAAATAGTCTTGTTATGAACCCCTTGCAAGTTGCTTGGATAATGTTAGTATTGGTAACTCTGGTCCTTCTAATTAGTATGCCCAAGCTTCCATAAATATGCATTTACTTAAAAATAATGATATAGTCACTTATGGTTGGGAGATTTCACCATGGTATGATCGTATGAAAAGGTTAGTTTCGCATGGTAATGAATAAGCCTCAAATTTTTGCGAAGTATATTCTCTTAGGTGAATGCTTGTGTTTTCTTCCTACTAGGTTCCAAATGTATAATATTTCTTAGTTTAATATTTTTTGCAAGGGTTTAGATACTACAGGGGATATATGATGCCACACTAAACTCACATCCCCTAAGGAGGTGAGAAATAATGCCATACTATGACATTTTTTTAAGAGGGTAGAATTGCTCCCTACTTTGAGTCCCTATGTTGCTCTGGTCAAGTCCTTTCAAAATAATTTGTTGCTTCATAAAAGGATAAAAATGTTATTGTGGGCGGTGTTAGATATCTTGTTTCAAAGGAAACCATTAGAGCTGCTACTAGGTTGAATATTGAAGGTAGGAAGGTCATTAATAGGGAAAAATGATGGACACAGAAACCATCAACCAAATTTTGAAAAGGGGAGAACTCATCGAATTATAGAATGGTTTTGAATGATGAGTTTAGTAGAGTTCCAATTAAGTAATTCAGTGTTGAAGGTAGTTTTAAATGTGTTTTTCATTACCATTTCTCACATGACCATCTTAAACATAATAAGATTGTTGTTTTTCCTTATTTTGTCCTAAGTTCTCTTAAGTGTTTAGGTAAGGAGGTCTTAATGGATAAATTTGTGATGCCTCTACATGAGGGGTTAATTTTTAGACTCCATAAGTCCACCTTGCTATGTTCTCTTAGAATTTTGTTAGCTCTCTTATTTCAAAGTCTAATTTGATGATGTGCCTAGTAAAGTGATGGAGGGAAATCTTGAGCTTGGTAAAGTTGTGGCTGATTATGATGACTTAGGTTGCCCTAATATTTTTTCCATTGGTTCTCTATTGAAATTTGCCTCTCATATCCATGTGGATATTCCTAGTGATGTTGGCGTCTCCAAGACTAAGAGTAAAAACCCTAAATTTTAGTCCTCACTTGTGGGCAACAACGACTAAGGTTCTTATTGTTGCTACTATTAATAATAAGATTGCTATAGGAAAACCTTTTAAGGGGAACCTTGTAAGAAGATCTAATAGGTTGGTGGCCATAATTTCTACTACCCCTAGCACTACACCCAATGTATAATTAGTTGTTTCTAATTAACAACAAAGGCTTTGTTGATCACAAGGACAATTACTACATCAATAGTGGGAACAAAGATTTAAGTCACTCTCAAGACTTCATGTAAGAGGAAGATGTTTCTCTTTCCAATGATTTTGGTGTCAACCTTTTTCAGAAATGAATGTTCTTTATGACACTAATTCTTCTAACATAAGGGATGATTGAGAGGCTGAAAATGATGTGAATTTAGTCCCTAGAAATGATATGGTGGCCATGGATGATGTCAAGGGTAAAGGAATTTAGGTGGAAAATAAGTTTGATCTTGTGCATTTATGTTCTCATTGTGGCCATAACACCAATTCTATTAATTATTTAGAGCAAATTCTAGAAACTTTGGAGGAAAGAGTCAATAATGTGCTTAATTTTAGTAATAAGGTGATCCATAGGTTACTTCTATGCTTCTACTCCAGAATATTATGTGGGAGTTCTAGAAAAGAAGGTTGAAGGGTAATCTTGATAATCTTGTTTTAAATAAGGATAGAAATAAATACCCTAAGGATGATATTTTTTCTTTCCTTTTAGAAGATTGGGGATATGTGACTCCCCAAAAGACATGCTACAACTTGTAGTTTTTTCTTGTTGTTTGTTAGTTATTTATGTGCTATTTTTCTTTGTTCTTCTATTAATTATTTATAGTTAGTTATTTTTTTGTTTCTCTTTTCATATCCTTCGGGCTTGCTATGTAATAGGGTTGGGACCTTGGTTTCCCAATTTATATATAAAAAATAACCAAGTCGATTTATCTTTTGCAATTATTGTGATAAAGTGAGGATTTGGCATAGTTTAATAAGACACCTCACTATTTATTGCTAAATTTGTTGTGTTTGCTTAAGATATCTTAGAAATAATTTATCCATGTGTAACACAATAGTTTACAAATATGGATAGTGATGCCTAGGTTAACTTAGATTTCACTTGGAATCTAAATTAGAACTTTAAGAATTAAATTTGGAATCTAATAGACTATCTCAAGGCTTCATTAACCACATCGAAGATAAGTATATTCCTTTTAAACTACCTTATAAGCTAAAATGAAGTGGCCACCATTGGCAATCGTCTTCATTCATAGCAGTCAGGATTGCGGGGAACAGTCAAGATCAACTGATGGATGATCGACGGTCATTAAAAAAATAATTCCAACATCTAGCTCCCTCGACAACATGTCTGGGAACTAACCCATGTTGGCCCTGTTACTGCATTCACAAGGTTTGGGACGTTGGGTTCACCACAAAACCCCTCACTTCATAGCTAGGACAAAATGAGACTTCCTCGCTCCTAAGACTATGATGAACACCTAAGTCACTATGGGACTCAAGGCGGGAGCTACTTCTTTCTGCTTCTGGAAGGAAGAGTATTGAAACACCCTTTCCATTTGGTGTTGGGCTATGGACTCTCGGTGCAACCTGATTGCATCCCTATGGTGCTCCTTTTCTTGAACAACCATACCTCCCTATATAAGTTATTAGTCCAAATACTAGACATCGATAGGATGACACCGTACTCTGGGCTGACTCCCCCATTTCTGACTTCTCATCACCAATAATAACCCATAGGGACCTTCGACCCTTGATTTGCAGACTCTTCCTAGCCTGGCTAACATCTTGATGAGTCCAACTCACCTTGTAGATTTTCCTTACCCTTGCAACCTACCTTAACTCGCCATGACTTGGCATGACTCGGCACTTCTTTATGCTCCATGCTTCTATGCCCATGCTACCCCGAGTAACTCGGCTTCAAAATTAGAACCTTGTTGTCCCAACTCGCCTTAAGATTCAAAAAATAAAAAATAAAAGAAAAATATGCCTCGAAAATGATAAATCTCGGCTTATATTATATAGATTATATATAAGGTATATAAGCTAGTTAAATCATTATAATATTGTTAAATCATTAATTATATTACAAATGAACACTGCTTTCAAATTCTTCATTCTCTGAAGCATTGGTTCTTACATTTGTTCTTGACATAAGCAACATCCAATCATCGATTGTGGGATTGACATCCTTAATGTTTGTTAGAATTTGACAAAATATTTGTTGTTCTTCATTTTGTCCATCTTGTCAAAAAACACAACTTAATGTAATGACCATTTTGAATTCTTCCCATAGTAGCTTTTCTCACCTTTTGCTTTCATATGGAGCCATGTCATTTACTGGAGGTAATTGTGCCAAGTCTCCAACTAAAATCATGTAGATATGCCTGATTATAAAATATTTAATTACATTGATAACTATGAATTTGTATAGAAGGAACTATAATAGAATTGAATAAAAAATATTGTAATGTAAAGTTATCAAAGTTAGTAATTTCGATCCAGAACTCACCTCCAAAACTTTGGTTACTATTTTTTGGGAATGCTCGTCGAAGCTTGGAATCTATGTTTTCAAGCAACCTCTCCCCAAATAAATTCATTTCATCTATCAATATGTAGTTGACATATGATATTTCTTCTTGGAAAGTTGTAAGTCTTGTCCCTTCTAGTTCATTGAAATCTCTTATTGGAATTCTTCGCTTTGAATGAATGGTTGAAGCACCAATGTTGAATGTTGCAACTCCAGTAGGTGTGAATAGAAGTAGAGGAGATTGTTAGGGAGAAGAATTTTTTTCTAGTGCTAGGTTATATAAGGTTAGGTTATATAGTGTTTGAGCCTAGCCTCAAACACTACAATTAGGGTCGGGTTAGGTTATGTGTTTTCTTTAGGGTTAGGTTTGGGATTAGGTTTATGGTTATGGTTAGATTTTAGGGTAATCTCTAAATTTAAGTTTAAGTCGTAGTTGATTATTTTCCCACAAAAGGAAATTAGATCCATTTTTTCTCATGTTCATTATAGCCAACTATGGCTTAATCTTAAATTTAGACCTTTTCTTGAAACCTAACATCATATCCCTAATCTAACCATAACCATAACCCTAATCATAAGATTGACTCATACCCCAACCTTAACCCTAGCCCTGACAATAAACCTAATCCTAACCCTTACTTGGAAACTAAACCATCATTTTCTCATTAATGTAACCCTGACCATAACTTTAACCCTAACACTATTTCTCAAAGCCATAATCTTAACCATAACCCAAATCCTTTTTATCACAACCCTAAACATAAACATAACTCTAACCCTAAACCCTAAACCCTAAACCATGATCCTAATTCTAATCTAACCCTAACACTAACCTTAACTTACACCCTAACCTTAACCCTAATTGTAACCCTAAACTAAAGACAAATGATACACCCTAAACTATAATCCAAATCTTAAACCTAGCCCTAACCCTAATCATAACCTAACCCTTTTTCTCGAAACCTTAACCTTGACCCAAACCCTCACCTTTATCCTATCTTTATAACCCTAACCACAACCAAAACTCTAACCCCAACCCTAACCCTAAATATTTTTTCTTTTATTAATTAGTTGCATTCACTCTAATAACCCTAAACCTAACCCTAGCCCTATCCTTGGCCCTAATCCTAACCACAACTCTAAGCCAAATATAAAAAACAATCCTTAATCATAACAATAACCCTAAAACTTAATTCTAAATATAACCCTAATACTATAATCCCTAATTGTAATCCTAAACCCTAACCCTATTTAGGGAGAGGAAGGAATGCACACCAAACTATAAAATAGGGGTAGTTGTGGCTTTGTTAGTTTTCTTTATATAGTCTACTTGTTTCCTATAGGGATAAATATTTAATCACTATACAAATGAAAGATGGTTAATTATCTACTGAATATTGTTTTGTGTGTTTTGAAATGGAAGATATCTATGTTGGAAAGCAAGGATAGACAACTGAGAGGGGGGGTGAATCATTTGTTACAAAATTGAAACTTATTTAACCTTATTAACCTTTAATCTCTAACAGTGAAAGCATGAATCAACAACACATCAGAAACACACATAACACCAGGATTTTAATGTACAAACCCTGTTAGGGGAAAAATCATGGTGGAGGTTAATCCACAATTTATACCCTGTTAAAAGTATAAAAGAAATGAATAAGGAATGCACATGCATTCAGGAACACTACCTAGAGCTCACTGCTCAATGGGAAGGCTCACTACCTTACATAAGTTAATCAAATTAAATCCATCTAATGAGGTTGAACTGAGAAATTAGCTTCTTCAAAAGCCTGATGACAGTTTCAGTTAGGCACATAAATACTTCTTCATACTTTGCCTAAACTTCTTCACACTTTACTCTGCATTCGAATGATCTAATCTTTATTCACACATATCTCGCATACACTTCACATACATTATCTCTAAATGAATAAAACAATCACTCTTATATATCCACTTCATGAATTTACATTAACAACTCTGTTGGCCAAAAATAAATAATAGATGAATACAAATTATCGACCCAATTCATGAACAAATCTCAATGCGCACCAACCTAAATTGGTCACAACATAATGAAGACCTAAAGCAACATCCTCGAACATGCCAAGCATTTAAAAATTAATCCACAAGGATCTACAACACGCTACCACCATCAAGTCAACCAAGAAAATGAAAACTCGAACATGGAAAGGAAAAATCTTTTGTCACAAGCACACTGATCAACGTGGATGTACCACAATGATAGAGTATGAGATCAAGAAACATCAATGAACATCTCAAAAGCATACACAACAATTCAATTCACCAGAATTACATTCTCTTCTTTCAGAAACACCAACTATAGCAACAAAATAATTGTAGGAACACAAAAACTCATAACTCGCTCCAATCTTGATGCACACCTTTGAAACTTCCAGAGGATATACTAGATAGGTTCAGCAACAAACCCTTTAATACACAACTTCATAATACCAATGTACAAAAAATTTCACCACTCTAATCTTCACAACTTCATAAACTATCTGCAACATATTTATTCTAATTTTCTCAATATCCTCGACATATACAACCTTTAAGTCATTAATGCTAATAGTGTTGACATCAATGACAACCACATATCATGAGCAACACAACCACAACATCCAACAATCTACATCTCTATAAAAATTGTTATATGCTAATTGTCAACTTATTATCTTATTTATAGCATTTCCTTAGCTTTTTATACTAAAAAATTCAAGGTAGAGGGTAACATGATTCTTTGAATTGGATACTACATAAAATTTATGTGTTATAGTCATTGCTTCCATTGTTTGGATTTTCACATTAGGATGCATATTTTTTACAATCAAAAGTCTTTTAATTTCTTGCCAAAATTAATATTATTAATAATTTCAAACTTTTATAAACATGTAGGGAAAATAAGTACATAAATAAGAAATATATTGTAATAGTTTCTTCAACAAAGGATAAAACAATCATGTGGACCATACAAGGATTATGGTGGGACTTAAAATTTACTACCCGTGTGGTATTAACGAGGGAGATCAATAATAATCCTTCCTCGCGGATCTCAGACGATCAGATTAAAGGCCCTTGAGGGTACTGTGAGGTCTGTGAAGAGGCGACACATGGCCTAGTTCTTGAAGCGACAGGGCTAGGTGGGACTCGTTGTCCAGTTGCAACCTCTTGTTTTCTTGGATTGTGATTGGGCACGGTTCTCCCAGGGCGCTAATGTGGATTTTCAAACAATTTTTGACTCAATTTGAGTCGTCCGACTTGCCATGTTCGATTTTTCTTAGGTTCCTATTCATCCGCGTTTGGAGTTCTTGCTCTCTACGAGTTGTTCTCATTAATGGCACGAGTTTTTTCAATGGATCCTCACCTGAATTTCTTGTGTGCGAACATTGTTCTCCTGATAAATGCAATGATGGGTTGTATGCCATGCCTTCACAAGCCAGGAATAATTTGTGGTGGCTACATCAGCCACTAAAATGCTCAAATGCTCGTGATGCATTCAAGCAATTAATATTCTCGCACCAATTAACTCTATAAATGCTCATTGTGTTATCTGGTATTATCATCGCATTTTGAGTTGTCTTGTTTACAGGTGGTCGATTATCTCCTATATTTTGTGAGGTGTTCTTTGCAATGGACCATTCGGCTGTGCGCAGAAGGACCAGACTCGGGGTGAGAAATTTGCAGCCTGATGGGGTACAACCTATCCTTAGCAAGCCCAAGGTTTTCCATGATGCTAATTTTAAAGGGACGGGGAGCTCCAAGTCCCCACTAGTGTTGTCTTCTAGTTCTGATGATGATGGGTCTGAAACTGACTCAGACTACCAACGTTACTTGGCGTCCATGACCGAGTTGTTGGGGGTCAATGTAGAGCCCCTCACAGTTGCCCCAACAACTACGATAGCGACATGCCATGCTACCAGATCATGTGTTAAAGTGGATAAAAGGAAGTTGGTCTCACTTCTTCCTGAAGCGAGGACCAGGAGTGGTCGCCTCTACCGGGGTCGTGTGTCTTGCAAGTAGTTGCAGTTGTTGGGTGTGTTACTTTTGGGTGGTGTGTTGATGTGGACGTGCGCGTGCCTGCCACGCTCTTTTGTCTTTAGCTCCAGTTGGTTACAATGGTATAACTGTTTTGATTCCTCAAACTGATTATGGTTTTTTCTAATGATGAGGAATATCAATTTGAATTTCATTCTAAATGAAATTCAATTTTGGAATGAACAATGTAGCCTATTGCTTTGTTGCTCTCCTATCCTATAAAGGAGATTTGACAGCTCATTGTTAAGGGTTGTTGTTATTTTGGGTATGAAGGCTTAGAATAGGTACAGTTAGTGGTAATGCAGGATTTTGAAGGTATTATGTAGGAAATCATGTTGGGTTGGGAATAGTATGAAATAAGTATACTATGCTTTTGTAATTACTGATATCGAAAGAAATCTAAAAAAATTAAGACATTTTGCTCTCTTGTGTATGGGCCATGGATTATGAATGGATTTATCAAGGGTTTGTTCATTCAGTTTCAATGGTGTAGTTGAAAGTGTAATTTGTTCTCTTGCTTTGATTTAATGATTTAATCAAATGCTTGAACACAAATTGCATGTTTATGGTTATATGCTTTGGATTCACTAAGGAGTATTGTTTTAATATACTGACAAATCTCATGGTAGCAAAGCACTATGGTGATAAGTTCAATTTCATCTGAATTACGTTTTATATGAGTCCCACCCAATGGATGAGGCACGGGATAGTATTGGTAAATTCATTTCAGGTATAGGACTGTGACTCTAAGCACGGTGATTCAATACCCGAACATTTTAGCAAATATCAACTGCTATCTCTTTTTGGGATATAGATCTTATGATAATTTTTAGTCTCCTTCCTTTGGGATATCTGTTATTATTCTTTGTTTTTTCCACAATCAAGGTAATGACTGTATGTTAGTGTTAGTGGGAACTGCATCTGTAAGAAGAAGTGTTCTTACCAATCATGAAACATTCTTATGAACACACTTGGGTTTACCCACCTTGGTTTCACATAGCCAAAAGTGTAGGAGATGTCAGTCTTTGACTGACTCTTGTTAGTTGGCCACTAGCCTTTGTAGTTCTTTATAACGGAGGTTGGCAACCTCTTACAGAATTGCAAATCCTATGTGGGAAAAAACACCAATAGATTGTAAGATATACACAAAATAGATCTACATTGAAAATTCGGTAGGAAAATTCAAGCAAATATAATTGGTAGATGCAAAACCAAATAAATGTGAAATTGTGGACTATAATGATTGGAGAATATACATAATTGATTTTTTTAAAAGGTTTTAGAAACTTTCAATCAAATTCAATTGGTAGATGCATAGACAAATTTCACAACCTTCACCAAAATCCTTGTCGATTTCCTTAATATGGGAGATTTGGAACAAGGTATAGACATCCATCAAAGCATAATATGAAGATGAATTTTCTCAAATGTTGTGGTTGTAGACTCCATTTTCAAATCTATGTAAAATGTGGGAGGATAGACAAATATTTTGAACTATTTGACAAAATATCTCAAAGAATTGCAATCTCATGGAATACACTCTAATTAGAAAAGTTGCATCACTACCCTCATAACAATCTCTCAATTTGTTTTAGTTTATATTGTGTTACTCAATTTGAAACTTAATTGTGATACATTAAGTTCATTGTCAAATTGTCATTTGTGTTTCAAGTTTGTCAAAATCCAAAATGATCAATTATTAATAAAATCATGGATCATGTAATATTGGGATGGGTGACCTCCTAGGAAGGCCTAGTGCTTCATCACTTTGAGAATCATTTAGATGCAATGAGTGCTAAGTGGACCATTCATTATCATGAGAGATGAGTTCTTGTGAAACACTACTCATGAAACATGGGTCAATGAGTTTGACTTGTAAAACTACATAATTGAATCCTAATAACAATATCAAAATTTGACACAATGTGAAAAATACTTCCTACTTTTCAATAGATCATGTTGTCAAAATCTAGAATTTCAAATTATGAATTCTTTGTAATTACTCAATAGATCATGTTGTCAATTGAACCTGTTGGACTTATTTTACTGCAACCCACACATGTTTCCTAGAATCTCCTATGAACTCGCCACATTCAATTATAAAAGACTAGGAACAGTATGGCCAACTTTACGAGAATAGCAATAAGGCTAATTCTCCTACACTTCAAACTCTGTAAAATCCAGGAGGGTATTCCCTAACATGTTCTCTTAACATACAACATTTAAACAATTCATTTAATTTGCACACAGGTAAGCAACAAATAGATCCCCAATTAATGTTAAAGGATCAAATCCTTCAAGAAATTGGCAATTCCTTAAAAAAGACTCATGTCCATTTAACAGAGAATCACAAACTTCACATAAAGTAAATTGATAGGAAATGTTTGAGTAAAATATCCTAATGCCATAACACAAAATATAAGAGAATAAAATGTAATCAGAATTCCAGTGCCATATCCCAACGCAAGGAGTCAAAAGAGAAAACTGAACTACAGGGTAAATTTCATTTTAAACACTTATGATCTATTATGAATTGCATTACAACCCATATATCTATACCTGAGTTTATTACTCCTTTATGAATCCTATTTGTTATATTGCATGAATTTATTGGTTAGCTGAAGCATTTAACTGATCCTTTGAACCAGAGTTGTAGTTAAACATAATTCACAGTAAAGAACAAATGAAAATCAATGAAAATCATCTTTGATCGATATTTCATTAATAATCCATGTAACATAACATAATAGGAAGCAAAATAAACTCCAAATATTCATGAGTTGATACAAACATGCTCAAAACCCCCATGATTAACAAAGTTCTCCAATCTGACTCAAAACTTTTTAAAACCTGGACTTACAATTCATACTCTCTATATTACTAGACTCTTATTTCTCATATTTTGGATATTTCAACTGACCACTCTCTTGGCCCATAATTCCCTTTTATAAAAAAAGGGAGCCAACAAGCTTCAAGTTGGAGAGTACACATGTCCATTTGTAATTGGACCGCTAACTCTTGATTCAGTTACAATTATATTATGCAAGTGGAGAGCATAAGACAAAGATCATCATTAGTTGATAAGGAGGAAAGAAAACATCGCTCCAAAGGCCACTCCCCATACATCGAAGGCATGCTTAGCTGTTATAGTATTAACTCCACCTCAGCACCCTGTACTTGGAGTCAAAAGGAGAATGCAATTTTAGAATATAATATCTAAAGCCAAACCTGTATTATACATGACCAAGTTGCAATTCTCAACTATAACACTCATAATTCTAGTTCATCAGTGAACACCTTTTTCCACAATTCAAACTCCTTCTCAGAAGGCCACTGGAAAGCCACAACCTGATCAACCTTGTTTTGATAGGGAGCATACTTTACCATTATCGATGTGGCCTTTTTATCAAATTTCTCTAAGAAACTTATAACAAAAGACAACTTTTCCAATGTATTATCTAGCATGCGGATGTCAGCATTTTTGCATATCTCATGTGTTTGAGACATCATTATATTGTTCATTTGCTCCTTCCAACCTGCAGGGGTTTGACTTCATCCTGACTATGTAAAATATGAGGCAATGGGGTCAGGTCTTTTCCATTATACACATCTTTCAGCAATTTAATCTTGGATTCCATTGGGGCGGAAAATCCCTGAAACTTCTGCTCAACAATTCCCTTGACCAATTCATATGTTGCAATAACAGTAGGATATTTATCACCATGTTGTTTTGCCCCTACTGTCATGAATCTCAACTTCTCCATTCTAGGGCTCCATTTGTTTAGCGATGAGATGGCCAATTCTTTATCCCTTGGAAATATTTTTAGTGCTTGCAATATTAGGACATAATTTGCATGAACATTGTTTAGCTTACTCTGGACCGTTTTATTTAAATGTTTCAAAACAGTGTCCACTATCACTGCATTGTTTCTCCCTGTTGCATCCCAGATTTGTTTTACCATCTCCTTATATTCTTCAACCTGATGAATCATTTTCTCCCTAGAAAGTCCCCCTCCAAGGATAGTAGCCCTCTCAATAGTGATAGGCACTTGTCCCATATTATATGGAACAATAGCCAAAGACTGTGCTTGTGCAGGAGGTTGAGACTGCTCTACTGGTGGGTCAGGAACAATGTGGCTAGAACTGGCTTGCTTTTGAGATCTCATGGTATCCATTTGTTGCCTCAATAAATCCAATTCAATTTCTAACTCTGCTACCTTTTGTTGACTCTTATTATATTCAATAATAATGTCATTATATTGGCCTCTCAGAGTATCCCCTCCTTGGTCAAATCTTCAATAGTTGCTCTGGTGAATTTGGCAACATTCACGACCATATCAACAGCTTCCAATGCTGGGGTGTCAGCAACTCTCCTCACAACCAAGTGACCACTGAAGTCAAAAGGTTCTGCAACAATTGGCTTTTTAGAGCCAGTAGATAGGGACTAGATTGCCAATGCATCCCATTCCTCACTAAAGGTCGATCCCTTGAGTGCCAATGTAGCCTCCTCTTCAGTAGCAAGAAGTGGCTTATTAGCCCTTCTTATTGTGTCAAACACCACAGCATCAGTGATATCCCATTATGGGAGTAGCAATACTCCACTTTTTTGTACCAATTCCCGCCCTGCTCTGGTGTTATTGCTTTTGAATTTTTCTCTCATTTGTTCCCTGACCTTAGCTTGAATTACCTTCTCTAGGAGCTCTGGATGCAGACTTCTCTCATGTGCCACCTTCTCAGCATATAATGCAGTATGTGCTCTCCACACAAAATCTTTAAAAGCACCGGTTTGAATAAAAGAGTCATCCATCATGAACTCTCTGCAGGCTTCTATTCTCAAGTCATCATTGCTTGTTATTCCTTTGATTTCATCTTTTCCTAACCTCAAAGAAACTGTACCTAAACCTGTTGCAATGTCAACTGGGTCCAATGGCATCTCAGGATGCATTTCATCCGGAGTGACAATAATGTCATCATCCTCATCACCATCACAATCAACAATCTTTACCCTTTCAACCCTCTACCTCTTTGGTGATGGTGGGCAAGCCTGTTCTGAAAAACTTGGAGGAGAATCCAAATCAACAACATTTGGTACTGACTGCCTTGAAGAAGATGGTGCAATATTTTTAGCAACATCTTCAGCCCTACTTCCCTTTCTTCTAGAAAAAACCCTTATCTTCTTTTGGGGCTGATAATTAGGCCTCTCCTCTTCCTTTACCTCAGGGTACTCCTCGATGGTTTGTGATTTTCCCCTTTCTTCCACAACCCTTTCATCTTTCAAAACCCCAACCAAGCTCTCAAAATTATCAATAGCATACATTGCCCTGCTAAACTCATCTTTAGTATTAGGTATGGGATTCAAACCAGGTATTTTCTCCTGCTTAATTTTTACCATTTTAGAGTAGGCAATGTATAGTGCCTTTCTATCATCTTGTAATTCCAAATCAAAAATATTCCTGATGATGTCCTCAGGAAAGTAGAAGTTGTGGACAAAAGCTCATGTCCGATGTTTTGCCTTCATTTGAGAGATAAAACCCTCAGGATTATGATTCTTGGGGCGTACAGTCCTTAGCCTATAAGGCCCAAGTAATTGATGCAACTCCTTCCATCCTCCCTTTTCCATAACAAAATCAGCAAATGTTGTATATTCAGGGAAGAAAGAACCTTTCTTTTGTTCAGCTGGAAAGTGTACTTCCTGAACGCCCCCCAACTGCCTCATGATTTCCAAAAATCCAAGTCTAAGGGGCACCTCCCTTGGCAGAACCTTTGGATTGACATTAGTGCCAAAAACCCTGAAAACTGTGGTATTAGGATAGGGGATAATGTCTCCCCAATTGTGCATTATGTTCAATTCAGGCCTTCTCTCCATCGGCCTCAAGAAGTCATGAATTTCTTTTGGGATCCTTGGGGGGTCATAAACCAGAGCCTCCCTTAATTTAGATCCAAAGACATTATGGAAAGTTACATAATCAAACTCATGATCATGCATGTCAAGAATCCTAGTCCAATATTGGACAGGCATTTCAATGTTTCCTTCCTTCTTCTTTAATTTCATATCTTTTTTGAACACAGCCTGACCCCTATACAGAAACATGTGGATTAACAAGGAATACCATCTGAATCCAACCCAATTCTTCCCCTCCTTTAGGGCTACCAGACCCGTGTGCATCTTCTCTGCCAAATAAGTGGAAAAATCAAATATTACATTAAAACTTGGGTGCTGGAGATTTATTGCCATATACATAATATCAGTAGGCAAGGTTTTCTTTAAGCTGACTCCCAAAACTTGACATAAAGCACAAACAATCTTCTTGAAATAACTGGCAAAATAGCCCACAGGAAAAGGTTCAGGCTCATTCCTGCCAATTACTACCTTCTTCTGATTTTTTCCTCTTCCTGAGACTGCCAAATGAGGTATTAATAAGGATGTTCTGAACAAACCCCTAGTATTTCTATATTCTTATCTGAAAACCTCCAAGTCAGCAGGAACCATATCTCAACTCCATTCGAGCAATTTGAAAATCTCTACAATTTCTTCTTTGGTTATCTTAATCATCTGCACACCAACATGTGTTCTGACAATTCAGGCCACAAGGTCATATCTAGCAGCAATGTCCTTTAAAAGATCTACATCCATATAAACTTTAGGAACCACCAATTTACCCAGGTCTAACCTCCAGGGGTTACACAAAGGAACCGACAAATTCTTGTTCCCAAATCAATTGGAGAACAACTGCCACCCGTTGTATGGTAACTCGGCATCTTGAATTGCACTTTGCTTATCTGTCAATCCTTCCAAGATTCAAGGCCCATAGAACAAAACCTTTCCCTCCTGCTTCTTGCTAGTAGAGGGTTGTAACAAATCAATAATATCTTGGGATAAAGACTTGGTAGTGGTTTCAGAACTAGAATTTTGAGCCTTGGGTGCCATTTATACTAGACTAATGATAATTCGAACTAGGGTTTGCTTATTTTTAGATAGCAAATAATTACAATTTTCTCCTTTAGCTTTAATAGAAAATTCTTCAATATTCAAAAAACCCTAGAAATTATCTAGAAAAGCTCTAAAAGCGAATCTATTCAATCAATTCTTCAAGAATAGAGACAAGAAACAATCACGAATTGCCCAGCAAGCAACCATAAAATATTCTGAATTTATAAGAAATGGCGTACATGCTACTTACGATTTCAATCGCACAACATCCAGGGCAGCGAAATTAAGAAATCATAACCACAACTTGCTTCACTTGATACCAAGCAATTCTTCCTCAATGTAGAGATACAAAACTAAAATAGTAATTCACAAATTTTAGCATTTAATTATACAAGCATAATCGAACTCGGCCAGTTTATTCACTCGCGCGAGATAAAACGGCTATCGTACAATACTAGTTTATTTTAAAATATGAGTCGTTGATCAATCACAACATTGGCTAGGAGAACGGCTCAGATTTAGTCAAAATAGTTTGAAAATGCCACGTTCTCCCTCCAGTCACCAAACGGACAGGACATTCACCTACCGAGCACCACATCAGCATGAAAATGGGCCCCACCTTTTTTATCAGCGCACAACATCGGAGTCCACGTGTCACCAAATCACACACCTCACAGCATTATTGAAACTACAGTTTTAATTGTGCGAGGTCAACGAGGAACGACCACGATGCGTCAGTACATAAATAGTTGTTGACATCAGCCTTCATAATCGATCAGTGAGAAAAAATGGTCCCCACCATCAAATGTGATAGATGGAAAAATCTCGCACGCCTCGCACCATATTTGTGACATTAGCAGAAACCTTACGAGGTCTGCGAGCAACGGTCAAGATTGAAATCACTTCATCTGACGGTCGTGCAATCTACACACGCAAAAAGTTATTTCGCCTGACTTTTTAATAGTTGTTTTATTTTGCAAGGGGTGTTTTTAATGATCGTCGATCTTCCTACGATTGATCTTGACCGCTCCCCGCAATCTCACGATGACATCACCGTTGGTTGTTTGGTGATTGCAATATCACGGGCAAGCACCACATGTCCCAAGCTTTCAATGCAGAAAAGGGATTAATAAAGCGTTTAATATTTGTGTCGGACTTAAATACGTTATAAAGTGGGTTACTAAAACAACGGTGAGATGCACGTGCTCGAGATCGACGGTGATGTTATAATCTTGGTAAAAATTTGCTCAACGATTATGTTTGGTGTTGTTGACTACTGTGTTTTTAATGATCGTCAATCTTCCTATGATTGATCCTGACCACTCCCCACGATCTCACAATGACATCACCACTGGTTGTTTGGCAATTGCGATATCATGGGAGAGTGCCATGTGTCCCAAGCTACCGATGCCGAAAAGGGATTAATAAAGCATTTAATATTTGTGTCGGACTTAAATACGTTATAAAGTGGGTTACTAAAACAGCTGCGAGATGCACATGCTCGAGATCGACGGTGATGTTATAATCTTGGTAAAAAGTTGCTCGACGGTTATGTTTGGTGCTGTTGACTGCTATGTTTTTAATGACCTTCGATCTTCCTACGATTGATCCTGACCGCTCCCCGTGATCTCGCAATGACATCACCGTTGATTGTTTGGTGATTGCGATATCACGAGCGAGCGCCACATGTCCCAAGATGCCAATGCCGAAAAGGGATTAATAAAGCATTTAATATTTGTGTCAGACTTAAATACGTTATAAAGTGGGTTACTAAAATAGCTATGAGATGCACGTGCTCGAGATCGATGGTGATTTTATAATCTTGGTAAAAAGTTGCTCGATGGTTATGTTTGGTGTTGCTGACTACCGTGAGTGATCACGATCACCAATGGTAGGAATCAATGGTTGCCTGCCATCACGTGATCCAAAGATGCAGGATGTTTAGTGATCGCGATATCACGAGCGGGCGCCACGTGTATTCCTTTGGCGCTGCTTTTGCGGTGGGCCCTTGATGCTGACATGGAGATTTCATCAGCCCTTTTGAAGATGGTCATTCGATGATCTGACAAAAATAAAAGATTGACAGCTGAAGTTTAAATTCGCATCAAATGTGATTGGAGCCGTTGGGGCGGCATGCAAATGAGCTTTAATGGCGGACGAGACGTCTACTGCCTCAATCCAATTGACATAAAGTATCTGCTCTTTTTCTATCTTCATCACAAAAGCATTCAAGCATTTTCCAAGCAGTTCAGAGCCGGAGATAAAGTTTTTCAAGCGATCACTGTGAAGTTTGGCTCTCTGCAAGGCGCGAAATCCCATGAGTTATTTTCTAAACTATTGGGTTAATTTGACTGTGTCTTTGCAAAGGGTTCTATTGTGTTGGTCAAAGGGTTTTGTTAATTATTGTCATAGGGTTACTGGTTCGTTTGAATTATTGGAATTGCATAGTTGTGTTATATTTTTGTGTTTTGAGTAACCCTATTTTCTTCGAGGATTTGATTTTTTAAAAGAAGCCCTAGTTGTTTAAGATGGCACCACCGTAGCAGCACTATGGCCATGTTGATTATTTGAAGAGGAATTTGTATGATGACTTCCTGGATCAACTCTCGTTGTCAACAAATGACAGGAAGAGTGGTTTGGTTTTAATGAATGGAAAGACCCTAGGCGAAGGTCTACTGTGCAAAAATTATAACATTGTGAATGCCAGGATTCCTATGACTGGTCTTGAAATGTTTAGGCTTTGGTATGGGCAGCAAAACTTAGCTCACCCCTTCTCTAATGCCTGGAGATATGACATGGGGAAACTAACAGTGTCAAATGTGTTCCTTGATGTTGACTTGCTCAGAGCAGTGGCAGCACGGTATGATCATGTGACAAGGGTCATAAGGGATAATGATGGTGGAATTCTGCTAAGCCTAAATGCAGATGAGATTCGGCAGATTTTTTATTTGACTAAGTATAGCCCTTTCTTAGTCCAAATAGATTTTGAGAAGATGAAGGAGGAGTACAAAAGGTTAAAGCCTTTTTTCAGATTGAAGTTGCTTCCTCTTCACCTGGCCAGGGTAGGCAGTTCAACAATTATTATCAGCCCAAATGACCAGAAGCCTTTCAAGCTGAGTTGTTTTGCCAATCACTTCTTGGCAACATTGTATTCATTGTGCCAGATTTTAGGGTTCAGCCCTAATACTGTGATGCTAGTTGATTACATGTTTATGGGAGCCCAGATTCAGCATCCCAACTTCTCTATGGTATATGACTTTGCATCAGTCCTGTCAGAGAAGATGCATGAGGGTTTGATGAAGCTGCATGTGGGGGATACTGGCACTCCTTTTTTCTGGTACTCCCTGTTGATGCATATGTTCCTATACAAGAATGTTGTTTTCTTCTCAGAAAACATGGAGTTGAGGCAGGAGGTGAATGGAGAAAGGTTACCAGTATAGGTGTGGAGTGCATATTTGTCTTACAATAGGGGAGGTGCCAGCTTTGTGCAATTTGATAATTGCTTTGCCTCTAGACTCAAGGCTTGGTTGGTGGTAAATATGCCAAGAGTCCCTAAAGATTTGCATGACTTCCTCCGACCGAAGGTGAGGAAGCCTAATTTAAAAGTGTGTCATAATTGGGGTGATATCATCTTGTACCCTGTAAACACTATCTTGAGGGTGTATGGTTTCCAAGGAACCCCTCATATCCTCCCCTTTAATGTACCATCAAGGATGGGGTTTGTCGAAGTAATGTGGCAACTAGGTTGTATTCATGAGGACAACCTAATGAAGAAAGGAAAAGGGACTTTGTTCCCTGACTACACTATTGTTTCTTATTTTGTCTGTTCCAAGGGAGGATGGGTCCACTTCGGAAGGTTTTTGATGACCTCAATTTGAGGAATGGTCCTAAGAGACAACATGACCCTGAGGGATTCGTTGCATTGTTTAGACAACGAATTAAAGGTGGAAAATTTGCACATGAATTCAACTTTCCTGATGACCTAATCAAAAATGAGTTTGATTTGAATAGGCAGGAGTTGAATAAAGAAAAATGGATTGCATATGAAAAATTGTTGGCTATAATACATAAAATGGATCCAAAATATGATCCATTAATGGAGTTCACTCCATTTCACAAGAGAATAGACTTCTTAATGGCTAATTTCAAAAATATCATGGGCACCTTGATGACTAAGAGGGTCGGTTTGGAATTAGATTTTGGTATAGAAAGACCGGATGTGAGGCCTAAAGAAACAAGGCCAGCTTATCAGCCACCAGTTGACAGGTCTTTATATAAGAGAAAGAGGAATGTGAGCACTAATGAGGATGAAGGGGATAATAAAGGAAAACAAGTCATGCAAGCATCATCATAGTTGGGTCCAAGGATCAGAGCACCCAGAGGGATAAGGATTGTGGATCTAGATTCACCACCAAGAGGTGATCCTGCAGTGTTACCATCAGAGCCAAGCCCTAAGAGGCAGAGAGTTGAGGAAACGCAGGAAACTCTGATGGATGAGATAATTGTGATTGGTCAAGACATGTAGGTTGGTATCCCTTCCCCTCCTAGATCAACAGAATTGGTGCTTTCTGACATGCATGTAAAGGGGAAATGTGTACAAGATGCCAAGATGGAGGCTTGCAAGGCATTCTTGGATGATGTTGCATTTTTAAAGACTCTTGTATTCTTGCAACTAGTTTGGAGGATGAAACTAGAAGAGTACCAAAACAAATGCAAGAGTAGGAGAGAATCGAGACCTGATAGGTCTAAGCAAGAGAATGATGATGAGGTCAAGGCCGAATTAATGAAAGAATTCAAAGGCATCACTCCTGAGGAGGGAAGAAGACTTGTAACTTAGGCTGGTGTCTTACTTCTGCATGAATGGGACATAGCTGATGTGGTTGCATTCAATGTTATCTTATAGTCCAAGCACCCTATACAAAACAGTGAAGAAGAGGTTAAGGTAGCTCTGTAGGACTCTGCTTTCAGTTAGGAGTATGAAACTTTGGCCATATGGGCATTGACACCCCAGGGCAGAAAGCCAAATGTAACTGATATTAGCCCACACCTTAGGGGTGGGCTAATCATCAAGAGAGCTTCTGAAACTTCAACAACAGAAGTTACAAGCCTGACAGTGAATGTGGCCAAATTGGCCCAAAAGACAACTGAGAGAGAAGAGGTTGAAAAGAAGAGTCTGATGGAGAAATACAATATGATAATTGCAGAATATAGTAGGATGTAGCAAAGGAATGTTGAGCTGCAATCTGAAGTAGATAGGTTGAAATATGGGTAGATGGGAGAATCCTTTAGTGCTCTCGGTATCAGAGCATTACCTTCTATTGTAGGATCGGTCCCCCATACTACTCCAATTGTTTCAACTCTGGGGTCCCCCATCCAGGCACCTGCTCTCAGTCCTACACCAAGGCCAGTTGAAGAAGAAGTTGAACATTCTGTGGATCCCACCAAGAAGCAAATGTTGAATAGGATCACAGAATTGTAGGCTGCCTTAAAGGCAAGTGAGGATGATGCAATTGCCAAAAAAAGTGAGGTGGTTGACACAGTTTTGAGGCATCTTAATGAAAAGGTTCATGGTAAATTACCATTTATACATTCTTTGTATTCTTTATTCTTGGATGGAATAAAAAATATCAATAGGGATCGGGAAATAGTTTTTCCTTTGGCTAAGAAATGGATCCCTAGGGCCAACGATCTGGATATTATGTACAAAGCTTCTAGGTTTGATGCGGACAATAGACCCCAGTCATTGAAGCCTACTCAAAACTTTGTAAAATCATTGAGTGGATTCCAGGCCCTACCTGATGATTTTAGTAGAAGAATCAGGGAGCTGATAAAGAGCTTTGATGACTGGAATGGTACATTTTTGCCAGACATTATTGATGCACAAGAAAATGTTAAGACATTGCAATAGTGGCAGGATGGGGCAGAAGAAGTTATCAATGCACAAATCAAATCGATTTGTGATGATTCAAACTATGATTTGCTGGTAAATAGTATGGATAAGATAATTAACACCAGCACATTCTAAGAGGTTTTTGAAATGAAAGTTAATCAAGTTGCAGTGAAGTACACACCTTACAATACTAAGGTGAATGAGGTCGTGAATTTTGGCTGGCCAACGGATGAAGAGTATCAGAGATGGGTGGACAAGTACTTAACCGAAGAGGAGTAAAACAGTGTCTATTACCACATAATGGATGAAGGAATGTTAGACGATGATGCAAACAATTCTGGAGACAGCCACAGGAAATAATCTAAAAATGGATAGGGCATGTGAATAGAATGAGAAGATGTTTGAAATGGAGATAGCCATAAGGAATGCACTGGAGGATGCTAATACACACAAGCGGCCAACTTACCGAGATTATCTATCAAAACATCTATTTATGGCTTAATAGAGCATAATTTCTAGTTTTTTATTGTTGTTAAGCAAAAGACATTTCTCAAAAGATGTGCCCTTTCACAATTTTGATATATTTATATCGGTTTCATAATGTAAAACAGATATAGGCGGATAAGAGAAAGATACAGTAGATAGTTTGCAATGAAACTTTCCTTTAAAAGACTCAAATGCAAGTATGAATTTTGATGAAGTTAATGAAGATGTTTGAACTTGTGGCTTCATCTTGGTATCAGCTGTTTGTGGAATTATACAGTTATCTGGTTGTCTCCATTTTGATGCTTTTTTGTTGTCTAAATTGATATATCAAGCATATAAATATATTCAGTTTATCGATACATATTTGTTGTATTTGTGTGATGTGATTATTTGGTTCTTTCAACTAAATATTAAACCCTTCTAGTCAATCACAGTAATTGAAGAGTACTAATTGGATCGATAAAAAGAATCACATAACTAGGATTTTCATTCTATCTCAAGTAGAGTTTGTCAGTCATTTACTTGCACATTTATACAAGTTATAAACTACATATGTGTGCCAAACACTTTGAATTATTGCCATCATAGTTTACACTTTTATAGATCTTCATTAGACTCCATACACCCAACAAGGCAGTGGTCTCACGCTTTCATCTTTTGGTTTATCCATTTTATTTTTTACATCTGTTAACTGAACATATTCTAATATAATTCAAATATAATTAAAATTAAAAACATCATAAATTAATTATGTAACCACATAAGTCAAATATAATTCTATCAAGAAATTAATATCAAATAGCTAATACAATCACATAACTCATACATTTCAATGTCATTGATCTTCTTCTTCATCCAACTCTTTGTTTGTATCATCCGATCCAGATTCAACATTGTAAGGATTGGTCATATCATCATCATCGTCATTGATATCAATTTTGATAATGTCATCATCCACACAGATATCATCTTCATGAACATTAACTCCTGCATCATCATGATCTAGCTCCTCCTCTTCGACATCTTCATCAAGCACATCATCAACTAACTGTTGATCTTGATCATCATCTACATCATCTTCTATTTCTTCAATATCTTCTTCTTCCACCACATTATACTTTACCGGCCTTCCTCTTGGATCATGTCTAACAACATATGACCAACCCGCTTTACCTGGAACCTCTGAGTAAAATACCTGTTCACATTGGCTTGGAAGAACATAGGGCTCATTTCCAGCTCGCTCAAAATACCTTGTATTAACCATGGTAAATCCATTATCACGTTCAATAATAGTTCTCTCAAGATCATTTTCATTCAATTGTAGCCTATACCATAGGATAACAAACATAACTAATTTGAAGGACTTAAAGTAACACTCAAGTATATCATCCAAAATCCCATAGTATTGATTTTTTGAGACCACTAGATGTATGTCGCTTCTAGATGAAATATTAGTCACCTGGAAGACTGTAGTTATCCCAAAATCACAAGTTTTTTTCGTGTCATCCAACTTTTTGATTCGAAATTTATGACCATTGCACCACATAGCCTTGTGGTGTTTCACTTGCAATATGTCAAACATGTAAAACTTATTGCAATATCATCAGTTGATAAACATATTTATTCTTGGCCGAATGTATGCAAAGAAAAAAAAATCTCAACATATATATACATCAATATAATTGAAAATAATTAAATAATATGGGTGATTAATATATTTATACATATCTGTTTATCTTTTAAACCATATGCTAAATCAATTTCCCTTGGTGTAACATTGGAATCTCCATTACGATGAGCTTCTTTAACCAATGAAGCCACACCTTCCCATGTTAACGCGCAACCAGATTGTTGACATCGTTCAATCCATATCGTCATCCAATCAAGATTGTTTGCGACGTACAAATGTAGTGCATCCCACTCTTGACCAACTATATCAAAAAAAAATGAAATTCACAAACGACGTATAATTAGTTAATTACCACAGTATACAACCTTAATTTATAATTGATGAATATTGAAGATTAATAATTAAATAAGTACAATATACATAAAAACCAAATGTAAAATGTATTATAATTAATCTCCATGACGATATTATAATTACCTGTCACTTTCCTCAATCTACCTTTCCCCATCAGGTACTCCCCTTCGAATTTGTTAATGGAGTTGGGATCCCAAATGCGATCTACATGGATCTTTGTTGCAAACTTAGGAAGATATTCAGTAATGTACACCATGGTCCGGTATACCATGTATCCCTCCACCATAGAACCCTTGGGATGTGCTCTTTGTCTAACCAAAGCCTTCAAAAATTTCAAGTTCCTCTCAACCATCCACATTGACCTTGTGTGTACAGGTCCACACAATTCAATCTTCTCAACTTGGTGTATGAGGTAGTGTTCTTGTGCATTGAAAAATGTCGAAAGTAGACACTTTTGCATTTCACACATTAGACGAGAAATTTTTCTCTTCCAATAATTTATATCTTCTTTATGGATTACTTTAGATGACAACCATCTACAAGTGATTCAAAGCACAAATATATTAACGAGATTTAATAAAAATATACAACAAATTGAACAAATATCGCTACTTACCTCATGTATTTTCCAAGAGCATATATAACTTGTTTGACATTGTTGTCGAAGTTGTCTGGGAGAGATAGAAGTAAAACATACTGCAACAATTATAAAATAATTTTTTCATTAATATTTTTCCAAAAGTAGTAAACATAATACACTGAAAAGTATATGCAGTATACATATATATATATATATAATATACCAGAATAATTACCTTAATGAAGGTATGCCAATCATGCGTTTTCATCCTTGACCCAAATTCACCTTTTTTTGTTATGATATTGTTTATGTTCGTAGCAAATCCTGTAGGAAATCGAATTTTTCGTATGACTTGTTTTATAACATTGTTTTGTTGCTCCCTTGATAACCAAAGAAGGGCACTTATATTAATTTGGTCTCCATCGCTATTTAATTGAATGATATTTTTCATTGCATGACTGGCTTCCTGAATGTCACTACAAATTTTGACAATTTTTTCTTTGTCATACCTTTCATCTAATATTTTTCATAACGTTTATGTCATATTCTTTCCGATATGCATTGTATCAAACAAATGCACAATTTGTAGCTGCTCATAGTAGGGAAACCTACTAAATTGTCTAGGATAACTTTTCATTCCCTGTGGAAGTCGACCATTAATGCCTTGACGACCTTCATGAAGCATATAAGTTAAACAAATTAACAACGACAATCATTGTCAATTACAGTATGAGTAAACACAACACAATATAAAAATATAAATTCAAAACATATCATAAATGATAGATAAACAATTTGATCCAATGTATAACCTTGACGATTAATTCTATTATATTCCACCTTTCATAGGCGAGGTGTCATTCTTCGTGGTTTTGATGTAGTCTCTTATTTCCCATTGAAAATAAGTTTTTCAGTAGTTCGATACTTATGATTTCTGTGGAGGAAGTGCCTATACTCATCAAACACCTGATTTCATAAACTTGTTGAATGACAAGATTTCATCTTTGGACCACAAATTTTTTCTTTGTTTGAAGACCTGCAAATCATATATAATTGGATTAAATATGTCAATTTTTATAATTATATATAATGAATAGATTACTTTAAAAACATGTATGATATCTACTTCATAAAATTAAATATCGTTAAAGTCATGCAGTCGAATGTTATAACATACCAGAAAAATGTGTTAGCCCTTGGGCATCATGAATTGTCCATACAAGCATTGCATGGAATTAAAAAAAAAATTGTCCTATTGGTCTAGATACGTCATACATAGTGACACCATTCCATAACTTTAGTAACTCATCGATAAGAGGCTCAATATATACATTCATATATTTAACTTGGTACTTACCTAGTTGAATGAACATAAACATTACATAATTATTATAACCATTTTACTGCAATATATATAAATTCATATACATGACTATTAAATGAAAAAACATAAAAGTCATTATGCAACAAATAAGACAAATGAGATGCTACTACGTTAAAGAAAATTGATATAAACAAATACCTGGAACAATCATTGCCAACATTATGTGCTCCCTTTTTATTGACATCCATGGAGGAATGTTATTGTTGATAACAAAAACAGGCCACACCGAGTAAATAGATCTCAGCTCTCCAAATGGATTGACATCGTCCGCTGCCAATGAAAGCCTGAGATTATGAAGTTTTTCTTTAAAGTGTGGTCATTTTTCTTCCATGTCCCTAAATGCAAAACCATCCGCAGGCATTCGAAGAATCTCATCTCCACTTCTATTACATGCATGGTAATCCATAAATTATGCTAAGCTTTCGCACCTAAATAATTGTTGCATACGTGAAATAATGGGAATATAACGAAGAACCTTGCAAGGCACCTTTTTTGTTAGTTGATTTGTTTGATATCTACTAATATGACATTCTGGGCATTTTGTTGCAAATTCATATTGTTTATGATATGTAATATGATCATTGGGACATGCATCTATTGTTTGATACTCCATTCCAATATCTTTCATAATGCCAGATAAATCTCAGTATAAGCGAGGTAAAATATTTGGTAACAAAAATTCACCAATCAATCTACAACAAAAAATAATTTCTTAATATAAAAAATATTAATGGTACATACTTCATCCTTTATTTACTAGCGATGAACTAACAACAATTAAAATAGATGAAAAAAGATGACATATATGACATACCTTAACATCCGTGAGATTGCTATGTTGGATAAACCATTCATAGCCTTCAAGTTCACCAGCAACAATACAGCAGAGAGAAGGGTTGTTTGGGAGCCTTCATAAAGGGGCTCGTATGCCTTCTCAAGTATAAGCAAATCATGAACATCATCAAAGTCATCTCAATCAATATGATCAGATGTGCCACTACATGTGTCATGGATCAATGTATTTGTACCATCATCTTCAATTCTGTTTTCTGGAGTATGATCATCTTCTTCCATAGGATCATTAACTTCATCTTCGATATTCACAGCTCCATGTTCCTTCGCTTGCAAAACCACATTCTTCGGGCCGTGATAATTCATATCGTGTTCCCTAGGGCGCCCCACCTTTATAATAATGACAGACACAAATAAACCATGATAATGATCAAGTGATTTTATATATATATATATATATATATATATATATATCAAATGTTAAAACAATATAAACATTTACAAATTCAATCAATATAAACACATATAATGAACAACTTACCAATGGACGATAATCATGCCCCCTTCAACGTAACCATGTTGCCTACAATGTTTCTCAGCTGTTGTGATTAAAAGTCTTCTCGTCTTTAAACCCTTGCAATTATTGCAAGGACAATAACATTTCCCATCACCCTTTTTTTTCAATATAGCCCACAATCTAGCAATTGTCTCTTCATTTTGTTCTGGACTAATATTATCTGACATGATTTTTCTTTACCAAGGTTGAATATTTAGATCTTCAAAAAATATCAAACTCACACTCCAATAATTTTTAATCATACACAGGCGACAAAATATAATAATTGTGATATTTTACACCAAAAAAATTTGCCATGCAACCACTCCTGCAAAAGAGAAGATAGTCTGAAGTTAATGACCCCAAAAAACACTTTCAAATGCTAATTCCAAAAATTATTAAATTCTAATTTTACTATGATTTCCAACTGTTAGACTCCTAAAATCATAATATTGAACTTGCACAAAAAAATATAGAAATGAAATTCTCAAAATGCAGCTAATAGGCCTCAACAATTAAGGCCTACTCAAGACTTTGTGAAGTCACTGCAAAGTTTTCAGGCCTTACTTGATGATTTCAACAGGAGGATTAAAGAGTTGGTAAAGAGTTTTGATGACTGGAGTGACACATCTTTACCAAATATTGTAGATGCCCAAGGAAATAGTAGATCACTGCAGCAATGGCAGGACAGGGTAGATGAAATCATCAATGCACAAATCAAATTGATTTGTGATGACTCAGATTATGACATGTTGATGAGTAGTATGGATAAAATCATTAACACTAGCACACTTTTGGAATCTTTTGAAAGAGAGGCGAATCAAGTAGCAGTAAAGTATACATCTTACAGTGCCTAGGTAAATGAGGTGGTAAATTTTAATTGGCCAATAGATGAGGAATATCAAGGATGGGTAAAAAAGTACTTAACTGAACAAGAATAAGACAAAGTCTACAACCGGCATTTAACAGCTCAGTGGTTATGGTTATAACAAATTTTGGTTGTCTTAGTGGCAGTTTTGGTGCAAGATTTCAAAGTTTGGCAAATACAACAGTTATTCTCCAATGGACAGGATGAACAAGAAGATTCTTCAGAGACTTAGCTGTTGTAACCAATTTTTGAAATATCATAAGGCGGTCCAAGTGACCAGTGAGAGGTGTATTTTTGGTCCGATGCTTGTTGCTCCTTCATTTTCCCTATAAAAAGGATTTCAAGACCAGAAATATGGGTTAGCAAGTTAGATATCTTTAGTTCGAGTCTAACTGAAGTTGCAGAGCGAATTTGTAAAGAGTCTGATATTATGTGAAGATACTATTCTTAGGTTTGTTGTCATTTTATTGTAGGTTTTAGTTTCAAGGGTACTTAATTTTCAAGATAGTATTAACATTTGAATGAAAATTACTCATTTCAAGGTCATGTATCTCCATTGTATGAATATATTATTATCTTGAATAAAATGATCAAGGGTTATTATGTTCATCTCACTATTATAGTGTGTGTAATTCTCATTTTGGCTTTAATTCAATGAATTAATTAAAATGCTTGAGTGAGGTTATAGGTGACTATGTTCATATAAGGATTTGATAAGTAGTATTGGGTTAGAATATAGATTGATGGTATTGTAAGGCAATATTATCTGAGATTTTATATGCTATGTGTCTAGAAGATAAACTTGGTTACAGTAAGAAAACAACCAACACCTTTGATATTATCTAGCTATGGCTCCCAAATCTATTGCAAATTGATCATTAGGGTTAAAATTGAAACCTTGCAAATATAATCTTTGTCCAAATCCATCAAGAATTTTTCATCAGTTATAAACAATTCCCTTATAAAGAATTTGTGAAGCTAGGTCTAAAATCTGGAAATGAAATTCTAAAAATGCACAAAACTAAAAATGAAATCTAATGAGATGTTTTAAAATATGATCTTCAAACCTGGAAGTACAAATCTCACTTTACAAATGAATTCTGGAAAAAGACAATGACTACCCTCAACCTGGCGATATCTTCTTGAGTTTCTTCTGATTTTCCCCAAGAAAACCATCGAGCAAAACACTGTCGTAATAAATAGTCGAGCTCATTTCAATTTATGTCCGCCACAATTAAATTTTGCAGGTCCGTCGCAATTTCGGTGAAAGATCTTCCTCGAAACGTAGGCGAAAAAATGGTTCATCGAAAATCTAACAAACGTCGGGGATAAAAATTTTTTTAAAAATGAAACACAAGTGCCCGACGATACATTTGATTATATAGCTTTCGTCAGAAGGTTTCGTCAAAAATTGGGGTCAAATGAGTTATTGATCAAGGAAATTGATGTCATGTTAGGATGTTGGAATGACAAGTTGTTGTCGGATGAGAAACCACAATAATCTGGAAAAACGTAGAGTAAGGTGTTGTAGAGTATGTAGCAAGTTATTGTCTGGTGTGCCCGGAAATGAGGACAGGATGTCATCATTGGTAGGACATATGTACTCTCTTGAGATTCTAGAGGGAGAGTGGTAGAACACAAGACAGATCAATTTGTCTATGTCGGTAAAACTGGCATAACGTTCTGGTGGACAAACTCATCAAAGTAACCAACGCCAATTGGGAACTTGATTTATAGGATTTTGGACCTAAATAATATATTTTGAGAAGTAGTTGCTTAGTATTCCTAAGAAGGTTATCTCAGTTATGAATGAGAAAATAATGATAGGATTATGTAAACCATGATCATACTATGAAATATTCAATTGAGTGAATGTGCAATATATTATTATAAAAAAATGAGAAAAAGTGGTAAATCTTGAATGATTTATAAACTTCTAGAATTGAGATTTGGACCATTATTTAGAAAGGAAGGTTGGAAACTCTATTAGGCTAAAAAAGGCTTAGAAATAGGGTCAACCATAGACTTGATAGATTGTTAAAAAGGAGTAATAGATTGAAGAGATCGATGAGACTTTGTCGATACAAAGCTTAAGTATAAATTAGTATCAGAATTTGACAGGTGTCCAAGAGCAATGTTATCCTCAAGATGGACAAGTAATCTAGAACAATACTTTATGGTAAGAAAAAAAATGGATGTGTAAGTGACAGACGGATTCGATTTTCTAAATTGTCTAAAATTATAAATACCAACGGGAAAGGATGGGACCCACGGTGTAGTGTATAATGCATTGACATTCCTTATCTGTTTGGATTATACTAAGGATAAATTCATGGGCCAATGATTTTTTATCACTATGTTTTAGGTGTTATGTATAGTTACAATTTTACCTAGGATGTACATACGAAGTAATATGATAATATAATAAAACTCTTTGGGAGAGTAAGTATGTGTGCGGCATACAATTTTTCCCTATGCATAAGCGAGGGCAATCGCTGCAAAGTCCAAGAAGGGAAAGGTTGCAAAGAGGGATGCTACATAGGATGAATGTTTTATAAATCTTAAGTATTTTGAGAATAGTAAGTAAAACTTTGTTTGACTTTATCTATGTGTAAAATGCTATAGATCATCAAGGATGATGATTCACAAGAGGGGAAGTATGTTACACCCCAATTGTGTAGTTACTATTTACTATTACTACATAAGTTAAATATGAATGTAATGTGAATTCTAGAGATCAATAAATTGTGCTTCTTATTATCAATGTGAAGGTTATCTCATTTGATATTATCTCATTTCATGTCATCTCAATTGATGGTATTTCATGGGGAAATATTGCATATATGTGAATGGGTGGTTATTGAATTATTATTCTAACTTTGGAGAAGTTCTGTGTATATTGCATATGTTGTGAACAATTAACTGTCGTGAGCATATGTTAGTGGATGCAGGGTTATGTTCCATTCCTCCAGGCGAAGGGGAAATATCACTCAGGAGAAGATCTTGGTCAACTAACCGGTAAAAGTAAACTATCTGAGCATACACACACCACATTAGAATGATTGAGTTGAGTCAGTTTATGGAAGTTGGCAAGTCATCCTTAGTTGATGTGTTCACACTAGTAGAGTCTTGTTTACTTTTGTGTGTATTGTTGGGTGATGTTTATTTATTCGAATTTTGGAAATCTTTCTTGTACTATTACGATTATATTGATAAGTGGGACGTACATGTGGGTGTATATATATACACATGTGTCAATAGGATCTAAATGACATGTATATGCACATATATAGATGCACTACACGTAGTTATTTATCAATATGATAGTAATAATGAATGATTATATGTGAATCGAATGTGAACATATATATATATGATGGACATGCTCATACGGATGCATCGATATAGATATACCTACATATATGTGTACATAGAGATATATACTTTTATACATATGTATATATGCATACATTTGATATATTGTGATTATATGCAAATAGTATCTTGATTGTTCAAATATATATATATCAAATGTATACTTGTCTAAATATTGTATAGATATTTACATTGATAGTTAATGATATATATATGTAAATATATATTAGTGTTGCATATGTATATATATATACATATACATATATATTCATATTTATATATATGTATTCATATTTATATATATATGTATATGATATATTATATATATATATATATATATATTTAAACATACTATATATATTATTTATCGACTATCATTTACTTTAGTAGAAGCCAATTTATAAAGGTTGATTATAGTCAATAATGACTATGATTTTGCAAGCCGTATGAAAGTTGTTTATGATTGTTTTGTGAATCCGATTATCACTCAAACTATCACGCGATATAAGACATTTGTATTGCATTTGATGGTGTTGTCTTGTGTTGATATTTAAACATAGACTTGGTCAATTCCTTTGATAAGATTAACCTTGACTTTGTCAAACATATTTAATGCCTTAGTCATCTCATCCTCAAAACAAGTCAATGGATTCTTCTTGTTACGAATTGGTAATTGACTATTTCTTTTGGCAAGGAAACTGTGCCAAACAAGAAGGACAGAGGATGGATTTGGCGCCACCTCTGGAAACCCAGTTGCTATAGATGTCTTTCTTGAGATAATTTGAATTGAGCATATGCAGATTGAATAAGTCTTGTGATTGTTGTCCATGTTGCAAGTCAACCTATAGGTGATTTTTTTGAGTATGAACTTAGGAAGTTGCCACCTTTTTGTTGAGTTTCATGTGTTGCTTTGCATGGATCTTGTTGTCCATTAGCATGCCTAAACTATAGGCTATGAGGTTGCTAGACTGCTCTATAAATAGCTGAGCCATTTCATTAGTAGGGACGCATTCTTTTCCAAGATTACGCATCATTGCAATTCCTTATTTCTGCACTATTTCCAACCATACTATGTTTTATATTGTGAGTGAGAAAGAGTGAGAGTTCTATTTTGTTGAAAGGAAAATTGTTGTTTGAGAGAAGTGAGCTATCAACTTGTGAGATAGAGTTCTTTGTGACATTCTTGAGAAGTTGATTTTCAAGCTTGTCAATGTTGGAGGGGACTGCATTGCTATCATTTATTTGGATAAGTGATAACATGCATGAGGATCTCTTCTTCTTTGCTATTTACTTATGAATGATATGTATTTCATGAATGCTTGAGTTGTCTTTTCCAATGTGTGCACTAGAGAAATTAGAGTGTCTTTGTAAAGGAAATTGAAGCTTTTAAGTTGTTTTCATGTTGTGCTTGTAAGTACTCCATAATAAGAGTTTGGTGCATATCATAGATATTATATATTAGGCGTGATTGAACATAAGAGGCACTTGTGATACACTTAGCTAAGTTATTGATTTAACTAAGAAAGCTTGTGTTTACTCCTAAGATAGTTAATCCAGTATGGGAGGGAGCTTGTGTACTTGTTAAGTAGGTTTATTCCAAGTAGATTAAAATGGTGATAGGTTAATCTTGAATGACAGAATATCCATTGAAGGAAACACCTATGTGTAGTTTAAGATAGTCTTAAGTCAAATTAGTCTTGAGTAGTGTATGTGATAGATGACTCTCAGTAGGAATACTGAATGTACCACTTTGGCCAAAGTAGTGGGAATGTCTGAGACTCCACTTTAGATAGTGTGATTGTCAAGACTCCACTATCAGTTCACTGTGATCTAATATTACATGCTAGTTCGAGATTGTGGCATTACAAGTTCTAGTTATGTAGGACACATCACTATGCTCAGTTGGTTGTCGTTATTGGTTACTCTACCAATCTCTTTGTCGAAGGGAAGGGTCATCTATTGAATGATAGATATGTGAGGGGCTGCATTAAGAATCTGTGGTTGGCAAAAAAAATCTTGAATGATGCTTCTCCTCCATAGCAGGTGACAGAAGAACCAAGATTTGAAAGGAAGGATCTTGGACTGTCTTACAGCTATTTGTTCTAAAGCTCATTGGAGCTATGTATGTAAATGTATGTATTCTTGTATTGTTGTAAAGTTTGTGAAGTTATTGTAATGAAATGGAATCTTTATTGTAATTTGATATGGCATCATGTTCGTATATTCTCAATAAAGAAAGGAAAAAAATTATTGCAATGGCTTGTTACATAGTTTATTTACTCATAAAGAAAAACTTGGGCATTTTTACTGCATTGAAGGGTTGGTATGTTACATTTTCTCACACTATTTTCACTTGAATTTTAGTGCACTTGGACCTCTCCAAGGAACTTCCTACTAATATGATTTTGAATGTTGTTGGTCTTTCCTAGACCCAACTGTTGGATTATGAAGAACTTCCCTTCCAATGTAGGAGATGTTTTGAAACAAGTCGTGGTTGCAACATGTCACATCAAAAGTAAATCTGCTAAAAAACAAGCTTCGTGGTGGAAAGACGCCCTGTCAAAGCCCCCTGCACTTGGGCAAAAAATAATTGATTTTGTTGCTTCATTACCAACTCCTTCAACAAAACCCAATGTGAAGATTGTCACACTCCCACAAAATCAAAAAGCAAACAAGTTTGGGACTTATGCCTTCTCAAAGCCCCCTCCACTTGGGCAAAAATTTGCTTTGTCGATGGCTCCAGTAGCAAAATCTAAAGAGAAGAGTCAGAAATCAAACAAGTTTGTTAATCATGAAGAAGCTATGGAACAAAAAACTTCATCTTTTGTGATGGATTCGGTGCACAACCATTTGACAATTGTGCAAAAAGTCTTATTTCAAATTGTCTCCCTATTCACATTGAAGGGGATTAGCTTGTAGCCTATATGGCACTTTTGCTTTGTTTGCTACCAGTTGATGTTGCCTAGCTTTTCTTTTGTAATTTCCTCTTTACATATTAATATATTATATATAGGCTTTACGCCTTTTTCCTAAAAAAAACCTTCAACTAACTTTATCTAAATTATCACTAATTCCTTTGCTCATTGTTAACATGAAAGCCTAACTATCTCTTTTACTCCTCCCTAAACATCTTATTTTATTTCATCCATTTTGAGGGCATTCATGTTTTTCAAACCTACATGTCCTCTTGAGGGGGCATCCTTATACCAATTCAATCCTAAAATCACAATCTCAATGCTTGGGACATGTTATCTCTCATCAAACTAAATACCTATATCTACTTTCTTTGAAGTATCATTACTTCACAACACTATTTCAAAGAAGGAAAAAATGCAAACACTTAATTCTTACCACCTTATAGTGTCACACCTAACATTGCATCTTAATACCATGTCAACATTTCCCCATTTCTTGTTAATTCGTCTTTCCATTTACCACCACTAATTAATTAAATAATTCCAATACCATGGCAATATATCCCTATTTTCTTGTTAATTCCTCTTTTCATATTATTTAGTTAATTAGTCTAATACTCATTTATTTATTCTAAAAAAATATGTCCACTTATTTCTCCATAACTAATAAAAATTTAATAATCCATTATATTCCATCATAACTTCTTCATATTACATTCTATTTTTAACTGATGCACAACTAATTAGTCAAAATAAATAAATAGAAATGACTAATTATCCTCCCTCATTTTAGAACCCACTAAGGAGCCATCATAACTTCGTCTTGACTATTCTTAATCAACAAATATTCTATATTCATCTCAATCAATCTCTATCATTAATTAAAGATAAAATCATCACCATTCACATCCACAAGCAAATAAAAGAAAAAAGGCATGATCTTCAAATCTTGATAGATAGTAATTGCAAAAATATTACAAGAGTCCTTGAGCAACCACATCTATTGCATCTTGAATAAATCAACTTCAACAAAGAGGGTTTTACATTAGTAAAATTGGTATGTATTCATCTTATTTGAACACTCTTTAGCTCGATCAAATATATGGTTTAATTTAGAATAGAGGGTTTAATATTATTTTAATCTCGTTGCATGTTCTAAATCTTGCATATACACCCATATGTATTTCCAAGAGGGTTTTACATTAGTAAAATTGGTATGTATTCATCTTATTTGAACACTATTTAGCTCGATCAAATATATGGTTTAATTTAGAATAGAGGGTTTAATATTATTTTAATCTCGTTGCATGTTCTAAATCTTGCATATACACCCATATATATTTCCAAGTATTGCCTCGTGTTTAAGGTGTTTACCTTCCAAAAGTGACCTACAAAAGATGTCATGAATCACAAACATGAAGGAATACATTATGGTTGTCCCTTTCTAGTCTCATTTGTAGACCCCATCCTCATAATAAGATTATCCAAGATCCCTAAAATGTGCCAATGATCCCTCCCAAATATAACATTTTTGCAAATTTCACATTACTCCACACAAAACTAGCAAACACACAACATTGTGAATTCTACCTCCAAAATAAATATATTAGATCTCATCAAAAGACAAAAATAATATATTACATATACAAATTCAAAAGTCACTGAAATTAACTAAGGAAAGTTTCATAGTTCCCAATTAAAAAGAAAATCATAACTTGATGAATCATTATCAATCTCAAATATTATACATCACAATTGCATCAGTGGATGTTAATCATGTGGTTTTTGCTTCCAGGACTCATTGGTAACTTTGCAAAATTGTTGATCCATGGGTATTAACTCTAAATCGTGACATTTCCAAAAAATGAAAACAAAAGCCTAAATATTTTTTCATTCACAAAAGGAGCAAAAAAATGCAAAATGAGCAATTGAAGGTAGCAAGAGTTAAAGCATCCACGGTTTGCAATTGCATAATTGAGTTGCAACCACTAACAAATTGCAAATTTCTCTTGGTGCTCATGGTTAATGTTGAGGACTATCTACAACATGAATAGATTTGATAAAAAAATAATAATAATTACAATATGGTGCGACATGTTAGATACATAAAAATTGCCATCATGTGCAAATCAATGCATTTATGCAATTGATTATAGAATATTTCAATTGTCTTCCTCAATAAAATTAATGTATTACAAATGCAAGGATGTTTTTGATAAAGTAAGCAGCATTTACAAGGTGTCGTACCCTGTAAATGTTGCTTACTTTATCAAAAACATCCTTACATTTGTAATACATTAATTTTAATATATTACAAATGAAAGGATGTTATATATATAAATGCAAATGCAAGGATGTTATATATATATATAGTCTTCCTCAATAAAATTAATATATTACAAATGTTCCAAAGATGTTTTTATGATATTGTAGGCACTTTTTTTTTAATTGATAATCCATTACTAAAGAAAAAACAAATTACACAATGAGTTCGCAAGGCTCAACTATGGGTGACCACAACAATGAGACAAGATCATCCAGTTAATTGAAGAAGATTAACAAATTGTATCCCAACATACAAAACTAAAGGAAGAATCAACATAAAAAACATCATGCGATCAGAAAAGGCCCATCCCAAGTCTTGAGCAACAACATTCAACAGTTATTGTTACAACTTTCACTATAGTTGTCAATTTGAAAAGCCCGCACCAATGGTGAGACAACAGAGATATTGTCATTCTCCCTAACCACCTCTAGGTTAGGACCATTTAAGCATTTATCTTTCTTTTTGAGACCCACATCTTCTAGGAGATTCTCAAACTTAAAGTTTTTGTTAAGCTTTTCTTGAAACTGCATATATTGTTTAAAGAACTTGTCATCAGGTTGTTTGGGATCATGAGGCCAGAACTTAACAAAAATTTATATCTTATCTCTTAACATAGGATTGTCCTTCATGAATTTCATGAACTTGTCTTAAGATATCTCAATCATCATAGTAACATGCATCACAACATGATAAAGAATGAGTCTTCTAACAAACTCCGAAAGATGTCTCCTCTTGCCCTGAAATATATCATCATTTCTCAATTTCCGTAAGAGCCAAATAACCTCAGTGGTTAAAACAAACCAAAAGGAATTGCATTTTACTATTAAGCCCTTCAACATAGCCAAATAGGGTTTCATACCAAGAGAAATTACCCCTATTATCCTAGCCACTAAGATAATATAAAAAGGACCAAACACTTTGGCAAAATCACAATAAAAAAAGATATGGTCAACATATCCAAGCACATTATAAAAACTAAAATTCCTCTTAATATGGTCAAACTTAAACGATACATACCCACATGAAACCTCTTAAGTAAAAAAAGCCATTTAAAACAAGTGCTTTTGGGTTCAAGAAGTCTAGACCAACAACCACTAACCACTAAAATCTTTGACCCATTGACTAGGACAAAGCTCAAGATTCCATCTCAAATTCACATGATCAATGACCTACAAGGAATCAATTAACTTTTTGTAAATGCTTTTGGTGTTGATCTTCAAGAAGTGGATCCATCCACAAAAAAAATCCATATATTTCAAAATCAAAGCAAAGTTTTAATGGGGGAGTTCATTTTGCATGATTTATTAAGCACAAAGTATGTTCTTTTATGAGATTGAGGCAACCCAAAGTTCTTGCTAAGCCCCTACCAATCTCTCAGATAAGCTTTATCAAGAATGTCATTGAAATCAATAACCCCTATGCTATTACAACACTTAACAAAACATCCTTGTAAGAGAGCAAGAGGTTTACTATTCCACTAGAGATTCCACCGCACAAATCTAATGCTACGAATCTTGTTATCCTTTTTATAAGCATTAGCACCTTTAACCTGACTTCTCACAACTTTCCAAGCTTTCCAAATACTCCTAAACACATTAGAGTTAGAGGGAATGATAGAGAACCTACCAAAGAGTATGTCATGGGGATCTAGCCCTTTCCACTAATTAGCCTTCTTTTTTTTACAACACTTTGAATATTGTTTTTTATAAGGATTTTCTCAAGTTTATCTCCAATAAAGCCATTAATTATCCATTTTGTTGCAAGTGCAACAACTTGGATTTCAAATTCTTTAAGCCCAGACCACCTTGCTTTTTATCCATACAAAACCATTGCCAATTGACTACAATTTTCTTCTTATTACCCTTCCCATTAGACCAATTTCCTAATGATTTTCTAGATATCAATAATATTATAACTTATGACGAGCCAAACAAAAGCATAGAAAATTTTGTAAGAGGACAAAAGTTTCTAACAAACTTGAAATATGTTACCATTGACAAGTATTATCCATTCCTAGTGGATAATTTTTCATCCATCTTCTCACATATCCAATTCCACATGCCCTTAAGAGGACTAATGGAAAAAGGTATGACAAGATATCTAATCACCCTCCCCCGCCACCACCACATATCATTTTGTTTGTTAAACCACATTGAAGGAGTGTCTTGTCAATTGAATAGAGTAGAGTAGATTTACTCTTGAGAGATTTAGCACCAAAAGCCATACATAAGAGATTAAACATACTTTTCATATTATCAAAATTGTTCTCTTCTATCTCCATAAAAAGTGCAATATCATCTACAATTTGTATATTCATATATAAGAGATTAAACATACTTTTCATATTATCAAAATTGTTCTCTTCTATCTCCATAAAAAGTGCAATATCATCTACAATTTGTATATTCAATAAATAATCATTATTTGGAAGAATAAACCTTTTTTACTTTTCACCGGCATTACTAGTTCTCAATAGATAGTACAAGGCATCAAAAGCGATCACAAACAACCTGAGAGCAAGAGGGCAACCTTGCCTAATTGACCTCTATGGGGAGAAAGGTTCGGTGAGGGATCCATTGACATTAATTTGTGTAGAAGCATCTTTAAATAAAACCTTGATCATGTGACAAAAATTAGGGGGGAACCCAAAGACCTTCAATGTCATATTAATGAATGTTCATTCAACCGTATCGTAAGCTTTCCCAAAATCCAATCCAACGGAAGCATGCCAACATTCTGACCAGTGTTCTTAGAAAGAGGTAAAGCATCCATAATCTACAATTGCAGAGTTGAGTTGCAAACACTAACAGAATGGAAATTTCTCTCGGTGCCCATGGTTCGTGTTGAGGACTCTGACTTTGACAGAGTTTTGAATTGCAATACCGTGCACCATGTTAATACATAAAAATTGCCATCATGTGCAAATCAAAGCATCTATGTAGTTGATTATATAACATTCAAATCGTCTTCCTAATAAAATCGATATATTGAAGATGCAAGGATGTATTTATGATTTTAAATATATACCTTACATTATATTTGATATTCGTTTGTGTTATTTATTTATAGACTATAGTCTTTAAGTTTGAAATTTCAATGTTTTGTATTTCACTTTTTATATTCTTTTATTTGAGCAAATTATATGTGTGTGTGTGTGTAGCGTCTCCAAGTACATGTATCCTATTCTTCCAAAAAATGACTTACAAATACTGGTAATTTCTTTACCATTCACAGAGATAATGGATATATACCATCCTATTGAAAGCTGGATCACTATCACTTACAACTAAGAATACAATTGAAACAAGTAGCACCTTGATACGTCAACCAATGCGTAAGAAATACATATTATAGAGCATAAACATGATTTTTTTTAAACAAACCACACTTCCAGGCATATTTGCAGGTAGAGGCATATGATGAACAGGCGAAACTCATAAGTAGAATATAGGAAAACATCCAGAATTTATCTAACACATGAAGGATGTATGAAATACAAGCATAGCTCAAAAATAAAAGTTGCACTGTGCACCTTTGAATGAAAACATGAGCACAATGTATAATGTTATTTAAGAACCCTAGAAAACCTGTAATAGTAACAATTTTCTTTGATTTTCAAGGAATTTTGCTTGGACCATCAAATATATTAATCCAGGCCTTGCAAAGAGCTACTAGTAGGACATCATATGGCTGCCATTCTGACAAATTAGAAGTTGAATATGTAGTTGTATCGTTTAATACTCCCAGCCACTCTTAAGGTCATAATGTAATTAGATGAAAGAAAAAAATTAACCTTTTGAACAGAACTTAAGTGGCATCAAGAGAATGAACTTTAACTATAACCTTCATTAAAATCAATCTTTCAAATAGAATTTAAATAGCATCAAGAGAATGAACTTAAGTATAACCTTCATTAATATCAAACTTTCAAATAGAATTTTAATAGTTTAAAAAGAATGTATTAGGTATGATTATATTCAAAGACAAAAGTCACGAGTGACTCTTGCTATTTTAACAAGCTTTGTAGTTGCGTTCTTTTTAGTTACAAATCAGAAAGAAGACACGTGTATCTCTAAATGTCATGCTAGTCTAAGGCTCTATGAAATTTTATACATTAATACCTCCTCGACATCTGAACATGTCAGAGCCCATGTACTTGTACCTTCAGGTTTTCCTTGATATGCTCCATTCTTCTGGTGGATAGATGAATAACAGGTAAGGTCCACAGCAGATTTTGGTCATTCTCATAGGACTTCAAATAAATTGTCAACAACAACAATAGCAAAAGCCTAATATTTTTATGAGACCCATAGGCAATAATAGGTTAATAACAAAAGTAACATGTGATGTACTGTGTACTTGAAGACACAGCATACTGTTTATTTGAATGATGAGTTTTACAGGTCCTAACACAAAATTCGTTGTTGTTAACTCAAACCAAGGATTTGGAAACCTGAATTAGTTCCAGTGGATTTTATAATTTTAAATTTATGTTTCAGTTTCTAAGTTTGATGCTTTCAGTTTTAACTTTACAGTACCAATTTTTTGGGGTCCGCACCCATATAACCTTGGTTGATTTTATTGAACAGACCACTATAACAAATAATATTAAATAAAAAAATAGTAATTTCAAGAAAGCCAAAACTCTTCCAAGCTCAAAATCATTCTTCATATTGGGCAGCAGTGATGAGCATCTATCTAAACGTTTTGATCTTCAACCACACTTCTTCACACTACACAATATTCTTCAGCCAAAGAAAGTACCAAGCATGCAGCTCAAATATATTTTTAAAATAAAGAATCAATACTTACAGTGTGTCAATAATTATAATACCATAATTTGTTTATTGCACCTTTATGATACAAGGGGATATTCCCCCCTTTAAAACTCAAAGCCAAATTAAATTTTAAATCCAACAATACACATAGCAAGTCTACTTTTTATGCAGAGTACACACACATATGCATGCTTCCATGAGAAAAATATAATAGCCTCCCTAAAATTTGAAGACTCAAGTCTACACATGGTTTTTTGACCTATTATTGAATATTGCGAATTCTCGAATAGAAATCTTTAAGGATGGAAATTCTTCTATCTTATAAAAATAATAAAGATAAATATGTTTATTTTTATATTTGTGAGAATTTTACTACTGGGAGTATATTTACTACTCAAGTCATCACCATGATGACTATTTTTCATTAGTAGCATTTTTCTCTTTCATTTTTAACTCACGATATACATCAGTTAATAATCAACGACAAAGGGACCCACAAAGCACACATGCATCTCTAAGCATTTTTTTGTAGGAGAAAAGGAATAGTATATATAATCCTCCAACTTTGGGTTCTGACCTCTTTCCCCATTGGCAAAGCCAAATATTGTCATTGGCTGTAAAGTCCCCTCTTCAAAATTGAATTTGAGCCCCCAAAACTCCATTACTAAACAAATATTGGCAGGATGTACAAACAGATACATTTTATTAAATTGTTGTATTCTCTTTTGAGTTTTGCAGAGCAAACAGCAGATGAATCAGATAACAATGGGCTCTCCTTAGCGGTTTACTAAACAAATATTGGCAGGATGTACGTACAGATACATTTTATTATATTGCTGTATTCTCTTTTGAGTTTTGCAGAGCAAACGGCAGATGAATCAGATAACAATGGGCTCTCCTTAGCAGTTATTACCATATTTTTCCAGTCCTCATCTTGGACTATGCAAATCTGTAGAACATTTCCCACTCCCAACTGTCAAATTTTCTTAAAACTAATCGCAGAATTCATGGGAGTCGCCATCACATACAGCTCTTCAATGAAATTGCAATTTTATGAAATAAAAAGGAATCAGCAAATTAGAAGACAAATTGCAGTAGTTAAGGCAGCTACTAATATTATAAAATGAAAACTAAAATTGAAGTTTATTTTCAATAATTTCAAGGGACATGTGAAGAGTGCCTATTGGACAAATAAGGTATTTAAGAGATATCAAGCAAGGAGAAGGAGCATAATTGAGAAAATATTTATTATCTCATTTCTACTCCTTGTAGAGCATGGAACTACGGTTCAATTAACCTGGGGATGAAACCCCTCTAGGTCTGGAATTGGAGGCCGAAAATCCTCAATTCCTTAGAGAGATTTCACACAGAGATCACCATAGTGCAAATCTGATCAATCTCAGTTTGAATTAAAATATCCTTTCAACTAGCAGCAGGTTATGGCATTCTAAAGTGAATATAAGGCAGATTTGGAGAAGTTTCAAAGGCATTTCATTAAGAAGTCAATCGCTACACACTCAAAGAGAAATTAGTGGCCACTGCAGCAGATAAATTACGACTTTTCTGAGCTACATTATAAACATTATATGATATATCTGAATTAGAAAATGATTTGTTAAACTGCAATTCCTGGGTCAATTTCATATTTATGTTTATCTGTGCAAATTAACATGAGCTAGGGTTTATTATATTTTTTTTAAATTAAACGGGATATAACATTGGCATGATATTGTTCTACATAAGAAGAGGAATACAGGGGAACTAAGGTACTCACTTGACTGCCTATTGATCTCATCCTTTTTCAGTATCTATACATCTGTCATCATTTAGCAAACTGAGTTTCCCAACGCAATTATGAGCTAAGTTTTGATTGAATTCATAGAGGTTCACCCAACTGCTTATAGATTTTGCAGAATTCTGATACCTTCAAGAAGTAGGCAATTTGCTACTCTAGGCTCTTTTGCATGCCAAATTCTATCTTTTGTTTGGTATCTGCAAGTCTTGAACTCTATCTTGTGTTTATATCTGCCAGTCCCACACTAATCTGACAAATTCTATAATCTACATTGTGTCCTTACCATATATACAGCATTCATATGGTTCTAAAACTTACTTTCATTATATGGAAGCCATCTATAGTTCAGCCTCTTTTTTATGAGAAACAGTTCCATACTCGGGTACTTCAGTTCCATATTCTTTCATCAAATTCTTACATTCAGGCAGTTCCTCCTTTCACTGTAAAATATGGAAAAGTGTTCTAAGTACAAGCAAAAAAAATAAAAGCATGCAACAAGGCAAGGAGATTTCAAGAGTTTACACAGATTACTAAGTTTTTACCTCTACTAAACCAGTGACCATGTTCTTCCATCACATGCCTTCAGGCACTCCCCCTTTTAATATAATGTTGCCAAATGCTCTATGTATGAGCAAGATAAAAGGTTGAAACAGAGCAAGAAGATTTCAAGAGTTTACATAGCCTGCTGAGTTTTCCCATACCAAACCAGTGACTAGATTGACACCAAGGCTAAGCTCAATTAAAAGCTTTCCCTACACAAGAATAATCCTCCATAGGAATTCATCTTCAAACCCTATATGAAGAAGCAGAATTCACCTGTGCAGAAACAACTGCAGAACTCCAAGTCCTTTGCCCCAAATGCCAAAGCATCAACATCTACCATGCCGAAGTAGGAAAAGGGCAAGAAGAAGCAACAAAGTGATAATTGGTGACATCACCAATGCACCAGTCCCGACACTGATATTGAATGCAGCATGCAATAATCTTTGATTGTGAAAGCCACATCAGATCTTCACCAAGGAGATTGATCCAAAGGGCCATTGTCTTAGCAACCAATGTCCTGCCCATTGACACTTTGAATAAACACAAGTATCTTTTCCACTCCAACTATTAGCTTAACAGACAACTATATGTCATTATCAAAGTGGAAGCTAAATGAACATCATTTCGCAAGACACAACCTAATGCCTGGGTCTTTCCACCAAGGCACACCCAAGATCATACTCTTCAGGATTGTTGCAGCAAGGTAAGGATATTCAAGTAATAAGATGCCAATGTACTTTCACATATGTAGTCAGCCCCATGCAATAAAGTCAACTGTGACCTCATGTCACTGGAAGCTTGTGGCATACCACTTGGGAGGTCATATGTGTACAACAAGAATGGTGTATATCAAGCAAAGCCGTAGCAGAGGATAGTGCACATCAACAACTGCTATATCAACATTCATAAGTTTTCATCAAAGACCAAGGTAGCCTTGATCTCTACAAAATAGTACCTTGAAATCATTTCCCACAAGCAGAAGTTTGTGTTTCTGATGGTCTATCTAGAGGCACCTATGCAAGAAAGCATGCATGCAATGGCAATGCACAAGACTGTACAAACACCATGGCAGCAGCATTAGCTAGCAAGATACTGCAGACGTTTGGTTGTCTTTGAGGAGCACAAAAATCTGCCCACACTACACAGTACATTATATGATCAAATTGCTTCGTAGTACATTACATGATCAAATTGTTTCATTTATCCCCTCTTCCAAATAGTCGTATGTATCACAAATCTGTTTGGGAAAATGATGGTCAGCACTTGATCTGGGAATTGATTGATCAAGCATCCAATCTAGCTCTTTTCCATGTGACAAACCGACGGTGCCTGTGCAAAAGAGAGAGAGCACATGGTGCCTTTGCATAGACTATCGCACTCAACAAGATCACAATGAAAAATAGGTAAACCCCACCATCCTTTGATGACCTATTGGATCAGCTCTACAATTCACAATACTTCACTAAGATTGACCTAAACTCGAAATATCACTAGGTACTAGTCCATCTCAAAGACATTTGGAAGACAGTTTTCAAAACCATGGAGGGATTATATGAATGGATGATTATGCCTTTCAACTTGACCAATTTTCCAACAACATTCATGCACTTAATGAACAACATCTCACGTCCTGTAGTAACCCCTACTAAATGCAAAAAAAACAAACAAAAAATAGTCCAGCAACAATTAGGCTTTTTTACATTTTTTCTGCTTTTTCTGCTAAAAACTTACATTCAAAGGGAAGTCTACACCAATCTAATACAACTCACTGGGTACTTCCTGCTTACAAACTCTATACTAATTGATATGTATTGCTCCCGAGGATTTCTGTCACCAAGATAATAGGTTCACACCTAAAGGGTTTTCACTATAGCAATGCCACAAACACTAAAATGAGAGTTCAATGTTTGTTAATTTTCCAAAAGTCCCTTCTCTTCTGCCTTATGCTCTGTTTTATAGACCCAAACCCCCCTGATCCTCAATCATGGGATGTCAAACCACAAACAGTGGCAACTAACTGATGATTAATTTCCTCAAATGTAGGCCAGCTAACTAAAACACACTCCCTCAAAATTATCTATCCAAAATCATAGGCAATTACTCTTCAATTGGTGGGCATTTAACTGGCCAGTCCATCCCTCAATCAGTGGTGTTAACTAAAAAACACTAAAGACTCAACTGCCGCTTAACTATAATAAACAAATACTCAGTTACTGCTCAACTGGAGGACACAAGACTCAGCTGCTTTATTCTTAAAATGCGGCATACATTTCTAACTAAAAACTAAAAGTCTACCAGACTATATAATTGCTAATCTTGCATTGACAATCCATTCAATAAATAGTTGTGGATTGAAAAAGCGGACATGAGACATCCCCTCACCAACTCCTCCATCATTGTTTTCTTGGATGGCATCCTCATCTTCAGCAGTACTAGGTAAGATCTTGAACACTTTGCATCAATACAAGTAGCAAGTCAACTTAAGCAAATGTACCTTTGGCACAACACAAATCCAATATTTAGGCTACATCATTAATCGCAAATTTGTTCTTGGATTTTCACATATCACTTGGTCACTAAGTCAAATCATGAAGACCAAGGTAGCATTCGTTTGGGTACCTACACAACGTCATGCCTTTGAGAAGCTCCAGCAACAGCTACTCTAGCAATGCTTGACATTGCATGCCCCTTTGAGATTCAAACTAATTAAAAACAGTACTCACTCAAAATGGGCATCTGACTGCCTACCATTTAGAAACCTTTAACTACACAATTCAACACTACTCCACCAACAAGAAAGAATTATAAGCCATTATTCAAGTTGTCAAGCAATGGCAAGTGGCGACACTATATTCTTGGGAAGGAGACAATTATTGACTCTAATCATAAGCCACTTCCATTTTTGTACATACAAAGCAAGTTCAAGAATGCACACCACATGAAGTGAATAACACATTTGCAGCAGTTGCATTTGGTGATCAAGCACAAGAAAGAGAAAGACAATAAGGCAACTGATTGCCCAAGTTGACCACCAGTTCACACACTCATCACAATGTTGGATTTCCATGGTCATTTTTTTGACTAGGACGCCCTTACTAAGTAGGCCTAGATTTCATACAGCCCCACACCATGCTTGTGCAAGGTAAACTAGCCAATAAATTCTACTTGTTTGACAACCCTCTTTACAAGCTCAAACATCTATTCTATGTTCTAGCAGGTATACTTCACCAATGACTCATTTGAGAGGTGCACCACACCAAAATAGCTAGTCACTTCAACATTACTAAGATATTGGCAGCACTATATAGTATTTCTAATGGCCTCGTATGCATGCAAACATTGAGCATCATATCAGCATTCCCTATTGCATCGCCATGCCCACAAACAAGAGGTTGGGGCTCTCCACATCTCTAGCAGTACTACATAGGCCCTAGGAATCTATAAACATGAATTTTATGAGCAAATTACCTATGACAAAGCATCAGAATAACTTTGTTTTTGTTGCAGTAGATAGATTTTCAAAAATGGCCATCATGGGTGCGTGTAAGTAAAGCATTACAACACAGTAGACCACATGTCTCTTCTTCTATAATGTTTAGGTACATTTCAGGCTACCAACATCCATTGTGTCTGACTGTAACCTTTGAATTGTTAGCACATTCTAACAATCCTTGTGGGAGAGATTGGATATGCAATTGGATCCACCCATAGCTTTTCATTCAAAACAAATAGCCAGATGAAGGTAGTCAACTACTACGCATTGGTGCATCTTTTATGCATCTACAATCACACACACACACCCACTCACTTGGGATGGCAACCTGCTCTACATCCATCGTACCCACAACAAAGTCCTACATTGTTCTAAGAGAAATAGTTTGTACATGTCTTGGGTTCCAACTAGCAGCATCCTTGGGCATATCCTACTGTGCACCAACCATTGCAGAATCACACACACAAGAATGGGAAGTAGATAGAGTGCAAAAAAGTTTGCAACACATTCAGAGTGTACAATAGCAAGTACAACAAATTCTTTTACACCGATAACAAAAATACAAAGATCACTGTGATGCACACTGAATACCTTACTTATTCAAGTTCAATGACAATGTCTGGTTGTATCTTCAAAAAGAGTGTTTTAGGGGTCCACATACGAAGATAACCTTTGTGCTATGGTCCATACACCATCTTGCACACAATTGGTGAGAATGCTTTTGATCCTGATCTCCTAAAATACTTGGGTTTGTGTCCAATATTCAATTTGGAACTCCTCAAAACATATTCCCCCCCACTTCTTGAGCTAGCAACAGCCCAACATCCTTCAAACTTGGATCCTGAACACCTGCACAAAACTACAGGTGAAATCCTCTAGACAACCACTATTCACATGCACCAAGGCGCTCATCACCTATTTAGAGAGGAAAAGGCAAGGCAATATGCAGATCAAGAAAAAATGGTACAATCTTCAATCACTTCATGTTCAGATTTCACAGCTCATCAAAGATGTGATGGGAGCCATCACTTCTCAAAAAAGGGCGAATGATCATAGCTTGGCCATGCAAACATCAAGGAACCTTGCACAAATAGCTATAACACTTCGCATCAGAAAACAAGTCGCTACACCACCTTCCATTACCACACAAGCATCTACAACGTTGTGTACCATTGCTCATGAACGAGAAGTTCTTTGCAGGCTACCTAGAAATAACCTATGCAGTCAACGATCTCCCACACATGACACTTACAAAACATTTTGCCTACAGATCATGGAACTGGAATGTCAATCGTCACCAATTGGAAGGTCCAACAATGATGGAATATGAACCATTATGTCTTCTTGTAACTATATTGTACATATGGTCATTCAATTCTTCACATAGCTATGCTAGCAAAGAATATCTAGTTAAACTAATTTGATGTGTATACCCCTTTCTAGTTACAGGAATTCTCATTCTCAACCTTGCTATCTATAACATTCATTGTGACCTATTCATTTATGTCTTGAATAAAAGTAGCACATTATTGCTAAAATACTTCCACTCATTTGAATATGTAATGATTAACAGTAGCTTGTGTTTTCCCTTGCATATTCTATTATCTTATCTTTCACAAAGTAGGATTGCCATTCTAATCTCCTGGAATCCAAACTACAACATATAAATACTTTACATATGTCATGCGGGCATAGATTTGATCAAAATGACAAGCTAAGTCGCATGAAAGGTGGAGATAGATTTAATGTAAATGGCATCTAAGCTACTCAAAGCAATAATGTAAGCAACACATAAGCAGCAGAAAATCTTGTGCAAAATCAACTCTCCATCCCATAGATCTAAAAATAAAAAATTCATAAATCGAGAAACATACAATTCAACAATCCGACATTAAGATCCCATTATTTTTTGCTTTCCAGAGAACAGTAGCTTCATTGGAGATGATGTGATTTTGCATCCAGAAAACATAGCAATATCAAGACAACTGAAAAACAAACCTCCTAAAGCTCCCATCATATAAGCAGCAGAAACACTTGTGCAAAATGAATTTTCGATCCCATCTATCTAGAAGAAGAAAAATATTCCATTTTATACATTTCAAATCATAGGATATAATATGCAGCCATTTTTTAACGAAAATAAAGAAAGAAATGTACAATTCGACAATGACATTAAGATACAAATGTTTTTTTACAAAGAAAAGTCCAGCGAATAGAAACCACCTTTGCAGATGAAGTGATTTTGCACCCAAAAAGCATAGCAATTTGAAGAGAACTAAAAAATGTCCCTGCTAAATTTCCCATCTTATAAAACCAACAGGCATATAATCCCATCCAATAGTGAAAGTTTCAAATCTGAGTGAGAAGAAATAATTCTTTAAAAATCAAAAAACCCAAAAATCAGACTAGAAATTATAAGCATCATGATAAACTGGGGATTCAAAAAAAAGGAAGAAAAGGGAATCAATCGAGAAAACCCGTTTTCCGCCAAACCGCATTGCGCACCCGTCTTAGATCACGTCCTTTGAGCGTCCGCCCCAAGCCCTCATAGACAGAAAAGGTGGTCATATGGCTCCTTGCATTATCACGAGCCAAAATTTCATGTGGGGGCAGCCTCTCTTCATCCTTATCATCATCATCCTCCACCTCGGTTCCCTCTGCCAACCCAGGGATTGCACCACCTTGGGGTTTGGTTAACTCATGGTTGGTCTTCGACCACTGGGGCACATTTACAGGGGCAGACTGGTGATACTTGTGTGCAGAGACTGAATACTCCTCATTTGAGCCTTTTGAGTTAACTCCAATGGATGGAATAATTATCCTTGATGTAGATTGACCAAAATTTGCAGCAGCAGTTGATGGCTTCTTACCAAGAAGGCTTGATCTGCCCAGTGCTCGGTTGCCATCATCCAGTACAGCTGACAAACCTGCAGTCCCATGTTCTATGCCCCTCCGCAGCCTTCTCCTGCCATTTTCTTTGATACTAGATTGTAATGGGATTGCCGGTGAGCCCATTACAGTCCGCCTGGGAGGCTCTTCCTTTTCCTTGTTCTTGGCAGATTCTTCTTCATAATCCCCTGCCCAAACCACATCCGTTTCATTCAGTTCAATCCCACCATTGGAAACAACAGTCTCTGCTGCAGCAGCACCCAACAAGAGCTCTGCCCTCCTCAACCCAGAGGTAATTCTCCGTGGTCGGCTGTTGTTTCCTCCCTCCATTCTTTAAAACCCTTAAAATTTGACCAAAAGAGCCTAACTGTTATCAACCCAGCATGTACTGCAGGATATGGTGGGTAAACAACAACCTGTATGTTCCCAACAAGCAACACAGAATGTGATGGATAAATACCTACCTGTTCTGTTCCCAGTGGGCACCAAGGTACAGAATACTTTGGCAAAAAACAGTTCTGTTATTTCTAAACCGCAGAATATAACGATCAAGGAGCTCGCCGTTATCTCTCCATTCCCCACCACAGAGAGAATAATTTGGCCAAAAGAATTTAACTGTTATCTCTCAAAAGCACACCAAGGGATATGATGGATTAACACCTAACCATAGAAAGGATAAGCGCGTGCACATGAGTATATAAAGATTCAGCACTTAAGCTGTTACCCCCCATATAGCACCACGGATGGGATAAGCACTAAACAGTTATCTCTCCAGAGCACACTTAACTGATGTTTCCGCAGTACGCAATGATTCAAAAGCACTTACTGTTGTTATCAGTTATCTTTCCCAACATGCACCACGAAACTACGATTAGCAAAGAGCATTCAATCGTACCAACCGTTTAACTCCCCAACATTCCCCACAAAATAGGACAGACAAGGGACAGATCATAAGAGCCCTTCATAAGGACATTTCAAGGCCGCCTCTGCAAAAAAATCCCACTCATTTCTCGAACAACTAAAGATTTAGTCCAGAGACAACACCCCGACCTGATTGCTCTTCACAAAAATGAAACGAACTAATTTACCGTAAACCCAAATTCCTGCTCACAAAAGTCCCACAAAGGTCCAATTCTCCAGAAGTACGAAATAAAGAAGAAGGCCAGGTGCAAGCCACCAGGGTTCAATTCCTCAGAAGCATCAAATAAAGAACGAGGTCAGGTCACCCTGGTTCAATTACTTTGAACTAGGAGGAATGAAGACCGTCTATCAGTACACAAATTAGACCAGATATTGAACTGATTGTTTGCTCTGCATAAAATACATGAAATAATCAAATTAATATTTGCCACTATTAAAAAACCACAAAAAATGTAAAAGCTAAGCGCACTAGAAAGGAATGGAGGTCAAATTTGTAGCGCCGAGGATAGACTTTAAGAGAAGGAGATGCCTAATATAAATCGAACTCTAATCTCTCCCCACTAATATTAAAAAGTGAAATCTATCTCCACCTAACTCCTTTCGAAAACACCCAAAAAATACTTTAAACAGGAAAAAAAAATATTTTGAAACAAGTAGGCAAGAAATTGACCCGTACCTTATCTTCTTTCCGCCATTAACAAATTGTATTCTGTATTGCTTCCATTACCTTTCGCTTTCTGACCAGTTTGTTATCACTTCCCTTACTTTCTGACGAAAATGTCTTTTAAAAAGACCTACCACATAAAACCTTGCAAATCTTTACACAGAAAGAAATGAAGCAAGAATCTATGTCTCTGTTTCACCAAAACCCTAATCTTCAAATCCGTCTTTCAGTTTTTTATTCCCCCGACCTCCTGTGAAGCAAAAGAAAAGAAAAACTGGAAAACTGGAAAAGAAACATTATACCCTGGACTCGAACCCGCGAGCTCAATTATTGCTTCTTAAAAAACAAATTAATAATAATAATAATAAAATTGTTTTGCTTCGGCTGTCCTTGTTTGGTGTACTACTTACTGAAGGCGTCTCTTTCAGTGGGTGACGTGGCGAATAAAGAATAGCGCTAGGGTTTATCCAAGCTGTCACTATCGGCTGCTTCTGTCGGCGCGGTCTGTGTGTGCATGTCCTTCGGAATCTTCGATGGGGACAGGCGTCTTTGCCCCAGATACAATGGCCCACGTGTCAATATTCTTATTGACGTCCACGTCAGCAATGGGAAATGAGCCGCTTGGAATGGTAGCCAGGGTGAGGCTTTTTTTTAGGAAGACTGCCAATACGGTCCCATGGAGGGGCTGATGGGGCTGTTTCTCCTTCGCTAAAACTCGTCGACGTGATTCTAGGCAACGTAAAATTTAACTTTTATGTGATTAAGTTGCACGTAAGTTTAGCTTTTAATAGTATTGTTTTAGCTAAGAAAAAATTAAAAAATATTTTTTAATAATCCTGTTACGTGCTCTTTATAATAGATGTAGAGAGATAGAGTTATGGGATTGGAAAACTATTCAGATTTGTTTTTCGGATTTTAGTGCTTTTAATATTACTCTATGGATGTGAATTGTGATCTCACACCACCTCATATTTAAAGTGGAAACAAATTGAGAATGTTCAAAATCACCTAATTATAAGCAAGTTCAAAATAAAAGGTTGAGTTCCTTATGAAATTATGTTGAGTGAAATAGGGGCAGTTCCTATTGAAGTAACTCTTATGGTGTGTCTCATAAGAAGATATTTAAAAAGAATTGAACAAGTGGAAGTAAATAGATGATCTAAGATTATTTTCAATAACACCATGAGCAAAAGAAAGAAGACATGGATGAAGCAAAACAACAAATGGATGAGCAAATGGATTATATACTTGAATGTTTTCCTCATAAATATCAAAGAGATAAAGGCTTTTATTTTGGATAAGTTCTACAAGCGTATATGAGGTGAACTGCTAGAGAGAAAGAAGAAATATTATCTTTAGGAGTCCCCACATGTGATCATCAACAAAAAGCACACATAGCGGCTAGTATTATATGGAAAGTCGAGATTCTTATTGCTCAATTTGTTACAATGTGTGTGCCCTTGGTCTCCTTGTGTTGTGCAGTGCAGCACTCGGGTTCGTGACATGGCTTAACCGCCTCATGTGGATTCATTAGCTCTAGCGGTTGTAGCGGGCATTAACAAGTTGATCTTTTGGTGCAACGGCAACCATCTGTACAACAATTGGTATTGGAGCCTGGATCACAGGTTCGAACCTCTTGCTTGCACTAGGGGGGATTGTTGCAAGGTGTGCACCCTTGGTCTTATTGTGTTGTGTAACGCAATGCTCAAGTTTGTGACATGGCTTAACCGTCTCATTTGGATTCATTAACTCTGACAGTTGTATCGAGCATTAACGGGTAGATCTTTTGGTGCAATGGTAACCATCTATGCAACACAATTAAAAACCAACTCTCATCAATTTTGATGTGAAACGAGGCAATGGAAAAGATTTAAAGAACCATGGGAAGAAAGGGTGTGTATATTTTGCACTATCGAAGTAGTGGAATCAAAAAAATACTTTATTATGGAGTGTGATGCCTTCAAGGACATCAAGGACATCAATATCACAATGGTTGTTTCTTGGTACAATTTATTTAGGGAGGAGATTATTGAGAAGATGCGGATGTTCATCATCTCTTTTAATAGGAAAAGGATTGAAATACAAAAGATCAAAATGACAAGGTTGAATGTCCCATTAAAAGTCATTCATTCATTTTTAATTGAAGTATTATTTCTTTAAAATTTAAATTAAAACACAATTAAAAACTTTATAACATTTTTTTCTTAACAATAAGTCTCTTTATAAAAGAAATATCTTATATTTTGATTTTTTTTAAATAATGAAATTAGATAAATTTTAAAATAACAATAAAAATTAAAATTAAATGCAAATTAATTCTAGATTAAATAGTTAAAATGATTGAACTAGTAAATTATGATCTTCTAGATTGTTCTAAACATTACACAAATTTCACCCTTTAAAGGAGGACTCCTAGCTTGTATTCTTAAAATATATTAAATTATATAATAAAATGAAGTTCTTTTAAATGATGTTTGTACAATGTATAAGCAAAAATAAAAGAATTGAAGGCATAGTTTGTTTGATGTTTGATCTAATAGTGTTTGTTTATTCTAAATCAAGAGGAAGAACTAGGGATCTAACTTCTACTACTATTTTTTATGTTATTGAGTTCTTTGTCAAGTGAATTAATCCACATGTGGTCCTATTTGGTCTAGTGTATTGGCATCTATACTATAGACATTCCAAATCTACCTCAAATTTTCTCATGTCACTTCATTATGGATTAAAAAAAAAATTTAGACTGCAGGAATCGATCGGGTATCCGTCCCCCTATAAACTTTAGTGTGCCTAGTAAACTTTTTTCACATGACTGGTGCTACTGGCACAACACGCCCTCCGGTACCACGATTTTGGGAGGAGTCTAGACCTCATGACCACTTTCCTGCAACATGATGCTTTAGCCAATCAAGCTAGGCCCCCTACCCCTTCGTTATGGATTAATTAATTAAGTTGAATTTATTTAATTAATTTAGCTAATTGATCCTTGTCATTGGTTAATTAAATAAATTTTAATTGATTAGAATAATTAGATTAATCCTCCTACCATTAATAATCAAATAAATCTTATTTATTTGATAATTTGAACTCATTCTTGCTACTAGTTAATTAAACAAATTAAATTTATTTAATTAACCTAGCTTAACCTTTCTTTTGATTAATTAATTAATTTCTTCCAAACTAAAAACAATTAAATCATTTTCCCCCACTAAAATCCAAAATAAATCAATTTTTTACCTTCACCATCCATTCAAAATATCAAAATCATCTCCACCCTCCATTCCAAAATTTCAATCATCTTAATCCACTTGCCTATCTTTTATACCTCTACATGCTTGAATCTCTAAGCTCCATACATTTTAGGCTAATGGCTAGGAGGCTATGGGTGATCTAGTGGTAGTCATGGTTGCTAACCCTTTATTCAATCTCCCTCGAGAGTACAAATACTGAGGTAATGATTGATTTGGCTTTAGATTTTGTGACTAAGGAAGATGGTAAGGGGAAATCCCTGCCTCTCCTAAGTATCAATCAGAAGAGCATTAAGAAAGGGGTTGTGGATAAGATGGCAAAGGTGGGGAGAAAAAGGATCTTGAAAAGATGAAGATAATGGGAGAGTTCCTAATGGAATCGAGTGTTGTTAAGACACTGAACACTCACTTTGCCTCATCCCAAAAATAATTGTGATCTCATAGAATGTGTAGAAATTGAAAAAATGTTTTGGTCTGCGAGCGTCATTTTTCCATCATCTTGATCTTCTTCCCTACCTAATTAAACAATTTTAATTGTTTAATCTCTTGATCATGTTCCTTTATTAATTAAATAATTTTAATTATTTAATTAATTAATGTTTGTATTGCCCTTTTGATCAATTAAGTAAATTAGCCTTTTAATTGTGCCACTAACATATCTTTTTCCCTCTATGATTAAATGGATTATTATTCATTTAAGTATTAATTCTACATCATTCATCTATAGTTAAATAATTATTTATCTATTCATTAGTCTTTGTTATTTCTTCCATGGTTAAATAATTATTAAAATTATTTAATTGTCCTTTGTCATTTCTCCCCCATTAAATAATTAATCTAAATTAATTATTTAATTCTCCTTCTCCATTTCTTTTTATTTAATTAAACTGGTTGCGTAAATCATTTCAATTAAATGCCCACTTTCTTTTTCCACAAATAAATAATTTAAATAAATTATTTATCCTCTAATTGGTCAAAGATTGCTTTCTCATGAAATCCATTATCTCCCTCCACTATCTCATTTTCGCATCTCAACCGTTGATTTCCTTTGGTCTCTTCTCAATCTTAACCGTCCATGTCATAGTCGTCCCTAGCCCACTACTCTATGGTGCATCTATCCTCAATCGTAGATCTTGGAATCTTTTTAGAAATTGAGTCATTTGAATAGTTGCCTATAAAAGAAGCTTTTCTCCTCCATTTTTTATTTAACAACCACATATCTCCAACTTTCATGCTTATTGTTTGTAGGTACTTGCATACACACACAACGATCTGAGGGAAAACTTCCAAAGGCTATTTGAGGAGAGAAAAGGGAGGTGATTCAACTTCAACATGGGCAGTTCTTTTGTTTGAATGCTTTCATTTTATTCCTCATATTTGTTTGTTCTCTCTTGTTTTTTATTGGGATTTTAGCTTAGATAGTGTTGTGGTTGTCACTTAATCTATGCTATTTGAATTTTCCTATCTTACATTGGTGAACCTAACGTGAAATGGACAAAATTTTGTAAAAAAATTGTGCTTTATTTTTCATTTTTGTTGTGTAACAGGTCGTGAGCCACAACTACAAAGCGCAGCCACGCAACCAAAGGCGTGTTTCCAAAATTCAAAATAATGATGCAACTGTGAGGGCTAGTGACGTAACTGAAGGCAAGAATCCTAAATTTGAAATAGTGATGCAACTGTGAAGGGGATCGATGCAACCAAACACAACCTCTCAGATTTGATAAACGACGCAACTACATGCCTAAACGACGCATTACAATGCTGCAATTGTCTTCCTGAATGACACAATTGCCTATTTAGGTATAGATTTTCAGTTTTTAGTTTTATTTGAGTTTTTCCTTTTGGGTTCTCTTTAGAATAGGGTTTTTGGTTCGCTAACTTTCTATTTTCAGCATGTGGCATTGGACTTGAGGAGTTTTACAAACTGTTTATTTTGAAATAATCAGGCTTACACAATTTTTATTTAAGTTAATCAATTTTGTTTGTTTTCTTTCAACTACAAACTTGCATCACACTCATAAAGGTTAAAATGAACATGCACTTTCATTCATAAAGGTTAAAATGAAAAACAAAATTCATATTTCACTCATGGGATGTAAAATAAATTTGCATCACATGTCATTGGTCTGAAAGGAATCCAAGTGTTTGTTTCACATCATAAGCAGGGGTTAAAATTAACTAGTGCTTTCTTTATCTTGTGGTTTGCATTGTGCTTTTGGATGTGTATTCTCTTCTCTTGCACCACTTGGCGATCTTAAGAATCAAAATCATTCCTTTGGCACTTTTACAACCACCTACACATTTGATTTTGGAATTAAAATGAACCCCATGCGAGTGTGAGAAAAAGATGTTATGTATACTCTCTCCTCATGCTTCATGCAATCTAGGAGATCAAAAACAATGTACTTGTCTTGCTTTTGTTTACATTTAGAGGGACCTACCTAAGAGACACATTCGTACAAAGAGCTCAAAGGAGACTCCAACCAGTTTTTTGCTTGAGCCAGTATATGAATGGAATAAGACTAAATTGTCAAGTCCTCATGGTATGTAGGCCTTAGTCATACAGTGTCATTGAGAACGGGGTACTATCGTAAAATGTATAAGAGCCCCTAGTAGGAGTGATAAAGCCTTAAGTGGCTTGCTAGATGCTTGCAAGGTGCCATGTCCTCGAGTATTGACTAAGAACCAATTGTTTTAGTGGCCAAAAACCCTTTTGCTTGCTAGCATAGGAACGGTCGTTCTGAAGCCGTCCTATGTTACACCATTCATTGTAGAGACAGGAAATCCCTCAAGGTTTTCATATCTTAGGGGGCAAGAGATTTTGGTGAGCCTGTGTCATGTAAGGGGGAGCCAGCGCCACCAAGATCTCTAGTTGTCCACTTTATTTAGGTGTTTGGAGCAATCCAACTAGGGATCCAACTAGTAGTATTTTTTCTAGCCTAGGTTGTGCATTGTCTATGAGTGTCTTTATTCACATTGAAATAAAAAAAAATCACATTCAAAATCAAACCAAAACAAGTGTTTGTTGACTATTTTCTATGTTTTCCAAGTTTCATTTCACAAAATCTCATCAAAACCAGTTAAAAATCCATCAATTTGCAAAACAAACACTCTATGAACTGCAATTGATCAAAACAGGGCCACAACTACATTTTATGTCTTAATTGTTCACCAAAAAATTGTAATTGATATCTTGTACCACAACTATTTAACACAGAGCCACAATTGCTATAGTGCACAGTAATTGCTAGAAATGGAGTCACAATTACCTGATTACTAAAATTTCACAAAATCCTTGTCCAAAACTGATCTAATTCATTTTAATAATGAACTTTTCATTTGCACCATAGACTTGCAGGGTTTTACTAATCCATTCCATCATGCTTATTTAGATTTGCATAGCACTTTAGGTCAACTTTTCCTTGCATAATTAATTTTAGACCTTAGGTTGCAAATGCCTTCTAGATTTTAGACATAGGAATATTATCAAGCCTTTGGACACTCCATGGTTACGTATCTAACTTTTCATTGACCTTCATCTTTTAATTTATCAACATTTGTCATTATCATCTTGGTCAAAACTTGAGTCTCAAACTTGTGTCCTAGTTTAGAATCACCTTGTCAAAACCATCATCTTGGTCATTACAAAGGTCAATGACATTTGGGTTTGTTATCTTGAACCTACAATATCTTGGTTGCCATCCTTTTTCTTAAATCTTAAGGTCCATATCCTTAGTTTCATCTTACTAGTATCATTTAACTTCATACCATATCCCTTGCTCACAACATCATTATCATCTCCTCAATCCTTGGTCTTGGACTTAGATTGCATTTTCACCTTGCATCCTTATATCCCAAAAATCATAAAAAATAGTGTATCCTCATCTTAAGCTCAGTTGCATCATAACCTTTAGCATTACCTAGCCTTTGTATCATTATATTTGATCATTAATTAGTCTCCCTTTAGTTTCATTTAGCTTCATTTAATCCCATCCTTTGGTCTTAAGGTCATCACCCTTGCATGATCACCTTACATCCTTATAGTTTAGTTTCATATCACCTTGCATTACCTTCCAAACTTGCAAGTCTTACATGGTTGAAACAAGGTCATGAACTAAAATAAAGGACATGGATTCTTCAAATGACCCTTTTCTAGTCCACATCATAAAACCAATTTTGGATCAAATTCAAATCAATCTACACCAGAAAGAGACCTAATCGACACAATTGACAATCTAGGCTTAGATGAATTCAACAAGAAAATGACTCCCAAAGAGATTGAAAGAGCTTACCAAGATCCGAGGGTTTTACACCTTGTTGATGAGCTTGTTGGTGCTGATCCTAATAGATACTTTTATGCACTAGCCAAAAAGGGTGCTAAACTTTCTCAAGGCTTTGATGTCTCCACAATTGTGTAAGGAGATACTCAAAACCCATTCGCATCAAGGATTCCATCTTAGCAACAAATTTATACTACATTACCACTTGGGACAACAACGCACATGACAACCAACATATCTCTAATATCTCCACATTTGGAAACAAGATAACTCATGCAACAACACAAGGACAAAATTTTATATTTGGTAGCTCAACAAATTCAATGGGTAAGACCTTTACAAATCCTCTTTTTCAAAATACCAACCAAGGTCCTACACTTATATTTCAAAACACAAACCAAGGTACTACATCTCAAGGTGCCACACCTACACTTCAAAACACGAACCCCATCAAGTCAAAATCAACCAAATAAATCAAGGAGAATTCATATTGTCCCACAAAAAGTGACAAACCAAAACACCAACCAAGGACCTACATTTTAAACATCAACCAAGGACCTACACCATCATTCTCAAACACCAACCAAGGACCTATATTTTCAAACATCAACCAAGGACCTACACAATCCTTCCAAAACATGAATCAAGGACCAACACTTCAAATCCAAGGAACAAATCAAGGGCCCACACTGCAATTTCAAAATACCATACCAAATACCAACATGACTTTTGGGACAAATCTAAATTTCACTCCAAACCAGACCAATACCGATGTAACATTTACACATCAACAAGGTAACCAAGGTCCCATACCATAAAATGTGAACCCAAATTCAAATCCAACATATTATCTTAAAACCAACACTATAATGCAATATCAAACCAACACAACACCATCTCTTGTAGACACCTCGATGCAAAAAATACAAGCCATACAATAGCAAATGGAAAACATGCAATTGGGGACCAACAAGAAAACTTATTCCATGGAGGAATTGTGCCCCTATCAATTTGACAGAAATCTATACATGTCGTCCGTTCCCCCTCACTTCATGACACCAACTTACCCAAATACAAAGGGAAAGGAGATCTGGTGGAAAACATATGAGAATTTAATACATGTATTAAAATCATATATGATCCTACTTATTTGATGAGACTATTCCCACAAAGTCTCACAAGACCATCCCTAGATTGGTTCACACATCTTCCTCCAGGGATTACAACATGGCGAGAATTGTTGATAAATTCATTAATCACTTTGCCTTTAACATTGAAAGTGACACAACCCTTGCATCATTATGCACCAATAAACAAGAAGGAGAATCACTTACCTCATTTTACCAAATATTAGGAAGTATAGCTAGTAGGTTTCCTCATCACGTCCTTGAGAAACAACTAGTCACCATGCTTGTGGAAAACCTCAATGCAAAAATGATGACTGGTCTTCAAATCGAATGTTGCACAAATTTTGACGAAATCCCTGAGAAAGGTGTCCTTATTGAAAAGGGTCTTGTCACAAAAGGAATAGTCAAAGTACATAAAGAAACCCCAAGGCCTAATAATGACAAAAGCAAGTTTTGGTTTGAAAACAAGAATGTCACTAATGATGGAGTTGTTGATGCTAAAGTGACAAATAAAGGTCCTACCATTCACCTCAAAGGTCCATCCACATCAAACACATTAATTACCCAAATACAAGGTCAAACATTGAATGTAGTCCAAAATTGTTGAAAATGAAGGTGAAATTGTAGCTTAAAACTTGTAAACCTATGTGACTGTAGATTTAATTAAGTGTTCTTTGTCACAATTCTTTGTGAATGATTAATCTGTTTAGATCAATTCTTTGTGTATGATTATTTTGTTTAGATCAGTTTTACCAATTGTAAAAAGAGAGAAAAAATTATAGAAGAATGAGACAAGAAGATAGAAGTGACACAACATATATGTGGAGAAACCCTTTTGGGAAAAAACTCCACCAGAATTAATAGTGCTTGTATTATTTAACCTTAGAACAAGATTACAATAATACTAAATTAATCCTTAATTGATATGCTTCCTTGCCTTCAACAATCCTTCTTCACAACTTGCACAAAAATCTCATACACTTTTTGCAACACAAGTTATCCATGCATTCCATGTGACCAAGCATGAATCCACACATCCTAATGAGTCCAAATAATGACTCATTTTTGTTATGATTTATCATAAGTTTGTTAGTGTTACTATGGGGTTTTAGCACCTAGTTACCAATACTTTCTATGTTATTTCCCTAAACTTATGAACTTTGGACATTAACTTATTCCTATAACTTTTAATGATATTAACCTGCTATGTGATATATCTATATTAATTTTGCATGTGATTGAATTAATATTATCCTAAGGTGATTATGGATATACATTTGTCTTGTGCACACTAATGTCACAATGTGGGTCCAGATTAAGATGCATATATAAATGGAGCTTGCAATATGGAAGAAGTTCATGCTAGTTGCCCAATTGCTGCAAAAGTCAAGTAGAGATGGGCATTGAAGAAGTCAGCGGTTGGGAACTTCCATCTCATGTGGAATTTAATCTTAATGACCATGTCTATTAATTGAGTATATTTAAGAGGTGTTGTTATGCTGGATTTTCATTGAAGCAAGTCTAGTTTGACCGAATCATGTGCATGCATAACCTCCTTTCCCTTTTTCATGCTTTCAATAAAGGGCATCCTCCTAATCTATTGGAGTTGACTGCCTTGTTAGTTAAGTTAGTTAGAATCTTTCCTTATATAGATAATGATTAGATGCTCCTCTTCAAGAGGTGGAATGTTTTGATATTATACTTGCATTTTCAGTTTTCAAGAAATAGAGTTATGTTGTTGCTACGTTGTAATCATGTTTTCAATGAATAAAATGATATTTTAGTTTGTTGCATCCGAGTTAGTCTTGGGAAAACTCATTCAAGGGGGGCCACTTGGTGAGAATTCCATCCATTTAGTTTAGTAGTTACTTTTTTGTTTAGCAATTAGTTATAGTCTTAGCAGTTGTTTGTCCTTGCAGTCATTGGAACTTCATTATGTGACTATTCTTACAACCAAGACAAACAAAGTAACTTCGTGTCTGTTTACTGAGACTTTTATTTTTGTAATTCATTTCAATTTAGTTTATTTGTTGGTTCATGTTCAATACTTATGTTGCTTCCTTTCAATCATTTCACTTTCAGTACTATTTCCTTTCTAGTTATAGGATAAGGATGGCTACAATTGAGTCCTAGTGCACATACAGTACTGACCCATTTCAAGTTCACGTCGCTGGGTTGATAATGAAATGAACCTTCATGATGAGAAAGATAGCTACTTGGTGTAGATATTTAATCTCTAAGTTATAGCTTTAAGGGCTTAGCTATCGAACCATTAGAGGAGGCCAAAAAATTTGGTGCCATTGTCGGGGATGGTGTCAAACTAGGAAGTTCTTAGGAGTCATTTCTAGTTTCTTTCTTATTTTTTCTATCTCTGAAGTTTTGTTTTAGCATACCCCTTCATTTGAATAAGTAATTATCTGCTATTCTTTCACCGATTCTTTGTGTGAGTTGGTTGATACTGAGTTAATACTGCATGCATAGGGGAAGGAGAAGAGATGCTTTAGGGAGATTCCTTCCCGCTGACCCTAATATTGATAATCAACTAGTTGAGTTTCAAAAATTTCCAGGAGAGGAAGAAGAATCAAACCCTTTTGTTGATGCATTTCCCAATTTGACCAGCTTTGAAACTTCCTCTGAAGAGTAAGCTGCTCAACACCTGATTGAGAATCCATTTGCTTTGATAATCCATCAAGCAAATATGGTTGTCCCAATTAGACCTAACCAACCAACCTTTCCATTCCCTATCCCTCAACAAAATGACATTGATAACCTTAAGAACATTCTTGCTTCAGTCCTTCCTAAATTCTATGGGCTTGTAACAAAGGACCTAGACACTTTCTTGTTTGAATTTGATATCCTCTGCAGAAGCTATGATTACACTACTGATGCTCATAGGCTTAAATTGTTTCCTACCACCTTGAAAGAAGTTGCATTAAGATGGTTTATGAGCTTAGGTAGGAATACTGTGAATATTTGGGATGCTATGAAGGAAAAGTTTCTTGAGAAGTATAAATAATATTGTAGAGGTAGTGATATGAGAGGAGATGACATCTTCAGGATGCAACTGAAGGAGGATAAAAATTTGGAGGACTATGTGTCAAGATTCTTGTTTAGTCTGCAAAAATTTCCACATCATGCACTCAATGAAGAGTCTCAAAAGTTGCTCTTCCTTAGATGGATCAATGAAAATTGTGTTGATGCTCTAGACTTGATAAGAGGAGGAGATATCACCCAAATTCCCTGAGATGATATTAAGAAGATATGTCAGAATTATTCTAGGGCAACTATAAAGAAAGGGAGAGGTTACCAATCTTCTATGGGTAAATCCTCCATTAATGGAGTTTCAAAGATGGAAATAACTCATTTTTTGTCAGATTTCATGCAAGACATCATAAATAATATGGTAACTTAGCTAGATACACTTCAAGCAAAAAAGAAACACGAGGAGGTAGAGGAAATGATGGCATAATATTGTCCTCATTGCAGGCAAAATAAAAAGGATTGTAAATGTAAAATGGTAGCCAACATTGACAACAAACACATTCCACTTGAATTCAAGCCAATTTAGGGCGATGAAGATCAATTTTTCTATATTGCACAAAAAAGTCCACGGGTTCCAAGACAACGTATGCCACCAAACCCATTATCTTTTAGTGGACCTTATATGAATTCTTATGCATCTGGTAATCAATGGCAATCCCCATATCCATCAAATTTTGGAGGTTATTCACCTCAACCTTGGAATAACCCTCCAAATACTTGGCCCAATTACCAAAACATCCCACCCCAAGGGAATTGGCAGCAACCTCAAGGAAATTGTCAACAAACATCCCAATGGAGGGAGGACAACAATGGCCAAACCAGGCAACTGGTTACATGTAGCAGCCTCCACAGCCTACCATAATGCCGCCTAACTTAAATGCTAGCACACCTAGACTTACTCAATTACCAGCTCAACCCACACCCAACCCAAATAACAAATCACAGCAGCAACGGGTCTACTCTACAGATCTAAACCAATTTCCTACATATGTTGTGAGTTTGAGTGATATTCATCTGCATTCAGGAACCAATTTTCCATCACCTTCCACTCCTATTATCACAGAGCTTCCTGTGGAAGAGGAGGAGCATCAAAATTTACCTAATATCCTTGCTTAGACAAGTGTACCCAAGAATCCCGAACCAGTTCGATAGAATAATCCTGACCCACCATTTCCTCAAAGGTTAGAAGTTGCTAAGGAGAAGGAAGAAACAAACTTTGATATTTTGGATAAGCCTAAAACACATATGTGTCAAGATACCTTTATTCCATGCCATAAAATATGTTCCCATATATGGTAAGGCAATTAAGGAATAATGTCTCAAAAATCCTGGGAGGAAAAATAAGGGCCCCGCCATTGCACATGTGATGGGACAATTGGCAGATATCATGCTTGAGAAAGTAATTGTTCCTAAGTATAATGACCCAAGTAGTCCTATAGTTGGAGTCATTATAAATGGAATCCAAGTAAAGAATGCTCTAATAGACTTGGGAGTTGCTTTCAATGTGATGACTGAAGATATCCTGCAGTAATTGATTGTTACAAATCTGAAGCCTACTTTCATTGTCTTGCAGCTTGCTGATAGTTCCATTGTCAAACTAGATGGTATAGTTGAAGACCTTGTTTTTATTCTAGACTCTTGGGAATATCTTGCTAATTTCATGATCCTTTCCCCTAAATCTACATTAGGAGGGTATCCTATTATTCTAGGAAGGTCGTGGTTAGCTACAACAGATGCTTACATAGGATGTCGGTCAGGGGACATGACTATTTCTGATGGGAAAATCTCTAAAAAGCTTATCCTTTACCCTCCTGCTCAACCATCCCATGATATGGACAACCCCATTTAGCCACATGTTGGATAGGAGGCAAAGGAAGCCAATTCAGTGGCACAACTCATGAAGATAGGCAAAATTCCTTTTATGTAGCTTCAGGAAGAAGATGATATATTATCCCATATAATTCAGAACCATTGTGAAATGCATGAAGAAGCACCCACTCATGAACCTAGTTTTGCATGTCCATTGCAAACACTTCTGCTAGCTTCTTTTGCACATAAATTTCCTGTAACAACATATATACTTCATACATTGTTACAACAGGAAGTAAAAGTGCCAAGCATTAGTGAAACAACCATGATTGAGTTGATCACACAAGTACAAGTTTTAGAGGGGAAACATTTGAATATAAATAATAAGCTTACTCAAGAGTAGCAGTTGTCTTTGACAAACATGTTAAAGAAGCATCAACATGCATTTGCATGGGATTACCATGACATGAAAGGATTACATCCCAAAATATATACTCATAGGATCTACATTAGAGATGACTACACACCAGTAAGATAACCACAAAGGAGAATCAATCCTGCATTGAGGGAGATTGTGAAAGGAGAACTACAAAATTTATTGGATGCAAGATTTATCTACTCTATCTCAGATAGCCAATGGGTGTCCCTTTTGGTAATTGTACCTAGAAAGGGAGGTAAATGGAGAGTTTGTGTTGACTATAGAGAACTAAGTTCTGCCACCAAAAAGGATCACTTTCCCCTTCCTTTTATAGACCAAGTATTGGATTCACTTGTAGGAAAGCAATATTTCTCCTTCCTTGATGGGTTCAATGGCTATAATCAGATACAAATTGCACCTGAAGATTAGGACGAGACAACTTTCACTTGTCCTTGGGGAACATATGCCTGTTCAGTACTCCCATTTGATCTGTGCAATGCACCTGCAACCTTCCAAAGAACAGTTATTAGTATATTCTCATATATTTCACATGATTATATGGAAATCTATATGGATGATTTCACTACTTATGGTGTTGATTTTGCAGAAGCATTAGAAAACCTTAAAATTATTTACAAAGATGTGAGGACCATAATCTCTCCTTGAACAATGAGAAATGATTTATGATGATGCAAGGAGTGGTCCTTGGCCATTATATCTCTCAAAAGGGAATTCAAGTGGACCCAGCCAGAATTGAGGTAATTACCAATCTTATTATTCTTGTCAAGCAAAAATATGTTAGAAGATTCCTAAGACATGCAGGATACTATAGGTGTTTCAAAAAAGATTTCAGTAAGATGGAAACACCACTTTACACTCTTCTGACTAAAGATGTTGAGTTCCAATGTACTGTAGATTGTGATAAATCATTCTTTGATTTAAAAACAACATTAACCCATGCTCCTATGCTCAAAGGCCCTAATTGCGAACTCCCTTTCCATATTTACACAGAAGCATTTGATTATGCTATAGGGGTTGTCTTAGAACAAAAAGAGGGAGAAATAGAGAATGCAATATACTTTATCAACAAGAACCTATAGGGGGATGACTTTAACTACACAGTTACAAAGAAGGAGATGTTGGTAGTTATTTATGCTCTCAACAAATTATGACATTATATCACAGGATACCAGATCTTTATCCATATAGATCATGTATCCATAAGATATCTTATGAACAAGCCTTGATCACAGGCAGATTGGCAAGGTGGTTGTTGTTAATACAGGAATTTGATATCACCATTATAGACAAGCTAGGGAAATAAAATGTTGTGGTATAATTTCTCTCTAGATTGATAACATCAGAAGAAACTCAAGTCATTGATGACTCTTTTCCTGATGAAAATTTGTTCTTCATTAGTGTGCATACACCTTGGTATGCAGATATAGCCAATTATTTGGTTACAAGAAGAGTTCCCCCTCATTTCTCTCCAAAAGAGCGAAGGGTTCTTATTGAGAAAACTTTTCCATTATCATGGATGGCAGGTTGCTTATTCTATACTGGACCAGATCATTTGCTAAAAGTATGTGTAAGAGAGGGTGAGACTTATGATATACTACATGCATGCCATGATGAACCCTATGGGGGACACTTTGCAACTAAGAGGACAGCTATGAAGATCATCATACAAGATATTACTGGCATACACTTCATAAGGATGCAAGCAAGTACACTAGGAAATGTGTTAGGTGTCAAAGTATGGGATGACCAACTAAATCAGATGAGATGCCTTTATACCCTCAAGTAGTTATCACACTATTTGATAAATGGGGACTTGACTTTGTAGGTCCAATTCATCCACCATCAAATGGAAAATCTCACATCTTGGTTCACACTAATTATGTGACAAAATAGGTTGAGGTCAAAGCCATGAAGCATGCTAGGGACAATAAAGCTGCAAAATTCCTTTATGAAGAAATCTTCACATGCTATGGGGTTCCTAGAGTGATAGTAATAGATCAAGGGGCTCAATTCACATCCACTCCTGTCACAACATTGGTGAATGAGTATAATGTTAGACATAGGAAATCTATGCCCTATCACCCACAAGCCAATGGACAATTTGAGGTAACAAATAGGGAAATATAATCTATTCTGACCAAGATAGTAGAACTTCATAGAAAATATTGGGCAAATAGGTTGCCATAAGCTGTTTGGGCCTATAGAACCACTTGGAAGACCACGACTAGTTTTACTCCCTTTGAGCTATTATATGGAAAAATAATGATTCCTATAGATTTTGAACACAAAACTCTTAGAACAACACTAGACCTTGGAATAGATATATCTGAGGCACAAAAGGACAAGGTTATGCAACTAAATGCCTTAGATGAGATGAGACAATCAACTATCCACCATATTGAGATGGTGTAGAACCAAAGAGTTAGATGGCATGATAAATACATCAAAAATAAGAAGTTCCAGCCAGGTGATTGGGCACTTCTTTATGATTCTAGGTATAAAGATAACTTGGGCAAACGTCAAAACCTATGGTTGGGACCATATGATATTGGAGAGGTCTACTCCAATGGTGTTGTTCAACTTACAACAATTGATCCTATCAGATTCAAACTCCCGGTCAATGGTTATCATCTTAGGTTGTACCATAAGCCTACCTCAAAGCAAGATTTCATGCAACAATTTGTTGAATACCAGAACTCCAAAGTTCCTGCAGTCGAAGGAAGTGGACCTAGTGTTCAATCTTCTGCTTAATCAAAGGTACACATGCAATCATTATAAAGATTTCCACTTTTAATGGGAATTAATTTCTCCATCAATAAAGATTATTTTCCCATTCATTTCCATTCTCTCTCTCTTCCACCTCACTCCACCACCACTTCATTTAATTACTCAACTATACTTTTATGATAACTGGTACTTCCTTCCACATTCTTTGGAAAATATCTTCCACCTTTATAGGTACATTGATAAAACCTAATGTATATTAATTACCTTGGATTCATTTTTTTGATTACTATATTTTAATATTTATATTTCGCATAGCAACCCCTGTTTAAATACCCTATTTTATCAAAATTCCATTCTAGCCTATGCAAACACATGCTTTAATTTAGGTTGGGGGGAAGTGTGATCTTATGTGTCATATGTCATACATGTCATCAGTCACATTCCATACGCCAACATGGTAGTAAATTTGAAATGATTAGTTGAAGTGGCGTACTGCATGTGACATTAATTTGTCGCCATTCTCTTTGATAATACACTCTCTTTATTGCCTTAGTCGAAATCATGATGACATTAGAAAGATAAAATTGAGAGGTTTTGACATTGGTTTTAGTATTTGTGAGAACTACAAGAAGTAGAAGAGACATTGGGTTTTTGGTTGAAGGATTGTAGGAGGAAGTCTTTGCAGAAGTGTTTGCATGGGTGAGTTGAAAATGGGAGGTCCGTTAATTAGAAATGAACCAACAGTTCACCAGGTAATCTTACAAAATACATTTTGTGAACCTAAATTCAAGAATTACGACTAGTTGGATTATTTTATGAAGCTAGATAGTTTCAATGAAGACATTACCTTGGAGTTTGTGCAACCATTTTTAAATGGTGAGGCAATGGTTAAGGGGTTAAAAGTCATAACTACTAAGGAAAGAATTGCTGAAGTGTTAGGTTTACCTGATGAGGGAGAACCCTACCCTGATACTAAGGATGCTAGGTCAACTAGGGTTGAATTCGCAAAGCCTAGTTATCCTCCACTTGTTGTGGACAAACAAGGTATGAGAAGACTTTCTTTGCCAAAGAAATGGAAACAAGTTGATTTTTTTATTGTCAAATACATTACTTGTGAGGATCATCAATCTTCTCTACATTATGTGCATTTCAGGATGTTGAATCATCTAAGGCATGGCAAGAGAATGAATGTACCAAATTTTTTGTATAATATTCTTGCAATTATGGCCACAAAAACACAGAAAGGTAGGGAAAAAAATGTTTCCCGTCACAGTTTGATTAAATTACTAGTAGAAAAATCTTTACAAAATGTGTCCAATATGTCGTGGGATGCATTTTTGAAAATAAGAGAACTCAGACAAGAAAATGTGGGTCTTAGAGGCTGACCCCTAACTCATAGGGTTAGGAGAGATGAGTGGGGTTTTAAAATCACTCTTGGAGCTTCAAATTCTGGGGTAACACCTAGTACAAATCCTCCTATAGCTGAGACTATTTCCTTTGAATTTGAGCATGTAGACGAAGAGAGTTCATCTTCAGACCCTGATATTGATATTTCTCCTAAAAACACACCTCACACTAGGGCTGTTATTAGGCAAGATGAAGAAAAAATGAGAAAATCTAAGAGTAGCAAAGGGAAGGCTAAGAAGAAAGAGCCAGAGAAGATAAACCCTATCCCTAGGAAGTGGAAAAATGAAGAAACAGAGCATCTTGCAGCCGCTAGGAAAAATAAAAGTCCTCCCAAGAAGTCAAAAATTACCAAGTCCGCTATTGATGTGCCTCCAAGAAGGAGTTGTAGAATCAGTGAGACACCTAAGAAGAAGGCGGAGACTCCTAGGGAGCAAGTAAATATTGGGTTGGTGGAACTTGCTACCATTGCAAAGCAAGTTGAGCATCATGTTGCAGAGCAAGCTGAACATCCAATTTTTAAGAAAATTTAGAGACTAGCATAGGAGAAGATCATGGTAGGAATAAACATACCTTTTTCTTTTTCATGGGAATTTGTAGCCTTGGATTTATGGAAAAATATGCAGGAAAAAGAAAAAGAACGGAGAAGAGAAAAACATAGGTTACAAGAAGAGATTGACAAGAAAAATAAATAAATTGAAGAGAAGAATGCAAAAATTACTACATTACAAGAAAAGGTAAACAATGTGGTGACCTTAGTACCACAAATTTTGGAATGTAGGACTCCTCCATGGGTATATGCATTACATTTAAAAGAGTTTCATCTATCTTTTAAGTTGTCAAGGGTTATTTCTGGTTTAAGTACTTCCATTGAAACCCCGCATGAATTTTTTCAAGCTTACCAATCTTCTCCTCCTGAAGTTAAGAATTTACTGTGTGAATTTCACCTACATGAATATGTTGTTCCTAATGATTGTGAGTGGAATCCATTGTTATATATTGATGATGTTCATTTGAGGGTATTGATGTCATGGATTCAAAATGAAAACAACTGGGGAGAACAATTGAAACTATACAGAGAAAAGGAGCACCATACACCTCTATCTCCAAGGGCAGAATCAAGTAATCCTATAGAAATCTACTACATATGGCATATATTTCTTTACAGGCCATCATACAAACAGAGGATCATGCCTTGGGGAGGACGCATACAGGGAATATGAATAGATAGTTGCCACTACAGGAAGAATAGTATTGGGATACTTGTCAGAAAGATGGAATGAGTTACCAAATCAATTAAAACAAGTTGAACCTCATTCTCTACATAATTATCACGTAAATTGCAAATGAAGCATCAGGTATATGCACCTTGGGAGAATAAGGTAGCAGTATTGGCTCCCATTAATATTTCAACCACCTATTCTATTATGGCCAATATCTGACTATAGAACTTATCAGTATGATATAAGTGCAGAGAGGCCAAGGTGGGGCAGATTGGAAAGAAAGCATGGGTTCTACTAGGATCCAAACTCAGATACTGTAGAGAATGATATAGGGCAGACAAAAGTTGTTGATCTCAGATACTGTAGAGAATGATATAGGGCAGACAAAAGTTGTTGATTTCAAGGCTATAGTAAGACAAAGGAATTGAGTTCGCTCTGCTGGAGGACCAACAAATCATTAAGTTGGGAGAGATGATGAGTCCAAATAATGACTCATTTTTGTTATGATTTATCAGAAGTTTGCTAGTGTTACTATGGGGTTTTAGCACCTAGTTACCAATACTTTCTATGTTATTTCCCTGAACTTATGAACTCTAGACATGAACTTATTCCTATAGCTTTTAATGATATTAACCTGTTATGTGGTATATATATATATATATTAATTTTACATGTGATTGAATGAATATTATCATAAGGTGATTATGGATATACATTTATCTTGTGCATGCTAATGTCATAATGCAGGTCTAGATTAAGATGCAGATATAAATGGACTTTGCAATGTGGAAGAAGTTCATGCTAGCTACCCATTTTTTGAAAAAGTCAAGTAGAGATGGACATTGAAGAAGTCAGTGGTTGGGAACTTTCAGCTCGTGTGGAAGTTAATCTTAATGACCATGTCTATTAGTTGAGTATATTTAGAAGGTGTTGTTATGTTATATTTTTGTTGAAGCAAGTTTTGTTTGACTAAATCATATGCATGCATAACGTCCTTTCCCTTTTTCATGCTCTCAATACAGGGCGTCCTCCTAATTTTTTGGAGTTGGCTGCCTTGTTAGTTAAGTTAGTTAGAATCTTTCCTTCTATAAATAATGATTAGATTCTCCTCTTCAAGAGGTGGAATTTTATGATATTGTACTTGCATTTTTAGTTTTCAAGAATACAATTATGTTGTTGCTACATTGTAATCATGTTTTCAATGAATAAAATGATATTTTAGTTTGTTGCATCTGAGTTAGTCTTGGGAAAAATCATTCAAGGGGGCCCACTTGGTGAGAAATCCATCCATTTAGTTCAATAGTTACTTTTATGTTCAATAATTAGTTACAATCTTAGCAGTTGTCTGTTCTTGTAGTCATTAAAACTTCGTTCTATGACTATTCTTGCAGCCATAGTAGACAAAGTAACTTCTTGTCTGTTTATTGAGACTTTTGTTTCTGTAATTCATTTTAGTTTAGTTTATTTGTTGGTTTATGTTAAGTACTTATGCTACTTCCTTTCAAGCATTTCACTTTCAGTACTATTTCCTTTCTAGTTATAGGATAAGGATGGCTACAATTGAGTCCTAGTGCACATACAGTGCTGACCCATTTCAAGTTCACATCCTTAGGTTGATAATGAAATGAACTTTCATAATGAGCAAGATAGCTAGTTGGTGTAGATATTTAAACTCTAAGTTATAGCTTTAAGGGCTTAGCTATTGAACCATTAGAGGAGGCCAACACATCCCATGCCTTCCTTCAAACCCTCACACATGGACAAGCTCAACATGTTAACCTATTACAAACTCTGATGGAATCGTTGCAATAAACAGACAATTAATGAGCATGTAAACTCATAAGAGTTATAAAATACAAGAGCATAAATCTCCTCACAAAAAACCATGCCTAGATTGTGCAAATAGAGTTCCACACTGTAATATGAAGTCAAAACCAAAGTCTCCTCAATTTAGGTGCACCAAACTGAACACTTAACTGATCGTTGGTCAAGAAAATATCTTGCAAGAATCACCTCAAAGTTGGTGCCCAAGAATGGGTCCACTTAAGTGAGCCATGTAAATATCTTGTCATGCAAAAGGTGTTAATTGAAAGATGCCAACTTGGGCACCCAAGGTGGACCCAAGTCAATCTTAGTTAACTTAAACATATCTCTCCATCAATTTATGCAAACATCAAGCATGACTGATCATCCCCACTTAACTGAAAGTATCCACCTATTATTTGTCATGCAATTGTAGTCATTAGTCATGCAACTCAAGTCAACTAACGTGCAACTCAATTCAACTAGCATGCAAGTAAAAATAACTACATGCAACTCAAGTCAACTAGCATGCAACTCAAAATAACTATATGAAACTGAAGATAACTAAACCATAACTGAACTGAATTGAACTGATACTGAATTGATAGTGCCACTCCACTCTTGTAAATATCAATCCCTATTTTGTAGGAACAAGACATGCATTACTGAAGTGTTATCAATCTTCCAAACAGTTAACTGAAGCAAGGTGGGTTCCACCTTCCATGTGGGTGCCCCATGTGCTCCTATTATTTAGGAACTCATATTGGACATCCCCACATGTTCCTATTATTTAGGAATAATTACAACTGTCAATTTACATGTTCATTTCATTCAAATTTAATCTCTTTCTAATCCTAGTGTTGAACACTTTCCAAGGACTTAGGAGATACATGAAATATGTTTAGGATTGCAACTAAATGGCATCCTATTCCCAACAAAAACAATCAACAATGCAGAGGTCCTCCACGTGCTAAGAGAACATACACCCCATTGGTTGAACCCATTGAATTAGTCCTAAAGACACTCTTATAATCCAATGTCATTCAATTGCCAGACATCAAAAACTATGAACCCTCATTGATCAAACCCGATTGGTGGAAGGAAAATGAATATTGTGAATATCACTGTGGAAAGGGACATAAGACATCTTCATATTGGACACTCAAAAATGTTATTCAATATCTCATCGAACAAGGGATAATTTCAGTAGACAATTTGCAAGGCAAGATAAATTTTGATCATACCATATTTAAAACTCCCTTGCAAGATCATGACAAAGGAAAAGCCTATAGTTCAGGGAACAACAATAATGCCAACTATACCCATTTTGCACATGATTACAACACTATTATCCATAATATATGAACCTTTGATGATCGTGTTATCACCATTACTATAAATAAGAAAATTTCAGAGTGTTTTGTCACCACTCACAAAGCCAAGGTAACTCTACAAGGGGTTCCTTCCAATCCACAACCAAAAAGCTAGTACAATCTCCTAGAGCAACTAGAGAAGATTCACACAAATTTCTATTATGGAACTCCTTCGTATATCCCCTCAACACAGAGCTATCCTTGACAAAGCCTTGTAAGAAGAGTTTGTACCCACCGATCTAGATGTCAATGAATTTCAAGCCATGGTTGGATACCTATCTATGCCACATCATGTCACCTTCTCTGAACAAGAATTTTTCACAATTTTTTTTAATCATAATGATCCCCTACACTTGGAAGTCTATGTAAATAAACATAAGATCATATGAGTCCTAGTAGATGGTGGAGTGGGTCTGAAAATCTGCTCTCTAAAATTGGTAAAATCATTGGGATACTCTAAGAATTGCATAGATCAAACCAAGAAAATTGTTATCAAAGCCTATGATGATGCTGAATGTTTTTCTGAAGGAGTAATTTCATTTGCCATGTAGGTTGGTCCAACTATGCAAAACACAACTTTTCATGTCTTGGATCTAGATTTAAACTAGAACCTTCTCCTCATCCACCCTTAGATTCATTCCATGAAGGCTATACCATCCACATACCACCAATGCCCCAAGTTTCCACATAATGGCACTAAAATTACTATTCATAGTGATCTTGATCCTTTTCAGTATTGTACAAACCTAAAAGGAACCATTGAACACCAAGTGCCCATAAATCAAGAGGCCCCATCTTCCACCTCATCCCACTACATTGATCCATCTAACCTCATCAAATCATCCACTCCATTCACCCCACCTTCCAAACCCAAAGTCCAAAATCGAGACAAAGGATGCGGAGAATACAACATGAAGAGCCTCTTTTACATTGGAAAGTTACCTAAATTTCCAAAGTCTTATGGCAAGCCGCATCTCATACATCCTAAGGTTATCATCCACAATTCCCCTACTACTTTCACTAAATGGGGGGAGTTAGCCAAAGAATCTTTGGATGACCACATTTACACATGGTTATATAAAGAAGAGGACATAGAACCTAAGAAATTGCTAGTTAAATAGTATCCAAAAGGATTCCTCTTGATGAAGCAATAAGGATATGATGGACACAACGACCTTGGTGTAAAAAAACATGGGATGTTGGAACCCTTAATGCCTCCTAAATTACCAAAGTATAGTGGGTTAGGGTTTATACCGGTAAAAGTGACTATCTAGGGTATCAGGTTACCTTTGAGTGAGACTGTTAATGCTTCAAATGAAATCGAGACATCTGAGGACTACTATACCGACTCCAATTCCAATCTATGGGAATGGCATCTTGAAAAATTATTTAGTGACTATGACCTTGAGGGAACATTTAAAGAACCTGATGAGCCTACCTTTGAGGAAAGATTCAATCAAATGTTTAAAATTGGTCCCCCACAAAACCTGTCCAATCCCCACCAAAAGGTCCCCTTGAAAAGGGACGCTTGGATTGAACACTTTTGGGAACTCAATGGCTCCACCTCTATCTTTACCTTATCTACCTATACCATGACCCTTGAAAACACCAATGATGGCATGTCCCTTGTTTACCCGTAGTTAATAGATTGGGACCAACAAGCACCACCGAGTTTAGACACATTCGAGAATGGCAAAGCAATTGTTGAGTTCATGGGATTTAGTGAAGGAATACCAAGTGGGGATTATAATGTTGGCTTTGTCATAGAACTCAATAGTGCGGCATAATTTGGTGAGGTTGTCCTTCCCTCTAGTTGCCAAAGTGAAAATGAAAAAATTCAAAATAAAAATAATAGATCTTCAAGTGAAAACCGAAAGGCGTCTGCTGATCATGAAAAAGTAAAAATAAAGGACAAATCTGAAGGTGAAAACCTCTCTAATGCGCCTGAGGATGGATGATTGGACAACCTCCCTATAGACCAAGAGATATCACCATTTATAGTAGAAGAGACAAAATAAATGAACATTGGGACACAAGATAACTCTAGAATCATACAACTTGCAACATCTTTGACCACTGAAGAAAAATTTGAGTTTACAATATTATTTTCAAAGAGACAAGTTAACTTCACATGGTCATATGCTGAGATGCTTGGGTTGGACCCTAAGCTTTTTTTACATCACTTTCCAATAATACCAAATGCCAAACCATATAAATAGACGTTAAGGAAAATGCACCCGGATATTGTACTTTTGGTCAAGGTTGAACTAAAGAAACTCTTGGATGTTGGATTCATACACTCTATTGATTATGTATATTAGATATATAATCTTGTTCCTATCACAAAATTGAATGGTCAAATCGGAGTTTGCACAAACTTTAGGGACCTTAACAAGGCTTGTCCTAAAGACGATTTCCCCTTACCAAATATTGACACCATAGTGGACCTCACTGCTGGATATGAAATGCTACCACTTATGGAAAAATTCTTGAGCTATAACCAAATAAGGATTGCTCCTGAAGATCAACCAAATATGACCTTTACATGCACTTGGGGAACTTTCTCTTGGAACTTATGCCATTTGGACTTAAGAATGTTGGAGCTACATATCAAAGAGCCATGACTACCAATTTTTTAATGATTACATGCACATAATTATCGAGGATTATGTTGATATTCTCTCAAAATATCTAGAAAGAAGTGGTCACCTAACAGTCTTGGATAATATTTTCACACGAATTGAAAAGTACAAACTTAGGTTAAATACAAAGAAATGTGTTTTCAGGGTCTAATCAGGTAAACTTTTAGTATACATTGTCTCCTGTAGAGGAATAGAGGTTGATCCTGCAAAAGTAAAAGCTATCTTGGACATTCCACCGCCAACCAATATTAGTCAACTAAGGAATTTACAAGGAAGACTAAAATCAATCAGTCGATTCATCACCCAACTAGCAGATAAGATTCACCCATTCCAACATTTGTTACATAATAACAACTACATTAACATTGGGGGAATTATTGGCACAAAATGATAATAAAGACAAAGAATGAAAAATCTACTACATTAGTCATACTTTGGTTGGATATGAGTTGAACTACAACCCTATTGAATGAGGACACTTAGCAGTTGTGTTCGTAGCCCAGAAATTGAGACATTATATGCTAAACCACAAGACAAAGTTGATAGCTAAAATTGATCCTCTAAAGTATCTTCTCAGTAAAGTAGATTTGACGGGACGCTTAGCTAAGTGGGTGATGATCTTAAGTGAGTATGACATTGAATATTTTGATCAAAAAGAAATAAAAGGACAATTGATACCTGATCAACTTGCAAATGCACTAGTGAAAGCAGACCATCCTCTAATATTTGACTTTCCAAATGAATCAATCTTTGTCATAGAAACAAAAACAACATGGAATTTGTACTTTGATGGGTCCTACACAAGTCATGGATCAAGAGCTGGCATTTTATTCATCACACCTCAAGGGGATTCCATTCCTAAGTCATTTCAAATAGCATTTTCTTACACCAATAATATAGTGGAGAATGAAGCATTACTAACAAGACTCTGAATGGTAATAAAATGGAAAATCAGGGATCTTCAAGTTTATGATGATTCCCAACTAGTGATCAAGCAATTCAATGATGATTATGACACCAAGGACGAGAAGCTAATGCCCTACAAGAGGATGGTTGATAGTTTTAGACTATACTTTGAAGCTATTACCTTTGAAAAGATAAGGTAGCTGATGCATTGGCAACAATCAGATCTCTCTTGGACATTCCTAACAACACATCACAATATGAGTTCTTGGTGGAACAATTGTTAGTCCCTACATTTGATGTCCCCAAAATTGAACTTGTGTGCGAACTTGTTGGTCTTGAATCTCCCTAGTAAAAAGACATTTACAACTACTTGCATGACCAAATTATCCCTCTTGACTTGTCCCCCAACCAATGCAAAACCTTTATTCGAAAATCCTCTAAATATACCATCATTAGAGATACCCTTTACTATCGCAACCTAGATAGCACCCTCCTCTGATGTCTCAATTCACATGAAGCACAAACAACCTTACAAGAGGTTCACCATGGTATATGCAAATCTCGCTCTGCTGGTCCTACCTTAGCTAAAAAGCTTATGAGGATGGGATATTATTTGCCTACAATGGAACATGATGCCTATCACTTTGTGAAGAGGTATCATTGGTGTCAAATTCATGGAGATATCATACATGCACCAGCCTAAGAATTGTAGCCACTTACATCACCATGGCCATTCTCTCAATGGGGACTCGACCTCGTAGGAAAAAATCATCCCACTTCCATAAATGGGCATAAGTTTATCCTTGTTACTACATAATACTTTACCAAATGGATCAAATCCATTCTGATGACCTATATTACTAGTAAGTAGATATCCAAATTCATCCTGAATTACATTATATGCCGCTATGATATCCCATAATCCATCATTATAGAAAATGGTCGCCCTTTCAAAAATCAGGATGTCCATGAACTTTGTGAGAAGTTTCATATCCAACACCATTTCTCCACCCTTATTACCCCCAGGGTAATGGTCAAGCTGAGGCATCTAATAAGACTATCCTTAAAATCTTAAAAAATACTGTTAATGATGTTGGCCATGACTAGAACCTCCAACTCAATCCTACTTTATGGGCCTACCATACTAGTGTTTACACTCCTACTGGAGCCACACCATATTCACTTATCTTTGGATTTGAGTCCATACTTCCTATTGAGGTCGAGTTACCATCTGTGAGGGTATCTATGCATAGATTGATTGATCAAGAAGAATACTATGTATCTCGTCTACATGAGCTAGAGTTATTGGATGAAAAGAGATATAATGCCTTGACACATTTGCAAGCATATCAGAACCTTCTTTGATGGAACTACAATAAGAAGGTCTGACCTAGAAGCTTTTACATTGGTGACTTAGTCTTGAAAGAGAATTCGAAGAATCAAACAGATTAAGAAAAGCCCGAAAAATTTGAACCCAATTGATTGGGCCCTTATATCATCATAACAACATATGGATTTGGTGCTTATCATCTCTCCACCTCTGAAGGTGAACCATTTCCTGATCCCATCAACAACATGCACCTTCATAGATATTGCACTTAATTCTTAGAGTATTCCTTTAAAAAGTCAAAAAATTCAAAAAAAAAGTCACCCTACAACCTGGCAAACAGGCGTTGGTGGTATCAAAAAAATAAAAATAAAATAGTAAAGAGAAATAATTCATCCAAAAGTGAAAACCACTTCGATGGTGCTTTGGCTAAGTACCATGGTGAAAACCTAGCAAACATGTGCCATGTGTAATCAGTCTATGCTCCTCTATCTACTATCACTCTACCTGGTCTTCCACCCTTCACTCATCCATTCGTACATATCATTTGTCCATAATAAGGCTTTGTCATCCTTTCCATGGCATGAAAACCACCAACATTAAGTGTCCTTTGCTTTCATGGTCATCCTTTGCATCTATACATTGCTTCCCCTCACACTTAATAAGTTGGTCCTATACCTAACTTGGGGAAATTCCTCATCTTACATCTTCATGGGATCCTACACATGGTATCGACTCATAAACCATCAAAATCAAAAAAAAAATCATAAAACCATCAAAATCCAAAAAAAATCATAAACGATATCCAGAGGAGATCGATCATCAAGGAAGGAAGGTGTATGAGCTCTGCTAGGGTTTTGTGACTTTTGTGGTCACCCTTGGCCCCTCTTGCATCATACTATGCATTCTATGCAAGAAACCCCTATTTTCTTGTGTATACGACTGCATTTACTATGGTTTTAGTGTTTTAATATGCCTTCAACTGGCTCTAACTGAACAATTCATGCTGGTGTTAGCGGTTTGATGATGCAATTCAATGGCTCCTCCTCTGAACAAACATCCCCAAAAGTTTGTTCTGAAAGTCTTTCATGAGGTAAGAATTTTGATTCCCGAGCTGATGTGATTTTGCCTTTACCAGATTTTGATTCTGCTTGTCAATGGCTTGAGCAACACACCCTTGTAGGTTATTTTGTTGGGAGGACTCCCCTTGAAAGTGTGCTTAAAGAATGGGTCAGCAAGGCCTGGGTCCCTCATGGGGTCCGTCTTAATATGGTCTGAAATTTGACCAAGGGTTTTTTTTTTTTGTTCCGCTTCACGGAAGTCAATCATGTCTAGGCTATCTTAGCCCATGGTCCCTGGTATGTTAGGTCATCCTTGTTGGTTTTCCAGGCATGGACCCAGGATTTTGTTATCTCAGATGGCACCAAGTTGCGGGTCCTAGTCTGGATTGAATTCCCTGGCTTTCCTTTGCCTTGTGTGCCTTTTTTGAACCATATTGCATCCTCACTGGGGAGGGTTATTTGCGTTGATCCAGATAGGTTTTTCCAGACCCGACCCCATAAACGGGTCTATGTGGAAATAGACCTCTCCAAGGATTTGAAAGAATCCATTGATATTCAAATTGGATCTCTCCAACATAACCAGAAAATCACTTATTTTAACTTGCCCAACACATATTATAGGTGTCAGTCAACCGACCACAAGATTAAGGATTGCCCTTTGGCAGTGCCTCGTGCACCTTCTCCATCACGAGATTTTGAAAATCCTCGTTAGGTGGAACCTTCTGCTAAGGTTGATGAAAAGTGAACCATAGTTACAAACTGAAAAAATAAGGCAATTGGTTCTGGGTTAGCCTCTAAAGCCTCTGAACCATCAAAGGTTGTTTCAAACCCTTCAAGGAAGGGGACAAATGCTCCTATTGGAGCTACTAATGTTTCGATGCAACCCAAGACAAAGGCAATGCCTCAGCCTACTTCCATCATGTTTTCTTAGTCGAGTGCTTCTCCTCCCATGTCAGGAGCTCAAAGGCGGTCTCGCAGCTCATCTCCACCGTGTGAAGAGGGTGAATATGTGCAAGAAATGCGGATATTTTCCTCTTTGTCTATTCAGATTGGTTCAGTTCCACAAGATTTTTTGCAGAATCATTTCTCTTCCCTGAATGAAGAGGAACTAGACTTCGACAATATGGAGGAGTTTCACTCATGAAATTCCTCTCATGGAATGTTTGAGGTCTGACAGATCTCTCTAGAAAGTACTTTGTTAGGGATACTTTGCAAAAATATTCTAGTATTGAAGTGCTTTGTCTCCAAGAGGTTAAATTTTTTGGATTTTTGCTTGCTTCGGCTTGTCATTCTATTTGGCCGACCAGTAAAATGTTTTGCACTATGCATGAGGCTGGGCATGGCCCAGTTGTCACCCTTTTGTCCCCACGATGGCATTCTTTTGTTATTGACCATGGATCTGATCCTTCTCATTGGCTCATTTGGATTCTTCTTAACATTGATAATCATTCCTTTGAGATTATTAATGTTTATGCCTCTAATGATGTTGTGGGGTGATCTTTGCTTTGGTGTTGGATTGTCGATTCTTTACCAACTGTTATTTGGTTACTTTGTGGGGATTTCAATATGGTTGGGATGGCATATGACAAGGATGGAACCTTGCCATTTAGATGGGCAGTTGGCGAGCGGGAGGTGTGGTTTTACATGCACAATAAATTGGGACTTTTTGATCCCAATATTGGTTGTTGCCATTCTTATTTTCTCTGGAACACTTGGTGTAACTACAAGGTTAGTTCTAAATGCCTTGATCGTGTCATGATCTCGACTCAATCTTTTTTATCTTTTGACAACTCTCCTCTGCCTATTAATTCGTTAGTGGATGTGACTTTGTCTGATCACTTCCCAAATTTTTTTCATATTGAATGGGAGTCATGTCATCCTCGCACATGTAAAACTCAATTCTTCTTGAACACATCTATGCTCTGTCACAAGCCTACCCTGGCCCACATTCATAAAGTGTGGAATTTGGAGTGTAGATTAGCTCATCATACATGATGGATTACTTGGTGGAATGATGCCATCACACACATGACTAGATTTATGTGTATTTATGGATGCCAGTTGACTATCTTTCATCGATGGTCCTATGAATCTACCATCATCAACCTGCACTCAACTACTGAAGCTTTGGCGGCCAACCCCTTTTCTCCATCATTGCAAGTTAGGGTGAAAAATTTAAGGCACAAAAAGCAAGTTCCTGATAATTACACTATCAGAGGTGCACATATCAAAGCTCGACTACATTGGCTAAAAATTGGTGATCGCGCCTCCAAAGAGTTTTTTTGGCACTGCATGCTAGGCACTCATCCCTAGGCATTAAAAAAATCAAAGATAACTTATAGGTGCTCTCTGAGCTCCTTGAAATTCTCCAGGCCTTTGTGCATCATTATGACTAAGTTTTCACTACACAAGAACCCACACCTGTGCAACAACAAGCCCTTCAGGATTCCCTTACTGTTGTGCCAAATAGGCTTTCCCTAGCGCAGAGAAATTTTTTCGATCTCAAGGAAGTTGTTCATTCCATGGCTGATGACAAAGCCCTAGGATTGATGGCTTCCCTTATGAATTTTACAAGGCCCTTTGGGATTGCTTCGAGAAAGATTTGCATCATGCTTACTTAGAGGCTTTTCATGCTAATTCTCTAGGTAACTTAATAAACAAAGACAATATAAAATTCATACCTAAATCTGGGGATTTGGAGGACATCTGCAATTGGAGTCCTATCACGCGTTTCAACTTCTCCTACAAAATTATTGACAAGGCTTTGGCTCTAAAAATCTGCCATCTCTTGCCTCAAATTGTGTGCCCGAAGCAAACTAGGTTCATCAAATCCAGGTTCATTCTAGATAATATTATTGTCGTTTGGGAAGGTATGGAATGGGCCTTGCGTTCAAACCAAAAATCCATTTTTGTTAAAATTGTTTTTGCCAAAGCCTATGACCGCATTGAATGGACTTTTATTCTTGCTATGTTGCAAGCTTTGGGTTTTGGGCCTAATTTCATTCAAGTTGTTCGTATTCTTTTTGCGGATGCCTCTACTTGTATCACCATCAATGGACACCAATCTTTTGCTTTTGGAATTTTTCGTTCCATTCAGTAAGGGTGCCTGCTTGCCCCCTCTCTGTATGTGCTTGCGGCTAAAGGATTTGGCTACCTCTTGGACAATGTGATTTCCCAACAGTATGTCAAGGTTATTTCGCTACCCAAATCTTAGACTCAGCTGGTTAATGGCCATTTTGTGGATGACTCTTTCCTCACTCTCCCAGAGGAAGAAGAGACTATTAAAGCGGCCCTAGATTGCCCTAATACTTTTTGTCTTACTTTTGTCTCTGCCATTCAGTGGCACAAAACTCTGTGCTATAGACAGTCTATTTTGTCGACTCCTCCTTGGTTTCAACAGTATAATTGGAAGTGGATTGGGTCAGGAGAAATTTTTCGATTCCTGGGCATTCCCTTTGCTTTCTAGGCATCTCTGACTGATCTATGGCAAGTTGTGCTTTCCAGAGTTGAGTAAAAGCTTTCTTATTGGATTACCAAGCCTCTCTCCTTGGCAGGGAAAGTCCAGGTGTGCTCTAAAATTCTGGTAGCTACCCATGTCTATTACTCCTCTTGTTGGGCCCCTTCCAAAGCTACCTATGGAAAGCTTGAAAAGTTGCTTAGAGATTTTATTTGGGCCTCTTCTGAGTCTCACAAAGGGTTTCACCATGTTGCTTGGGAATTTTCTTTCCTTCCCAGAGATTTTGGAGAGCTCGGGCTGCTCTCCACTCAATGACAAGGAACTACTCTATGTGTTAAATGGATTATCAGTGCCCTTATTGGGGATGAGGCTTGGAAAATTATTCTCAAGCATTGTATTCAGTCAGGCTTTCCTATTCATAGACCCACCTGGAAGGGGATCAACTTTCAAACCCTTCTAGTCATGAAGGAACCAGTCTAAATTGTTGGGACTTTTATGGCTAAAAGTATTTGGCATGCCTGGGAGACTATCAAGCCTTGGCTCCGGTGGGATAGCTCTAGGTTTCGTGATGGGATTTCTCTCAACCAACAATATATTTGGTGGTTGCCTCTTTTTTCTTGTAATGGTCAGCTGTTGGCTAAGTTGCCTTGGCTTAAAGTGCTCAGATTCCATAAGAAGGGTATCCAAACCCTGTAACAGTTATTTCACAGACCCACGATGCGTATCATACATTAGGAAAATTTGTGTGCCTTGTATAGGCTTAAAAACTAGGACTGTGCTACTTATGATGGTCTCGTGAATGTCATTCCTACAAAGATGCTTCATAAGGTTGGGATTCATGGCTCCAAACCCTGGTGAAAAGATTGGGAGTGGTTTCCAGACACCCCTTTTAGGAAGTACAAGTGGCTTTCACCACACTTTCCTATGATCCAAATTTTGAACCAGAGGTGGCTTCTACAATCCTCTACTCATGTCTAGCATAAAAGATTTAATGCCACTTGGTCTGCAAGTGTTAGTCTGAAACTTGCCCACTTCACTTGGTGTATTCTTTTCCAAGGCTTGCCTGTGGGCTCTTGGCTTGTTCACTTGGGGGTCCAGGACCCTCACTGCCCTTTTTGTGGGCAAGCTAATACTTTTAAGAATCTTTTCTAGTTTTTTCCTACAGATCAACAACTTTGGACTTGGATTCATGACTTCTTTCAGCCCTTTAGGCCAGAGCCTTCTTCCTGGCATATGGTCCTATTGGGAGATTTGCCCAATTGTTTTGCAAATTTTACCTAACTTTGGCACACTTTCAGGGTGGAAATCCTCTTTAATCTCTGGAAAGACAAAAATGCCTACATATTTTCTCATTCTCAAATGGATACTAATGTTTCTTTATAGGCTAAAGCTATTATTTTTTCTAATGTGCTCTTACAGATTTAGGTGCAAGCTAACAAAGTTGCACTTGAGGTTGCTCACCTGCAAGTTCTCTTGGATCACTAGGGTAATGCCTCGTGTACTGTTGCTCAAGTTCCCGCTGCGCCCACCTCTTCCCATGGCCAATCGCCTTCTCGGGGCCAGCAGCGGAGTGGTTATGTGCGTCCCCGCTCCTAGCCTACTCTTCAGCGGGATTCCCACCCTCCTTGGTGAACCCACTCTCCTCCACCATGGGCTAGCCAAGGGTGGCCCTTTGGTGGTGCTTCCGGGAGCGGCAGTGGAAATTTCGAGTGGCCCTTTGATGATCCTCCTGCTTCTGGCTCTTGGTGGCCAGATACTGGTAAAAAAATTTCACGTTTGGCACTTTCAATCTCGCCCTGATACGAGGATGAACATAAAGAAAAAGGAAAAAGATGTCGACGATGGTTGGGGTGCTCCTCCTAATGTCATTCCAGACCCCGTTGATGTATGGGGGAAGAACATGGATGACAAAAACCCTCCTAGCTCTGTTGGCATTGCTTTGGCCACCTAATGACCTTTTTTTATATATGTTTTTTAATCTTGGACTTCCAAGCTTGGCCCATGTGACTGGTTAATCTTTTCTTTTTCTGGGCATTGCCCATTTCACTCTCGGGGGTGCCTTCTTACCGCCCATCCTTTTTTTGTGAATATGTAACTTTATCTTAATGTAATATAGATAGCTGCCTATTCATAAATAAAATAAAATCATAAACCATCAAAATCCAAAAAAACCCATAAATCCATCAAAATCCAAAAAAAATCATAAACCATCAAAATCCAAAAAAATCATAAAACGTCAAAATCCAAAAAAATAGTTAAAAATTCAAAATCCAAAAACATCAGAAAACATCAAAACTTCTAAAAAAACAATCAGAGTCAGAGTCAGTCTATGTTAGTTTGGTCGAACTACACTGTCTCTACACATTTTCTACGTAAGCAAGGCCCTCATTTGATGGGCCCTCGAGACATTACATCTATCCTTTTGATTTTTGTTGAATAAAGATCAAATCATGATTTAGTTCTTTGTCAAATATAACAAGGTCAAGTCATGTCGAACTACAAGGTTTTTGTGTGTATAACATAGGCAAGGACATCAATCAATGATTCCCCAAGGCCCCAGGTCAATCCTTTATGGTTTGTTGAGTCTGGTCATGACCTTTTTCATCAAGTGATCACTATTCAAACCAAATCTCAAATCAACAGACAAACATATCCAACAAGTATTTAATATTCAATTGATCAATTGCCTAATTATCATCACTATCAGGTCATTGGTCTTATTTTAGAATGGGGTGTTATGTCATTTGTCTCATTTGGTCTTATCACTTGTCTTCTATCAAGATGCATCCTTCCTAAGATTAGACATTCTCATTGGTCAACCTTGTCATTCACCTTAAACAGGATATGTCTTTCCTGAAACTAGGTGTTCATCAAAATGGTCAATCGGTCAACTTTATTAGATGTGTTCTTTGCCTTAAACAAGATATGTCTTTCTTGAAATCAAGTTCCATCACATCAATCAATCATATCAATGAAACCTTATCAACTCAACTCCAATCAATCACTTAGTCAATCAATCATGTCATCTTGGTCAATTAATCAAATTGGTCATCTCAATCATTTACATTAATCAGGATGTGTCTTTCCTAAAACCAAACCTAACCAATCATATCAATCAATCTTGTCCATCCTATCACTACACATTATCTCTTTGGCAAACACTTTGTTGGTCTGAGCTTTTCTTATCTTTTTGATTGGTTTTTGGTCATGTTACTAAGGATGTCCTGTCATGGATTCAGAGGGGTGATGATGGATCATGATCTCTTTTCTTTGCTTGTAGTTTGCAGTTTGTCTTAGCAAAAAGATTGGGATAATTGGGTCCTTAGTATGAACTGGGGTACTCCTTGTCTTTTGGAATTGTTTTTTGATTGCTTCTCTCTCACAAATGGTCACCTTGCACACCTTGGTCTGTCATATCTTGGTGTTTGTGCTCCATTTGCGACAATTCTGACACCCAATGATGATACATATAAAAAATCATGAATGTTTGTCCTTTGCCATTTCTCGTTTGACTTCACTCCTTTTCCATTCTCCATGCTAACATTCATCTTCCACGTTAACATTTCTTCTATTTGCATCTTGACAGAGTCTTGTGACACAAACATACCATGCATACATGACCATGTTAGGAAACATTATAGAAAGAATTATCATCATAGAAATCATCATAATAAGCCACATATATTTGCATGAGAAAATACAAAAAACACAGAGTGCATTCATATGGCATTATCATTTCATAGCAACATAACATATTAAAAATGAAATTGAATTTTACATTATGATCAAATACATCTATCACATTTCATACACATTGTGTTGAAATTTCTATATACATTGCATAATCGTAATCATATTATACATCACATTTTGCATTTACATTAGACATTTTTGATCATTGCATACATAATCCATAAACATCATATTACATAACATTAATTTCATTTATATATCACATCACATCATAAAATTAGGTCATATGTATTGCATGGATATATAACATCATTGCATATTTACATAGGATACATAAACAACCTTATAAATTGCACAATCATCAATCACATCAAACCATCACATTATCACGTAGAATGCATAAATAAACATCATCAAAAGAATGAACATTCATAACATAACATAACCATAACCATAAACCATAATAACATAAGACTGCATATCATAAATCGCCACCAAAAATCATATCATATATCGCTCATGATGTGTCATAGTACAATGTCAGGATGTATCTAGCAAAATGGAGCTTGCAAGATCGACAATCAAAATATAGTGTCATAATACATAATGCCAAACAAAGTCCTAGCCTGAGTTGCCCTACTCCCCTGACCCGGATGCATCCCTATCCTCTCCCTGTGGTGAGCCTAGAGACCTATCCTTTGAAGTGGGTGTCCTCTCATATGGAGTGGACCATCTCGGCCCTGATGTCTCACCACTATGTGACCTACTATAGAAGTGTCTGGTATGGGATTGACTCGATGACCTACCCTGTGATTGGCTTTGAATCTCTATAAAGCTCAACTCTCTCTTCTCAAGTGGCACTACTCTCTCATACAAATATTTGTAATACTATAATCCCATGCTAGATCTGGCTAACTCATGTGCAACACCCTCCACTAACCATTGCATGTAGCCACAAAATACAACATCCCTGGTCTGTCTGCTATCTTCTAATCACTGCGAGGTCCCTCTTTGTTTGCAAGGTGTCTCTCTTGACCTTTAGGCTATCTCACTCTACTTTGAGTGTCCCCGACTTTGCCTCCAATGCCTATACTCAGGGATATAGGGTGGCTATCCTTTGGTCCACTGTACCATCACCTGCTCTAACCCCTACCTCCTCTAGTCCCTCCTCTACATCTACACCTGCCATAATCCTCTCTCAGAGGACTCTCTCATCCTCTCCCATATTTGGATCATCTGCATGTTCCTCTACCTCTACCTCCATCATCTCCACCTCTTGGTGTCTTACCTCCACTACCAATATCTTTGCATGCTACTCTCCCTCCTCCACCACCATCTCCTTGACCACCCTCACCTTTGGCTGGTCCTCCTCATCCTCCTTGTGGATCGGTGATAAATGTCTCATCACCTGCTCTCTCCTATCTCTCCTCCTCCTGCCTCTATCTCCACCTTGGCCTCCCCAACCATCCCTTCCATCATCTCCCCCATCTCCCCATCCTCTATCTCCCTGTACTCCATCTCCTTGTCCTCCAACCCTCCATCCCCTATCACCCCTCCAGCCTCTCGGGGCCCTCCCTCTACGCTCTATAGGCCCTGACTGCTCTAGATCTATATATGGAGATGGCCTATGGGTCTGCCACCATGCATCATATTCAAGAGTCATACCTAGGTCCGCTACACCCCCTCTCCAAGCCCACTACACTAGCTACAGTGCATCAATCTCCTACTCAGCGGTAGTAATTAGTATCACTTGTCCCCACAGATGCACCTCCTGTGTGGAATGTGCAAACTCGATTGTCCCTATTGGTACACCCTATCTCTCTCTGAACTACCTTTGAACTTGCTCTAGCAAGTACATCTCTATGATATGTTGAGACTATACCATCCAACCAATCAGATACCTGGTCTACTGACACCATGATAAATGCTCATCCTCACCAACCCACAAATCACAATCCCTATATAGTCTCTAGATAAAATCTAGCCAATGTATCAATGCCATGTCTCCAGTATCATGTATCTCCTACATGTGTCTATGTGACTATACCACCATACAAATATGCATAAGGTGTACTAGCTCCCAACTATCGACCCACTACTAGTTAGAACACTGCAATTTTCTCCCACGTCCATACCATGAGTAGTGTCACCTCGTAGTTCATGCTTTGTCCCTCTCGGTATACAATGTCATGAAGCTAAAAGTAAAGCATCCCTAATAGACATGGTCCCCAAGCATACAATATCTCATCTTGTACCATACCTTCTAATACCTCTCCCCATCCTATAGGAAACCCATGGCCCCAACGATTTGGAATCAGGACACCTACAATCAATGTGCATAGAACACAATCAAATCTATCATATCTCTCTGCTAGGGTCTCCCATCTGATCTTGTAGCCCTATATGCCAAGCTCTAACTCATCGTTAGAATCATAGTAGTCATAGATGGCCTATAGTCCTCGAACGAGATCATATCACTGATACATTTGAATCCAAATATTGATGAAAGTTCATCAAAATTTTGACAAACTTTCATTGAACTTATTTCGTCAAATTTTCGATGAACTTTGAAATGTCGAAATTCTAACCCAACCGACGAGGCTGGGTCAGAATTTCGACGTTTCAAAGTTCATCAAAAAATCGACGAAATAAGTTCGACAAAATTTCATCGAAATTCTAATGAACTTTCGTCAAAATTTGGAGTCAAATGTATCAATGTATCGCACCCGCTCTCCACATATTGATAATCGCAAAATCCTGTACACATCCTCCAGGGTAACAGTTGTCTCCTTGGTCAACAAATGAAGGGTGCAAGTCTCAGAGTGCCATTGCTCTGCCAACATTGTCAACATACCTCTATTTTCCTTGATAATGGGCATATACATGACATAGAATAATCCAAGGTCTAGAAGTGCCCACCTCTTGACATCCAACAACTGATCTCAAAGTTGAAACATTACCAGTCATGACTCTCGCGTATAGATAGGGGGAAGTACAACCTGAAGTCACCACAAAATCCATCATGTCAATTTAAAGGCTTCATTTGACCTATTGGACCTAAATTGGACAAATCATTTCCTCCTAAATTGGGGCAAAATTTTCATCGATCAATTGCATCATTTTGCTTGTCAATTGTGTCGCAGAATTCAATCATGTCACTGTTCTTACACATGCATCACACAACTACAATTGCATCATATGCCTCAACTAATGCATCGTCGGGGTCACTTGTGGTCAACCCCTTATCAGTTGTGTCATTTATTATCATATGCATTATTCCCCCTTGTACATGTGGCATTTTATGGCAGTTGTGTCATTCCTGGTCACATTTGTGACTTATAAATCAAATGCGGCACACCATTTTTAGATGTCTTTGTTGCTTTTGGATTTGATTATGTTGGAATTTTTTCATCAACGTTTCGGATCACACTCCATGATCCATCATCAAGAGAGAGAGTTGAAGAGGATGAGAAAATATTAGTTGATCCAAAAGCAAAAAAAACTATTTCATATGGATTGTGGAAATCTAATTGCATTGATTTTTAGATGTGTTGCACCACAACCACCCCTCCTCTATGACCTAGCAATTACATCACGACAAGGCGATTGCAGTGAACCGCAGTCACCTGTGTTGTTCATGCATGCAATTACATCAAACTTTGTGTGACATAATTTCCTATTAATTTTTTCCTACCTAAAAATGCATGAAATTCAAAAAAATCACAAAGTGGGTTTCAAGTACATACTAGGGCGGGCACTCCCTCAGGTCGACAGAAGGTGCGGATGTGGTAGCTTTGGTGTGCAGAGTGTGGAACCGGTGACATCTTCTCAACTTATTTCTCCCAGAGCTCCTAATATTTCTAAATTTAGAATGCATAAATGACCAATTTTCTTAATCAAGGGCATATTTATAAGCAAAAAATTTAGGGTTTGCACTAGGCTTGTGTATTGGGTGCACTATTTAATCACTTTCAACCTAAATTTGACCCCCCTAATGACCTCAAAAATTAATTTTGTCAACACCGTTGAACTCTTGACTGTCAAACTGACTTATTGAAACACTTTTCCACATTTTTTTATTTTTTTTGAAAATTTGCAAAATTCTCCTGAGGGGGCATAGGTCCACCTTGCTTTCACCAGGGCATATTTTGACTGAATTTCTTTGACACAAAGTGATGAACTACATTATGTCAAAGAGGGGAAAAATTTAGACACTAAAAAATGTCTTGATCTGTAAGCATCATTTTTCCATCGTCTTGGTCTTCTTCCCTATCTAATTAAACAATTTTAATTGTTTAATCTCTTGATCACATTCCTCTATTAATTAAATAATTTTAATTATTTAATTAATTCATGTCTTTATTCCCCTTTTGATCAATTAAGTAAATTAGCCTTTTAATTGTGTCTAACATTTCATTTTCCCTCTATAGTTAAAAGAATTCTTATTCATTTAATTATTAATTCTACGCCATTCATCTATAGTTAAATAATTATATATGATTATTTATCTATTCATTAGTCTTAGTTATTTCTTCCATGATTAAATAATTATTAAAATTATTTAATTCTCGTCCATTTCTTCTTATTTAATTAAATTGGTTGCGTAAATCATTTTAATTAAATGCCCACTTTCTTTTTCCACAAATAGATAATTTAAATAAATTACTTATCCTCCACTTGGTCAAAGATTCCTTTCTCATGAAATTCCATCCATTATTTCCCTCCACTATCTCATTTTCAAATCTTGACCGTTGATTGCCTCTGGTCTCTTCTCAATCTTAACTGTCCATGTCATAGTCATCCCTAGCACACTACTCTGTGGTGCATCTATCCTCAACCATCAATCTTGGAATCTTTCTAGAAGCTCGATCTCGTTCGTCCGTTCAAATGGATGTCTATAAAATAAGATTTTCTCCTCCATTTTTTATTTAACAACTACATATCTTCGACTTTCCTGCTTATTGTTTGTAGGCACTTGCATACACACAGAATGATCTGAGGGAAAACTTGCAAAGGTTGTTTGAGAAGAGACAAGGGAGGTGATTCAACTTCAACACGAGGAGTTCTTTTTTTAATGCTTTCATTTTATTCCTCATATTTTTTGTTCTCTCTTGTTTTCAATTGGGATTTTAGCTTAGATAGTGTTGTGGTTGTCACTTATGTTGGAAGAATGAAGAACATATCATTATGCAACTTTTGTGTTGTCATTGATGTCACCATGTTATATGAGTTGAAACTACAAGTTTAACTTCAAGGTTGATCTAGTATTCTGAACCGGTATGCAGGTATTATCCTTTGGTATTTTGGTCTGCAGTCCTTTACTAGTGACTATCGTTGCTCGCAATTTTCGGGAAATGGTTTTTGGATGTTGGAAGCGTGTAAGTTCATAATCTCATGTAAATAGGTGCTTGTATGGAAAGTTGGAATTGTTCTATTGTTGTATTTTGTTATTAGGTCTATATTTGGTTGACCTAATAAACAATTGGTTGTATAGTGAATTAATTTTGTGTTATGGATGTATGTGTGACCTATTCTAAGGTCCAAGCCGACATGATATAGCATGCTACATGGTTAAATTATTTTTGGAAGGATTCTTGTACATGCTTGAAGCCAACAATTATCTTTTTGGTGAATAAGGGATGCATCTAATTAGGCCCACCTAATTGATGCTTGTGGATGAGTCGGATATATATATTGGATAGTTTTGAGATTGAAGTGTGTGGAAAAAGGTGGATTGAATGTGAATACAAATCAAGGAAAATATTTGTTTGTGTTGGCATATGGCTCGTAAGTGTTGTCATTGATGGCAACCTAAATGGAAACCTAAGTCATACATCTGGTCCGTAGTCTAGTTTTAGTATCTACTAGCTGAACAGGATGAAGAATAGGGCATCCGGTTATAAGTATAAAAGTTGATTTGTATATCTCACTAGACTATTATTTTATGTTGTGAAACCTATACAAAGGATTTTTGATGTTTAGAATACCTTGGTGAAGGATTTTTTTGATGCGCATTCGTAGGTATGCGATCTAGGAGATCCAGTGCACTTTTCTATTGATTTTATGTGGTAGAAGGCTGACCTGGCGAATATAGTAATCATGGATTTATAAGGAGTAATTAATTAAATGATTTCATGCTTGAGTATGTTTTTTTTAGGTCCTCTCTTTGTCTTAACTGACTTTGGAGGATGCGCATAAAGAATTAGTGGTGGATCTGGCCGACAAGTTGAAAAGAACTTAATGTTTTATAAAGATGAATGATGGATGAATAAATATTTGGTAGCAGATATATATAAGATTGGTTTTATCATTTTTGTCTGTGTCATATACGAAGAAGTGTGTAAATATTTGAATATGAGTATAAATGTGAAAATCAGAAGAGTAATACTGCAGATGTTGAATTTGTGATGTGAATTGAAAAGCATAGCAGAGCGAAGAGCAGAATCAGTCTATAGATCCAGAATTCAATCTATGAGCTTCACCGAAACTGTAACCTGGCATAAATAGATGCTATCATCTTAGTTCAATCTTTTGATGGTTTTAAGCTGAAATTTTGTAAGGCAGTGTGCCTTCCCTTTTGAGCAGTGAGCTCTAGGCAATGTGCCTGAATGCAAGTGCATTCTCTTTTGTAAGCATTTATATTTGAGTACTCAAATTGTGGAATAACCTCCACCATGGTTTTTCCCCTAATAGGGTTTCCATGCAAAAATCTGTGTGTTATGGTGTTATGAATGTTTCCTTTGAATGCTTGCATCTTTCTTTTAATGTAATGGAAAAATTGTTGAGTTAAGATTTGTTGAACACTGAGTCACCCCCCCTCTGAGTGTTCCCCTGAGTCCAACAATTGGTATAAGAGCATAGTTCCTCTAAATAAGTTTACCAACTTGAGGTGGATCTTGGAATTTGATGGACTCTAGTATCTTTAGCAGAAGCTTTTGGTGGAAGTTGATGACCTTGATCAGTCTAAAGAAGAGGTACATGAATTAAAAGAAAATCTTAGAGATACTGAGAAATTCATTCAGTCATTGAAAGATCAGATTGTTAAATCCAAGGAGAAAAAAAAGGATCTTTGTGATCAGATACAATAGAAGGAGATCGAAAAATATGGATGATGCTCACTTGAATCAAACCTTGAAGGAAATAACTGAAGAATGTGAAAAGTTTGCCAGAGACAATACAAACCTAAAATGTTAGATGGAATCTATGGTGATGAAGATGACTAAAGAGATTGAAGAAAGGAAGAAAAATGAGGAAAATATTGCCCAAACACTGAAAGAGAAATCTTATGAATGTAGTAGAATAAATGGGGAATTCACTCGGTTGGAAAGTGAATTACAAAGATCCATAAACAATGAAGAAGAACTTGGTAAGAAGATTCTTACTCTTAGGAATGATCTTGTGATTGCAAATGAGAACAATGAAAAGTTTAAGATCAGCTCAATGAAGCTTGATGAGCTAAATCAAGGACAAAAGAGTGGAAATGATAAGAGAGGTCTTGGATATGAAAAAGGAGAAAGTTCCAAATAAAAAAAAAAAAGAATTTCAGACATAACAAAGATGGAAGGTATCTGGTAAGACAACCTAATGCTCAAAAGTTTAATGGATATTGTTTTGCTTGTAAAAATTTTGGTCATATGGTTGCTCAGTGTAGAATTAATATGAAGTCAAGAGTTTCATCATTCTCTGGTCAGTGTTTCAATTGCAAAAAGTTTGGTCATAAATCCATTGAATGCAAAAATGTGTTAAGAAGGAATGTTGAATGCTATACATGTGGAAAATTTGGGCATGTTTCTAATAAATGCAAATCAAGAAGAAGCCATTGGAATGATTGGTCAGGACAAGAAATCATTGTGTGCTACAACTACAATAAGTATGGTCACACTGCAAAATACTGTAGAAACAAAAATGCAGACAAAAGAGGTCTGGTATACAGAGGAAGAAATATAGAGAAAAATGATAAAGGGAAGGAAAAAGTGACTATGGATGAAATTAGAGATCAGATGAAAAGGACATCGGTAAGGAAGAATGATTGTGATGCTAGAAATGGTTCCATACCGAAACCTGCTTCCGGTAATTCTTTTGGTAATTGATTTCAGGCCACTGGCCTAGGGGGAGTCTTTCAAGAAAATCATTCCTCCCCTATCTATGATGGTATCGAAAAGCAAAGAATAGTCAAGAAGGTGTATTTATGGTGTACAGAGGTTTTAGATAACTTTCACAAAAATAATTCAGACAATTCATAGGTTCGCAAAAGATTTTTCTGTCGCTGTTTGAGAAAATAGAGTATCTAGAAAACTTAGGGAAAATGTATTTATTGCACATCTGTGAATTATAAAAGTCAAATTGGAATTGTCATTTGTCACTTTGGATCGAAGAAGAGAAGAAGGAGAGCACTCAATAGATGGATTTCAAAGCAGTGAAATCGATTCATCGACAATTCTCAAAATCTATCAAGTATTTCAAATTATTCTTGAAATCTTCATACAATTTGGTGAACGGTTGCAAACCCTAAATACGAAAATAAAATGGAACAAATCAAAGGCTCGATCACTCTAGATGAATATAATTGTGCAAAGATTAGGTCTATGAGGAATTTGTTACTACCTAACAAATTGAAGCAATTGAGCAAAGCTAAACATAAAATTTTGGATATTTGGAATGAGTTTTCATACTTTGAGAATGCAGAATTCATAAAATTCATCTTGATTAGATCACATGATGATATTTTAACTTTGGACAAACCCTACATCATTTCAAAGGAGGTAATTGGGAATTTAATTGGATTATGCAAAGTCGGAGATGTACCAAGGAAGAAATCTATCTGAAACAAAGAGGTTGAAACCCCAACTGAAATAATTAGAGATCAGAGGGCATTGATGATTGTGACAATCAAGAATCTTGTTACAAAGTACATTGCACATGGGATAACATACAAAATCTTCTATAAAAATCGATAAGGTATTACATCGGCTAGCGTAGTCTACATTTCTCACAAGATGATAATCGAAGGTCAGGACTTTGACGTGTGTGGGTTGATAAAGGATCAACTAATAGAGAATGTGCAACTGACAAAAGAAACAAGCTACCCTTTCACATTCGGTAACTTCATCATATGCCTAGTAATGCATTTCTTGAACTGTTTGTCGAAGATCGACAATGTGGTGTGGATAACAAATGAATTGATTTGTAGTCAAATATATTCCTATTCTAGGAGCTTGGCTGATTGGGATATAGAATTTGAAAATTTCTATAAGAATGTGCTTGCAAAGTGTGGTTCAGTCAATATTTCCCTTCCGGTAAGAACAATTGAAGCTGGTTCCTCTTCTGGTGGCATGGATAAAGGAAAAAAAGAGAGGTAAAGAAATTGTTGAATACAACCCTCTGGAATGCAAAGTTCCTAGAATTGAGGGAAAAAAGTCAAGATAAGGAAATTGTGGACATTCCAGATGAAGAGTCTGATGAAGAAACTGAGAAAAATGAATTAGAACCAAAAAAATCCAGTGAGGAAGAAGATGATCTATCAAAAGAAATGCTACAACAACTTATTCAGGAAGAAGGTGGAATGTAGAAGATCGCTAGGTTATGGTCTATTATACCATCATATGATCAAGACATGATCCTGAGTGTATTAAATGCTCATGTATAGGATTGCAAGATCAAATTAGAAAGTCTGTAGAACATTCTACCCGAGGAGATGATTGAATGCAATAAAGAGACATTGAATTCTGAAGCTCAAGAAAAGGAAGCTGGTGAAGTTATCTCTCACTTGAAGGAGCAATTCAGACTATCCCTTTCCAAACTGAAGAAGAAAATGAATGAATTGAGACAGTGCATAAATTCAGCTAACAATATCTATAGCTATTGCATCCACTGGCCCCATGCTGTTAGTAATTACAAAGAGAAATTGGAACACATTGAAATAGAATTGAATAGTATTGGGAAAATCTTTGACATGTTTCAGGATCATGATGGCACCATCAGAAAAAGAATTTGGGAGTTACAGTTTGAACACAACAAAATTCAACTCACCAAGAACACACTTGAAGATACTTTTTGGAAGGTAAAGGATCTAACGAATACAAATTGGAGCAAATGGTGGAAATACTAAGGAATGGTGAGAAATTGGAAGAAGCAATTACAATTCTGAAATCCTTAACCAAAATTGTTAACAAAACATCCAAGAATAATAGTCTGATCATTATCATTGGAATCGCAATAGATGCCTAGAAGAAATTCCTTCCGGAAGTGAAGAAAAACCATAAGACAATCTTCTAAATGTGGCAATTAATTGTTTTCAAGTTTTTGAAGTTTTGATCAAAGGGGGAGAATTGTTGGCACATATGTGTTAAAGTTTTGAAGCTTTGAGGATTTTGAACACGTGTTTTGTCACTATCTTATCAACATCACTTTTTGTCTTTTTAGAATATGGCTTCCATGCTTTGTCATTGATGTCAAAGGGGGAGAGAATGCAGTAAAAAATGCTTTATAAATCTTAGGGGGAGAAAGTGCAGCAAATTTTGGCAGTATACCTATAATGATTCTAACACTTAGTCATTTTTCACTAAGTGTTGCCATCAATTCCAAAGGGGGATATTATTGGCATATGGCTTGTAAGTGATGTCATTGATGACAACCTAAATGGAAACCTAAGTCATACATCTGGTCTACAGTCTAGTTTTAGTATCTACCAGCTGAATAGGATGAAGAACAAGGCATCTGGTTATAAGTATAAAAGTTGATCTGTATATCTCAACGGACTATTATTTTGTGTTGTGGACCCCATACAAAGGATTGTTGATTTTTGGAATACCTTGGTGAAGGATTTTTTTGATGTGCATTCGCAGGTGTGCGATCTAGGAGATCCGATGCACTTTTTTGTTGATTTTCTGTGGTAGAAGGCCGACCTGGCGAATATAGTAATCACGGATGTATAAGGAGTAATTAATTAAATGATTTCATGCTTGAGTATGTTTTTTTTAGGTCACCTCTTTGTCTTAACTGACTTTGGAGGATGCGCATAAAGAATTAGTGGTGGATATGGCCAACAAGTTGAAAAGAACTTAATGTTTTATAAAGTCGACTGATGGATGAATAAATCTTTGGTAGCGGATATATATAAGATCAGTTTTATCATTTTTGTGTGTGTCATATACAAAAAAGTGTGTAAATATTTGAATATGAGTATAAATGTGAAAATCAGAAGAGTAATAGTGCAGATGTTGAATTTGTGATGTGAATTGAAGAGCAGAGCAGAGCGAAGAGCAAACTCAATTTGCAGATCCAAAATTCAATCTACGAGCTTCACCGGAACTGTAACTTGGAATAAATAGATGTTATCATCTTAGTTCAATCTTTAAATGGTTTTAATCTTAAATTTTTTAAGGCAATGAGCCTTCCCTTTTGAGCAGTGAGCTCTAGGTAGTGTTCCTGAATGCAAATGCATTCTCTTTTGTAAACATTTATATTTGAGTACTCAAATTATGAATTAACCTCCACCGTGGTTTTTCCTCTAATAGGGTTTCCATGTAAAAATCTTTTTGTTATGGTGTTATGAATGTTTCCTTTGAATGCTTTCATCTTTATTTTAATGTAATGACAAAATGGTTGAGTTAAGATTTATTGAACATTGATTCCCCCCCCCCTCTCAATGTTCCCTTGAGTCCAATAATTTGCCGGTATGCGAATTTACTGAGCAACAAAGGAACTAAATCTACACTTGTGAGGTGTAACTTCATCAATTCATATTCTAGTTGTAAGCCATTTTTTATTGTATCTCTATAGGCAGTGAGCCTCTCATTTTTAGATAGTGAGTCCTGGCAGTGAACCACCCTTTATAATATCTTATAACCGGTTATAATATATTGTGAGATAATCCTAACTATAGTTTTTCCATGTAAAAATTATGGTGTTCATGTGTTGTGTGATTTTATGTTTTGTTAATGCTTCTACTCATTTTTCCTGTTATATGCATTGGAGTAATTGGATGGTGTTTGTTCAATAAATTTAAGAAGATATTGATTCACCCCCCCTCTCAATAACTTGGGTAATCAACAATTGGTATCAGAGCTTGGTTCCTCTAAAGAATCCTAACAACTTGAGGAAGATCTTGAAGATTGAGCAAATGGATGATAAAGAAGAACTTCAAACAACCCTTGATGATCTTGACAAAGCTGAAAATGAAAACAAAGATCTGAAAGAAAATCTTGTTGAGGCAAATGAGTGCATCCATAAATTGAAAGAGCAATTGAAGAAATTCAAAGAAATACATAGAGAAGTTGGTGAGAAATTAAAACAAGAAAATTAAGAGATTACAAGATTGAAGGTGCAAGTGGAGGAAAAGAAGAAAATTGAATATTATTTGAATACAGTGGTGAAAATCAAGTTTGATGAATGCTCAAGGCTTGAACAAGTGTTAAACCTGAGAACAAATCTAGAAAAAGAAAAAGTATGTGAAGATAGTTTCAAAACAAGCTCCACCTAGCTTGATGAATTGATTGCAGGACAAAAGCCATCTAAAGACAAAGGTGGTTTGGGACTGGAAACAGGTGAAAGCTCAAAAGCTATGAAGACCTCAAACACAGTGAACAATCAAAAGACTCAAGGTAAAGGAAAATAGATAAGAAATCCAAGAAGAAGACCACCTATCAGACAACCAAATGCTCAAAGGTACCCATCCTTCAATGGTGTTTGTTTTTCATGCAACAAATTTGGTCACTGGGCAACTGAGTGTAGAAGTAGGATGAATTAGTTTTTTGGTTCCTTCTCCGAACAATGTTTTGCATGTAAGAAAATTGGACATAGAGCTAGTGAATGCAGAACTCAGATGATGAATTGGTTTAATGGAGGTAGAATGAATCAATATTTTGTTGGCTACTGCTATACATGTAATGAGTTTGGACACAAAAAAAATCAATGTAGATCAAGGGTGAATGGAGGTCAAACAAATCAAATAAATGTTGTTTGCTACAATTACAACAAATCGAGACATATTTCAAGAGTTTGCAGATGTAAAAATGGAAAGCAATCTAATCAGGTAAGGAAGAATATGTTGGAAAAACAAGGATAGAAAACTGAGAGGGGGATGAATTAGTTGTCATAGAATTCAAACTTTATTTAACCTTATCAATATTTAATATTAGATCTGATGAATAACGATGAAAGCATGAATCAACAACACATCAAAAACACACATAACACAAATATTTTTGCATGGAAACCCTATTAGGGGAAAAACCACGGTGGAGGTTAATCCATAATTTATACCCTATTAAAAGTATAAGAGAAATGAATAATGGGAATGCACATGCATTTAGGCACACTTCCTAGAGCTCATTGCTCAAAAGGGAAGGCTCACTTTTCAGATTAAATCCATCTAAAGAGATTGAACTGAGAAATTAGCTTCTTGAAAAGCCTGATGACAGTTCCGGTTAGGTACATAAACACTTCTTCACACTTCACTCAAACTCCTTGATATTATGGTCTGCAATCGAATGATTTGATCTTTATTCACACATATATCACACACTACTTATCTCAAATGAAGAAATCAATCACTCTTATATATCCGCTATATGGAATTACATCAACTTTGTCGGCCAAAAATAAAGAATAGATGGATACAAACTATTGGCCCAATTCATGGACAAATCTCAATCCACACCAACCAAAGTCAGTCACAACATAATGTAGACCTAAAACAACATCCTCAAATATGCCAAGCATTCAAAAATTAATCCACATGGATCCACAACACACTACAACCACCAAGTCGGCCAAGAACATGAAAACTCAAATATGCAAAGGAAAAATCTGTGATCACGAACACACCGATCAATGTAGACATACAACAAAGATAGAGTGTGATCTAGAAACATCAACGAACATCGTAGGAGCATACACAACAACTAAAATCACCAAAATTGCATTCTCTTCTTCTAGAAACATCAACTACAGTAACAAAATAGTTGTAGGAACACAAAAACTCACAACTTGCTCAATTCTTGATGCACACCTCTTAAAATTTCAGAGGATAAACTAGATAGGCTCAGCAAAAAACCCTTTAATGTGTGACTTCTGAATACCAACATACAGAACTTTCCACCACTCTGATCTTCATAGCTTCACAGACTATCTGGAACATGTTTATTATATTTTTCTTAATATCTTCGACATATACAACTTTTAAGACATTAATGCTAATAGTGTTCACATCAATGACAACCACATATAAAGAACACAACCACAACATCCAACATAATGAACTAGTGAAGAAAATTAACAAAGATGAGGTTAAGCAAGAAATGAACAAGATATGGAAAAAGAAATAAGAGCCAAAATAATCAGATGCATTTGTGCCCTCATCCGATGTAGACAATTCCTCCAAGAATTAGACCTAGCATGGTCTTAGGGGGATCTTTAACAAAAAATTGTTCAAACCCCGTAGATTTCGGGCATGCCAATCTTTGGCATGAGGATATGTTGTAGAGAATGAATAAACAAAGGTTATGCGAAAGGAACTAGAAGAAAATATGCAAGCATGATCTTTTGCAGAGGAAATTAGGGTTTTTTGGTGCAATAGAAAGGTTTTTATCAGCTTTTTGAATTCCATCGCATTTAATGTGAATTAGGGAATCACATTGATCTATAAAGTAAAATTATAAAGTTTTTTAAATCACTTGTGCATTCGAGGAAAGTGGAGAGCGATTTGGAACATTCTTGAGGCGATTTCGAGAGCAAGTTGTGTAAACCCTAGTTTTGGTTTTTCATGAAGGAAAAAGGTATTTTTCTCTTCAGTGTTATTATGGGTTTATGTAAATATTCTTTCTGAAATTATTAGAGCTCGATGTGTGAAAAAATGGCAACCCCTATAGTCATGAAAGCATTAGAAAGACCTAGACCTTCCTATAAGAAATATTCTATGAAGGTTTTCTAAGATGACCCTCTAGGTGCCTTCTCATCGATTCCTCATGGTGTCATGCCCACTGAAGACACTAGGATGTACATTAAAGTTAAAAATGAGGAATATGATCATATAAAATTGATAGAAATGTGGAAGAATGAGCTCATCGAGGATAATTTCTTGCTAAAACTTGAATACTCAAATATTATTGTGAAGAAGTTGGATCGATGGAACTCCTTTCCTAATTTCAGCTCCACTATTGACGATAAATATGTTAAACCATCTCTCAACAGATTGCATGATTTTTTTTTGTGGACTAAAAGACCCCATCTTATAATGAAGGAAGTGATTAAGGCAGTTACTAGACTCTGTGACACCAGACCAGTACCGGTGTTGAAGTCTGTGAAGAATGAAGTGGTGATGGAACTCACCGGAGCTACATATGACAAAAGGGCCCTTGCAATGAATCCTATTAATAATTTTGTTGTGAAGTATGCATCTATAATGATCAGACATAAGATCTACTTCAAAAATAGAGAAAATTTAGTGTCTACTACAATAATTTACACTGGATATGACATGGCAGCTAATGGTGTTGATTATGATTTATGTGAGATTCTCCAGCAATAGTTGTTTGAGAATCTGAAGATGTCAAAGGAAAAGAACTATGCATTTAAGTTTGGTTCCTTGTTTGTTTTCCTATTGTTATACTTTCTTAGAAAGCTTCCTTGAAGAGATGATATGGTAATTTGGGACACATCTAGATCGGTTGCACATCAAATTTTTGATTATTTGTATAACTTAGGTGATTTCAAGAGTCGAGATAGTGCTTTGAAAAAATTCTTTGTTGTGTTCAAAAGCAACATGAATAAAAGAGAAAGAATTTCAAGCAAGCTATTGAGAAATACAAGGATGATATCATATTTGATGTCTCCTCTGATGAGTGCATGGTTGAAGCTGTTGAGCCCCAGATTGTATGGATTCAACCTTTGGGGTATGAGATTATAGAGGATGAAGCTGAAGGCTATGTACAAGTTTTAGTTGAAAAGTCTGAAAGATACCAATGAACCTATAATTTGCACATATGTAGAAAAATCTATGGAAGTTCACTTGGAGCATAGAAAGCCTATCAGGAGAAAGAAGGTAGATGAGATGCTTAGAAATTCTAGTTTCATTGATGAGAATATAGCACCAAGTAGGGCCTTGGGAGAGCAGAAGACTGGAGAATCATCAAGTCTAAGGAGATCTGACAGGAATGCTCCTTCAAAACTAGCTTTTGGCCTTACTGCAGTAAAGATTGAACCCAGTGCTCCTGGTAAAGGCAAAGGCCCAACTCCTTCTAGACCTGCTACAAGATCTAGTAAGAGAAAAGGTATTCCTCTGGTAGTGCCTGTCCAACAAGGAAAGAAAGAAAAGGCTACAAGGGAAAAGAACCTCAGTATCACTAAAGATCAAGAGGAAGAGGAGGAAGATCCTGCAACAAAATTAGTAAGCAAGAAGAGAGGAAGCATGTCCTCTAGTGAAGGTGCTTTACAGGAAGCTAGTGTTGGTTCTAGAAGAGTTCATTATGTATTGTCCTCTGAAGAAGATGAAGAAAAAGGTTTTGGTGCTCATGTGCACACCAAACCGGAAGAAAAGAGTGCTAAAGTTGTAGAAGAGGTATCTCTAGACCAGGAAGAACAACAAGCCTCTCTAGTAAGACCTAGTTCTCCTCTTAGATTAGAAGCTTTGGTAAATAGTTTGATAGACTTTGAAGATATGCTACAACCTACGTCAAAAAATTATGAAAAAGTAGGTAAGGAGGATAGAAAAATATTAATGATGGCTATTATTTAGTATGTTATTACTTTGGAAGTTAACTGGGATTATGTTAAGAACAATGTGCTTGAGAAATTGTGAGAAGCTCTGATGAAAAGAAGATCAAAGGCTGTTGAACTGGAAGATAAAATAAGAAATAAAGCATTTGAGGAAATTGGGTCCTCTTTGACCCCAGGTGATGTAGAAACCTTGAAGAAGGTTTGTTCAATAATGTTCCAGATGAAGAAAAGGGTAAATACCTTGATGACAAGAGACAAGAAGCAAATAAAGAAAATAAAGAAAGAAACTATAGATGTCATCAGGGGTATGGCTGAGAAATACGACATGCTTGGTGCACTCTCATCCATTTTTGCACCTAAGTCAGGAGAAGAAGTCTCTGTAGAAGTTAAGGATGACACTCCTTCTAGTACAGGTGATACAAACATCCCTTTGGAAACAAATGATGTAGATATTCCTATGGAAATAGGTAGTATAGGTGTCCTTAAAATAAATTCTATAGATGATCCTTCAGAGATTGAGAAACAAAATGAAGAAAATATTGAAGTAGAGAAGCATGATGTTGTTCCTCTGGAGCATACTAAAGAAGAAAAAGATAAATATGAAGAAGAAAAGGATAAATATGAAAGTGAGAGGGATGAAGGAGAAAAAGAAGGACATGGAAAAGCAGAAGAAGAGAAAATAAAGGAAGAAGAAAAGGAAGAAGAGAGAGTAGAGAAAGAAGAAATAAATGGGGAATCTACTGGAAAGAATGAAGAAGAAATAAGGCAGATTGTGGAATCACAAAGGTCCTCTGGAGAATCCTCCTCTGGTGATGATGTTTTGAAAGGCTTGTTATCCAAGAAAATCATGTTCTAACCGACGATTCCTTTGAAACTTCTACAACTCCCCATGACTCAAGGCTATGTGGATCTAGACAAGATTTCTCTTGTGCATAAATTGGTGTTAGGGGATGCATTACATGTATCCAAAAGAAGAGAAATCCTATAAACATATTAGAAAGGGACTGATCTTATTTATGATGCCATCAAAGCTTTGTAGAAGCCACACCCAGTACATCAATGGATACATCTATCACTCCGGTAGAGAATCAAAAACTTCTATTGGAATTCTTTAAGGAGTATGCCTCCAGACTTGGTGAGAAGACAAGGCAAGAGGTTGAAGAGAAATTGGCAGAGAAAAGGATTTTGGCACTTCATGACAAGTGTGCTCTAGCACACACTAATGTTGAAAAAATCCTAGAAACTATGAAGGCTTGTGAATCTGAAGCAAATATTATATTTGCTTACTGCATAAGGTGGTGGATGCCACACAAAGCATCAAAGGTCTCATGGACTCTATTGAGTCTCAGTTGAAAATTGTTTCCAGTACATACAATGCATCTAAAGACAGAGATAGGTCAAGTTGGAATGCCATCTCTACTCACAGAGAAAAAATCTTTATGTTACAAAAGCAGAAGGAAGATATCATCAAAAAATCTGGTCTACTAGGTGATAGTGTGAGAATGGAGTTCACTCCATTTGCCAATGCCTTGGTGAATGCAAAAAAACTGGATAAAATCAATTTGACCCCGGATACTCTAGATGATGTTCAAGAGAGCTTGATTGAGTTGGAATCTCTGAACAAAATGCTGATATCTACTAAGTAGAGTTGGGAGAAAGGAAAGATAACATGGCAAGATATTCTTAAGGAGCTTCAAAGCTCACCTTCCTCTGGGTAATGTTTTTTAAGTTTACACACTTTTGAGACAAACTCCTAAGGGGGAGTTAAGAATTTTGATTCTTTTGATCATACAATGTTCTAAACCATCCGTGTATATATATATATATTCATATTTTTCTTGGACCACCCTTTGTCCTTGATGTCAAAGGGGGAAAGAAAAAGAGAATATTGAAAAAGGGAGAGAATGTTATGGAGATAAAAGGGGAGAGTATTGTACATAAGAGGTTTGTAAATTGTTTTGGCACATGTTGCCATCAATGACAAAGGGGGAGATTGTTGGAAGAATGAAGAATAACATATCATTATGCAGCTTTTGTGTTGTCATTGATGTCACCATGTTATATAAGTTGAAATTGTAAGTTTAAGTTCAAGGTTGATCCGATATTCTGAACCTGTATGTAGGTATTATCCTTTGGTATTTTGGTCTGCAATCCTCCACCAGTGACTATCGTTGCTTGTAGTTTTTGGGAAATGGTTTTTGGATGTTGGAAGTGTGTAAGTTCAAAATATCATGTGTACAGGTGCTCGTATGGAAATTTGGAATTGTTTTGTTGCTATATTTTTTTATTAGGTCTATCTCTAGCCAACCTAATAAATAGTTGGTGGTATAGTGAATTAATTTTGTATTGCGGATGTATGTGCAACCTATTCTAAGGTCCATTAATTTTGTATTGCGAATGTATGTGCGACCTATTCTAAGGCCCAAGCCGACATGATATAGCATACTACATGGTTGAATTGTTTTTGGAAAAATTCTTGTACATGCTTGAAGCTGCCAATTATATTTTTGGAGAATAAGGGATGCATCTAATTAGGCCAACCTAATTGATGCTTGCAGATGAGTTAGATAAATATATTGGATAGTTTTGAGATTGAAGTGTGTGGAAAAAGGTGGATTTAATGCGAATACGAATCAAGGAAAATATTTGTCTACCGACATGCGAATTTACAGAGCATCAAAGGAACTGAATCTACACTTGTGAGGTGTAACTTTATTAGTTCATATTTTGGTTGTAAGCCATTTTGTTATTATATCTCTGTAGGCAGTGAGCCTCTCATTTTTGGACACTGAGCCACGCCTTGTAATATCTTATAACCGGTTATACTATATTGTGAGCTAATCCTCACTGTGGTTTTTCCCATTCTGGGTTTTCCACGTAAAAATTTGGGTGTTGATATGTTGTGCAGTTTTATGTTTTGTTAATGCTTCCGCTCATTTTTATTGTTATATGCATTGGCGTAATTGGATGGTGTTTGTTCAATAAATTTAAGAAGATACTGATTCACCCCCCCTCAGTATCTTGGGTATTCAACAACTTAATCTATTCTATTTGAATTTTCCTATCTTATAGAATGTTAGGGGTTTTAATAGCATCCCTAGACAAAAGTCTACTCGATATTTTATTCATGATCATAAACCTAATATTGTATTTATTCAAGAAACTAAAATTCCTATGGATGATATGAAGAATACATCTTCTGAAAATTGGAAGAGGGGTCTTTTCTAGTGTGTTAGTGCCCAAGGTCTGGCTGGAGGTGTTGCTTGTCATTAGGATCATTGCCCGATCACACCTCTTTGGTGGTGGGCCAACAAGAACTCACTTTTTTTGTTGGTGTCTTGTTTCAATTCAAGAGTGACTATTCTTCTTTCCAATGTTTACATGCCTAATAATTTGTTGGGTAAGACTGAGTTTTGGCCTCATATTAGATTCATTCATTCTCTTCCTCCTTCTTGTCCTTGGATTTTGATAGGAGACCTCATTTCTATTTGCAACTTGGAGGAAAAATTTGGGGGGTTAGTCATTTGGGGCCTTCTTCTTCCTTGGTGTGTGATAATATATCTTTTCTTTAGTTAGTGGATGTGAAACCAAATAATGGTACTTTCACCTGGCATAACAAAAGGTGCAATGAGGGATCTATTTTAGAGAGACTTGATAGGTTTATCATCTCTGATTTTTGGATTGGAAATAGTTAAACTTCTTCATTTGAGATCTTGGGGTGGAAAGGTTTAGATCATTGGTTGACCAAGTTATCTTCCTCATTGTTCTCTATGTCCAAATAATGTCCTTTGAAATTTTAGCTTATGTGGCAATGATCCTAGTTTACACCATTTGGTTGAGAAGTAGTGGGTTGAAGGGAAGCTCACCTTTGGCATTGACATGTTCTCCTTTTTTAAGAGACTCCAACTTGTAAAATATACGCTTAATAAATAGAATAAAATTGTGTTTGGTATCCCTTCCTTGTGAAGAAGCAAGTGTAGGATCAACTTGATAGTATCAAACTTCATAATTAAGGAAGAGGGAATGACTATGGATTTTCTTTAGGAAGAGACTAGATGTTCTAGGGAACTTGTTGATTGAGAGCTATAGGAGGATATTTTTTGGAAATAAAAAATATCATATTGATTGGCTTTGGTAAGGGGATAAAAACATAACTTTTTTTCATAATTTAATGGAATGAATTTGCACCCTTGGCAAATTCCTCATTTTTTTAACCTTTACTTTAGAAAATATAAGTTGAATTATGCAATCCCGTTGCCGCTAGCTTATTCCTTTTGTGTGGCCTTGTCTTTTTGTGTCGGTGGAGGAATTTATGTTGGGGACATGTGCGTGCTGCGTGGACATCCATGCGCCATGCTAACGTTGTGACAAGATTCCTATCCCTGAAATCTGCAAAAGCGTTATGTTTCTAGTTGGATACAAAAATAACATCTTCTATCCTTCCTCGACCAACAAAAAATGATCTATTACCTGCATTTTAAAGAATTCAAACACACATTTTCTCACTTCTTGACTTTGGCTTGAAATTTCTCTCATTTTCTCCTTTATTCTTGCAACTTCTTTCTCACTCTCACTCTCTCTAGCTCATTCTTGATGTAAATCCACCATCTTTGTAGGTTGACGAAGCTCTATTCTCTCAATGTGGTGTCATCTATTTCTCTCAGACTTGAGTGCTTGCAGTAGGAAAGGTGATATTTCTCTTGCTATTTTGTTTGCATCATCATGTCTTATAGAGTAGCATCTAGGTTGTCTTTGCACTCTATTTGATAATACACTTTCTATTTATTTTCTTTATCAATTTCTCTATCTTGTTGTATACCTAGTTGTCCATGTTGGTGGGAACACCAAAGTGATGGTTTGACTAAGGCATAACTTGAAATGTAACCCAACATTTTTCTCGTTTCTATGTCTGCAAGTTTCAAATCATCCATTTGGAGTTGGAGTTGAAGAATCAAAGTGTGGGTGTAGTGGTACCTTTTCCTTACATTTCTTTATCATTTTTGCATTAGAGTAGTTTCTAGTATTCTTCTTGTTGTACTTTTTGTTTTCTATAATTTACTTGTCAGATTGTAAAATTGTGCCAGTCAAGTCGTTAGTAGGCCCTTTGCATTTTATGTCTATTTGTTAGACCCTTATTCATACATGACATCTGCACATTGCACTAGAGTCTGATTCTCACACTATTGTCCTCAAGCAACGAACTATTTGGTCTACAGTTTGAAACCTTTGAGGCCAACTCACCTAATTTTTGAAACACCCATCAAACAACTTGAGGTAGTTTAGGGAAGTTTGTTCCCTTTGGTTCACTCGTGACCTAGATCCTTGGGGGTGACAAATCCCCCTTCTCTACTCATAATTCAATAAAGAACAAATAAGTGGTAATATTATTTCCTCTCTTATTTCTTCCCAAGGGGAACAACTAAAATATTTTCAAGCTATCATAGAGGAGGTGGTAAGGTTCTACTCTTCTCTATTTATAGAGGATGGTCCATTAGCTTTGACATAGGATAAACTCATCTATGACTGTATTGCTTCTGCGATCTTAAGGGAGATGAATAACTCCCTTTTAGAGCCTATTTTTTTGGAGGAGCTTGAAAATATCATGTTTTTGATAAAGAAAGACAAGGCTCATATGCCTGATGGTTTTCCTATAGAGTTTTTCCAAGATTTTTGGGATACCCTTAAATCAAAAATTTTGGAGGTGGTTCATGAATCTCAAACCAACAAGTTGATGATTACAGCCATACAATATACCTTTCTTGTTTTAATTCCTAAAAAATAACGTGACAATTCCTTATAATTTTTTCAATCTATTGCTTTGTGTAATGTCACCTTCAAGATCATAACTAAGTTGATTACTGAGAGGTTGAAAAATTGTTTGGATCCCTTGATTTCTCTAGAATAAAGGGGTTTTGTCAAAGGTCATCAAATTTTTGATGGTATTGTGATGGCAACTGAGACTATTCACTCTATGTCCTCTTCCAAGTAGAAGGCCATGTTCATTAAATTGGATATATCTAAAGCCTATGATAGGTCCGGGTGGTTTTTCCTCCAACATATGCTTTTGGCTTTTGGTTTCCAAGTAGAGTCGGTCTCTTGGATGATGAGTTGTGTGACTTATTCCTCCTTTTTAATTCTAGTTAATGGTTCCCCCTCACCTACCTTTCCTCCTTCTTAGGGACTTGGAAAAGGAGACCCTCTTTCCCCTTACCTATTTATTATAATGGATGATTTTCTTGATAGATTATTGAAAAGGCATAAAGAAATGGGATTCATTCATGGTCAGAGTTGGGCTCGAGGTTTGGATTCTCATACCCACCTCTAGCTTGTGGATAACACTATTTTGATGGGTCTTTCTAGAATAGAAGAGGCTATTAATTTCAGGAAAGCACTTGATATATACCTAGATGTGGCTGGTGAGGGTAATTCTAGCATAATTTGGTTTAATACTCCTATGTTTATCTAGAATAGAATTGCTATCATTCTTCATTTTTAGATTGCCAGACTTCCTATGGAGTATTTGGGTATCCCCTATTTATTGGCACCCTGAATAAGAGTCATTGGTAGTGTTGTGAGAATTGCACCCTAAACGAGTGTAAAAATCACTTATCTTATGAAATATGGGATCATCTTCAAGTTGTGGGTCACGTATGGTGAAGATGAACCTCTAGAGAGGGTTGGTGAACCCTTGATGAACCTCCTAAAAACTACTATCTTGATTAGGAAAAGGGATATAAAGACTGAAATGAAAAGATTTACTAACCCTAGGAGGTGATGCACCAAAAATATGAGACTTATACCTGTTGGTTCAACTCACAACTTCTCTCAAAAATCAAATTTATCCTATGCATAACTCAGTCTCTACAAGCTCACACAATAATGTTTCATAAAAAGCTTATATTTTAGGTTCTTGAAGGAAAACTAAAAGTTTTCACAACTACAACTACTGAAAGAAATAACACAACCTATGATCATTTGTTACTGGTAGGAAAATCCTTGATTCGATTCTTATTGTTCATGAGAATATCCATTCTTTATCTGTTAACAAACATGTAGGTTTTCTCTTGAAGTTGGATCTGCTTAAAGCTTATGATAGAGTTAATTGGGGTTTTCTTACTAAGATTTTGAAAGATTTTGGTTTTAGGGAGAAATTAGTATTATTGGTGCTTCATTTGATCTCTACTCTAAAGTTTTCTATTCTTGTCAATGGTTCCCCCTCTCCTCTTTTTGGCTACTCGAGGGGTTTGAGACAAGATCCCATCTCTCATTTTCTCTTTATTATTATGGTTGAATCTTTGGGTCACCTTATCCAAAGGTTTATCAATACTGGCCAATTGTCGGGATTGTCTCCTTCATCTCAGAATCATACTTGCTCCAACCTGTGGTTCATGGATGATACTCTTATGCTTGGGGAATCTTCCATTAAGGAAGCTAAAGCTATTAAACTTATTCTGCAAAAATATGAGGCAAATTTTTCGGTAGAAGATTAGTTTGCGTAAAAGTGTTATTTTCTTTCTTAACACTCATGAGCATAGGTAGTAGATAATTGTGAGGATTTTTCAATGTCAGATTGGGGAATTTCCATCATCTTATCTGGGTCTCCCATTGTGTTTTAATGTGGTTCCTAATTATTTCTAGTAGGGTTTGATTGATAAGTTTAAATCTAATTTGGTTGGTTGGAAAGGGACATTACTAAGTCAAGCTAGGAAAGTGCAATTGATTAAATCTACCTTTCAAAACCTTTTGGTCTATTCTCTAAGTCTGTTTCATATGTTGTGGAATTTTGTGGATAAGCTTGAATGTATTGAGAAGAATTTCTTTTGGTCTAGGGTTGAAGAGAAGAAAAGAATACACCTAGTTTCCTAGGATGATGTTTGTAGGCCTAAAAAGGTGGGAGGCCTTGGCATTCATAAAATTAGAGAATTTAACATGGCTCTACTTGCTAAGCTATTGTGGAACCCCATCTTCGCTAATAGTGAATGGGATCATATTGTTACTTGTAAGTACCTTAGAGGAGTGGATCGTATAAGGGACCTTCTTTCTAGTGGCTTCTCTCCCCCGTCTGGTTTTGTCCTTTGGAACTTTATGGTTAAGGCTAGAAAAATTATGTCTAAAGAATTGTAGTGGCAGTTGGGGAACGGTAGAATAATTATTTTTTGGGATGACTATTGGTTTGGAAATGGGTCACTCAAAGATGGGCCTTGGACCCTTCCTTTTATGGATCTATGTATTCACAGGTTTGGAAGATTTGTTGTTGATTATATGGAAGGTAAGTTGCAAAAAATGTTGCATGAGGTGGACCCCAGTTTGGAAGTCCTTTATAAAGCTTTATATTATCTTCATATTCCCTCCTATGCCCCAATTGACAAGCTTGTCTGGAAGTTCTCTAATGGAAAATTCTCTATTTCTTCGGCCTTTGCCCTTCAAGTCTCTTTTATTGGCCCTGTTCCCTTTTGGGCTTCTCTTTGGTTTCCCAAGCTGATTCCTAAGGTGATTTTATTTTTTTGGATAGTTTTCTAGAACAAGGTCTTGACCATTGATAATCTTGTGAAAAGACGTTTTATGCTACCTAATAGATGTTTTCTATGCAAAGAAGCTATAGAGGATTCGTATAATCTTTTGATTGGTTGTAGGAGGTTTGGGATCATGTGCTTTCTCTTTGGATTCTTTGTTGGGTTTTTCCTTCCTTGATTGGGGACTTGTGGTCTCAATGGGTGGGGCCTTCTTCTAATCCTGCTTTGCTCTTTCTTTGGTTTCCTTTTGTTCCTCACCTTGCTTAGGGCATTTGGCTAGAATGAAATAACATAATTTTCAAGGACTTGGCCCTTCCCTCTATTCGATGGCCTTTAAGATATGTGCAGCTATCAAAGAGAATGATTTTTCTAAGGCTTTCTTTCAGAATGGCCCCAAGTTGGTGGTGATTCCTGGTGATGTTGCTATTGCATATAATTGGAATCTGCCTTGTGACATCTCTCTTCCTTTGAAAAAAGGTAAAGCTTCAAGGAATGATGTAGTTTGGAAGGCTCCTCTTGTTGGTTGGGTGAAAGTCAATTTTGATGGAGCTGCTAAAGGTAATCTGGGTCCTGCTAGTTGTGGGAGAGTGTTGAGAGATTCTAATGGTAGGTTTGTTTCCACAGTGGTGCTCCCTTTGGGAACCCAGACAAACCACTTTGTGGAAGATTCAACTGCCTATCATGGGTTGAAGATTGATCCATATAAAGGATTCAAGAAGGTTTGGTTAGAGGGGGATTCTCTAAATGTTATTAATAACTAGAAGAAATCCACATCCCCTTCATGTACAGTTGTATCTCTCATCTTAGATGCAGTGGAAATATTGAATTCCTTTGATAAATGCTAGATTTCATATATTTTTAGAGAGGGTAATGGTTTAGTTGATGGTTTTGCTAACATTGGGGTTAGTGAACATAGGATGTGGGAAGGGGATGTTCCCCTTTCTATCGATGCCCTTGTTTTTCTTAATAATGATTTACAAAAATGCTAAGGAGGGGGTTTGTTTCATCATTACCTTTTTCCACATGAGCCTGTTCACGTGGCAGGTTAAACTTCTCGGTGTGACTTTGACTTGGATTTGACCTTGTTTTTTATTGATTTGAATATCATCCATAAGGGGCAACCTTCAAGAATAATTATTAACTTTTTCCACCTTACCGTTTCCACAAAGATTGTGGGTTGTCCTAAAGATTTGTTCTTGAGGCTTCTTCTCATTTATTGCAAGTTTCTCAAGCTTCTGGGGTTTGTAGTGTCTATTATCATGGGAAAAGAATGGAATAGAGCCAATCCTTTCTCTTGTGACACTTTGAAGTCCAATGCTAAAGTTTGGGAATGATTGCTGCTAGGAGCGATTATGCCTTATATTGAGAGACATCATGGGCATGATCCGAAGGTGACAAATATTTTTGTTAAGGGCTTGCAAAATAGGGTTTTAAAGCTGGGTGGGATTGAATTTGACATAACTAAAGACTTTATTGCTTGTATCCCAGGCCTTTCTACTAAGGGTAGGAAATTTTATAGAGACAAGGAGTCAAATGCTGCATTGGATATTTTCTTTAAGGAAGATGAAAGGAAGAAATTGGAGAAGGCTAAATGTGGGGGCTACTATCATAACTCAACTAAGGCTATTTGTGGAGACGTCACTGAAGAACTCATGAGGTACATAACACTTGATGGATGTTACTTTTTCCTATTTGGTTATCATTTTGTTCTTCTCAACCATTTTAGGCATAAGAAGAAGGTCTCTTTTCCTTTCTATTTGCTAGCATCTTTGGAATGTGGTATTAAGGATCATAGGTGCAATCTTAAAACCCTGTTCTTCATGTTGGCCTTATCCTCCTTATTTCGGATTATGCTAAGTCCTATGTTATTCCTAATCACCCTAAGAAGGTTCTTAAGGGTAGATAGAAGAAGCTGGATTTGGAGTATGAGACCGGATATGATGCTGATGAAGATTATGATCCTGACTCGAAAGCCTCAATGGAAGTGTACTCAAAGCATCTTGCTCCTTTAAAGGGTGGTAAGAAAGGGAAAAAAAAACCCTATCTCTACAGAGTATGAAATTGGCAGTGAAGAGGTGGTTGGTGATAAGTCCCTTGGATGCAAAATTGGGAAGGGTGAGTCCTTTGCCAAGAAGAAAGGGAAGAAATTTGTTGTTGGGGAGAAGATTGGGAAGCCCCTTATGTTTGGGTCTAAGAGAAAGATGGGCTCAAAGGGTAGGAGTATCCAGAAGATGGCTAAGCAGAATGATAGTCTTGTTCATGAGGATTCTATTGGTGTTGAGTCACCTCTAAATGTTGCTAGTGGTCAAGATAATATGGGTATGCAAGAACAGGGTTTGAAGGTGAAGAATAAAGGGACAAGAGCTACTAAAGAAATTGAAAGCTCTCTTTGCAAAATAAAGACGTTGGTTGTTGGCCAAAAAGGGAAAGAGGTTATTGAAAGTGAAAATTTGAGCAAGGAATCCCAAGAGGATGGGGTGGATGCTATGGATGTTTTGAACTTCAATCGATGGGATTTAGCAAATGCGTTGGGATTGGTGAAAGAGTGTTCCATCTCTTTGTTTAGGATGTTTTAATGGGATTTCCACGAATTAAATCTTACTAATGTGAAGGTCTGTGGGGTGGTTAGTAAAGCTATAGAGTCTTTGGATCCCTCTTTACAAGTTCAAATCAATCAACTTTTTTATGCTTTAAAAATTGTTACTGATGAGATGTTAAAGTTGAAGCAAGTTTTTGAAATGATGATTGTGGCTCTTGCAGAGAAAATGGAATAGGCTAATTTGAAATTGGATAAGGTTATGGATGTTAGCAAGTCTATTATGAGGAATGAAGCTAAGGGTTTGACCATCCTCAATGAGAAGTCAAGGCAGTAGATGGAGGAAGCTTCAAGTGGTATGGACGTTGTTGGGAATGTTGTGTTTTGATTAAAGAGGTAAGTGAAAAGGGTCCTTGTACTTGGACCCACAATAAAAATAAGCTGAAAGCTAGGATACCTGCTAAAGAGATCAATGAGGTGATGGAAGTGCATCAAAAGATAATCGATAGTGATATGGAGGCTGCTAATAGTTTAAAGAATCTGTAGTTAGTTTTTTTGCTCCTCTTTTTTTGGCAGTTGTTTTGCTTATTGTTTGTTTCTTGTTGGTTGTTTGCTGATCTTTGTGCTTATCTTTTGAAGCAACTCTCTTTTTTGTAAAGGGTTTCAAGGCCCCTTCAAAATGTGTTTTACCTCCAATGAAAAACATAACCTATGGCCTATATAAGCTTTGCTTATTCTTGTATAAAATATTTTGCAATGATACATAATTTAAGGATCTTACATTCATAATCACAAAAAATAGATGAAACCATCTACAAAACACAACTTTTTTTTTTTAGAGAAGGCAAACTTACTAATTTTTATTAAAAGATTGGAATTTTTCTTATACAACTCTAAAAATACTACATAAAACTATATAAAGTTGATGCTCTATAAATCTGAAAATGAGTTACAATCCTTCTCTTTTGCATAAGGCAGAAAGAGGAATGAAAGAAATTCTCTAAAAAGACTTGAAATCCTTGTCTTATAGAATACCTGTTTAGCTAAATGAAATTGAACCTCATATAAGATGTTGAGCTTTCATGATGAGTTGAACTGGATGTGAATTGGAAGTAGAAATATGCAAACTTTGGTGGTGAGAGTTGACTAGAACTCTTTGACTTCTTTGACCTTTGCATGCTCCTTAAAGTGTGCCCAACTCAACTTGAGTTGTTCTTCTAAAAAAGGCATGAAATTGATTTGAATTGATGCCTTCAATAAATTTGCATGAAGTCTTCAACTTGTTGGGTGTACAAGGCAAAAAAGCCTTTATTTTAGGACCTCAAACTACCCCAAAATGCATGCATATAGCTCCAAAATCCTCCCAACTCTAGTTGTAACCATGAGGGATTCTAAAACAGGCCTACATTATCTCTAAGTGCACCAAAATTGAGCTTGAATAGGCCACTAACTTATGAAATTTCTATTCATGACAACAAGCATGTGGGTTGTCTAAAGATATCCAACTGCTTAAACTTATTAAATAATTGCATGCTTCAGGAGCCTCAAATTATTATCTTTTATATACCTTGTCCTTCTCAAATTAACTATAACTGTCTTCTAAAGATGACTTTCAAACTTTTGCACAGTCCTTGACCTTGCACTTGAATGGAAACTAGACCTAGTTTTGCATTTAAGCCTTTGAAGGAAATCATAACCACTTTTCACTGTCTTTTCTCAAAACATTTACTGTCATCAAGCACTTGAACCCTTGACTGTGCTCTTATTAGGAAATGTGGTGTTGACTGTGGAGGAGGGAAATTTTGGGCTTGTGTGATAGTATTTCAAGAAGTTTACACGGTGTTTAATGAGTAAAGGTTGTCCCTACACTCAAAAGAGGTTTGTGATACAAACTTACGCATCTTCCTTAGAGTAGTTACTACCCTTATTAACTTGATAAAGGATTGTCCTTTTTATCTAGTTGTCATTTATGCATTATGTTTAAATACACTATCACGTAGTGAGTTTGTCACCTATTTGGTTTGCTGCCCTCTTATGAAAATCCCATATAATTCATTGCAAAGTTTGAAGCCTTGCCAACCACCCTTTGTACTTTGATGGTGATTGTTTTTTCCTTAAAATCTTTGTGCTTGCTCGTCATTTTATTATCACTATAACTACCCTTATAGACCTTGCATAGGCTTGAGAATGTCCTTTGATCCCTGGAATTTTCCCTTAAACCATCATAATTTGTTACTACTCTTGCTTCAAGGTACATGATGTACTTTCTTTCTTGAAGCTTTTCCCTTTATGACTATGTTTTTGGGTCACTGCACTTTGTATCATCATTTATCATTGTTCACTCCTCACCACTACTCCTTTGTTCTTGTTCGACCCTTTATTATCTATGAACTGTGCATATTTGTTGTCCTTATGTTTTCCTCAATGTGAATTCCTCTATTCTTTGATTTCTAGCTAGGGTTTGGTAGGTTGAAATATAAGGGAACTTATACATGCTTTGGAACTCATTAAAAGTGATTGATAGACCCTAGTATATTGTATTGACCATCATTATTTTTCTCCAGGTTAAAGACTTTTGCAAACTTCCCCTTTACTTATTTGATTGCCTTAGAATACTTGCAATATTGCCATTTGAACCTTGTGATGGCTTTTGGCTACCTATTGAAGTTTGATGCATGGTCTACCCATTTCATAGATCTCATTAAAGTTATTGTCTCTGACATTTTTCTTTCTCTTCCTAACACCAATCTACCCTTTTCAAGATTTTAAGATTGCCATGCTATTGATGTGAAAATATTCAACTATTAACAAGGTTTTGAAAGTTATTGTCATGGTGAAGTCTTCATCTTTCACTGCCTTCTTCAACTTTTAACCTTGCTTCCTTCATGTCCTATCATTAGAGTTTGACTTCCTTGTCACTTCTAGCTATTACTTACTCATGACTGTCTTAGAGCTATCTCTTTGTTTCATTGTCATCCCCTTGACATTTACCCCTTCTCATTGCATAATGATTGATTTATTTAAAGGTATGAATTCCATTTCTTTCACTCCCTTGTGTGATGGCATATTTGTTATCCTTCTCATAGTCTTAAAGTCATTGAATATCTCAACTCTCACTCTTACTACCCATTTATGACAGTGATTAACTACAAAGTCCTTCATATTGGCCTTGAATGTGATGCATTAAAGAGTATTGTCTTCATTCAAAAAGGACCTCCATCTCCAATGACTCTTCCCTTCATTAGTGAATGATCTTTTACAACTTGTATTATGTCTTGATAGTCAAAGGGTTTACAATTGTCCTCCATGGTATGATCCCTTCATTGTAGACTGCCCCTCAAAATACCTTCATCATGCTTTGAAAGTCTCTTTTATGGACTATCACTTTGAATATATAACTATCCCATGAATATTTTCATATCTTTATCATGCTTTGGCTAGCAAAATTTGTCCTCTTGGCCTTATTTTGACTGTCACTATCTATGGTTGCACTTAGCATGGCGATATCACTATCCTCTATGACATGAATTTCCTTCTCAATTATGACTGTAATATACTTCTCATGATTGTGATCCTCTTGTTAATGTCAGTGAACTATCCTTATTCATATGATTGTGATCCTCTTGTTAATGATAGTGAACTATTCTTATCTATGACAATAAACTATCTCTTATTACAACTCAATCATCATCAAACTTTGTCCTCAACCTATCTTTAAACCCTAGATGAGCTACAAGAAATAAATATGCTATATGTTGGGCTCATCAATTGAGCGAGCCACATTTTCCTCCATACACAACCAATTTCGAGCAGGGTTTTTAGATTGTTCTATGGTTTTCAAAGGACTAAGGGCATAGGCTAAGGTTTGATACATTTTTTGACTTTCTTATACCTACTATCTCTTGTTTTCATATTTCTTTGTTTTTACTCATGAAACTAACTAAAGAATTCACAACAATCTGTTGTGTATGCATTCAAAAGTGATGAATGAGAGTTGAAAAGCAAGAAATAAAGGATTTATTGAATGTACCTATCAAAATGAGCCCCATATCTTTAATTTGCATGGTTGGGCATGGTTAAAAAAATCAATATCCAACTACTACTCTTCATTCCTCTTCTCTTCATGGCGAAAGATCTACAAATCCTCAAATCTACATGCAATCCTTTTGAACTTCACTTCCAACGGCAAAATCTACCCTAAATGTCTCCTCCACGTGAATACTCTTTCATTTTTCTTGATTTTTCCTCATGTCGATGCCCAAAAATTAGAGTCCTTTCTTTTATTTTCATGCAACATAAGTGCTTTCCCTTCAGTTTGGTGTGGAACTTCATGTTTTCCCTTTTTAATTATTTCATGCAATCGCTTTAACTTTCTTTTGGCGTGGAAACTCTAGAATGAGGAATAATGTTAAGTTTTATTTTTTCAAGAACTTTTGACCAAGACTTTTAAATGAGAAGACCAAATTTTTCCCTTTGGATTAAAAGAATTGGGACAAAATATTTAAATTAAAAATTTAAATAATTTCCTGACATGAAAATATGGATTACAGGTAGAAGATCGTAGAAAAAATTGGTTAAAGGTTAACCATTGGACGTTCTAATTGATTTCCTTTGTAGGAAGGTTGAATCTTCTAACCTTTGTCCTACCTAATCTTCCTTTGTATAGGTTCATGGTGTTATCTATCCATAAAATTTTCCTTAAGGAGTATGATACTCTTGCCAATAATTTTTTATGGGTTGGAAATCTTGAGAATCTAAATTAGAGCTTGGTGAGTTGGGACTAGGTGTGCAAACCAAAGGTGAATGGTGGTTTGGTTCTTTGACAGTCTAGGCTCAACATTTAAGCTTTAGCTACAAAATTATATTGGAGGTGGTACACATTTTTGGATCAGACTTGAGCATGCATTCTTAATTACAAATATTTAGGTGGAGTTGAAAAGGAGGACATTTCGTGAATGGAATTAACAAGAAAGGATTATATGATATAGATTACTATGAAAAAGGGAGTCAATCTCATGAAGGATGGTATTTTTTGGATTATTCATAAAGGTGAATATGCCCTTTTCTAGATTTATTCTTGGGATGGACACCTACCCATCCTTTCTTCTCATCCCCATCTTCATGCTTTGAGTGATTTTTTGTTGTTGTTGGGTGGTTGAGTGTGGATAGATTTAAATGCTCTACTTCATTGGGGAGCTCTTTGGTATCAATAGCAACATTCAATAAATTGGACTAGAGAAGGTTCCCAAGAGGATCAAAATTATTTGGCCTCTATTATGGCTAAGAAACCTTGCAGTTCTTCAGAGGACAGGTATTTGCTTGCATGGGACCATGATTTTAAATGGAAGTATTCAGTGGCTCAAGACTATGCTACTTTAGAGTTTCAACAAGGGAACTTGAGAGTGTACCCTTGGTGGAAACATATTTGGAATAAAATTGGTTGGCCCAAGTGTAATATGTCCATGTGGTTGCTAAGTTAGAATAAATTTCTTACTTGGGAGAATATTAGGAAAAGAGGATTTTGTGGCCCTTTACTTTGCATCCTTTGTGGTTGTAGTGAAGAAATTTCTAATTATCTTTTCTAGTGTTCTTTCTTGGTGGAAATTTTGGGGCTTTGGTGGAAGATTTGGAGGAGCCCTTTTATGAAAGCTTCATCTCTGCATGACTTATAGGAGAATTTAGGAATTTCTCTAGCTTCTACTTCCTTTCTGGTAGTAGCTTGGGAGGTGGGTCCTTCCCTTATAATTTGGTAGATTTGGCTAGAGAGAAATCGACATATCTTCCAAGACTGTCATTGAGTGTTTCGTTAGGGTTGGTATAAGGTTAATAGTATGATTAAATAAACTATTGAAGATAAGTTTTATTTAGGTGAGACTATCCTCATCATATTCATGTACAACTACCCTCCTTGAGCTCTCTTTGCCCATTACTTCTCAAGCATGTCTGAGATACAGGAAAAATCCTTCCAAGAAGGTGAATCAGTTAGGAAAGTGGAGTCCTCCTCTTGAGGGATTCTTAAAAATTAATACTGATGGGTTTTCTCATGGTAACCCAAGCACTATTAGGATTGATGGAGTGGGACAAGGTAGCAAGAGATCTATTCAATTTTTTTCTCCATTTATATTGGGGTGCATTCTAATAATCAAATGGAGGATTGGGTTATTCTTAAGGCTTTGGAGAAATCTTGTGAGCTAGGATGGAAGAAGGTGGTTTGTGAAATGGACTCCATGATTTTGGTTTCTTTGCTTAATAGGAGATATTTTCATAATTCTTCATGGAGACTGGTTGTGATAGCTAAACAAATCCCCAATCTTGCTTCAAACTTTGACACTATTTCCTTTGTTCATATTCCTAGAGAGTGGAACAAAGTTGTAGAGTGTCTAGTTAAATGGGACTTTGATGGAATGGGGGAATGGAATATGTTGGACTAGAGCTAGTTAGATCAAAAAAGGAAAATCTTGATTGAGTCTCTCCATGAGGATCAAAATTATTAGATGTGAGTGTTTAGGTTGGATGGTTGCCCTTTGTGGTAGTGGGGTTTAATGGAATGTTTGTTCTTAGAGTATTTTATATATATATTTTTCTCATTGGTACATGACTCTTGTGTTGTTTTTATGGCTTTGGTCATCTGGTTCTCTTGTATTTGTTTACTCTCTGAAGAAAACACAAAGAAATAATGCAAAATACAAATCCTATAGTTCAATGTCGATAAGTGTCCCCTTTCCTATTTTAAGGTGGGGGAGGTGATCTAAACATAAAAATATATACAATACATATGAACAAGTATAAATCAACTAGATTTATCAATCCTCGTAGGTCCAATGCACCACAAGAAAAGGGCCAAAAATTCTTAAACTAAGCTTCACAAGCTCAACTAGGAGGATATCCTCATTATACTGGAAGGGTATGTGAGGCCTATTTTTATGAAAATAAAAGGAAAAAAAGTCAAAAAAAAAGGGAGGAGAGGGTAATCCAACTCTTCACCTTCACTTCCCCAAGGTATGAAGTTCTTAGGAACTTAGCCCAAAATGATAGATTTTCACTTCCAAGAGATGTTTCTTTTGATTCACTCCTTTTTATTTATACTCCACCAAAAAATGGGAGTTGAGGTCATCCCCTAGGGTGATTAAATCCTTAGGTAGGCCCCTTAAAAAAGAAAAGAAGATTACACTTGTTTAATCCTCAAGATCACTCTAAGGTGCTAGAGGAGAGCATATGAAAATGCAACTTTAGGATCAAAAGACACACATAAATTTCAAGCTCCAAATCAAAATGTCATTGGTTAATTTTAAGCCCAACTTAAATTTTGATCAAACAATATATATTTACAAAAGACTAAATAACACCATTGGATTCTTTGCAATTTTTTGATAGTTTCAAAATAAATTGTTAAAAAATTATTTTGTATGCAAAATTTATGAGCATTTAAAGGTAAAAGAAAATACAAATTTGAATGGATATACCTAATTATTAGTGTAAATTCTAGAAAAAAAATTTAAACCATAGTGTAGAGCTCCAAACCAGCCTTCCAATGTCTATAAAAAATAAAAAATCTAATTAGTGGGTCAAAAGTTACAAGCATTTTTGAAAAATAGCTCTATTAATGAATACAAAGAGAGTGGGGGGCTTTTAGCCTCTAGGCGACTAACACCTAGTCACCTAGGTGATTAGAGGCTATTGGACAGGCATTGGGTTTCAAGATCTAACAATGCCCCTAGTCTCCCATATGACTAGGGGCTAAGACCTTGCAAAAATAAAAGAATAAATGAATATTTCTTAGATAAAAAAAATATGAAATTTAAATATTTTTTTTGGCATATTTTAAAACAATATGAAAATATAATAAAAGGTGGGTAGATTTTAAACAAAGGTGGTTTAAAATAAATTGTGGGTTTTATAACTTGTGATTTATACATCATGGGTTATATAGCTTGTGGTGATATATACAACATTTCAAACCTACACATGATATATACACTGCACAAACATATACACAATAAAATTTCATGATATATATAGATAGGTAGATAGGTGACCATGACATATATAAAAAAATTCGAACCCTAACAATATACATTCATAAAATATATGCAAAAATTAGTGATATGCCTCCCAAGATGATATATATATACAATGTTTATCAATCAAAACCTTAGATTGTACAAGTATATATATATGAATGATAGATATTTTATATATATCTACCTATGAATGAAAAAGTTATTTGTACATACCTTTGTGGTTCAAATATATCCCCTATGATTATGTATATTCCAGTTGTGTATAAATTATGGTGTGTATATTTTCCCTAGAAGTGAAACCTTAGATATATACTCATTGTATATCCATCTATAGATTTGCAAACTAGAGAAAAAAATAGATGCCAATAGAACCCTAAGTTGTATGATTGTAAAAAAAAATAATACTATTATGGAATTTTTGTACTAGGGGCCCCAATTTTTACAAAATTTCACTTTAACAAAAATATATCAATTAATATGTCAAATTCATCTCTCGACCGTCCTAGACATAATTGTGAGGTCCTTTTAACGATACATGGTTCCTATTTAAAATTTGATCTCTAAGATCCCCTTCATAAAAATATTCACTTGCAAGATCCAACTCATAAAAACTCACAAGTACAAATAGTAGATGTATTGATTCACATAAATTTCACCAAAATGCAGTGCATGCAAATTCAACATCGAAATAACATCAAATCAAGACTAATCAAACCAAATAGATGTAAAATTTAGAATGATCAAGTATGATATAGATATATGGAATGTGGTTGCTCATAAAACTAGTAGCATGATAGTAAGAGTGATATGATAGATTGATAAACTAACAAGATAATGCTATTGATGATGAAAAAATACTCAAAAGGGATGAGAGGCCTTCAATTTATAGAATTTCCTAAAGGGAAATCAAGGGCCAAGATATATTGTTTAATGGATGTGTACAAATCCATCTATGTTCAATCAATTGATGTAGACAATGCATACATACAACTTAATGGACAAACAAATCCCTTATTAAGCAATTCATTGTTCTAGAGGTGCTTCATTTAATTTATCAACTAGGGAATCATAATATTTAGATGATGTTGGCACGATATGCATAGTTGAGAATCCCAAATCATCCTAATCAATCCTGTGTAGAAGAGTAACAAAAGAAAATATAATTGAAAATAACTTGACTGAAATAACTCTATTTGGAAATAGATTTAGATGAATGACAATTGTTGCGGGTAACTATAATAACTGCTACAGGTAGCTGCTCTTATGAAGATAGTAACTTAATGACTCAACTATGCTACAACTTTCCACAATAATAATACACTTTAATTATAACTAGGAAATTCAATTGAGTAACTCATTCTACAGTAATTAATAAAATAAACTACAAGGAGTATTGCAGTACCTCAAGTGGCCCTTTCTTGAGTTGCTACAATCCCGCAATATCCTTCTTCAAATCTTAACTCAGAGATTCATGGGAAAAAAATGTATCCTTCTTTATTACAATCCAAAAATACAAAACTAAGAACAAAGTATTTGACCAATACGAAGAGTCATTATATTCAAATATACTTAATATAGAATATCTAGCTAGCTTTCGACCTCTCACAAGATTAGACATATCTACAAGATATTTGAGAGTTTGATTATTCTTGGATTGAAAATAAATTGTAAACAACTATCAACTCTTCCAATAATACAGGAAGAGGATTAGGTATTATTTTGAGCAATAATGAAAAGCTAGTTGAGGTAATAGTGTTAGAATCAAATCAAGACTCTACATCTTTAAAGAAGATAGTTATAATCAAAGACATTCCTAATAGGGAATAACTTTCTGTAAGACAACCACTATTATTACAAGTATCTTCTTTTCTCCATGACCTAATGATAACATAAGGTAAAAATATGGAGTGATCCATGAATAAATCATGTTCACATTCTCTAACCATTGCATGCATCGGTTATGGAAAATTGCATGTGTTGTAGACAATCACCCTCTTTGGTTGCGACAAACAAGCATCCTTTTGTCATGATTCGATAGTCCCTTTGTTGGAGGGGTTAGTTTATTTCAAAGGAATCTGTTAACATTAATAACCATAATCAACATAAAACCATATTAAATTCTATAGACATTCATAGATTCATACAATTATTTATCAATATAATATATCATCCTCAATGCTTTAAATACTTAAAATAAGTGGAAAGGTTTGGGAATGTCTTTGAAACTCAAAAATATTATAAAAATTATGAAACCAAAACAAGGAAAATAGGACAATTCTAGAACTCATCACTCCCACCAACTTGGATTTTTTCTTGTCCTCAAGAAATTCAAGGCCTTTGATGATTATGTATTGCAATTTATCTATAGTCCATTGTGTCAATGACTCCTTCCCTTTACTTTCGGTAGAATCCTTTTTGTTAAGATATTCTTTACTATATGGCTTGCTCTATTGCTCCTTGTTCTTCTCTCCTTCTTGTCTAATGTGGAATTGGGTACAAGAGAAGAGGAGGATGAAATGTTAGAGGGAACCAAGTGATCTAGTGTTGTAGGGAAGCCTCAATGTACTTACATTCCCTCATGATTGCAACCAAGTAGTTAAAAATGGAATGAGATTCTTTATTTTTCAATTCTTTCCATCTGTCCTAGGAGAAAGTGAGTTCCTCACTTCCTATTCTAGCTACCAGATCTTGAAATATTTTGTAATATTTTTCTCTACATTCTAAAATTTTATTTTCCACATAGCATCTGTCTACAAGGTCAATTTATTCCTCAACTACCTCATTGGTATCCTCTACCCCAGCTTTAATATGTAGGGGAAGTGACTTCTCCCTTTCACGATAGTCTTGTCACAACTGACCTCTTTGATGTTCATTTTAGATAAATGAGGCTAATTCCTTTATTTGAACATCTCCCACAAAAATTAGTGGGTTTCAAACAATATTATATGGAATGGCCAAATTATGTAGGTCAAATTCACATAGTTGATCCCACATGTCTAGTGTTGCCACTTGATAAGATTTTAAGAATAATATTGGTGATAATAAGGAAACTAGAAGATCACTAATTAATTAGATGAATTGGAAACTCAAATTTTTTTCCTACAGAAATAGGGTATAGACCTAGCAGGCAGTCTACATTTTAGGAGTTGAACGATCAAGATCAACCATTTCTTTAATTTTTACCTTTAACCTTTTAACCTTTGAGTTCTTTTTAAAATTTCTATTATAGTTCACTATCATTTCTGACCTCTCCTTATTCTTTTCTCTTTGTGACTGAGAAAGCTCTTCCATTTTGCTCCACAAATTTACCCCAAGGGTAACAAAAGTGGGGGTTTTTGGTCTTATTGGGAAATCATGTTGGTCATTAGGTTTTGGATTTTTCTTATTTATTTCCATGATGGCCAATAGAACCAATTTATCTAAACGTACTCCTTGCTACTGATAAACATGTAACTAATTTTCCAATTTTTTAACCTTTTTATCCAACCCAATCTATTTTTGTTAGTAACCATTTATTTGTTCTTCTAATTCCTTAATTTTCTATAGAGCTACTTGTAGCTCATTAAATTCATCTCTACCTATCAAGAGTAATTCATTCTTTTGTACTTGGTAGACATTTTTTTCAACAAGTTATATAAGAAATCCGGGACATTCACCGACCTTTGATGGTGAAGGTGACTTAATAGTTTAAAATGTACTATGTATAAGAGGAGATTTTCTACCATCAAATGTCAAATATTTAATGATCTATACATCAACAAATACCCGTATCTAGGGTAGGGAAAATTGTTTAGTACCTTGAGCTGAGGAATCTAATTCTTCTCCTGGTCCAATGAATTAATTTTGAGTTGTAATTACATCTTCTCATATTGGAAACTCCTCTCCAATTTTGGGAAATTTGGAGATCTGCTACTATTGCCTCTGAGTTGTCCACTATTAAGCCTCTTACTATCACTTCATCATTATGTAATGTGCTAAATAATTGTTCAGTCATTACCTGATTAAATTCTGTAAGATGAAGGAAGTAATCCAGTCATCTAGATTGTAGAAAAACAGACAAATCTAGTTAGTCTTCTAATAGTAAATTATGGGTTGATGGCTCCCTTTTGATGATATATCTCCCATTCTGAAGTTTTTTAACCTTCATCGAACAAATTCTTCTTCAATCTATTTGTTGTTTATGTATTAATTCCTACTTCTTTGAATGCTATAATCTTTGTGTTTGTGATTTGGAAAAATAATTTAGGTTGGTATATATAACTTGAAAAACTTGACAAATGAACTAGTACCCCCCCCCCCCAACTTAAAGTAGTAATTTATCCTCAAATGGAAAGGTATGGGAAGTATGGAGGGGATCATTTTTAAAGCATTGGAGATATGGATATGATATAAAGTAAATGTTGTATGAATGTGAATTCCAAAGAAAATTAATAGAGTTAATGATAATCATAGTTTATAATGTGAAAAATACTTGGAATGGTTGTGGTGATGTGAAAGGTGATGCAAGTGATGTGATTTGAATGCTTCCAAGTAGCAAATTGTTGATAGAGATGTAATAATGGAATTAAATAGATGTATTATGGGAAACTTTCCATATAGATAAACTATCAGAGTGATGACATGTGTCCAAAAAAGGCTATATATAGAAGAAGAAAGATGCAATGTGCATGGAATTGATTTTTAATGACATTATGTGATGCATTGAAGAGGTGTTGAATAGGAGTGGTTACATGTAGAGTTGACTAGAAGGATGTCAATGTCAATTGAGAGTGATAGTTGTTGCATGTGGAGTGGTAGTGAGTGGAGGTAGTTATTGTGGGCAACATTGAACATGCCCATTGTGTAAATTCCTTAGGGTTGTTGCTACAAGTCATGTGAGAATAAGCTCTTGTAACTTTCTATGTGTATCTGAAAATAACTTTTGTTGGTGGTACAATTTATTTGAGATATATTGCATGTGTGTGCATGTGTGTTAGTTTATTGTTGAGTGAAATCATACTTGCTATATATTAGTAGGTGAGTTGGTTGGCTCATCTACAAATGTAGCAATGGTTGATTCAGTTGTATCTTAATGATTTATAAGAAATGTTAAATATATGAGTGGTGTAAATTGTTGCTATAATTCTTGTAGAAACTCTTCTTTATGCAATGAATTTTTATAAAGCTTGAGATGGTGTCCATTGTCCATCAAAGAGAATTTGACTAGATTAATAGTAATTAATTATATTGCTCCATTCTAAAAGACTTATTTTATTTCATAAGGACCTAGCCACCATGTCTATAATTTACCCTTATGGTCCTTATACCTTGAATCACAAAGCAATGCCTAGTCCCCTTCATGAAATTCTTGTTTTGATAAACTGGCCATTCCATTTGATTCTCTATTTTTGCATAATATTTGTATGATGGATTGCTTCCATCGTTATTTCATATAGAGTATTTAGATTGTTTAGTCTATCTTTTTGAGCTTCAACAAGATCCATTCAAAGTTACACCACTGTTCAGAGTGTTTTATGTTCAAATTCAATGGGAAGGACAACCTTTTTCCCATATACTAATTCATATGGCATAAATCTTGTGGTTTTTTTAGGTTGTTCTATACACCCAAACAACTTCTGGTAACCATGCTGCCTAGTCCTTTTGATGTAATTAGACTATACTTGTTAGAATGGCTTCAATTTCCCTATTTGTAACCTCAACTTGACCATTTTCTTGTGGATGGTAGGGAGATGACTTTTTATGTTTGATCTCACATTATTTGACCATATGGGCAATCAAATCTAAAGTAAATTGTGGTCATTGATATGTGACTATCTCCCTAGGCACTCCATACCTTGTGAATGTTTTCTCATAGAGGAATGTTGGAACCTTGCTTTCTCTAGCAAATTTCAATGCTTTAATCTCCACCCATTTTATTAGATAATCTATATAGACTAATATGTAATTATTAGAGGTAGGAGCTATTGGTCCAATGAAATCCAATCCTCATTTATCAAATGGTAGAATGACCAATTGTGGTTGCAAGAGAATTTCATCGCTCCTTGTAGGTCTATCCATCCTTTGACATAGATCACACCTCCTTGTATACTTGAAGATATCTTTGAGTGTTGGCCAATAGTAGATAGTGTTTAGAATCTTTAGAGTTTTTCTCTTGGCTGCAAAGTTCCCTCCAGAAGGCTCGTCATGACAATCCTTAAGGATATCATAAATCTTCCCTCATGCATTTCTCATTATATTATCAAGCCCTATATAGAATAGATAGCTAGCCACCCATAAATATGGAAAGCTACATTCAACTAAATGATAACTTTCTCTAGGTGAGAGATGTGGGGGTGTCTTTCCTAAAACCAAGTAGTTAGCTATGTCTACATACCAAGGTATTTGCACTGTTAAGAAAAATAGGTGTTCATCCGGAAAGAATCATCCATAATTTCTTCTTCTATTTTGATTTGTAGCCTGGAGAGAAAATCATGTACCACATTTACTTTACCGGGTTTATCCAAAATAGTTATATAAAAATCCTACAACAATAATAACCACCTAACAAGGAATCCACTAACCATTGGTTTATTCACCAAGTATCATATTATTGTATAATCAATATGAACAAAGTTAGGATAACTAGTGATATATTATCTGAATTTATTAATGAAATAGACTACTTCTAACATTTACTTCTTTGTGACAGTGTAATTGAGCTCAATAGCTTGAAGATTTTTACTAATGTAATAAATAACATACTCCAAATTACCTTTTGTTTGTCTCGAAACAACACATATGGTCAAAGTTAGAAGCATATGTATGTATGTGGAAAGGAACTATCTAGTTAGGACCTCTCAAAATAGGTATCCATGTGAGGGATATTTTGAGAGCTTCAAAAGCTTCTTGGAAAGTAGTGGTCCATTCAAACTCATTGTTCTTAGATAGGAGGGAAAATATGGGAGATACCATTTTACTAAAGTCATTAATAAATATCATGTAGTATCTTGCATGGCCAAGGAAAATTATCACATTTTTTTACTTCTAGGGGTAGGTAGAGTAGATATCACTTTTATCTTGTTAGGAAACAAGATAAAAGTGATATCTACTCTACTACATTTCTTGTCTCTATAAACTTGCATACCACCTGAATCCCCCTGCTTGATACAAAGTGTCCCAAAACCACTCCTTTAGTCATCATCATGAAAAATTTCTCATGACTAAGGGAGAGATCATGATATTGGAACCTTTGAAGGACCTTCTCCAAGTTTTCTAGTGCTTCTTCATATGAATTTACATAAGTGGTGAAGTCATCCATATGTATTTCCATAGATTCACGGGCACATTTTGAAAATATATGCTCAAGACAACTCTTTGGAATGTTGCAGGTGCATTACACAACCCAAATGGAAAAATCAAGTAGGAATATGTACCCCATGAACATGTAAATGTGGTTTTATCTTAGTCTTATTAAGCTATTTTTATTTTATTGTAACCACTAAACCCATCTAGAAAAGAAAAGCATTTCTTCCCTGCTAATGAATCTAACACTTGATCAATAAAATGAAGAGGGAAATGATCCTTCCTTGTGGATATATTTAATCCTCTATAATCCACACATTCTCTCCACTTGACTTCCTTCTTAGGTACTATCACCAATGGGGAAACTCACTGAAGTTTTGAGGTTGGATATATGAACCATGCATCTAACAGTTTTTGCAACTCTATTTTCATGACATCTCACACAATTCTATCTATCCTTTGTTGTAGTTGCCTTATTAGTTTGTATCCCTCATTGATATAGATTATGTGCATATAGAGATTAGGATATACTCCCTTCATATCATGGCATTCCAAGGAAAATGATGTTGTGTGAGCTTGCAACATTGTAAGTAATTCAAATTGCTAAGAGACTGTCAATTTTTTATTGACATTGAGTGTTTTGTGAAGTGCTATTTCCATGAGTATAGTAGAAGCCATGACAAAAGAAACATCCAACCCTGATAGATTAAGATTACAACTATGCAAAAGTAGTGTATGGAATAGATGAGAAGTGGATTTAAAGGTTGTTATAGGTATAATATTGTGCAATGGGCAATGCAAACATGCTAAATAGTAGCATTGTTGTGGGTCCATTCCATAAGGGTTTTGCATAATATTCGTAAGTATTTTATCTTCATCCTAAATATTGACCATTGGGATTCATTCTATGGTCATAAGTGTTTGCAGGGAATATTGGTCATCATCTTGGAAACTTTTCCAGATAGACTGTTCCAATTTTATATGAGGTTGTGCAAGTGGATAGAGGACCAGTTTTTTATCACATTCCCATTAGAAATGACCATGTCACCAAATCTACATACAATAAATGCATTTTCTATGGCTAACCATGGTTTACCTAAGATTAAGGGGTATCCTCTAAGATTGGCCCTAGGTTGCAAAACCATAAAGTTTGTTGGATATTCCCATGAATCCAATGTGATGACAAAATCCTCAATAATACCTTTTGGCTTGACGGTTTGCTTTTTTTCTAATTGCAGAACTATGGGTGTAGGTGTAAAATCCATTAGTTGAAGCTTTTGCATTGTTTCTCTTGTCATTACATTGATTGTTTCTCCTAGGTCGATGAGGGTATTCTTGATGAGTGTGCCATTAATTTGCACATATACAACAAGACTACCAGGGTCTACATACTTTGGGACAACTAAGTTTCCCAACATAATATCATCCATCTATCCTACAACATGGATAGTTTGTGGGCCCTTTTGTTTCCTTCCTATATTTTTGAGGCATAGTTCCCTCACAATCTCTGTGCAGATGTGCACTTCTTTAATAACTTGGATCAAGGGAATTTTGACACAAACATTCTTTAGCTAACTTAAGAAGTCAAATTTAGGTTTAGAGTGAAATTTTCAAGTGGTCAACCTCTCTAGGAATGGAAGTTCCATATTTGGATGTAGCTTGTTTAATTGAATGGTCAATAGTTTCAATTATTGGTTCCTCATCAAAAAGTTCTATAATATGAGGAGATGATGGTCCAACGAGTATTTTTCTTGAACTTAGGTGAACAACACTCACCTCAAATGCATAGGTAGGGTATTGGATATGTTCATTAGTATAATCCTATTGGACATGCTTATTGTTAGGGTTTGGTGTAGGTTGAGTTGATAATCATGGTGCTCTTGGTTGTGTTGGGGCAGATGTGGCTGGTTGTTGTTGCAAATATTAATGTGGTTGTGAGTAGCTAACATTTAGGTTTTACCACTGTTGGTTTCCATACCATTATGGTGGCCATTTTTGAGAGGAATGCCACTATGGATTTTAATTTGGAGATTGATATGGTCATTGTTGCTACATCCCCTGTTTTGGAATCCAATTAGATGATTGGGCATTTGGCCATGGTTGATTTGGCATGTTATTCCATGGTGGAGAGAAATTTGAATTGATCCCAAGAAAGGACATATTATAAGAAAAATGTCCTTGAGGCCTACCTTATCTTTGTTTCCATCGTATGCATTGGACAATATAGAACACTTAGCCTTCCTCATCTTCTAGGGTACAAAATTCAAGTTTTCCTTACTTCTCTTCAAAAATATTGGCAATCTTTTTGCACTTATAGTTAACCCTTTTCTGGTGGTAATGTGGAAAATATTCTGTAAGAGCAACCTCTCTTCTTCTTGTTTATTTTTGATGCGTAGAGTGTCCAATTGGGTTGCTAGATGGATGCTTATATCTTCCTTCATGTTTGAAAAAAGGTTGTTGAGTTCCACCTTGGAAACACCTATGGATGTTTTGGTGGAAGAAAAGGCTTTGACACCTCTAGTCTTCTTCATAGATAATCTTGAATAATTTTTGCATATCTGACTGATTTCCTCAAAAGGTAATTGAATTTTTTTGATGAGGTTTAATACATCTAGACAATATTCATATTCCCCTTGTAGAAATACCATGTTACACCTCGTTGTGTTACTAGTTATTTACTTTTACCTAGTTAGGTGAAAATCTTTAAATGAATGTATTTATGCTTTATGTGTTTTAGAAATATGAAGAGTAAATGTTTGATTCAATTTGATGTTATATAATGATTTTGATTGTGAAATATACGATGCAAATTAATATATTTTTTTTGGCTAACTACTATTGCAATGTACCTTGAGTTGGATGCAGGCATATAATCAAGCCTCTAAAAGAGAGGGGAAGTATCACTTAGGAGAAGAACTTGGTTTGGTAACCCTTAATAAGACCTAAATTGAGCTTTCACACACTCACTTCTAGTTTGGTCGATTCAGGATAATAGATTTGGAAGTAGTAAGTTACCTTAGTCTTGCTTGTGGTTTTATTTATGAACATTCTTGTCTTAGGGGTTAAAATTATTGAGTATCTTTGTGATGTGTGAGTTCTTCTTTATGTGTATATTTAATAGATGGGATATATACATAAAATGTATATATATGTATTTGTCAATGATAAACTTATACACATGAGTAAATGCATACATGAGTATACATAGATAGATGTATCTATGCATGCTCATGGATGGATTACCCATATGCATGGGAATATCGATTGGACAAGGTGACATATATATACATTTCATGTATATATGTCGACTGATATGATTGTGAATATATGTGTTTAAATATCAAGGTAGGATATATATAAGGTGACATATATATACATATAAATATATACATCTCGTTTATATATGTCGATTGATATGACTGTGAATATATGTGTTTAAATATCAAGGTAGGATATATATATATATATATATATATACATATAAATATATACATCTCGTTTATATATGTCGATTGATATGACTGTGAATATATGTGTTTAAATATCAAGGTAGGATATATATATATATATAAGCATGCGTGTATGTATTGATGAAAAGGAAACACCCATACTAGTATATTAATATATATATATATATATACACACACATATATATATTTATATATGCATGCATCAATATGCGAAATATGAGAATATGTGTATGTGTATTTATATATCAAATAATGTATTTTATAAAATTATAAGTTGATATATGTATATATACATATATATACACACACATATATACATATATATACACACATATATGCATATATACATATATATACACACATATATGCATATATACATATATATACATATGCATCTTACGTTATGTATATATGATAGTGATTTTTATTAGCACTGAAATGTTATTATGTACATAACATATTAAATACAACATAAACTATGTATAATGTGTAGCATATATATATAGTATATGGTGCAACAATAAAGGGAATTGTGCACATTGAAGGCAACACATAAACAATAAACAATGTTTAAATTATTTAAATGCTGAGTGATTTAAAACAAAGGTAACACTGGAATAAAGCATAGGAAATCAAAGCAAACCAACATGTAAGTTAAATCTGCCAAGACTAAGTCAAAACTTGAAGGAAAAGTGGATATGCAACCTACAAGAAACTTTGACTCGGTCTTAAGAAAATATCAACCCTAAAGATAGGGCTTGTGATATTTTGGTGGCACCAACTTATGAAAATTGTGAACCAATTACAAGTCTAAACTGCAATATGAATTCCACCATATGAAGCAAATTGAAATATGAGAAGTGGTCAAATGAGAAGCCGGCCAAAATAAGTCGACCTATAGAAACAATAACCTTGCATTTCTTATTGTTATTATTGTTGCCTATTTGAATGGGCGACTCATTCACTATGATGAAATCTGGTTGTGCATGTGTTTACCGTGTAATGATTTTAGTTGCCACCTTTTCTTTTTCTTGTTGAGTCAAACCTTTTGGATTGAGAAGTGTCATCTTTGATAGCTTGTTTCTAGCCCACAGTTGCTCACTTTTGTGTATAAATAGAGGTGCTTTCTCCCTCAATTGGGATGCATTATGCACTCTTGATACTTATTTTCTAAGTTTTTATTATGATTAAATTCTAAGTTTGAGAGTTTGTGAGAGGTTTTGGAAGTAAGAGTTTTGTGAGTTGAGGAAAGAAAGTTGGGAATCGCTTGCTGATTTTGGGAAGGCTGAGTCAAGAAACCAATTTAGTCAATTGAAGCTATTGCATAAACATGCATATGATTTCTACTGTTTTATGCTTTAATTAATTTTGAAAGGATTGTGTGTCATTGTTTTCCTTGTTTGGGAAATTTTTTTAATTGCTTATTAGGGAAAGGTTATTCTCTTCTTTATGTGGAAGTAAAGGTTCTTGATGTGCCTAGTCTAGGATCTCTATTGATTGAGTATATGCATATATTCCATATTAAGGAATGGGTGTTTATAGTAGCATTATATACTATATTAAAGATAGAGCTTATATAGATGATGTTTATTTAAGTTGGGTTATAGACTAATTTGATTTACTTAGTAGAAGTGTCTTAGTAGACATAGAGGTTATAGGTTATTTTTGGGGTTAAGGTTACTCCATTGCGTAAGGGGATAACCTATGCATAGGTTATGAATGGTCAATACAAATTGAGCTAGGAAGGTAGGTGAAGTGTATGATGTCTACTCTAAATTTTGGGTGATGAATAATTTGGCCAAAGTAGTGTAAGTTGCCAATGTTTACACTATCAGTTCACTATGATCCGGGTTTACATACTAGGTAGGGAATATCATATGTGTAGGTTGTAGCCATTTTGTGACATATTTAGATATGTAGGACACAACACCAAGCTCAGGGAAGGTCATTATTATTATGAGGTTACCAAAATTATTTCTCTTCATTGAAGGGTAGGACCATCTACCAATTTGGTAGATGTGCGGGGGACTACAGTTAGTCCAAGGTTGGTGGAAAAGCGCTTGAGTGATGCTTCTCCTCATTAGTAGGCAACCAAGATTTGATGGAGGACACCTGGACAATTCATACATCTATTTACAATAAGATTAATGGAGCCTTGTATGTGTTTATGTATCCATTACTATGGAAAAATTGTAAGAGAAATGTTAACATGAAATTATGTACTATGAAATCAATACATTGGAAAATTGTAATACTTTGATATAATGCAATGGGAAAAATAGAAAAATGTTTATTTCAAATGTGCATGCTATCTTTATATTTGAAAAGAAAAAAATTATTGCTTAAAGTGTTGTCATCATATTTTATTTACTTGAGGTTAAAACATAGGAAAGTTATTGTGTAGAACAATGGGCATTTCACATACTAGTTTTAGGGACTCTAGATAGAGCCTATTTTGATGTAACTTTTATAGGAAGAATTGAAACCTCTCCACATAGTCTTCAAGGGGTTCTTCTTCCCTTTGTGACATTTTGAAATTATCATATCTTTTCATGTCTCCTCCTTGAGAATAATCTTGGTATTTTTTCAAGAATTGCTCCTTCATTGTTTCCCAATTTGGCACTACATTTCTTCTCAGCCCCATGAACCATCACAAAGTTACATCTTTCAATGTTGCTGGGAAGAGCTTTAGCCTATGCACATCTGTGGTATAGTCATATATTTTGCAAAAAACATCAAACTCGAACATAAATCTATCAGGGTCTTCTATGATTGGATTGTAGAAATCAGGCAAGGCTGAAGGAGGTATGTTCTTTAGGGTAGCCACCTGCTCTTGATTTGTGATTGGTAATCCAAATGTAATAGGATCAAACATATTATCCACTGCCTCTTCTACCATGACATCAAGATGTCTTATGGGGATTCTCCCAAGGTTCATAAGAGCTACTGGTGTGAGGGGTATATCTAGGTCATTGATTCCCTTGGTCAATTCCTCTGATGGAGTTAGTTCCTCGCTTGGGCCAATATCTTCAAATAATTCCTCTTGATTCTAGTTCGATGGGGGAAATCTTTCCAAAGTGTCTCTTTACTGCCACATGCAATAGTAATTTGAGCTTAATATCTTTTCCTGTACACTATTAGTAAGTAGTTCAAGGTTGATTCATAAATTCTATCAGTCCTAATTGCTGCAAATAAAAAATTCCTAAATTAAGAAAGATTTATAAATGAACTAAAACATGCGTTAGGAATTTTGAACTCTAGTACCATCCTTGAAAATAACACCAAAAATGTACAACTCCATCTATGTTCAATCAATTGATGTATACAATCCATACATACAACTTAACAAACCAACATATCCCTTATTGAGCAATTCATTATTCTAGAGGTACTTCATTTAATTTATCAACCAAGGAATCATAATCTTTAGATGATGTTGGCATTGTATGTGTAGTTGAGAATCCTAAATCATCCTAATCAATTATGTACAAAAGCGTAATAAAAGAAAATATAATTAAAATCAACTTGACAGAAATAAGTCTATCTAGAAATAGATTCAGATGAATAACAATTACTACAAGTAACTATAATAACTTCTACAATAACTACTCTTATGAAGATAGTAACTTAACGACTCAACTATGCTACAACTTGTTATAATAAAATTTCACTTTAACTGTAACTAGGAAATTCAATTTAGAAATTCATTCTACTATAATTAATAATCTAAACTACAGGGATTATTGTAGTACTTCAAGTGTCCCTTTCTTGATTTTCTGCAATCCCACAATATCCTTCTTCAAATATTAATTTAAAGATTCATGGAAAAATTTGTATCCTTCTTTATTGCAATTCAAACGTACAAAATAGAGAATAAAGTATCTGATCAACACAAAGAGTTCGTATATTCAAATCTACTTAATACAAAATATCTAGCTAGCTTTCGACCTCTCACAAGATCAAACATATATATAAGATATTTGAGAGTTCAAATATTCTTGGATTGAAAACAAATTGTAAACAACTGTTGACTCTCCCAAAAACATAGGAAGAGGAATAGGTCTTATTTTAAGCAATAATGAAAATCTAGTGGAGGTAAGAGTTAATTGCAAAAGATTTTTGGATTCGATTGTGTGTAAATGTTTTGCATCGACATTTCGGATCACATTTTGTGATCCTTCATCAAGATGAAAATAGAGCACCAAGAGAAGAATTATAAGATGCAGACCAAGAATTGCCTTAAAAAGGTTGAGAATGAAAAGAGGGAGAAAGGGTTGCATGAGATCTGAGGGACAAGATAATAAATCACAAGAAAACTAAAAACAACAATCACTAAACTAAAAAAGAATAAGGGAAATATAATATAAAAAAACAATAATAAATAAAATGGTAATTGATAACATTGTAAAAAACAAATTTAATAGTATATAATAGCAAAGATGAAGGAACAAGCAAACTATCAAAATAAATTTAAGAGTGTCAAAATCATATCAAGACTCTACATCTTTAAAGAAGATGGTTATAACCAAAAACATGCCTAACAGGGAAAAACTTATTACAAGCCATAACCACTATTATTACAAGTATCTTCTTTTCTCTACAACCTAATGATAGTATAAAGTAAAAATATGGAGTGAACCATGAATAAATTATGTTCACATGATTTGACCATTGCCTACATTAGCTACAAGAAACATGTGTTGTAGGCCATCGCCCTCTTTGGTTACAATAGATAGGAATCCTTTTGTTGCAGGTTGATAAATCCTTCATTGCAGGGGTTAGTTTATTTCAAAGGAATCTTTTCATCATTATGACCATAATCAACATCAAACCCTATTAAATTCCATAGACATTCAAAAATTTACACAATTATTTATCAATATAATATATCATCCTCAATGCTCTAAATACTTAAAATAAGTGGAAAGGTTCGGGAATGTCTTTGAAACTATCAAAATTATTGTGAAAAGAATGAAACTAAAACAAGGAAAATAAGACAATTCTAGGACTCATTAGGATGGATGGAATTGATTGAGGATTAGGGTTTGGATTGAATTTGTAGTCAAGTGACAAGTGTCCCATGAGGTGTAAGACCTAAGTGGTAGGAATGAAAGGCTCACAATTGATGAGAGCTCTCAAGCAAGGGGGATTTGAAAATTGTTAAAAGGGGATTAATTGGAAAGAATGTCTAGGGGATTAATAGGTGGTGGTTGGACATATCCAAATAATGGATGATAAGATATGGTGGGATATTTGAAAAATATATCTTGGGAGATGAGATTTGATTTCTAAAAAAGGAAAGATTAGACTTTTTAGAAGGCATGATTTGTCTTGTTGCATATTTCAAGGAGGTGGGAGTATCTAAAATTAGGATTTATTGAAAAGGGATCCTTATCATATGTGGACATGATTAGTGATTAATTATCCTAAGTTATGCTGGCCACATGGCTTAGATAAGTTAGAAGAGTTCTACAACCATCTCAATAGCCTAGTCCCATGCATTTCCTTCACTAAGGAAGTTGAATCCGACAACCAACTTCCCTTCCTTGACGTTCTTATTCTTAGAAAACCAGATGGTTCCATAGGTCGTAAGGTTTTCTGCAAGGCTACCCACATCGATCTCTACCTCCACTTATCTTCTCATCATCATCCTAGCCAAAAGTTTGGCGTTCTTAAAACCTTGACTTGGAGAGCCTACCAGATTTGTGATGATGAAAACTTAATGCAAGAGTTGATGCACCTTCGCCAAGTTTTCAAATTAAATGGATACTCAAGCAAACAAATCTCTAGGGCTTTCAACCAAGCTAAATCTAGCTTCTTTTCTAGGTCCAATCCAAGTCGTTGCTTTGTGTAGAAGTTGTCAAAACCAACTTCAGACTCCAAGAACACCTGCATGCAAATGGATACCTGTCACAAGGAAGAGAATGGATGGAGAAAACAAACAATGGTTTGAAGCTCTGAAAAATGGAGAAATTATCTTATCAGAACAAAAAGGAATTATGAAAATACAATGGATCAATCCTTAAGAAGGAGATCATGCAAACCCTAAAATAAACCCTAATAGGAAAACATTTAATAATTAATATAATTATTAAATGTCACTTAATGCAAACTAAAGTGAAATCTTAAGAAGGGAATAAAGGTAACTTAATCAACATAATTAAGTTAAAACCTTTACTCTAACACCCCCCTTAAGATGAGCAAGAGTGCAGCTACAAACATGTGCAAGAAAGCAAAGGTAACTACAATGCATTAAGGTAAACATGGGTCTCGACAACTAGGCCAGATCAGGTACCCAAATACAACCAAATCTCCGTAAAGTGGAGAAATAAAGAAAACCTCATGGGAAAATCTCTACTCCAAAAGAGATGCAGAAAGCCATGAAGAACATCATTGAAGCAGAAGAAGCTGCAAACAACTGTCAAAAGATGACTGCTATGGTGCTGAAGAACCTCCTCTGAAGATAGGATGATTAGGATCAAGAAGACAACAATTTGCATGAGTGCCCCAAATGACACTACTCGAATCAGATGGCACAAGTACCAATAGTCTGAAAAACACTGATCAACTGAGAATGGAAGATTCCTTCCAAGGCGAAGCTAAGGAAGCATTAGGGTATGTGCAAGATCATCATGGAAAAAATAGGCCCTTAAGTGGCAATAAAAAGACAAAAAATTAGAGTTAGACAACTTGACGTAAAATTTTGAATAAGTTATCTATATTATTTCAGAAAAATGTAAAAAAATAATCTATAGAAAATTGAATGTAGTTTCTAAACTACTAGACCTTTATTTCAAAAAAAAATCTATTTGGTGAAAATTTGAAATTTCAATGTAGTAGTATTTAAATTTCAAGGTAAAAATAAGAAGTAGGTGTCTATCTGACCACCCTAACCACAAAAAAATGATAATATTTTAAATATAATTAGAGGACTCATGTCCAGATGTGATGCATATTTTTTTATAATTTTTTTCCAAATAAATAATTAATTGTGATTTTTTTATTACAAGTTTTAAAACATATAAAAGCTCGTCTATCTAACCACCTTAACTTGGTCAAAAATTTATTTAACTCAAATTTAATTTTTTTAATCCTATAGTATGCGAAGCATAGAATGTGACACATGTTCTAGATTCAAAAAATGTGATACCATTTGAAAGTTATAGATGTTTTTCAATCAACCTATCAATCAGGACTTTATTCGTAATTCTAATAGAAAATGAATAATAATTATTTATTAAATTCAAAATAAAGCATAATTTATATTGGTGGAAAGTTGAGAATCTCCTCTCAAACCCTTTTCGTTACATCAATTTTGGGTTAAAAAAAACTCATCAGCCACATGGGTCATCATATGGCTTACATATCGCCACTTTTTGGCCCATCATGATCCTGCACATACCGATTAGCATGAACAGTATAACACCCCCCATAATGCCGAACTGGGAGAGCCTGACAGATCCACTGAAATGGTGTGTAACACCCTGTAGTGCATGAAGGAAAAGAAACAACATCTGAAAGTGCACAAGAAAGCACTTGTGACTGAAAAAGTGGTGTGCAAAACAAAGCACACATGCATGAGGTTGGAATCATATGGATCCACTGTCGTCGTGGAGGGACACTCACCAGAAAAAGGTGTGATGGAAAAAATAAAGGCACTACACAACCCCCCATGGCACTTTATAATATAATGCGAGTACAAAATATGGCACAACCTTATGTGCAAAATCCCCAAAATACATGTACAATAGTGTGGCACTTTATCTTAGTGTGTTTACATAGAAGATTGCTTACAAATGATGCTCAAAATGCCCACAAAAGACAAAAAATTGGAAATACATGAAGAACAGCCAAAAAATGAAGCAACCCACGCAAACAAGAAGTTCCCAAGAGCAAATATGTCCAAGTAATTCACCAGAGTGTGAAAACACAAAAAATTGAATAAAATATACCTGGAGTGAAATCTAGGAAAATTGCATGGATGGAACTGAAGAGCTCTGAAATATGGTTCCAACACCGCTGAGATCGCAAAAAATGGAGAAACAAGTCAAAAGTTACGAGCTCGAGATTGAAAACAGCTTCTTTGACTTCAATTGGCTATAGAATGCACCAACAGAAAAATAAAGTGATGAGACCCACACCACTAGAAATTTGATAGAACCAGCTTTTCAACGATATCTCGTTTGCCAAAAAATGATATCGTATGCCCAAGTTATGGCCTTTGGAAGAAAACAGCTCCAAAGGGGAAAAAATACAGTGCGGGATTAAAATTGACAGTCATACAACCGTCGCAGCAAAAAACCGGGCCTAAATTTGATGGTTAAATGGCCGTCGCCACACATGCACAATAGGGCTTATTACAAAAAAAAACAATAAAAAAAAGACTTTGATTTTTATTTTATTTTTAAATTATTAAAAAAAGGTGGGTGACCTGTGTACCGCCATCGGCGGTACTGTCAGACCGTCGGTTGACAGTAAAGCTGCTATGGGCTGGCAGTACGCTGACCAGCATACTCAGGGGCCCGCAGGCCTGCGTACGCAGGTACCGGTGAGTACCCCAGTACCAGGCCTCAGCAAGCCTCTAAAAGGCTTTTTTTTCAAAAAACTTTCTAAGAAAACAAAATGCAGAAAAAAATAAATAATTTCTTTTACTAGGCTGTAGACGGACGACCGTATGGGTAAATTTTTTTTGCCTCTCAAATCAACTTTGTCCAAAATGGATGAATGAACAGTCAATTTTAGGGTTTTGGACTGCTGCGGATCCAACGGCGAGGTCTGTTTGGACTCAAAATGCTTTGAAATTGTAGGTGATTCCCTGGATCAAAAAAGCAAACTCTAAAACTGTGAATGCCTGATCCAACCCTTGTAGCTCCAAATTCTTCAAACAAGAACATGCATGCAGCAGGAAAGCTCTGATACCATGTAGAAGTTGTCAAAACCAACTTCAGACTCCAAGAACACCTACATACAAATGGATACCTGTCACAAGGAAGAGAATGAATGGAGAAAACAAACAAGGGTTTGAAGCTCTGAAAAATGGAAAAATTATCTTATCAGAACAAAAAAGAATTATCAAAATACAATGGATCAATCCTTAAGAAGGAGATCATGCAAACCCTAAAAGAAACCCTAATAGGAAAACGTTTAATAATTAATATAATTATTAAATGTCACTTAATGCAAACTAAAGTGAAATCTTAAGAAGGGAATAAAGGTAACTTAATCAACATAATTAAGTTAAAACCTTTACTCTAACACTTTGTCCCCCCTAGCGTTTCCCTTCCTTTTGTTGTTGGAATCTCCTAAAAAATCTATAAGATCCTTCTTAAGAAAGGCCTTTGTTGCGCCTTTAAACCCCACTCAACCTTAATAAAGTGTATCCCTTCCCTCAAAGACTCCAAGGACATCTTTCTCGACTCTGGAGTCTATAAGATTGTCTATTCGTGTGGCATTCCTTATATAGGTGAAACTGATCACTCCTTTAGTACCAAAATCAAAGAGCATAGTGCTGACATTAGGCGTGAATGCACCTCCAAGTTAGCCTTGGCTGACCACTCCTCCACTAAGCATCACATCTATCTTGAAAATGCCCAAATCTTATTCAAAGAGCATAATTTCTTCAAGAGGAAGTTGCAAGAAGCCATTGAAATTAATCATCATCCTTGCAACCTTAATTGTGATGAAGGACGAAGTCTTAGTTTGTCCTGGCATCCATTGCTATCCAACTTGAGAACTCTCATCATCAGTCTCATCCCTAGTTTTTTTCCCCCTCTTCCCCACCCTCTGTGGTAGCTCCCTCTCCTCTCTCGCCCATCTATGTGTGTTTTTCCCCTCTTTTTCCCTTCCTTTCTCATTTGGTCCTTCCTCTCCTTGTTGGGTGTTTTACCTTTGTTCCCTTGCCTTCCTCGCCTCCCCCTTCCCTCCTTTCATCTTTGATTCTTTCTTCCTAGTTTATTCTTGTTCCCTTCATGCTTGGTATTTTCATCCTTTTTCCTCTCTTCCTTCCTTAGGTTTTTCTTCCTTGCGCTTGTGGTGGTTTTTTGCCGCCTTTACATTCCTTTTTAGTCTTGGATATCATTTTAGTTTTTTCTCCTTTATTTTTATTCTTGCATTTTTTACTTGTGTTTTTCTTGTTTCTTGTTATTCTCTTGCTTTTTGTTTTTCTTTTCATCTATTTTTTTTTGTTTTGTTTCATAATTTCTTTCTTGTAATTCTTTTAAGTTTTTATGTTCCTTCATTTTCATTTTGTTATGTTCTTGCTTTTTCTTGTTTATTTTCTTGTGCTCCATTGTTTGTCTTTTCTTCGAGCTTTTGTTGCTTTTTTCCATGTGTAAGTGTTTTTGCATATATATATATATATATATATATACACTCTCTCTTTTTTATATTTTCATTCTTTCCTTGCAAGTTAATTGTTATTGGTTTTCTTTCTTGACTACTTTCTTCTCTTATTTGGTATCTTTTTATTTCTTTTTAATTTCATTTTTTTGCTTTCTCTCTTATTTGATTATGTATTCATTTATGTTCTTGTATTTTGCCTATGTTTTTCTTTGTTTCCTTATTGCTTCTTTCTTTTCGGGTTATTTTTTCTTATTTGCCTTACTATTTGGTTTTCAAGCTTTTTCTTCTTTTTTTGATTATGTCTCTTATTTTCTTTGCTCCTTTTTGGTTTTCTTTGTACCTTGTTTTGGTCTCTAGCTTTCTTATTTATTTTATTGTCTTATTGCATTTTATGCATTTATATATGCATGCACATGTATATATATATGTATATGTATATGTACATGTATATAAATGTATATATATGCATGTATTTATGAATGGTCATCTTCCTTTTGTAGATGTTTTTTTCTTTTTTTCCTTCTTGTTTTTATAGTATTATTGCTTTTTATTTGTGTTGCTATGTGTCTCTTTCCCTTATTATGGTTGTTTCCTTGTATTTTATTCTTTTTTTGATGTATTGCTTCTTAGCCTTGTTTGGGTTATTGTATGTATTTATTATTGTTGCATTTATGACTTTGTTCTTTGTATTAATATTTAATTTTTTCATGTTTTGCTTTGTTTTTATTTATTTTCTCTCTCAATTCTTTTTCTAGTTTAATTTCTTTCTTTCGTGTCTTGCTAACCAATAATATGAATAATAAATAATATTCATATTATTTGGTTGCCTCCTTGTTATTTTTAATCAATTGTTTCTTTCTTTAATTTTTCTTGGTTGTGTTTTTATATAATAATTATTTATTAAAGTGCTTTCTTGTCCTTAATTTTCCTTTTGATTTTAATCCTTAGCATGTATTTTTGGCTTTCTTGTCTTCTCACCAGTTGCATTGTTTCACCTTGTTTCTCGTGCCTACCTCTCTTACCCACCCTTTCTTCCTTTTTAGGCTTTTCATGGTCTGCAACTATTCATTTTACTCCTTATGCTCTCTTTTATCTTGATGATGGATCACATAGTGTGATCCAAAATGTTTACTAGATGCTAAAAAATACACACATTCTAATCCAAAAGCACTCAACAACATTCTTCATGGATTGTGGAAATCTATTATCACTAACTAAATCAATTAATTATCTATTAATTATTTTTTTTAATTGGAGGATTTGAGGGGATAAGGCTAGATTTAATTAAATAAATATGACTATTTATTTAATTAATGGCCATAACAACGTAAAGTGAAGTGTGATCATGTATGAACTAATTTAGGTGTCTACAAATATCATAGCTAGATTGTATGGATTCAGATTGTTGCATTTGAATGAAATACTTTTGAGATTGACTAATTATGGGGGGTATATGATAGGTGGTTTGGATTGGAGTATTGTGAGGAATGTTTGGATCACTTAAGATTGGAAGCTTATAATTGATGACACAAGAGAACCGAGTCTAGCAATAATGATGGAAGGATAAGGGATTTATTAGGTAGAGTATGGGAAGACAATTAGGTGGGGGATAGGAGACATGAATATTATTGAATGGAGGATAGGATATAGGAGAATTATTAGATGGAGGATTTAGGATATGATAGATTCAAGGACTATGCCACATGAGAATAACATTTTTTCTCCAAGATATAGGGTTGAATAGTGATATGTAAGTGATGACATGATGTTTGATGGTGTGTGGCTAAATGATAGACATAAGAGTATGCCAAATCATAATTTAAGTTTACACTCCCAGTTCTTATTAAGATCAAGTTGGGTAGGGAAAATGGATGGAAATGATGTGAATTGGATGAATGATGATGTCATGAAAAAAATGTGCTGGATGAGACAACTTACCCCCCATTGTAATTGTACACATAGATAATTGATTTTATAAATGGGTGATCCCACAATATTGGTTTACAATTTTTGGCCAAATTGGACATTGAAATAATTTTTTCTAACTAAATCTTCACTTTTAGGCACTTATAGCGGCTAAATCGTGAGGAATTTGAAGATGATGCAAACTAGTCATTTGTGAAATTTTGTCTTTAGATTCTAAATATATTTTTTTCAATTTTTTTGGAATCAGATTGCACTTATTTTTCCATCTCCTTCGAAAACTAGTTTTTTTTCAGTAAACAACATTTTTAAGGAGTGACGCTCACCGTATACAACATAACTTTTTTTCCATGAAGGATAAAATTCTTTTTTTTTCAAATTTAGATTTGTAACTATGATATCTAGTGTTTCCAATTGGTTTCATAATGTTTTATTGAATATTTTTTCCTTGATCAAGTTTCGAAGTCAAACCAATTACAATTCAGGCATAGGCGGATCATATACAACATAACTTTTTTTTGTATGTATCGAAATTCAATTTTTTTTTGTTGGATCAAGAACTTCAATATTTGGTGCACTCATATTTTTCAAATTCTTTTTTGATAATCTGCTATTTTTCCACATGTGCAGAACAAAAAGCTTGATTTTCGGTTAAAAACCTATGTTTAATAAAACTAAAAAAATGAATACATAATAAAACCAAAACATATTAAAATTATATTCGTTGGATAGCTTGCTCCGAGGACTACCATCATCCAGTTGGGTTTGTGAAGTCTTCTCCATTTTCATCCTCAACTTGATCCTCAACTTGATTTGCAAACCCCCTTTCAAAAAAAGGTTTTCTTTATTTTTTTTGTGGGAATGGTGGGCCTGGGGCATTTAATGGGTTCGCTCGAACCAAGGTTCTAACAAACCTTCTTTTGGTTTGCTCGAACCAATAAGTTTGTTCGAACCCCGAAAACCAATTTTTTTGGCATGGGGTCATTTTTTGTAACTTTTCCTTCCTCACTCAAATTGTAAACCACTTTTGTGGGTTTACCCAAATTACAACCATGAATGGTTTTTCATCATGATATTTTTTCAAAGTTCCATAAGAATGGTTTTCACTATGGGATGAAATATTTCTCTTTATTTTTTCTTGACATTTTTTTTAATAAAAGTTTTTGCTTCTCTTTTGTGGATTTTTTATTTATTTTTCTTTTGTATATTTTGGTGTTCAAATAATCAAGCTATTCTAGTCCATTTGATGGTGTTTATGTAGATTCTTGTGTCATGATATGCTAATAGTGATATGCACGAAGCAATTGCATTGTTAGCATCATGGTACCATACAACCTATGAATATTATTGTGATCCTTGTTGATACTAGGGTTGGCCTTGTCCAAAATGTACACATTGTGATAGAGTTCTATTAGAGTCCTTAAGATAAAGTGTTGCTACCAAGATGTGGTAGATTTATGAGTTAGGATTTTAGGATTTTAGGTGAGATGTTGAGTTATGATGGGGGATGGTAGATATGGATGGGTTATTTGACATTTTGTATATAAGATATTTTATTTGCCCAACTTGGGATAACAAGTGATGAAGTTTGGACTTTGGATTGAGATTATGTTTCGAATTAATGCTTGTATACACCTTGCATGGTGGGATCAGTGATCATTTTGAAGGAGGTGAACATCTATTATTTGCAAGAGGCCTTTTTTGATGCGGTTCCACATTTTGATTGACTATTAGATTTGGGTTCTTTGCTTTGTTTGACCCAATTTGCTTTAAGACCCATTTTTGACTTCATGTGTTGACTTTGATTTTGATCTTTTTCTTTGTAACTCTTGTTTTTATTGATCCCAATTGATGAGTTTAAGGATTTAGGAATGATGGTATATGGTGTGAATGAGAAGAGTGCTAGTAGCAACCTTGTGGTAAAAGTTATGCATGGCCCCTATGTTAATGCTTGTATTAGATGAAGTTGTCCTTGATATCTTTGAGGTACCACTAACATCATTAGATTTCTTAATGAGTATAGTTTTAGTAATGTATATTAAACACATTTCATTAAATTGGGAGATGAAAAACACCCAAAGAGGAGTGGGTTGATAGGGCTTGTCAACTTTTGCACCTCAGGAAAACATAATGACATGCTAATATTCTAAAATTAAAATCTTTAATAATTTTGTTTGAGGAAGAGTGGATAGCTAAACAGCGCATTATGTGATCAAGATTCATAGGAGAAAAACCATGATCAACAAATAAATAAGAGATAACTAGAAATAAAGATTGTGATTTTTTTAATTGAAACTTATGCTATTTTAACACAATTCAATTTTCAAGTCTCATAGACTGCTTTATTTCATAAATATTTATTTCGAGAACCTCCTAGAATAAGCCATCCAAGAACCTTGGTGATTAAGAAAGGATGGTATCCATGTCAAACGAACAAACTCTGAAAAATGCTCAAAGCACAATATCATATTGTATAAAAGCCATCCAAATAGAATCAGATGTAGGTGGTGGGTGTTGGACGTGAAAGTTCAGAAGAACACCAAAGAAAAAAATGTTAAATTGGAACCTCTGTGATTTCATATATTGGCGTCTTCCTCATTTTTCTTTTGAACTCTTCTCTTCTTTAACTGGAGAGACCAGAACTCATAATAGGTTTTGGGGTTTCTAGATCAGTAGATAATAGGCGAAAACAAAAATCAAAATAGTCAAGCAACATGGCTTGTGGTCATTCTGGAGAAAGAGATGTTGATGGGGATCCACAGCCAAAGAATAAAGGCCTTGGTAGTTTTCTTTGCAAGAAGAGGCCCAAGAATCTCATTATCTTTGTGCTAGGTAATGTCTCTTCAAATCCCTACTCAATTCAATTCATTCTTCACAGACTCATAACTTTTCTGCTTTGTTGCGGTTCCGGAAAAATCCCAGGAATAGTTGTTTGGTGGGGGAGTGGGTGAGGGAATGAACGGTCAGATGCAGTGAAAGTTATATTTTGGTTTGATATCAGTATGGGTTACACAAAATTATTCATGTAGGTAGTCTTATGACATGTCTGTTGTAAGGGGTCTAAACAATTTGCCAATTTGGTTATGGGCAACGGTGGGTTGTAGGCAGTTTGTAGGTTATAAGATGTATTGACTTTCTGTCATTTTAGTAATAATATTGGGTAATAGTACTGAAAATTGAGTGAATCCATTTGGATTTGATCTTCTCCTTGATTGGTTTGTTCTTTTGGATGCTCAGTAGAGAGAGCGCCTTTTGGTAGGATAAAGCTTTTTCTGAGTACACATGGGTGGGACTAATGGAATTTTACCATTTGCATGGCAGTGATAATTCCTTCTGTAATTAGTTCCAATCCCCATGCCACTGTGGTTCCCTGGTCTAACCCTCTTACTAGGTACACACAGGTTGAGACAATTGGGCTTCTATGGTTTGCAGGGCTGAGGCAGTACCTTCTGCAATCAGGGGTAATTCCCATGTCAGTTTGATTGATTAGCCTCCAACAGACTATTGTGCGTCCCCTGCCATAGCATTAGATTAGCTTTCGATCCTAGAGCCCTGACCCTTATTAGCTCAGTATCAAAACCTTTCGGCTTTTGGAATTATATTCTTGTGTGTTTGTGGACGAGACTAGGTATTCAATTCCAGAACGACCGTTTCGAGAGAAAAATGTCTGCAATATACGGCTACATTAAAAGGTTTACATCAGTTATATCCAACTCAACCTGTGATGGAGGCGCCTTCTCAAAACAGAGTTGTTTTTATCAACTGGATTTATTTGATAGAATTAGTATATATATCCTGTAGGTGCGTCTCTCTCCATTACGCCCTTCTAATATATATTTGTAATTTAGGGTTCATGCTTGGTTACCCCATTATAACCTATATATTCCATTCAAGTTTTAAACCAAAGATGGGGTAGCTGTGAAGACTGTTGCTTAATCTCCTGAATCGATCAAATTTGCATATACTCGTGCATGAGCCCCTCGCTTTTTGCTGCCTCGTTTATATGCTCACGTGGAAACCAATTTTATGTTCAAGGCTCCTGTTTTTAAGCTTTAAGATTATTGTGGGCTTATGTTTTTGGAGCAGGGGAGTACCCTTCTGAAGACAGGGTTCTGTTATCACTTGAATTGTCAAAATTGACGTTGACATTCTGAATCTCCAAATCTATTTTGGTATCTGATCATATATGGATTGTCAAAGTATGTCTCCCATTCTTTTACAACCTTAAGTATCAATGCAATTAGATTTCCACAATCCATATGAAATTCATTTTGCTGCGTGTGGATTTGATTGTGTTCCAATTTTTTCAGATCACACTCAGTGATCCATCATCAGAATAGAGAGATCCAAAACGTTGATTAAAAAATTGGAACACAATCGAATCCAGAAACAGCAAAACTAAACTTAAGTATATTCTTCAATAAGATCCAAGGCTACAAATTTAGGTCACCTCTTTTCTTGGCCCCATTGTAGCCAAAGTATAGTTATCTATCCATATCTATAGATTCCACGAAAAACTAGATGTCATTGATGAATTTTGTAAATATTTTGATGATAATATTGAATTTTCATAGTAGATCCAATAGAAATCCTCTTCTTATGCTCCTATAGGAAATGTGCCTTTTAGGACCTGGTTTAGTAAGATTAAGGTTTTCTCCCTTTACTGCAGGTGGTCCAGGCTCTGGGAAGGGTACACAATGTGAGAAAATTGTCAAAGATTACGGATTTGTTCACCTCTCACTAGGAGATTTATTGCGGGATGAAGTTAGCAAAAATTCTGACATAGGAAAGCAGGTACAGAGTTGCATGGCAGAAGGGAGACTTGTTCCAGTTGAAATATCATTGGAATTATTAAAGAATGCCATGGAGAAGTCTACAAACAAGAAGTTTCTGATTGATGGCTTCCCACGTTCTGTGGACCAAGCTAAAGCATTTGAGGACAAGGTACAGCTCTGTCTTCTCAATTCTAAGCAAGTTATAACCAGAGTAAGGCTTCTTATAGTCGACCTGTATATCAGTTAAAATTACATCGACTTGATTGAAATGACAAAATACACTTTCTGGAGATTGCTCATCATCAACTTCCATAAGAAAGCAAAGATATTAGTTCATTCGGTTTGAATCAATGTCATAAACTACAAAAGATCTAAAATGCTTCGATTTCAGTCATTTGTGGTTCAAGTTAGGTTAATAAAACTATTGTTCTATCAAGATTTGGAGAGTAGTTCGCAGTGGGAGAACAAATGGTTTGTGAGCTCCCTTGTAGAAGAGAGGCCTCAGAAGTAATTTTCAAGTGGAATCTGGAGATCAGTACAGCAATGAGATCCATTAACCAAAAAACCAAAAAATAGATGTTAGAAGTAGTTTTAAGGATCATATTGCACATTGTTTCATGTAGATTTCAGCTTGCATGCAATGAGGTAACAATAAATTTGATCTTCTTCCACATTGTTTCATGTAGATTTCAGCTTGCATGCAATGAGGTAACAATAAATTTGATTTTGTTCCACATTGTTTCATGTAGATTTCAGCTTGCATGCAATGAGGTAACAATAAATTTGATCTTCTTCCACATTGTTTCATGTAGATTTCAGCTTGCATGCAATGAGTTAACAATAAATTTGATTTTGTTCCACATTGTTTCCTGTAGATTTCAGCAGATTTCAGCTTGCACACAATGAGGTAACAATAAAATTTGTAACTTGTTGAAAACAGTACAGCACTAAGACCAAAAAAATGTGAGAAGTAGCTGAAGGATCTTGTTGTTTGCATGCAATGATGTAGCATCAAAATCTGTAGACTTTAGAGATCAGTCTTAAACAACCCAAAAAACTGCTGGATATGTGCTGTCATACATAGTGCCTGGGGGATATGAGGGGTTATGCGTTGGCAGGAAAACTGTGGGGCTATTATAGCTAATTTTTCAGCCCATGGTTTACACCTATTGTATTCTAATATTATTTACTAGTTTTTTTTTTTGCAGTGAGATGATTATAAATATTTATATGTTGATTAAGATTAAGCATAGGCAAGAAATATGTTATTGTATTGTGAACTGTGGAGTTAATACAGTGAGTATTGTATTTGCTACTTTTTAAAAAAATTCTGAAAGGATTTTTCAAGATAAATAAAATATTATATTACGATGTGTCATTATTTTATTTATTTTATATTTTTTAAAAACCATTGTTTCTTCAATTTATTAATATTATTTCTTTTTAAAAAGATGTGAAAAGTAATTTTAAGGACCTTCTTTTAAATTGTTTCAAGTAAATTTTACCATATATGTAATGAGATAGTATAAACAATATATAGGAATGAAATAATTTATATAATTAATAATCGAAAAGAAAATAATGACCCATGGTTTAAAAAAACAATATTTAATAAATAGGCTAAAATCATTCTATAAAAGCATACTACTTTTATTCCATAAAAGCTATTTGCTGACAGGTATTCTATATAATGGGGAGAATCGTCATGCTACATTTACTGCAAAATTTGTTCTAATTTTTTTTGATGAAATGTGCAGATTTGCAGCCCCAATATGGTATTATATTTAGAATGTAGCTTTGAAACTATGGAGAAGAGACTTTTAAAGCGAGGAGCAACATCTGGTCGAATTGATGACAATACAGAGACAATTAAAAAGAGATTCAAAACTTTTGAGGAGGAGACCATACCTGTCACCAAATACTATGAAAATTCTGGGAGGGGTGTTATAGTGAAGGTAAGTATCCACATTTACCAGTTTTCTTTTCATAATTATGTAAATGCTTTTTAAGTTTATCATGAGAAATAAAGTAGAGCTTTAAGTTTGTAAGGGGAAACATGCCTCTTATATAAATATACAATTAATTTGAATATTAAATTAAATATGAAAATTGAATGAAAGCAAATGTGACATTTTGTTGGATTTTGAAGGTGGGAAAATGGTATAGAATATGTTAGGAATCAAATAATCAAAATGTTAGATTTTTAGGGTCAGTTTAGATGACTATCTTAGATTATGCAAGTTGATTGTGTTTTGTCTTGGTTTAGATACACACCTATACAATTGATCTTTGCAAGCATGGAAATGATCTAACATATAGACCTAAACTATACCCACAAGAATGAATCAAGAATAATTTGTTTTCTTAGAATTCACTTGCCTTAATATTTTAATATCTAAATTTTGATAAGGATTGAAGGCATTTGCAACCACTTTGAGGAATTCAATGAATCACTAAGGTCATGTTCTCCTTAGGTAGACCCTTGGTTGGACCAATTCAATAATTTTGGAACAAGGATCAAGGACAACAAGAAAACACTAAATGGACCTAGGATGATATATGTCGATGTAATGCTACTATAATGCTCTCATAAATGCTTTTCAATGAATCCTAGGTTGTCCATAATGATTTCCAAATTATCTAAAATGAATGAATGAATGTTTCTAAATACAACATTGCACACAAATCAACACAATTATGTGCTAGGTTGGTTGATAATGGCTATTAGAAGAAAGTCAACACAATTTTATTTGAATTTGAATTTTTGAAAGTTCAAGGTTTAGATTCACAATTGCTAAAATGACCAAGGTCAAGTGAGTGCCCACATATTTGATCTAGGGTGATGAATAACCGATTTAAGGGATCAAGATCAATTTTTGGGGTTTAATGATGATGTGATCAAGATGCGGTGATGTAACGAGTCAAATTCTTGCAAGAATATACAACTTGTAGACTAGTCCTTACATTAAGGACACCAATTAAAGTGACCCCAAAATATAAGGGAAACAGGTAAGGGTATGCAATTTTCACCATTACAAAGTTTTACATTAACTATACACCCAAAAATGATATAAAACACCATGAATAAAAACCAAACCTAAATTAAGAGTTGTAGACTATGATCGACGATTGGAATCCGACTTCTCAAATTGAATAAATTGTATATGAATTACTTAATATCCACCCATAAGTTCTACTCTAAGTTCCTAGATAAGGCCATGTCCATGGTTTGGTCCTCTTAGTGTGATTTAGTCCTAGTGGCATGATTTTGTCCTTATCTCTCATGCTCTTCAATACTATTATGAAACATTTGTAATCAAGTGTACATGAAACAATTTAAACCTTTAGCTAGCACCATGTACATGCAAGTAACACAAATCTATACTAGAAAACATGCGTGTGTAAAACACCAATCTAGTAAGTCCAAGTTAGGGGTTTATAACACATGTGCATCATAAAGATCATATATCTAAAAAGGGAAGGAAAACACGACATTAAAAATGATAGCATCTTAGAAATATGCAATCATTGCCATCCAAATCATTATATGTCCCATCATGATGGATCACACACAATTAAATATTTTAATCATTAAATAGTTTTTACGCATCTATCATAAGTGAAAACATTGAAGGATCTCTATCATATAGAGAAAATTTATGATTGGAATACAAGATGGATGATTAAAAAACAATGGATTTAATAATCAATATTTGGAAGAAGCTAAAACCCTAAGTTAGAGCACTATTTGGGATTAAAATGTTAGGGTTCACCAAAATGTAGGGAAATAAAGTAACCCTGTCATCATTTAGGTCTAATAAAATGATATAAAATAATAAATAAAAATTATACCTAAGTTAAGAACTAAGACTATAAATGAAATGGTTAGAATAGCCTGGCTCTAGTTTGTTGCTCTTATGTAGTTGATGGTCAATTTTCTAATGTAGACTATGATTGATGATTAAAATTCAACTTTGGAAATTGAATTATTGATACAGTAGAATCTACCCCATTTAGGATGATATTTTAGGTGCATAAAAGGTGGCAAATAGGAGGATTTTAAAGCCTCAAAGAATGGCATAGATGGTAGTAGTGTAAACACTATGGTAATGTGCAAACTACAAGAACTTGCAGTGTTGGGTGTGCAAGGGTCCACATAAGGACGATGGTATCACTTTAAAGGTGGTCCTAATGAATCAACACACCTAAAGCATGCTCCGAGGTTGTGCATAGGAGAGTTGCAATACTATGTAGAAGGGATTACACCTATACTAAAGTGAATAAGAAGGAAGTCCTATGCATGGGATAAAAGATCCATGCAAAAGTATGTGGCGCATAGATAAGGGAGTTGGCATAGGAGATAAAATTACTTTGGCTTGGAACAACGACAATAATATTTTGATATAGTTAATGAAAGTCTAGTATTTAGACACTTGAGTACAATCAAGGTCAATGATAGGAATCGTGTGCTAGTTGTAGAGATTCTTGGTAGACGAATACTCTCACAATTAGTTGGTTGGTGTTCAAAGTATAACACATACATGACCTAGGAAAGCTAAATTAACATATTTGATAGAAAGAGGTTTTAGTATAACACCTATGATAGAAGGGAGTGAAATCAACAACATAAGCTAAGTGGGTAGTGAAGTTCCTATGGCATATGGAAGTGGAAACATTGAGGGAGTTGACATGGAAGTGAACTTGAGGCCAATCATTGGAGAGTAAGCATTCTCTATGTTAAAATGATAATGTTTGCATCATAGTTCAAAACATTGGACTTGACAAAAAGAAACAAGCCTAAAATTTGACTCCAACTCATGACCTAGGAAAAACTCAACAAAATTTTTTGACATGTTAAAACACATCAATTTATAAAATAATCTTTTAAAATGGACATAGAACTTATAATGTTACTAGAATTGCTCTAGATATTTTGTTTGTGATACTCCTATAAAGTCTTAGATTTTGCAAGTTTATTGTAAATATTAACTATTGAATATTAATTGAGTTTCTTTGTGTGAACCGAGAATTCATAACCTGCACAAACACAACAAATAAGCATGATGTTAGATCAAATCCAAGAGAGAATCAAGGTTCCCCATGAAATTAGATTGTAACATTAAAATAGGAAAACAAGTGAAGCACAATATAAATGAAAATAAGCAAATCCTATTCTAATGAACAACTATCAATCCCATGGGGGAATTGGTGCTGATTGGTATGTCGAAATCAACCCTTTCCCAATTCCTGTTTGTAAGTTTGATGATTGTGATGGTGATATCAGCTGGTTTGAATGAAATGAACAAGATTAGCTCCCAATTCAAGAGAGTAACCTTGCATGAATCTGTGAAATGAAGATGAATTTGAGCATAGTAAGTTTACTCAAAGTTGTGTGTTGTAGAATGAGGAGAGAGGCCTCCAATTTATAGATTTCCAAACTGGAAAAAGAGAGTGAAATAGAGCAATGTGGGATCATTCAACATCCAATGGCTGGTATGTCGAAATCAGCTCTTTCCCAATTCTTGTTTGTAAGCTTGATGATTGTGATGGTGATATCAACTGGTTTGAATGAAATGAACAAAATTAGCTCCCAATTCAAGAGAGTAACCTTGCATGAAATATGTGAAATGAAGATGAATTTGAGCATAGTAAGTTTACTCAAAGTTGTGTGTTGTAGAATGAGGAGAGAGGCATCCAATTTATAGATTTCCAAACTGGAAAAAGAGAGTGAAATAGAGCAATGTGGGATCATTCAACATCCAATGACTGGTATGTTGAAATCAACCCTTTCCCAATTCCTGTTTGTAAGCTTGATGATTGTGATGGTGATATCAGCTAGTTTGAATGAAATGAACAAGATTAGCTCCTAATTCAAGAGAGTAACCTTGCATGAAATCTGTGAAATGAAGATGAATTTGAGCATAGTAAGTTTACTCAAAATTGTGTGTTGTAAAATGATGAGAGAGGCCTCCAATTTATAAATTTCCAAACTGGAAAAGAGAGTGAAATAGAGCAATGTGGGATCATTCAACATCCAATGACTGGTATGTCGAAATCAACCCTTTCCCAATTCCTGTTTGTAAGCTTGATGATTGTGATGGTGATATCAGCTAGTTTGAATGAAATGAACAAGATTAGCTCCTAATTCAAGAGAGTAACCTTGCATGAAATCTGTGAAATGAAGATAAATTTGAGCATAGTAAGTTTACTCAAAATTGTGTGTTGTAAAATGATGAGAGAGGCCTCCAATTTATAAATTTCCAAACTGGAAAAGAGAGTGAAATAGAGCAATGTGGGATCATTCAACATCCAATGACTGGTATGTCGAAATCAACCCTTTCCCAATTCCTATTTGTAAGCTTGATGATTGTGATGGTGATATCAGCTAGTTTGAATGAAATGAACAAGATTAGCTCCTAATTCAAGAGAGTAACCTTGCATGAAATCTGTGAAATGAAGATGAATTTGAGCATAGTAAGTTTACTCAAAATTGTGTGTTGTAAAATGATGAGAGAGGCCTCCAATTTATAAATTTTCAAACTGGAAAAGAGAGTGAAATAGAGCAATGTGGGATCATTCAACATCCAATGACCAAGTGCCACTTGTCAAGATGCGAATGGCTGAAGGTTGTGCATATTTTGACCAAAGTGCCAATAAATGCAATTAGGTGGAATTTCAAATTTGAGAAATGACATGTGAGAGGGAAAAATGAATGAAATAAATGCCACTTGGCTCAATGCACAAAGACATGTAAGAGGAGTGAATGCCTTGTTGGATGTACAAGACCACTTGGATTTTTTGAATTCAAATTGAGGGAATATTCTTTTTTGATGCTATGTGAAGGAAAATAGATGAATTAATAAATCAAAGTAATTGATTTATTGTGCAAGTTGCATTATCTAGAGAATGTGACATAAATTAAGATTAAGTTAATCAAAGTTTAATTAATTTAATGAGGAATTTAAGAGATGTGACAATTTAGACTTAAATTGATGAATTAATTTAAATCAAAATTGAGAGGAATTGATTTAATTAAATAAATGATTTTGATTTATTTAACTAAGTGGGATAATGTTAGATTAAATCAAATAAGGTTTAATTTATTTAATTTAATAAGAGGACTTTAGAGACTTTAATCAAATAAAATGATTTATTTAATTAAACCGAAATATGAAGTTAATTAAATTAAATTGATTAATTTAATCATTGGAGGAGAAAGACTTAACCAAATAAACAATTGTTTATTAAATTAAGAGACAGAAAATGATGAAAAGCTGAGAGTATGATTTAGGAGGAAATATCGTGAATAATCAAGATCAAGTGTGTCGAACTCAACTTGTTTATTTTCCATGTCTACATTTTTCCCCTCTTTGAAGCAATGTACTTGTTGCATTGATTCAAAGAATAAACTATTGTGATCAAAGTTCAAAATTTCTCGATTTTTCAGATGCCTTACTGTTGCCCCAACGAGAAGAATTATGCTGGTATATTGCCCCCTTGTGAGATCGGGCGGAAATGTTTGATTTTCCAACTGAGATCGCAATAAAATGCAAGAGGAGTGTTCCTAATGATCAAATGATGAAAGATAATTCTTTGATGTAGACAAATCTGATGATGTATAGATAGTCATCGACCATGGGTAGTCTCGTGTATATATTGATGTGACACACCGATTTTAGATAGAAATGTTAGTAAAGATAGGAGAATGAGGAGAATGGAAGGAGGATCCACACAAGATAATTTTCGATGATGCATTGCTTACCAGGAGTTGAGATTTTCAAATGACCAATTACTTTATGTTTGATAACACACATAGGTATGATGCATCAAGGTATAAAGGACCAAGATGGCGTGGTACCTAATGTGATGGACTTTGTCTTGACAATCAGATAGGAGTATCCTTGTTCACACTTAGCATACATACTTCATTCAGGATGTAGTTCATACATTCTAAACATCTCGGACCAAAACATAAGAAAGCTTGCTTTCTTATGTGGTCAACAAGATACCTAAAACATCCTCCCTACAAACCAAACAAAGCATATGTGACTAAGTTATTTTACAAGTGTATCCCACAAGCATAGTACATAAAAGAGACAACAATCTTTGCTCCATTCTTTTCTCTCTAAACCTATTTTGTTTAGGCATCATCGAAAGGTTTTTGAAATAAGCGCAAAATAAGATAAGCCAATAAAAGACCAAATAAAGCAAACCAAACAAACTAATGTTCTTCATACCGCTAGCCAAGACTAAACTATTTAGGGGTACCTAATGTTTATGTCCATCATGGGAAGGATTCATCCTAGGACATGTTGTGATCAAGGTTTTGGTGAGATTGATTGGATTATAAACTATTGATACTCCAAGTTGACTAACTTGCATGCTTACTGACCTAGACTTTCGAGATTTTGACGATTAGGGTGTTCACTTTAGAACCTGCTAGACTTGCTTCTGATTGCCTTACCAAAGGATGAAAGTGACGATGCTTTATTAGGAATGGTGATTATTGCGGGTGAAAGCGAGATGAGACAGATGCACCATTTTGGGTTTTTCAAATGTTTTGAGGTTATTTTGATTTTTTGGATTGTTTTACAAATGTATTTGGTATTTTCAAGATTTATGATGAAGAGACTAACTTAAAGACCTATCCTACGGGTCTCGGGAGTTGATCCATAGATTAGTCTTGCCTACGTTATACACGCAGAGACCACGTAGTTCGACTGACAAAAGACTTGACTCAATGATGAGATAGATGGGCAAACGGATTGCCATTTTATTGCGATGGATGCTTAAGGACTGACCTAATATGTAAAATAGATGGGCAAATGGATTGCCAATGCGATAGACGCCTAAGGACTAACCTAAAATGTTTCGGGGGATCATCAAAGATCAACCTTGCCTACGTTCAAGCTTAGAGACGACATAGTTCAACCGACATGTTTTTGATGTTTTCTAACTTTTTGAGATGTTTTTGATTTTGGTATGATTTGGTTTTTTTGGATTTTTGATTGATTTTCTGATGTTTTTGATTTTTTGATGGATTTTTCAATGTTGTTGATTTTTGATGGATTTTTGAATGTTTTTGATTTTTTGATGGATTTTTGAATGTTTTTGAATTTTTGCATGATTTTGGGAAGAGCACAAAAATATACACAAATCCGATCCAGCGCCAATTTGAAGGACATGCCCCCAGCGTTTAAACGATAGACTACTTCGATAAAGGCAAGACAAATTGACCTTAGGAATATGCCAAGTAGTACTATGGTGGAATATGGTATGGGCATCAACCCAGGCTATGGTACAGCTGCAAGCGGATGGGTGGATGGAGGATTAATGAAATGTGATGGAATGGATGAGTGAGTCATGCAAATCCTAGCGGATGGGGAGTGCTTTATTTACACTTGGCGCTTGTTTTTCAAGTTTTCACCAAAGTACTTGTCAAAAGCGCCATCGAGGTGGTTTTCACTAGAGGACGATTTTTTTTCTTTATTGTTTTCAATCATTTTTCTGATTTTTCTGATTTTTGCATTTTTTTGATTTTTGTTGTTGTTGCCAAGAGGCCTGTTTGCTAGGTTTTCATCAAGGTAACCATTTTTTCATGACTTTTTCTGATTTTTTTTGTATTTTTTGGTTCTATACCTTGCAAGTTCTTAGGCATAAAACTTTTTGAGGTGAGAGTTGTTCAGAGGCTTGCCTTTTGGTGTTGCTAATTGATATGCTCCTGATTTATAGCTGGCTATGATAACGAAAGGTCTTAGCCAGTTGGGCTCGAATTTTCCTTTGCTCTCTGGATTTGGCACATTTTTTTGGTTCTTTTTCATCACAAGTTCACCGACTTGGAAGGTGCGTTGCTTGATCTTCTTGTTGTAGCTTCGTTTCAGGCGATTTTCGTAGACCTGTAGATGATTTAGGGCATCCATGCGCCGTTCATCTAGTAACTCCAGCTCATTCAATCTTGTGACCTTGTATTCCTCATCTATGATGAGATTTTGCAAAGATATTCTCAGGGACGGGAGCTCGATCTCAATTGGGAGTATGACTTTTGATCCGTAGACTAGGGAAAATGGGGTGGCGCCTGTTGGCGTGCGGATGTTGGTGTGGTAGGCCCATAAGGCAGGATTTAGTTGCAGGTGCTAGTCACGACTAGAGTCATTGACTATTTTCTTAAAGATTTTCAGAATGGTTTTGTTGGTAGTTTCTGCTTGGCTATTGCCTTGTGGGTAATATGGTGGGGAAAAGCGGTGCTGAATTTTGAATTTTTCACACAAGTCACGGACATCCTGATTCTTGAAAGGTGTCCTGTTATCAGAGATAATGGATTGGGGAACACCGTATCGACAAATGAGGTAGTTCAAGATGAACTTGGATATCTGTTTTCCAATGATGTAGGTCATGGGAATTGTTTCGACCCACTTTGTGAAATATTCGGTGGCGATGATAATGAATTTGTGGCCATTGGATGAGGTGGGTGAGATTTTACCTATGAGATCAAGCCCCCATTGCGAAAAGGGCCACGGTGTAACAATAGGGTGCAATTCTTGAGTTGGTGCGTGAATAAGGTCTCCATGTTGTTGGCACTGTAAACACCTTTTGACAAAGTCATGTGCCTTTCTTTCCATTGTCGGCCAATAGTACCCGATTCTTAGCCAAAGTCATACCATTCGAGTGCGAACCACAAGTGCCATTGTGTACTTCAGTCAAAGCATTCAGGGCTTCCTCAGGTTTTAAGAAACGTAACAGGGTTCCATTGATGCTTCTATGGAAGAGGGTTTCTCCTAGGATGACAAATCGCAAGGACCTTTTGACAAAGGTTCGCTTGAGGTTCGGGGTAATGTCGGCTGGGAGGACTCCTAATCTCAGGTAGGTGTAGATGTCATGGTACCAAAGATCACCGGGACCAACGGGTTTGCATGCATATTCTGACTCTGGTACCTCGAAAGTGGGTACGAGAAGTTGCTCTACCAGGAATTTGTGTTTTGAGACGTTGCGAGAGATATCTAGCAAGGATCCAATCGTTGCCATTGCATCAACTGCTCTGTTGTTTGCCCTCAGTATCTGCTCAAAGGTGATATCGATAAATGATTCCTTGAGGTCTTCTACTGCCTTTTCATATGGTGTGAGCTTATCATCCTTAGTTTGGTATTCACCGTTGACTTGGTTGATGATAAGCTGTGAATCTCCATAAACCTTTAATGCCATGATTCGCCACTGTGCTGCAATTTTGAGACCTATGGTTAAAGCCTCATACTCTGCAATGTTGTTGGTATAGGGGAATGCCAACTTGTAAGATCTCAATATACAATTCCCCTGAGGGATGATAAAAAACACACCGACTCCTGATCCATGTTTGTGGGAACCGTCAAAATATAGTTTCCAATGATCGACTATACTGAGGTTAAAGATAGACTCGTTTGGAAACTCTGATGTGAGTGGGTTCTTTGCATAGATGGGAGCTTCTGCCAGTTGGTCTGCAATGACTTGTCCTTTTATTGCCTTTCGCTCCACATACTTGATGTCATACTCTGACAATATCATTACCCATTTAGCCATCCTTCCTGTGAGCATAACTTTTGATAGTAGATATTTTAAGGGATCTATCTTGGCATTGAACTTGATTTTATGTGTCAGCATGTAGTGTTAGAATTTATGTGAAGCGAACACTACTGCTAGGCAAGCTTTCTCAATGAATGTGTAATTCAACTCATGGCCAACCATTGTTCTACTAATGTAATAGATAGCCCTTTATGTTCCATTCTCGTTGTGTTGAGCCAAAAGAGCACCCAAGGCTACTGTTGTTGCCAAGATATATAGGATCAATGGTTTCCCTACAATGGGTGGCATTAAAACAGGTGGCGTAAGTAGATATTCTTTGATTTTGTTGAATGTTTGTTCGCACTTGTCATCCCACTTGAATGCTACCCCCTTGTGGAGTAGATGTGAATACGCAATCTGTTTGTCTGCCAGTTGCGTTATGAACCTTCGGATGGACTGGAGTCTTCCTTGTAATCCTCTGAGTTGTTTCAGTGTTCTTGGTGCTTCCATATCGAGGATTGCTTTTACCTTTGCAGATCCACTTCTATCCCTCTCATTGACACTATGTATCCCAACAGTTTTTCGGATTGTACCCCAAAGACACATTTCTTTGGGTTGAGCTTGACCTTGTATTTTTCCAATCTACAAAGATGTCACTTAGGGTTGCTATGTGATTCTGCCTCTTATTTGATTTAGCCAATATGTCATCCACATAATCTTCGACCGTTTTGTGTATCATGTCGTGGAAGATTAGTTTCATGGCTCTCTGATATGTAGCCCTTGCATTCTTTAACCCAAATGGCATCGCATTCCAACAGTAGGTGCCCCAAGGACATGTGAATGTTGTCTTATGCTGGTCTTCTTTTGCAATAATTATTTGGTTATATCTCGAGAAGCCATCTATCAATGATAGCATCTCATGTCCGACCGTCATGTCCACTATCATATCAATGTTGGGTAGTGGAAAGTCATCCTTAGGACATGCTTTGTTGAGGTCTCTGAAGTCTGTGCAGATACGGATTTCCCCATTTGGTTTTGAGACTGGTACAAGGTTGGATACCCAAACTGGATAGTCAATCGGGCGTATGAAGCCAACATCCAGGAGCTTTTGTAACTCTACCTTGACTAGCAAGGCTATTTGGGGATGCATTTTTCTTTACTTCTATCTAACCAGCTTTGCTCCAGGGTAAACAACCAAATGATGAACCACTACATCGGGATCCAGACCTGGCATGTCAGCATAGGTCCATGCAAAGTTTACCTTCCTTTCTTTCAGAAATGCTGCTAGCAGTTCTTGTTCCTTTGTTAGGAGAGACTCGGCATAGAAAGTGATTTGTGGTGCCGCCTTCATTCCCAAGTTAACAAGATTACACTGCTCTACCAGGACTACTGGTTTCTCTTGATGTAAAGCAGTAGGGGAGATTGAATCCTTCATCCTTCGGCACCTCAGAGAGGTTTTCACCATTGGATGCATCCTTTATTTTTACCGTTCTGTGGTTAGAGAGTGCCATAGTGTGGTTTTCACTCAAAAACTCTGAGCTTATTCTCGATATTTTTCTTTTGCGACTGAAGGACTCAATCGTCTCCCCGTAATATGCCTGGGTGTCTAAAGTGATGTTGAAACCTGCCTTGTGGTCCCCACACAGAACTGTATCCCTTAGTCCCATGAATTTTGAGAGAGCCTCATCGTTTTTGAATGAGTCCAGAATTGGCGATCCTCGTTGGTCATGATCGATGAGTTGAGGGTATACTAAGGTGATTTTATGGGTTGATTGGTTTGACTCAACAGGTGAGGCGCTAATCATTAGTAGGGAGGAGTTCTCAAAGAGCATGAGAAGGCCTGCTATGGTATCATCATCATCACTACTATCACAAACATTAGTTACATCAAAAGTGAAGTTATCAAGGGGGATACCTAGGCATACAGGTGGTCTAAGGGTAGTTGCCGACACTTGAGGAGAGTTCCTGACTACTCTACTGAGAGTACCTCTGCCACGTACGGTTATATTCGGGGGAGTACATCCGAGGCCAAAGTTCTGCATTCTTCTTTCTGCAATGATGGGCTCCAACCGTCCATCATTGTTCCTTCCAAGGCTTTGGTTTCTATTGTAGCCCATGCCAAGCATTATTTGTAGCCCTCTGTTGGCTTCATCCATAGGTAAGGTGGGTGTAGGTTTTGCATCACGGTATATTGTGTTTGAAATATCTTCTTCATCAACATTTTATCAACTTAGGTCTCCCCAATGACGGAATCCGGAGGGTTGGCCCTAAGGGTGTGGGCGGGTGCTTCGATTGCTCGAGGTTGCCCTTGTGACCTAGGAGATTGTGGTAACTCTCCTACAACAAATGCATTCCTTTTCATTCTGTATTCGTTGCATTCATTGTCCTGGATCATGTTTTTGATGTCAGATATGTCAGGGATGGTGAGTGTCTCTGTCGCAGAAGTGGAGGCGAGGTTAGTCAGGTCGATGTATGCACTGGATGGGCCTTCATCATTTTTCGGCACTTGGGGGATTTTATAAAACTTGGCTTCCAAGTTTTTGCAGTAGGCGAATGGTTCGAGATCCCCATGTATAGTGACCTCATTTTGGTGCAAAAACTTGATGCATTGGTGATATGTTGAGGCCACTGCTTTCATTCCGTAGATCCATGGACATCCTAGGAGGATGTTATATGGTAAGTCTAGGTCAATGACCTAACAAGTAGTCTCCATGGTTGTTGGTCCCACTTGGATTGGGATTTTAATAGTGCCTTGAGACACTCTTTCTTGATCATCATATGCCCTTATTGTGATGCTCTTGTTCTTGTTAATGGAATCCTCGGCGAATCCCAAGTTCTTCATAAGTTTGAGAGAGCAAATATTAAGGTCTGCACCTCCATCCACTAGGACCCTTTTAACTTTCTTTTTATGGACCAGCACTTGTAGGTGAAGTGCGCGGTTATGAGATGGCTGCGGGGGGAAGTCGTGATCAGAGAATGTTATGAGATTTTGGGTGACGATATTTTCAACTATAGCCTGAAACTGATCTGTGTCAAGGGTGGCAGAGATGGTGGATGTTGCTAACGTTTCATCAAGAATTTTCCTATGGGCAGTGGAAATTTTTAACAGCTCCATGATGGAGATCTGTGCGGGGGTTCTCTTCAGCTGGTCGATGACATTGTAGTCATAGGGAACGACTTTTGTATTTAAAGTAGGGATCTTAGATGGTGCCCCTGCAATGGTGACCTTGCCGCAATGTGTGGTGACTCCACAGTCAGTGTTGGCACCCTTGACATTAATGACCGTGACCATTTCATCGACACATGCGACTATCTCTTCATATAATAGATTAGCACTAGCATATTTTTGCTTGCCTTTGTTGTTTCCCTGACCATTTCCTTGATTGTGGTTTGGCATCGGATTTGTGTATATTTTCAGATCTTGATTACTGGTTGGTTGCTCGACATTGATGATCTTATCCTCGATGAGGTCTTGGATGATATTCTTTAGCCTCATGCAATTTGCGGTGATATGTCCTTTGATCTTGTGAAAGTCACAAAAGAGGTTTTCATTATACCATGGCAGTTTGGTCATGGGTTCTGCATATTGCTCGGAGTTGGAGACTTTGATTAGGTTTTCCTTGACCAACTTCTTCATTATGGACTCAATAGATTCCCCAAGAGCCATGAAATTTCACTTGGGGGGATATTTTCCTCAAGGAGGTGGTCCTCCTTGATTACCCAAGCTATTTATTTGGTTGATGGGAAGTGGTTGTTGTTCTGCTACTACTGCATTAGTCTGCACATTGTTGCGATTATGGTTTTACAGTTGGTGATGAGTTTGGATATTTGGTTTGGGAGCGTTTATGACCACCTTAGCATCGATCACACCATCGTTTGTGATGTTTTTGTTCCTCGATCATGTTCGAGGTTTATCATTATAATTGTTGGACAGGCGGTTATCCTGTGGTGGAGTAAATGTTGATGCGCCTCCTCGTGCAGTAAGGGATCTTTTGATATTGAGTGCCTTTGGGATTAGTTGATCGTATGATGTGATGCATTGCATTTTTAAGTAGAATGACAAGTTTTCATCTAGATTAGATATGATCGTACAAACTTGTTGTTCTTCTGGCATGGTCCACTTGCTCTGATTGACCTTGGATCGCCATCTTTGTAGGAAGGATGCGAATAACTCTCATTTTCTTTATTTGAGCATTGATAGTTCTTCCAAACTAACGTCTGCACCCATGTTGAAAGAATATTTTTTAAGGAATGCTTCCACAATTTCCTCAAATGTTTTAATGCCCGTGGGTAGGTGAGAAAACCATTCCCTGGATGGACCAGTCAGACTTCAGGGGAAGAGTCGCATTAGATATGTGTCATCGTATGCAACCTCTATGTAATGTACCTGAAATTCCCTGACGTGGTTTTCAGGATTACCTGTTCCATTATACTTTTCGAATTTGGGGATCTCGAATCCCTTTGGGAACGGTACCATCATGAAACTTTTGTCAAATGGATAAGGGCACAAGTTGCTTGGTGTTCTGGTTGTTTTTCCCGCTTGGAGGTCCCACACCTACTGCGAGAGCAGTTTGATTTGTGTTGCGACATCGTTGCTTAGATCGAGAGGTGGAATGAATGTGTTTTGAGGTGTTTGATTGGTGGGAGGAGTATTGGTGGTAGTTTGCTGCAAGCTCTGTTGTGCATTCAAGCCTGCTGGTATGCTTGCATTTGTGTCAACAACGCCTGTTGTTGATCTTGCTCTTGTTGTTCCAACAAAGCTTGTTGTTGGTCCATTTGTTGTTGTTCCCATAGAGCTTGTTGTTGGTCTAGCTATTGTTGTGCCAACAAAGCTTGTTGTTGGTCTAGCTATTGCTGTGCCAACAAAACTTGTTGTTTAGCTTGCTACTGTGCCTGAAAGTCTTGCAGGGCTTGTTGGTATGTTTGTCGATGGATCGCTTACAGTTGCGCTTGGTATTGTGCTTGCACCTGTTGCTGGGCTTGAGCTTGGGCTTGCGCTTGTTGGGTTGCTTGAGCGGCTTGCACAACTTGTGCGACTTGTTGGGCTTGTGTAGCTAGATGCGGTTGTGTTTGCTGGGCAGCCTGCTGTGCAGCGTGTTGGTTTTGTTTTAGTACCCTCTGATGATTGGATTTTTGGATGGTTTGGATCAAGGTGGTGAATGAATTCGTCACGTTGGCTTTTGGTGGGATTGGTGGTGGATTGAGAACTATGCCAACTATGGTGATAGGCGAAACGGCTGTGTTGGTGGTTGGGATTTTGGTTGTTGGAGGTGTGGTTGAGATGTTCGGTCCTTGAGAAGGTATGTTTTGAGAGATTTGAGGACCGACTAATGTAGTGATTGTGGTGGCTTGAATGATTGCCACTTGTTGTTGTGATGCTGTCAGCAAAAGAAGAGGATTCGATGTGATGCTCGGATTGCCCGGATTTGAAAAACTAGCGGTGGGTAGGGGGGGAAGACCCAATCCAATAGGTGATGCAGATGTGAGTGGTAATGGAGGAAAAGATGATATGTTCCCTTGGAAAGAGAACGGGTCAGTGAATCCCGCTGTTCCAAACAAACCACCCTCTCCTTGCGATAGAGAGGTTTGTATGTTTAATGGGTAGATTGGTGTTGCACGGAATGAGGATGAATCCGTATGATTATGGAGGGTAAGTGGGACATTTGGGTGTAATGGATTCACCGGGACGAAGTTATTCGGTGTGGTGCTGACACTTACCTCTTTGTTGTTTACAAGGCGATGCTTTTGTGACTTACAAAACATTGCACTTCCCTTGTTTATAATTGGTGAGGTTGGTGTGATTGTCAATATGGTTTGAGGCGTTTCTTGAGTGATTCGGAGTTGACATTGGGAATGTGTTTGTAAGAGGCATGTCCATACTAGTGCCTACATCAAGGTCGGAAGGAATTTGGATCCCTCCTTCTGTTAACGTGTGTAAGTATTTAAACATGGCATTGACAATTTAATGATTCTCTGGATTTTGAACCATTTCCATCATTTCAGATTGTGTCATCCCCATGTCTTCGTTTGTGATGTCCTCTTCATGGCTTTCCTCTTGAGGATTTTGTGATGGTAGAGAGGAGCTAATTGGGGGATTGCTTGATCCCGCAAGGTTTACTTCGGTGGTTACTTGACCTATGTCACTGGAAGTTGATATTTTGTTGATGTTTTCCATGTTCTTATATTGTGATCTTGTTTGGACCATAAAAATAGGGATCATTAGATCTTAATCTTTAGGCCCAAAGAGATGAACTAGGGAAGGCCAAGGATCAAAGGGGGTGATGATGATGATGAGGTAAATGGATGAGGTGAATGAGTGAAACCTTTGAAGAACTTTTTAGGGGTTATGCTAAACTTTAGAGCTTATATTGATTTTGATGGTTTGACTAGGTGTATTAAGTCAAACAAGATTGTAGTGAAGTTGTAAACCCTAGGAAGTCGTGTTATCATAGGGAAAACTTACACAAGAGAATAGGTGGGCTAAGTGTGTTAAGCCAATCAAGGTGATCATGAACTAGTAGACCTTAGGAAGTTGCGTTATCCTAGAGGAAAATTTGTTCAAGAGATTTGACTATTTGGCTAGGTGTGTTAAGCCAAGATAGAGTGATGTTGATTTAGCCTTTAAGTTTAGCATGAATGATTTTTCTAAAATTCTCAAAAGTTTGTTGATGGGATGAGATTTGATTGATGGAGATATGGATGAGAGTGAAGACTTTGATCCTAGACTTTGACCTAGACACGACTCCTTTTACAAAAAATCGGTGTTGAAGAACATGCTATACTTCCTATGTGAGGAAAGAAAACCTTTCAAAAAGCTCAGGATTCTGTTGATAATAGAATGCATACAAAATTGTGTTGTTTCTTGAAGCCTTCTTATAAAAGTTGTATACTAGTTTTTCTTTGACTTCAAGGAGCATTTCAAGACGTCGTTCGCGGGATTTTAGACTTATCCTTTTGAACCTTGGTTTTGGGATTTTGACCTTTCGGGAAATCATTTGAAACAACACATGTGAGGTCCAATTTGTCTTTTATCTTGCCTTAGTGAATTTTTTTTACCAAAACAAAAAAAAAACACTTGTTTGATTATGTTTCAAATTGTATGTCTAATGTCCCACTTTCTTTTTCATCCTACAAGGTCCATTATGTGGAAATCAAGGAAATTAGGGCAAAAGTTTCCTAGGTTTAACCTTAGTGAAAACAAATGATGATAAAAATCAAGCACTTAGAAATCTCTAAGGATATGATCCCTAGGGAAAGCAAGAGTACTTAAATTCATCAAAGGTATTTGTTTCCTCCAAGGGGTTTGAAATTTGGAGTTCTTTGTGAATGTTTGTTTTTCAATTGTTTTGAGGACCAAGCAATGTATTTTTCATTTCCAAGCACATCTACAACCCTAGGATGATGAGACAATATTTTGTTGGGTTCCCACTTGGATGAATCCAGCTGCGCATATTTTGTGTGGATGACTAGATGCTTGACCACAATGGCTCCCCTCCATAACACACACTTCTTGGGTCAGCCAAGCATTAGTACCCATGAATTTTCCATGGCATAATTTTCATCTCTACAACAAAACCGCATGTATAACGTGGGGCGACTTCAAAGGACATGACCTTTTGCACCAACAAAATAGATAAGGATTTGGCCTTCTGAACAAGGGGTTTTAGTTCGGATTTTCCATTCATGGAGGCTGACCCATGTGGTGAGAGACCATTGCTTCCCTTCTCGCCAGAGCCAACCGCGTGATACTGGCTTTTGTTCTAGTACCCACTTTTATATCTTGGTTGGAAATACACTTGTCCTTAGTGTGTTACCGGTTGGGTCGTTCCTTTGGGTGATTACTTTTTCTCACAAGGCAGGGTCGCTAAGATAAACAAAAGTGAGTAAACTTATTCATAGTTCGATCAATCTTTGTTAATAAACAAAGGGAGAGCACACGCAATAAGTCTACTCACACTCACAAGATGTTTTGTTCAATTCTAAACCAAAAAATGAAGTGTGGAAGTAATACTTTTGAAAAATTAATATCACAAAAAGACTTTTGATTTTCAAGATTGTTGTGAGGCGTGAGAGAAGCGCATACATCTTTTAAATGATATTACTTTGTGAAAATGATTACAAAACATCAAGATCACACATGTTCATTTTAATCCTCAAAGAAAAAGATGAGTTCTTTTTAAAGCACCAACTTTGAAGTGTGAAAGTTTGCCTTGTTCAATTTTAGACCAAATCAAAATCTAGTAAATGTCTAAGGTTCTTTTTAACCAAGAGGATTAAGTCAAATGATTAATTTTAACCAAGCATGAAAAATGGAAAAATCTAGCTCAATAAGCATTAAAAAATGCTTTTGTGAATTTTTCCAATCGTGTTTTTGCCTTGATTTGATTCCAATATCAACCTATAAAAGCAAATACAAAGTTAATATGAATAAAATAATTCACAATTTTCTCATATATCCATGCATTAATCATAAGTTATTAAAGAAAATGCCATTTCTTCATAAAAAATGAATCACCACCACTTATACTGCCAAAATTTACCTTATACCGTTGTTTATCTCCTGAATGAACCCCTTTTACTGTTTTACCATGGCCCGTGGTATCACGCTTGGAGGCTAAGGGTAGTCATCATGCCCCTTACCGCTTTACTGCGGATAGTATAGATAGCATGCACGGTGATGCGGTGGCGGAAAACGCAGTCAGCCGACAGGTCTACCGCGATACCGTGGTTGATGAGGTTGGAGACTGCGGTGGCACGATGGTGGCGAAGTAACGGTTGGGGCGGGCGGTTAGCAATTTTACCGCGATATCGCGAAGGGTAAAGCAGAAGACCATGGTGATGTGGTGGCAGTCAGCACAGACAGTCAGGTAGTTAACTGCAATACCGCAGATGATTAGGCAAGAGACCGTGATGACGCGGTGGCAGTTAGATGATAGGTACCACCCTACTGTTGGCGGTTAGGCGGTAGACTGCAGGACAGCGGTGAAGATGGCGAGCGGTTAGAACTGACCGCGGTGACTGCGGTGAAGATGAGGGAAGATTACCGCGCTACCGCTGGCGGTTAGGCAGGAGACCACCATGATGCGGTGACGGTTGAGGAGGCAGTTAGCTGCTCTACTGCAGGGAAGAGATAGTCAGGCCATGGTAACGTAGGAGACTGAGAGGGTGAAGATCGTCGGGCCGCAGTGAGTGAGAAGGTAAGCCACGGTATGGCGGTGGACACTGCAGTACTGCGAGGGGTGAAGGTTGTCGGCGCGGTGAAGCGGTAGAAGATGGTGAACACAGTGAGTGGAAAACGCAATACCATAGTTGGTGAGGAGTCAGGCCATGGTATGGCGGTGGATACCGCGATACCATGAGCAGGGAGGATTGACGACGTGGTGAAGACAGTGAGAACATAAAGGAATAGCGACGCAGTAGCGCGGTAAAAGGTAGGAATAAAGGCCGAGAAAAATGCCCGACACCACTATACCACGGGTGAACGGACTGAGAGGCGCGGTAGCACGGGAGATGGCCGGCCTGGCTGCATGGGAAAAATGCAAGGAACAACACGGGAGAAGGAGAAATCTGTAGCAAAAGCCTCATCGATTTATGATTTGATTATTTGAGATTAATTGCTTTCAATATGCATAAACAGTAAGCATTTGTTAAGGAATAAAACAAGACTCGTATTCTGTAAAAATAAAAATTTAACCATAAACAACAGCAGGCGCTACTGTTAAAGAATAATTAACACATCTATGCAAACGTATTTTTTTGCAACAGAGATGCAAGTGAGATTGTAAATACGAATTCAGAAGCAAAATGCCCTCCTTCTAGTGCCAGAATGTGAACCAAGAATTCATAACCTGCACAAACACAACAAATAAGCATGATGTTAGATCAAATGCAAGAGAGAATCAAGGTTCCCCATGAAATTAGATTGTAACATTAAAATAGGAAAACAAGTGAAGCACAATATAAATGGAAATAAGCAAATCCTATTCTAATGAACAACTATCAATCCCATGGGGGAATTGGTGTTGATTGGTATGTCGAAATCAGCCCTTTCCCAATTCCTGTTTGTAAGCTTGATGATTGTGATGGTGATATTGGTTGGTTTGAATGAAATGAACAAGATTAGCTCTCAATTCAAGAGAGTAACCTTGCATGAAATATGTGAAATGAAGATGAATTTGAGCATAGTAAGTTTACTCAAAGTTGTGTGTTGTAGAATGAGGAGAGAGGCCTCCAATTTATAGATTTCCAAATTAGAAAAGAAAGTGAAATAGAGCAATATAGGATCATTCAACATCCAATGGCCAAGTGCCATTTGTCAAGATGTGAATGGCCAAAGGTTGTGCATATTTTAGCCAAAGTGCCAATAAATGCAATTAGGTGAAATTTCAAATTTGAGAAATGACATGTGAGAGGAAAAAATGAATGAAATAAATGCCACTTGGCTCAATGCACAAAGACATGTAAGAGGATTGAATGCCTTGTTGGATGTACAAGTCCACTTGAACTTTTTGAATTCAAATTGAAAGAATATTCCCTTTTGATGCTATGTGAGGGAAAATAGATGAATTAATAAATCAAAGTAATTGATTTATTGTGCAAGTTGCATTTTCTAGAGAATGTGACATAAATTAAGATTAAGTTAATCAAATTTTAATTAATTTAATGAGGAATTTAGGAGATGTGACAATTTAGACTTAAATTGATGAATTAATTTAAATCAAAATTGAGAGGAATTGATTTAATTAAATAAATGATTTTGATTTATTTAACTAAGTGGGATAATGTTAGATTAAATCAAATAAGGTTTAATTTATTTAATTTAATAAGAGGACTTTAGAGACTTTAATCAAATAAAATGATTTATTTAATTAAACCGAAATATGAAGTTAATTAAATTAAATTGATTAATTTAATCATTGGAGGAGAAAGACTTAACCAAATAAACAATGGTTTATTAAATTAAGAAACTGAATATGATGAAAAACTAAGAGTATGATTTAGGAGGAAATGTCGTGAATAATCAGGATCAAGTGTGCCGAACAAAACTTGTTTATTTTCTATGTCTACACTTTGGAATGAATTTTTTCTCCCAAAATGGGTTTCCCCATGTAAAACCATTATGTTATGGTATATTAATTTTGTGTTTATTTTCATTTAATTGTATGATTAATTTATTTTTTTGCACATATCTCCTCTCATAGATTAGTGTAGGAAGTGTATTCTACACCTCTACTTATTTTCAAAAAATTCCCCACCATTAGCATCAAAATTTATATCTACTTATTAAACATTTCTTGAGCAGTTCAATAAATTGAATTTCTTTGACAATGTCTTGTGCAAGTTATTCAAACAACCCTTTTGATGAAAAATAAGAGACTTGATTAATCATCTTTCTAATTTCTTGTTAATAAATAATTGGAACACAATTGAGATTTTGAGGTGTTAGTGTACCTCTTGTTCCTTACAAAACATTGACATACTTGTGTAATAGTAGGCTCTTCTTTAATAATAATCCTCCTCACTCACATATTTGAGAAAAGTAGGCAAAATATGATTATTTTGTGATGCAGGAGCATCCCTAGTTGTAAAGCAATCTTGTATCAACCAAAAAAATTTATTTTCTTGCAGTTTAGTATGTAGCTGTCTCAATAATTTCTTCTGCATTTTACCGTTGTATCATTTCTCAGCTCATGGAGTAGGATATCGCTTCTACATGAGGTCATCTACAACATATCCAAATTTCAAGAGATTTGCATTTGTTTATAAAAAGTTATCGCTCTTAGAGTTTCAATGTCAATTCCAAGAAAAAGAATTCAGGGGCCAGCTGGCTCAGCTAGCTGTGTAGACCTTTTTCAAAATGTGCGGAGCTAAATGGAACATCATTCATGCATTTTAGGTCCAAGGGGAACTTTCTTGGAGATCCACAATTCATTTCATTTAACGAAAGGTTATCTTTTAATGTTTGAGGCCGACCTACACCTTTGATCTTACATTGGGTTTGTAAGCCCTTGAGGCCGACACAGATCATAATTGAAGCTGAAGATTCATATTTGTAATCATTTGGAAGGTAGTTAGTTATAGGATTATCAGTAGTTCATGAGTTAGAAATTAGAAAGTTCGATCCAACCTTCTAGGCCGTGGAATGTAATAAGGCATTGTGCCAATTGTAATATCTGTAATGCCCTTGTGGCAAGCTTGTGAACCCTAGTTATTTTGTATATGAGGCATATGATGCATGTAAGATTGAAATTTACTGATACATTCCATTGTGCCAATTGTAATATCTGTAATGCCCCTGTGGCAAGCTTGTGAACCCTATTTATTTTGTATATGAGGCATATGATGCATGTAAGACTGAAATTTACTGAATCAATGATTATTCATGTTTGTTGAGAATTTTCTTGTGTTATTTTTCGTTGTGTTGACTCTAAGTTGCATGGTTGGATAGTCCTTTCTGGACCCTCCATTTGTGACTACACCAAGTGGTATCAAAGCAAGTTTGTGAATCTTGAGAAGGCATTCCTTGTGGTGAACAAATTGCTGACCTGAGGCAGGCTGCATGTGTTTTCAACCAATCATCAACTGCGAGGAAGTTGAAACCCTTGGAGCCAGATTGTCGAATTGAGGCAGTTGCACTGAATCCTAGGAGAGAGATGCTGCTAAGGAGAGTGTCTGCTATGGAAAATATTGGAAATGATGGGAGAAATGAGAGTCTGATTGGATGTTGTAGAAGAAGATAAGAGAGGTCTACACCCTAGACATGTGGATGAAAGTGATGATGATGAAATAGATCATGCTGCAAGTCAGAATGAAGAAACCCTAGAAGAAGAAGAAGAAGAAGATTCGGATTAGGTAAAGATGTTGAAAGCTATTTCCAAGATTGGTAAGAGACCTAGAATTCAAAATTAAAATTACACAAGAAATTTAAACCTTGAGGAATTGATTTATTGGATCAATGATATGAAAGAATACTTTGAATATGAAGAAATTGAAGATCCAAAAAGAGTGAGATTTTCAAAAACTAAGTTAAAAGTACATGCTACTATATGCTGGAAATAAGTTCAATTAGATAGAAATAAAAGAGGAAAAAAGAAAATCATAAAGTGGGATACGATGGTGAAAAAGTTGAAGAATCAATTTATACTTGTTGATTATAATTGTGAATTGTTGAAAAGATTACAAAACCTGAGGCAAAAGGAGAGATCTTTGGAGTATACTGAAGAATTCTACAAGATGATCATTAGAGTTGGACATAGTGAAGCAAGCAAAGAGAAAGTTGTGTAGTACATCAACGGACTGAGAACAAACATTCAATAAGAGTTGAGCTTGGTAAAGATGATGTCAGTTGAAGCATACCAATTTGCGCTAAAAGTAGAAGAAAAGCTAAACAAAGAGTTTGAACAAGGGAAAAGAAGTGCAAGAGGAAGATTCTAGAGGAGCATATCACAATCTAGAGAAAGAAGACCATATGTAGAGAAAAACGAGGATGGAAAACCCTACCACAATGAAGAGAAGAACAACAATTCAAATTGCAGAGGAAAAGAAGACGTAAATTTCTATCGCAACGATAGAGGAGGTCATAGTTCCTACCACAATGATGGATATAGGAGAGATGAAGGAAGATATGAGAAGATATCATTAAGAGGAACCTTTTTCAAGTGTGGAGGTCAAGTACATAGATCATTTGAATGTCGTCAGGTAACTATCGGAAAGAGAACTAAGAATATCAAAATAACAACTTATGTGGATGAAGAACCTATTGGATCCCTAATTTAGTTGGGAAACTAGAGAAAGGCGAGTCATCAGTAATGAGGAGAGCTTTGATGCATGAAGAGGTGATTGAGGAACCACTGCAAAAGAAGAATTTGTTTAGAACAAGGTGTAAATCCAAAGGAAAGGTATGCAAAGCTATCATTGATAGTGGTAGCATAGATAATCTATATTTATAAGAGATGGTAACCAATTTGAATTTGAGGATATTGAAACATCCAAAGCCCTATAAGATAACATGGATTCAGGATGTACATAAGATCTTGGAAAAGGGTAGTGTTTGGTGAAATTTCATATAAGATCATATAAGGATGAAGTACTGTGTGATATCATGCCCATGGATGCATGCCATTTACTATTAGGAAGACCATGGAAATATGATAGGAAATAAATTCATGATGGAAGAAGGAATACCTACATTGTGACTTCAAATGGCAAGAGAACTATATTGATACCTTTGGGAGAAGAGGACAAAAGTGAAGTTTGTATAACTACCAGATTATGTTTGGTAGATGAAAGGAAGTTTTTGTAAGGATTGAGGCATGAGAACATGTGTTTTCCATTGCTTCCAAAGAACTACAATAGTCTGGAGATAGAGAATTCTACTAGAAAGGATGGAGATCCACTACAGACAGAAGTAGCAGAATTGTTGGAAAATATCAAGAAATCATATCAAAGAATGTACCAGATGGTTTACCACCAATCTAAAGTGTCATTCATCATATAGATCTAATACTTGGAGAAATTTTTCCTAAAAAAATAACACATAGGATGACACTTGCGGAAAATTTGGAGCTAAACAACAAATACAAGTTGTTGAAGAAAGGATTGATCAGAGAGAGCTTAAGCCCATGTGCAGTACCTGTTGTACTGGCACCAAAGAAATATGGAGAGTGGAGAATGTGTATAGACTCAAGATCAATCAATAGGATCACAATCAAGTATAGTTTTCGTTGCCAAGGATGAATGACATTATGGATTGTTTGATCGAAGCAAAGTATTTGTTGAAACATAACAATCTACTGAGAGGGGGGGTGAATCAGTAGATCACTAATACTGCCCTAAAGAGACTTAGTAATTTGATTCCTTTTTAACCCTTTTAGAGCAGATTAAAACAACATAAGCAGAAAGATAAACATGCACACACAATAGCACATGACACAAGATATACGTGGAAAACCCAAGATGGGAAAAACCACGGTGAGAAATGTTACGAGGATCTACTGTCCTAATCCAAACTCACAATCAAATGTTTTGTTACAAGGTTTAAGGGCACCAAACCTAAGGAGACACCAATCCCTTGTTTTAGGAGCACCTAATCCAAGGAAGCACCAACTCCCTACTTTGAGCACTTACCCAAATATTTGATGGCACCCACCAATCGAATTTACAAAGCAAGTTATTATATTTTTTTCAAAATGAACTCAGTTCAATGTTGCAACACAATTTGCAACTGCATAATTCCCTGTTGTAGCCTCTACAACTCAATTTTCTGCCCTGCACCTACTTTGTTCTTCTTTGCATCTTCCTTTATCTATTAGTGTATTCTTTGTCCGCCTCAAAGGACCAAGCACACACATTGTTGTTCTCTCCTTTTCCCTTTATTGGATTCTCTGTTTGCCTCAAGAGCTCACAAATACATTGCCCAACATTGTTGCATCCCTATCTTTTTAGTGCATTCTTTGTCCGCCTTAAGAGCTTAGAATACTCTCAGCAATGCACTACTTGCAGTATTCACTCAGTGTCAATAACTCTCACAATTTGATTTCCACTTTTGTATATCTCGCATTACTCTACCTCAAACACCTCGAGATTTTGACACACGATTCAGATCTTTTGTTAGGGTTTCTTTTTATCTTCTTCAGCATGCTACCTCATCAGCAAGCCACACAATTATCATGATGTACAGGCTTAGTGAATTTTCTAAGTATGACAACTTGTAAAACCCTAAAAACTGATATGCATTAAATGCATTCCCTTGATTATATGATCTAATTTTGATTTCAATCATTATCACAGTTTGTGTCGTCATTCTACATATCAAATCTTCCATTATATTGGTTGTTGGTGCAATTGGACAAATTAAAATTTTCTTGTGTCACCATCACATGCAAAACCCTCGTTTACATAGACATAGCCGTTAAGAATCTTCATATTTGAATTTGGGTTGTCAATCTGCAGTCTTCGCGACATGATTCGTCGATCCTCATTTATCGTTCAACTTTTAAATGCAACCATCGGATTAAAGATCCTTTTAAAAATAATCATTGATCTCCATTGTATACAACTCACTTAATGTGGGGTTCACCAAGACACACATCACAAGCCTGCTATCTTGCGAGCCAAAGACATAGGCCCACCATTTCTTATCGTACTGGCGGGCTAACAACGCTTGTCATCTACGTCTTCATAGTACAATTCACAACACCAATGTGAATTGACATATCAAGCAATCATTCATCGCTACTTGTCTTCACACGTCATCATCCACTTCCATCGCCTCACACTTTATCTGGTCCCAACTGACACATGTCACTAGACCGCTATACTGCTAGGCTAGACAGGGACCCACCACATCTTAGTGGGATGGCGAGGAGGTCGTTGATCTTCAAGACATGATCACAACTATTGATTAAGCTACGGTCAAATATTTTGTGTGACTTAGGAAACATTATTGTCGTTAAATATTTGCTAGGCTCGTAATGCTAGGAAAGGGGGTTGGTTACATAGACAACTCAAATGGCTTAAGTTATGACTTAGGCAACATATGACCGCCTATACACAATCAATGACAAATTATAAAGTATGTCCAATGCCATGATTGCATGCTTTAGGGTTCAACTGTAAAACCCTATATTAGATCGAGAGAAAAAATAAATCACTCCTGAGCATATTTGGCATCGTTTGATCATGCAGACTAGACTAATCAACTTCACTTGAAAAACCCATGTCAAATATGGCCTTAGTTTTCCGTCCTGACATTTGGAAGCAACCTCTATAATGTCATGTTTGCAACACTCTAAGCAACTTTGCAACAATTGAAAAACTATGCTCTTTTCTCCATCAATCATTACCAAACTTCCATGACCTAGTCCATTGCTTCTCTGATCACAACCTTGACATCAACGACACCTTTTGACATCAATGGCAAACAAATTGCCAACAATCGCCCCCATTGTCATTGATGTCAAAATCAAATGCTCAAAAAGATTTGAAACCAATTGATACCAATCGTAGATGCACTAGTTTATACCTTTTACCAATTACAATGGTCTGATACCAATTTCAAATGCATCAATACATAACAACTCCCCCTTAGACATATTTTACATTGACAATTTGCACCAATTTCCCACTTTTCCTCTCCCTTTGACATCAATGGCAAAGGGTCATTCTCAATACCTAAAGTTTTCTCCCCCTTTGAATAGCGATTCAATGAGAAAGAGTGGGTTATTGAATCTGCAACCGTCAAGTCGTTAGAAATTTGTAAAACCATTTTTACCTGACTTGATCCATCCTTTCATTTCTAGGGATGAATTAGATACCAATGAAGCTCCCCTTGGACCCATGCCCTACCACTAAAATTTAGTGATATGATGTGGGAGCAATTACTCCTAATTTCTGCCTTAGATATTCAAATTGGTCCTTGGGAAGAGGCTTTGGAAATATGTTAGCAACTTGTTTTTTGGTGGGCACATATTCCATGCTGACTTCCTGATTTGCTACCTTCTCTTTGATGAAGTGATACTTAATTGATATGTGTTTTTTTCTAGAATGCATCATTGGATTCTTTGAGATGTTGATTGCACTTGAGTTATCACAAAGAATAGAGATAGGTTTTTGGTACTCAACCTTGATATCCTTGAGTGTCTAGTTCATCCACAAAACTTGAGTACAACATGCTGCTGTTGGTACATATTCTGCTTCTACTGTAGACAAGGTGACTAATTCTTGCTTTTTGCTCATCCATGACACAAGTTTATCTCCTAAAAAAAATGCACCACCACTAGTGCTTCTCTTATCATATGCACTTCCAACACAATCTGCATTTGTATATGTTAGAGTGAAATCCTTGCTCTTAGGATACCATTGTCCATAGTCAACAAGGCTTTTGATATATCTGAAGATTCTCTCTACTGCATTGACATGCGATTCCTTGGGAGCAGCTTGAAATCTGGCCACCATACACACTGCTTGCATAATGTCTGGTCTTAATTCACTAAGGTACAACAAGCTTCCAATCATTGACCTATACATTGTCTGATTCACATCTGAGGACTCATCTGATTTGCGCAATTTACATCCAGCCACCATGGGAGTACAAACTGGTATGTTGTCTTCCATTCCAAATTTATTGAGAATTTTTTTAGCATACTTAGTTTGAGATATAATTATCCCATCATCAGTTTCTAAAATTTGTAAACTAAGGAAATATGACAACTCTCCTAGCATTGACACCTCAAATTCATCTTGCATCTGTGTAGAAAATACCTTACACATTTTGTCATTGCTACCTCCAAATATGATGTCATCAACATACACAACAACAATTATCATGTGCTCACCTCTGGTTTGAAATACAGATTACTATCTGCACATCCCTTTTTGAATCCTTGTTGTAGATGTCGGTCTAATCTTGAATACCATGCTCTAGGTTCTTGCTTTAGACCATACAAAGCTTTTCTCAACCTGCAAACATAATCTTCCTCTTCTAATAACTGAAAACCTTCTGGATATTTAATATAAACTTCTTCTTCAAGGTTTCCATTCAGAAATGTAGATTTAACATCCATCTAATACACTTTAAATCCTTTGTAAATTGAAAATGCAAGAAACATTCTTATTGCTTATAATCTTGCAATTGGTGCAAATGTTTCTTCAAAGTCAATGCCTTCAACTTGTGCATACCCTTTGCACACTACTCTCGCTTTGTTTCACACAACAACACCATATTTATTTAGCTTGTTTCTAAACACCCATTTAGTACCAATCACATTTTTTCTTGGGGGCTAGGAACCAATTCCCATGTCTTGTTTTTATCAATTTGATTCAATTCCTCTTCCATGGCTTATCCAACTCTCATCCTTGCTGGCCTTAGTATAACTCATTGGTTCAAGCTGTGAAAAGACCACAAAATTTACTTGTTCCTTATTCTTTGCAAGTCTTCTCCTTGTCTAAACACCTTCATTTTTATCACCAATAATCTGATCTCTAGGGTGATCCTTCTGAACATATTTAGCAGGTGCTTTTTCAATTTCTTCTTCATTTGCAACATCTTCTTCTTCACAATCTATGTCCTCTTCAAATTTATTCTTATCAGATTTGACATGTTTAATCTTCTCATCAATTTTTACATTGATTCTTTCCACCATATTGTGCAACCTTTTGTTGTCGCACTTATAAGCTTTGCTTTGAGTAGAATATCCTAGGAATATTCCTTCATCACATCTAGAGTCAAAGCTTCCCAAGTTATCTTCTTCTCTCTTAATGTAACATTTGATACCAAATACTTTGAAATATTTGATTGATGCAGGCTTAACGTACCACAGTTCATAAGGAGTACTATCACTATTTGCTCTAATGTGAACTCTATTCAAAATATAAACTATAGTATGAACTGCTTCTCTCCAAAACATATCTACTAACTTGGACTCATTTAGCATTGTTCTGGCCTTATCCTTAACTACTATGTTCTTTCTCTCTACTACCCAATTCTGTTGTGGAGTTCTTGGTGTTGATATTGTCTTTTAACTCCATGTGCCTCACAATATTCAATGAATTCACTTAATGTGAATTATCCTCCTCTATCCGATTTTAAGAATTTGATTCTTCTACTAGTCTCCTTTTTAACCAATTTCCTGAATTTCTTGTCCTTTAGAAAGGTTACCCATGTCATTCTTGTATAGTCATCAATTAGTAACATGAAGTATCTTTCACCTTTCAATCCTCTTGTCCTTGTGGGACCACACAAATAAATATGAACCAATTGTAAGGGTTTTGTGGTTGAATATTCTTTTGTTTGAAACTCAACCCTTGTTTTCTTTCCTTGCTGACATTCTTTGCAAATGATATTTGCATGCTAGTTATCCTAGGCATATGTCTTACCAGACCTCTTGAACTTACTTTCACTAGATGATCAAAATATACATGCCCCAATCTTCGATGCCACAACCAAGTCTCATCAGCTTGACCTATCAAACAACTCTAACCTTTCACTTCACAAAGATTATAAAGGTTGCTATATGTTCTAACTCCTTGTGCAATTGTCTTACCATTCTTCCTTATCTTGCATCCTTCTGAATTAAATGTGACCTTATAACCATTGTCACACATTTGACTTACACTTAGTAGGTTGTGCTTCAAACCTTCAACATAAAGGACATCCTTAGTAGGATTTTTACCATCTAAGCTCAGTATACCTATTCCACAAATTTGAACTATAGTGTTGACACCCAAACTAACTGATCCTCCTTTATATTTCTTGAGTTGGATGAATTTGCTCTTATCTCTAGTCATATGTTTGGAGCAGCCACTATCTATTACCCACAAATTTTTCTTCTTGGCATGAAGTATCGTTTGTGCAATCATTGATTGTGTGAGGTTCTGCTCTTTTTCTTCCGACACCTTCTTAGGCTTCTTTTCAGCCTTCTCCTCTTTTTCCTTAGTGACTTCAAACTCTTTGTTCATTTTAGGAGGTGGATTTTCCCTTTTCTCATTCTTCACATTTGGTCTTATAAATTTTTTTCTGCAATTCTTACCTATATGATCAAAATTGTTACAATTCTAACACATTACATTTATATTTACTAGAGGAGCAAATGGATTGTTGTTTACAAAGTTTGTGTTCCTTCTAGGAACTACTCTACATTCTCTAGCCCTATGACCAAATTGATTACATGTATAATATTACCCATAAAAGTATGAGGAGTACCTGGTCATAGTATTCCCTTGAGCCGAATGTGGGGGTCCTCTTTGTCTAGGATTTTTCAAATCCTTCACCCTGGTGAATCCTTTTGCATCAGTTCTCCTGATATTTTGCCTATTCTTCTGATGTCTAGGAGATGATTGTTTATCCTTCTTGTCTGCAACTGGCTTCTTTTCCTCTTCAACTTTCTTTATCTCAGTGGTCTTCCTCTCCTTTTCAGAGATGTCCTCTTTGTAGCTTCCCTCAACATTTGGACTAGACTTTTCTTCTGCTCTAGATCTCTCATATAGCTTTGCAGAAGCTTCCATAAATGCAATTTTCCCTTTTTCAAGGCTCTAACCAGATTTTTCTTTGTTGGATGGCTTTTGTGTGCTCAACAATCCATCAAGGATCTCGGATCCTCCCTTTAGTTTCAGCCCTTTCTCTATTTGTTCTCTAGCCTTTGCCAAATCCTTCCTTAAGGCAACTATTTATTCTTCTAGCTTCACACATTTTTTAACTCTGGATTGCAACTTGGATTTGACAACTTCTTCAATTCTCTTGGCTTCTTCCACTTGTAGCTTCAATCTTACCGCATTCTGTTTAGATTCTTCAAGATTCTTGGTTAGCTTGTTTGACTCCTTTTGAGCAAGTTTCTTTTGATGTTTATTTTTTCTTTTTCAAATTTTCAATATCCTCCCTTAGGTTATCAATCTCATCTAGTGCATAGATGAGTTCTCCTTCTAGGTCAACCTCTCCTTCCTCTTCACCTTCTTTACCAAGGTCTTAATCTTTCCAGCCTTCTGTTCTTCTGATTCTTTTGCCATGAAAATAAATTCATTTTATTTCATCACAAAAGCACAATCTAGTTCATTTGTTGAACTATCATTGACATCGGAGACATCACTATCCTCATGAATGTACAAAATTTTCTTCTTTTTTATTATTTATTTATTTTTATTTGCTGAAAAAAATTTCTCTTTGAGAAGTAGGGTTTCTTCATTTTACCATCTACTTCTAGTTCAGAGTTATCCTTCTTATTGTATGGACATTTAGCAATGAAATGACCTACTTTACCACAGTCAAAGCATTTGACTTACCTCTATACTTGCCAAAGCCTCTTCAAAGTATTTTAATGAAATTTGCTTCTTCCTCATCAATCTCTTCATGCCCAAATGTGGTTGCGTTTGCGTTAGCTTTCTTGGGTGCTTCATCCTTCTCCTTGTTTGCAGCCTTGAATGCAACTTCTCTTTTAGATGGCTTTGTATTTTCCATTCTCATCTCATATGCAGTAAATATGCCATGCAACTCATCAAGAGTGAGTTTGTCTACATCTCTTCCTTCCTCTATTGTAGAAATCTTGGAATCATATTTGGAAGTCATGAACCTTAAGACTTTTTGCACAATAACTGTGTCTTTTACTTCTCTGAATCCTCTGATTGAGTTTACTATTTCATCAACCTTGAGAAGATAATCTGCAATATTTTCTTCTTCATTCATCTTCAGAGCTTCAAACCTAGCTATAAGAATTTGAAGCTTTGCCAACTTTACCTCGTCATCTCCTTCATAGATGCTTCTCAACTTCTCGCAGACATCATGTGCAGTTTGACAGTGCATAACTTTAACAAACACTGAACTAGACAAACCACAGAGAATAGTATGTTTTTTCTTTCCATTGTTCTCATAATCCTTCTTCCTTGCAATATTAGTAAGGGTTGTAGCTGGTGGTGTATATCCATTCTTAATAGACATCCAAACATCAAATCCTAGAGATCCCAAATATATCTCCATCATTATGCTCCAGAAAGAATAATCTGATCCATCAAATTGAGGTGCATTGTTTGTAGAAGAGCCTTCTTGATTGGCCATTGTGTTCACTTTTCCAAGATCTACTCGAGCTAATTAAGCTTATCCTAGGGAACCTAGGATCTAATACCAATTGTTGAAACACGACAATCTACTGAGAGGGGGGGTGAATCGGTAGATCACGTAAAATACGATCGTAAAGAGACTTAGTAATTTGATTACTTTTTAACCCTTTTAGAGCATATTAAAACAATATAAGCAGAAGGATAAACATGTACATACAATAGCACATGACACAAGATATACATGGAAAATCCAAGATGGGAAAAACCATGGTGAAAAATGTTGTCAGGATCTATTGTCCTAATCCAACCTCACAATCAAATGTTTTGTTATAAGGTTTAAGGGAACCAACCCTAATGAGACATTAATCCCCTATTTTAGGAGCACCTACTCCAAGGAAGCACCAAATCCCTACTCCGAGCACTTACCTAGATATTTGATGACACCCACCAATCAGATTTTCAAAGTAAGTTACTACAATTTGTTCAAAATGAACTCAGTTCAATGTTACAACACAATCTGCAACTGCACAATTCCTTGTTGTAGCCTTTGCAACTCAATTTTCTTCCCTACACCTAATATGTTATGCTCTACACCTTCCTTTATCTATTAGTGCATTCTTTATCCGCCTCAAAGGACCAAGCACACACACTACAGTTCTCTCCTTTTCCCTTTATTGCATTCTCTATACACGTCAAGAGCTCACATTTACACTACCCAACACTATTGAACCCCTATCTTTTTAGTGCATTCTCTGTCAACCTTAAGAGCTCAGAATACTCTCAGCAATGCACTACTTGTAGTATTCACTTGATGTCAACAACAACTCTCACAATCTGATTTCCACTTTTGTATATTTCACACTACTCTACCTCAAACACCTCGAGATTTGCACACGGTTCAGATCTTCTATTAGGGTTTCTTTTTATCTTCTTCAGCATGCTACCTCATCATCGAGCCACACATAATCATTGTGATGTACACGTTCAATGAATTTTCTAAGTATGAAAACCTGTAAAACCCTAAAAATTCATATGCATTCCCTTAATTATACAATCTAATTTTGATTTCAATCGTTATCATAGTCTATGCCACTATTCTACAGATCAAATCTTCCATTATATTTGTCGTTGGTGTAGTTGGACAAATTAAATTTTTCCTGCATCACCATCATAGGAAAAACCCTTGTTCACACAGACATAGCCGTTAAGAATCTTCAACTTTGAATTTGGGTCGTTGATCTACAGTCTTCACGCCATGATCCGTCAATCCTCATTCATCGTTCAACTTTAAAACGTGACCATCAGATTAAAGATCCTTTTAACAATCGTTGTTGGTCTCATTATATACAACTCACTTAGTGCAAGGTACACCAAGACACACGTCACAAGCCCACTATCTCGCAAGCCAAAGGCATGGGCCCACCATTTCTTAGCAGGCTGGCAAGCTAATGACATATGTTGTCTACATCAGTGTAGTATAATTCGCAACACCAATGTGAACTGATATATCAAGCAATCATTCCTCGCCACTTGTCTTCAAACATCATCGTCCACTTTCATCGCCTCACACTTTATCTAGTCCCACCTGACACATGCCACTATCTTGCTATGTCGTTGAGCTAGACAGGGACCCACCACATCTCAGCGGGATGGCAGGGAGGCTGTCGATCTTCAAGACTTGATCACAACTATTGATTACGCTGCAGTCAAATATTTTGCGCGTGACTTAGGAAACTTTATTGTCATTGAATATTTTCCAGACTAGTAATGTTGGAAAAGGGGGCTAGTTACATAGACGACTCAAATGGATTAAGTTATGACTTAGGCAACCTGTAATCGCCTATACATAGTCAACGACAAATTATAAAGTTTGTTTAGTGCCATGACTGCAAGATTTAGGGTTTAGCTGTAAAACCCTAGATCAGATCAAGAGAAAAAATAAATCACTCTTGAGCACATTTTACATCTTCTGATCATGTAGACCAAAGTAATCAACTTCACTTGAAAAACCTATGTCAAATATGGCCTTTGTTTTCCTTCCTGACACCTGGAAGCAACCTCTGTAATGTCATGACAACTTTGCAACACTTTGAGCAACTTGGGCAACAATTGGAAAACTGTGCTCTTCTCTCCATCAATCATCACCAAACTTCCATGACTTGGTCCACTGCTTCTTTGATCACAACTTTGACATCAATGACACCTTTTAACATCAACGACAACCAAATTGTCAACAGTATTTCACCAAGATTGACCTAAAGAGTGGATATCATCAAATTAGAATCAGAGAAGGAGATGAATGGAAGACCACATTTAAGAGTAATGAAGGATTTTATGAGTGGTTAGTGATGCCTTTTGGATTCACCAATGCACCTAGCACTTTCATGAGGTTGATGAACGAATTACTGAAGCAATTCTTGTATAAGTTTTTCATTATTTATTTGGATGATATTTTGATTTTTAGTAAGACTAGAGAAGAAAATTTGTGGCACATTAGGTAAGTATTACAGAGGCTGAGTGAAGAGAGGTTGTTGATAAACATCAAAAAGTGTAGCTTTATGAAGACAGAGTTGGTGTACCTGGGTTTTGTCATTTCTACTAAGGATTGAAGATGGACCCTGAGAAGGTTAGAGCGATTGTTGAGTGGCCTAGACTTGTGAACATTGGAGAAGTAAGATCATTACGTGGATTGGAAAGTTTCTACTAGAAATTCATCAAGAGCTTTAGTAGCATCTGCACACCCATGACAAAAAAAATGAGAGGAGATAGGAAAGTCTTTAAGTGGACATTCGAGGCACAAAGAAGCTTTAAATTTTTGAAGCAAAAGGTGACAAAGCAATTAGTATTATCATTTCCTGATTTTGATAGTGTTTCAAGTTGATTGTGATGCCAGTGGACATTGAATATGAGTAATGTTGAGTCAAGAAGGAAGAGCCATAGCTTATTTCAGTGAGAAGTTGAATGATGCCAGAAGGAGATATTCAGTTTATGATCAGGAGTTCTATGCCATAGTTCAAGCCTTGAAGAAGTGGAGACATTATTTTCTGCCTAAAGAGTTGTACACTGATAATCAAGCCTTGCAGTATTTGAACAGTTATGGTAAGTTGAACTAAAGACATATGATATAGGTTGAGTTCTTACAGAGTTATACATTTGTGTTGAAGCATAGAAGTGGCAAGTCAAACAAAGTTGTAGATGCATTAAGAAGAAGAAATAATTTGTTGACAAGAATGAACATAGAAGTATTGGGTTTTGAAGAATTGAAACATATGTATGAGGATGATCCAAATTTCGTTGAAGCTTGGAGAGAAATGAACTAGTAGTAACAGATAGGAGTCAATGGCTGGACTATTTCATTTAGGAAGATATGTTGTTCAAAGGAAATCAATTACGTATTCCAAGGAGTTCAATGAGGGAGAATCTGATTAAGGAGAAGCATAGTGGAGGACTAGCAGGACATTTTATAGTGGATAAGACAATAGCTGTGGTGAATGAACTCTATTTTTGGCCACAAATATATAAGGATGTTAGGAAGTATGTTCAAAATTGCAAATTTTGTCAAGTAGCTAAAGGGAGTAGTCAAAATACTGGATTGTATAAATATTTGATAGTACCAGAGAGACCTTGGGAAGATATAAGTATGGATTTCATATTGGGATTACTAAGAACACATAGAGGGTATGATTCTATAATGGTAGTAGTGGACATATTTTCTAAGATGACACATTTCATTCCTTGCAAGAAGACTAATGATGTGCATGTTGTTGACTTATTTTTCAAGGAGATTGTGAGATTGCATGGATTACCGAAGAGTATAGTTTTAGACATGGACACTAAATTCATTGGATACTTTTGGAGGTCATTATTGAAAAAGATGAAGATAGACTTGAAGTTCAATTCAACATATCACCCGCAAACAGATGAAAAAACAAAGGTAGTAAGTAGGAGTTTGGGTAACTTATTGAAAAGTTTGGTTGGAGATAAGGCAGGAAATTGGGATATAGTTCTATCACAAGTAGAGTTTGCATACAATAATTTAGTAAATCAGAGTACAGGAAAGACACCATTTGAGATTGTGACCGGAGTGCATCCTAGCGGAGTTGCAGAGCTCATAGACATGAATATGGAGACTAAGAGGAGTGAAAATTCAAAAGAATTTGCAGGATTCATGGAAACATTGCATTCTGAAGTCCGAAGACACTTGGAGGACATGAACAATAAGTACAAGGAGAATACAGATGAGAAAAGGAGACATAAGGAATTTTTTGTTGGAGATGAAGTTATGGTATATCTCAGGAAGGAAAGGTTTCTAGTAGGAACATACAATAAGTTGAAGATGAGGAAGATTGGACCATGTAAGATTCTCAAGATGTTTGATTCAAGAAATGCATATGAAGTGGAGTTACCGAAGGCACTTGGTAATCACCTATTTTCAATGTTGCAAACATCTATAAGTACCATGAAAGAAAATCAAGTGGCAATACCAAAGAAGTTGGTTTGGAGGAGTAGTTACCGCATCAACCACCATAGCAAATTGAGTAGATCTTGGATACCATAATTGGAAGGAGCACTAGGAACAAGCAATACAAGGAGTACCTGGTAAAGTGGAAAGACAGACTAGTGGAGGATTTATCAAGCTGAGGTGGACCACTTTGGTTTTCCTCTAGCCCTTGGTAAAGTGAGGGACTCACTTTTCCTCCTACCCTAGGTGTTTGATATAGGAGCATCCCTGGTTGTAAAACAATCCTATATCAACCAAAAACATTTATTTTCTTATAGTTCAGTTTGTAGTTGTCTCAACAATTTCTTCCGCATTATACCGTTGTATCATTTCTCAGCTTGCAAAACAGGATATTGTTTCTACATGAGGTCATCTACAACATATCCAAATTTTAGGATATTTGCATTTGTTTATAGAAAGTTATCACTCTCAAAGTTTCACTGTCAATTCCCAGACAAAGCATTTAGGGCCCAACTGGCTCAGTTAGCTATGCAAACCTTTTTCGGAACGTGTGAAGCTAAATGGAACATCATTCAAGCATTTTAGGTCCAAGGGGAACTTTCTTGGAGATCCAAAATGCATTTCATTTATCGAAGGATTATCTTTTCATGTTTGAGGCCGACCTACATGTTTGATCTCGCATTGGGTTTGTAAGCCCTTGAGGCCGACACAAATCATAATTGAAGCTGAAGATTCATATTTGTAATCATTTGGAAGGCACTTAGTTAGAAGTTAATCAGTAGTTCATGAGTTATAAATTAGAAAGTTCGATCTAAACTTCTAGGTTGTGGAATGTAATATGGCATTGCGCCAATTGTAATATCTGTAATGTCCTTGCGGTAGGCCTATGAGCCCTAGTTATTCCGCATATGAGGCATATGATGCATGTAAGATTGGAAGTTATTGAATCAATGATTATTCATGTTTGTTGAGCATTTTCTTGTGTTATTTTCCACTATGTTGACTCTAAGCTACACGGTTGGACAATCCTGTGACCCTCCATTTGTGACTGCACTATTTTGGATTCTATGATTCTTGATTATGTGAACAAATGATAGCTTTCAATGTATGATTATGTAAATTATTTCTTACCTAGTCAAATTTAACTTCATATCAAGTATATCCCCTCATAGAGTTTCTATCAAGTTCATCTTGTAGACATTGAGGAGCACTTGAAGAACCTTGATTTGCATTTGGAACTATCATTATTTGTTTGAACCTTTTTATTAAAGGACAAATCCTTCCATCATTTTTATTTATTCCATGAAAAATAGAATGTATGCAATACTAAGAAGATGTGTTTGCTACTATCCATATTTGAGGAGTAGAACAACAAAGCTTATTGTTGTTATATATATTAAAAGGACTGTCTCCTTAGAGGTGGTGGATATTGTTGAAGTACTAAAACATTTAAGCGAAGTTGTTTCTTTGTATTTTCCACATTATTTAGGATTGTATGCAATAAAGGGAAAGCTAATCAACATATGGCTTGATTGGATCTTCTTAAACTTTTCCACGTGATCATATGACCCTCCAATTCAATTACATATTCATGGGTATTGTTCAATTTAACAATATGAACTATTTTGAGAAAGCAAGAAATATTCGGTGATAGAGTACCTATGAGTAAATTAAGAGTATAAAAAATGGATTTAGGGTGGTAGTGATTTTGAGGACTATATAATTGAATCTCACAATAAACTTTCTTAGGGGTTCATTATCATCTTTTTTTGGCACTTAAGGTTATAGGAAACATAATATGACATCTTTAGCTAGTTCAAAGCACATAGGAAATTTGTCACTTATAGTGTTCCAATTGGTCATAGATTTGTCTTGAAGATTATGAAACCAATCTATAACTGTGTCTGCCAAAGACTCAATGAGTAATTGAATTGTAATGTCCTCATGATCAACACTCAAAATTCCACTTGTTGTGAATGTTGAGATATGTTCATCTAAATTTTGACTACCATCACTAAACAAAATAGGAAAACCTTTTGGTTCTTGACAAGGAAGTTCATGATGTTTTTACAAACCCAATGGAGGAATTTGATTACACCATGGTAGTAAAGGAGGTGGATAATGTTGTTATTGTCACTAATTTTTGTTTTATTGATCACCTATTGTGGATTGAGCTAATTCCTTCTCAAGTGTTGAAAATAATTCTATGAGCTCTAAAAATGAAGAATACAATCCATTTATTGAAGGTGATCAATTAAGCTATTGAAATATTGATTTTGTGTAATCCATCTATTCTAGAATTGAATGACACAATCAATAAGACTAGTATTCAAACATCACTCCTTAACAAAATCACTAAAATATTATTATCATTTATGCATAATGATGTAAAGTGTTTTCAAATCACATAAAAAATTCTCTTTCTTTAGGGAAAAATTGTTGAAAACCCATTTTCAAGGCTTGTCCATTTATGGAGAGCACAAAACTAACTACGGATTACTCTTTTTGTTATTATCAACATGCTCTACCAAGAAGGTAAAACTTGTTGTGATGTAGAGGAAAAACTCTTGGTTATAAAGAATAATTTTAATCATTAGGAGACAAACCACTATTGTTTGAGACTTGAGTAAAGCACATGGAATATAATTTTAAGAGGCACGCTTTCAATGACCTCTGCTAAGCTATCTTTGACTAAAAAAATTAGCAATACACAAAAAATCTCATATAGGTACAACACATCTCTTTAAGCAATATCTATGAAAATTCGAAAAATAATCCATCTTATGGATTTTAAAGAAATATTGTAAACCAAAATGGTGTCTCCTTTAGGAGACTAATGAAATTACTTTTACTATTATCAATAGTGCATATATATAATATGATGATGACATTGAATTTTAAGCTCCTTAAAAAAATTGGGGTGTAGGATTTGTGAAAGCATATCAATCAAATATATATTATATTTCTAACTTTTTAACTTGATAAAAATGTATTTATTATATTTCATATTTTTATTGTTATTTTTTCTTTCTGATTTTCGATATTGTTTAGTTCATTAAGAGTGTCTTTGAGTGAAATATTTCTTAAATTTGTCTTCAATGTAGTAATCATTTTATTCTTTCATTAATCATTTAACCTTTCAAAAGACACATTTACTTATATGTTATATAATGATTAAAATAAAATTTATGATAGCTTGCAAAGTTTTATTAATTTTTAATTTTTGCAGATTTCTAGTGAGAGTGAAGTTGATGTTGTTTATGAAGAAGTGAAGAAGGCTCTTAAAAATATATGATTAGTCTGAGATCTTCCTTGATTGAGGGATTATACTGAATATCATCATTGTTGTGGTTAGCTTGTGCATTTAGGATCAATATAAATTTATATACTTTATTTCATTATTATCTTATTTATTTATATAATTTATTGTGTTGTTAGCTTATTTTAGAATATCTCATGTGATATCTATAATTGTGTAATTTGATGAAAATGTAGTGAGGTGTTTTTATGGTAAATTTTTAGGTATCTTATGGCAATTTTTGAGACATTCTAAAATGGAATATTGGTAAGTGGCCTTTTCTTATTGGTCATACGTAAAATATTTATGATAATGATTTTAAAATTATGGAGAAGTATCTGCATTCTTAATATAATTTCATTTAACCATGCTTTTAGGTGCTCCTATGGGAATATATAGATTAATGTTCAACCCTTGTCTTAATGTGTCCTAATGACTATATTTGAATATATGCTCGTAAAAATGAAACTTAACTATGATGTGAAACTCGTCATTCTTAATCATTAATCTTGAATTCTTACACAATGAAATCCTCATTTAAACATTGCTCATTTTTTAATTTTTGTTAGGGAAAAAATTCAAAGTCCCACATAGTTGAAATAAAGTGTAAGATAATTTAATAAGAGTGCAAGAATGATCATCCAAAATCAATATAGTGCATCTATATGATGAAGTTAAATTTGAACCTCCTAAAATGAATAATTAAAAAAGTAAAAAATATGGATATTGTTAGTAATTTAGATGGATTTATGCTATAAGAAATAATTTAATATCATTGAGAAAGTTTTACGTTCAATTGAGTTTTAACTTTTGTCTTTATAAAGATTACATAGGAAAATGAATAATAAAAAGGGACCAATAGTTGTGCATCCTAATATTAAGGATCCACATAACCAAGTTGGAGCTATGTTAGTGCATGTAATTATATGGTGATGGAGCCCACAACCTATACACTTCACACTTTTTGCTTTGGGTTTATGCTATCCCATCTTATGATGTTTTTAAGTCAATTTGAGCATTATATACCTATTCACATTCTTTGAAAATATCTAAACCATTAATTGAATAGATAACCATCATGTGAAATAGTTTTTTTTAGGCAAAAGGCGTAACACCTATAAATAATATATTAATATATAAAAAGGAAAATACATAGGAAAAGCTAGGCAACATCATCTGGCATCAAACAAAGCAATTGCCATAAAGGCTACAAACTAATCCTCTTCAATGTGTATAGGGGAGCAAAAAGTAGATGCCAGGGAAAATTTGAAAAAAGATCTCTTACATTTTTGCACCAGTGTCTAGTGGTTGTCCTCAAAATCCCTCTCAGAAGATGAAGATTTACTCAATGGAATGCCCATATTCCAATCCTCTATATGATTCTTTTGTCCCACAAATTCCTCATGAGCCCCAAGCTTGTTTGATTTATGATCTTGTGCAAACTTCATGCTAGATTTTGCTATTGGAGCCACAAATGAAGCAAATTTTAACCCGTGGAGGAAGTGTTTGTTGATCTTGTTTAAGATTGATAATCTTCTCATCAGATTTTGTTGAAAGAGCCACTGATGCAGCATGATAATCAAGTGCTTTTTGCTCAATTTGAGGGGGCTTTGAGAGGGCATCTTTCCACCATGAAGCCTATTTTTTAGCTAATTTACTTTTGATGTGACATACTGCAACCACATGACCTGTTCCAAAACATCTGCATCGGAAGGGAAGTCCTTCATAATCCAACAATTGATTCCATGAACAACCAACAACATTAAGAATTATATTAGTAGGAAGTTTCTTGGAGAGATCCAAGTGCACCAAAATTCGAGTGAAAGTAGTATGAGAGAAATATGTAGTTTTTTTATCTACAACCAAGAAAGAGCCTAACGAGTTACCAATAGAATTGAAACAAGAAAGGATCTAAAATTGAAGTGGCAGATTTGGAAGCCGAACCCAAACCGACATAATGTTGAAGGATTTAAAAGAAGGGTTGAAGGTTGGATGCTAAGGTTTAATAAAAAGGTAGTGTTGTTTCCAAGACCAATGGTGGTCAAACAAAATGCAGTCCCTATCTTTGGTAGATCCAAAAGAAGCAACAAAAAAACCCTGACCACTAAGAATTTTTTTTGGAGCATTCTGCAATAAGGGGTACCAATTTTCCCTTATCTAGATGTTAAGGTCTAAAATAGAAGGCCAAAATTGATTGAAACAACATATTAAGGCACGAGAAGAGAAATATTCCTCTTCTTGCAACACTTCATCCCCAAACTCTAGAATAGGGGATTCCTCTGCACATTTGAGGGGTTTAAATCCCAGACCCATGTGCCCTCTTGAATCAAGCAAAGCATTGAAAGATGCTTGAGGATCATGTATATGTGCACATACCTTTGATTTGAAGAATCCTTCTGAGATTTTGCTGGAGAATCCAGATTTAGGGTAACTCTTTTAATTAGGAGTATCCACACCTGCTTCATTTCAGGAGGGTTGTTGAGAAGAAGTCGATTTTCCCAACAACCCAACAAGCTTAGGAACCACAGATGAGGGGGAAAACATCCAAGATGGTTGTAGACTAATGCAGGGGTTCAATGAAGCATTTGTAGAGGAAGAGGGGCACTTACTCCCTGGTAGCTCCGAAGGGTGTTGACATGAGGACACCAAAGAACGCAAACCAACAGCCAAACCATCTGCTAAAACAGTGCGAAACCCTATTGATCTTGTTGGAGAAGATCCTTTCACAATGCCTTCTCAAAAAGCAGCATGAAGCCCTAATGAACAAGCAAGAGAAGAATCATTCAGGGCAGCAGAGTTATCCTTTTTGGGTGTTTTGGTGTGCACGCTAACAGTTGAAACAGTCAGGCGAGATCTGTTGCAGGGAGTCGTCGTGCATAGCCCTTTGAAAATTATAGGAGCCATTGTGGGAGTTGCTGCTGTGACAACCACCTTTGTAGGAGCTCTATTATTTATCATGTGAAATAGTTATAATATGGATTTCCTTTATATTTGTGTGTGATATAACCAATGCCTTCAATTAGTAGATAGGGGTGGAACCCCCTATTGTCTATAACTATAAATCTCCCTTGTTTAGGTTCAATATAGAAAGTAGGGGCCCTACCTATTCCTCTATAGTGAAATGGCCCCTATGTATTCCCCTCCCTACTTATCCGCTACCTATAAATATTAACTTGAGAGGGATAATTCAATGGTGTTGGGGAGTGGGGGGCTTATTAATAATAATTTTAAAATATTACCTCATCAAGGCAGTTGGTGGGGATTTCTTGGGTTATAAATCAATTTTAATGCTCAAGAGAAATGAATGTAGAGATTGAATGTATCATACCTCCCTACCCTTGTTAATCCATTCCACCCTTATGGTAGGACTATAGAAAAGAGGACTCTGGCTTTGGGGGTATAGAGTTATATTTTGTTCTAGCATTCATGTGTTAAGGGTGAAGCATAGGTGGTTCTTTTCTAATTCCTCGAGTATCCACCCAACCCCTTAGGGATTGTAGGTGTTAAAGTCTCATTGGTGGAATTATCCTTCTTTGGGTTGGAGAGTAGTCTTGATACTTCTTGTGCCTTTGCACTCATGCCACTTTTTGCTCTTGGCAGAATGGGGACCCCCCCTTTTTTTATCTTTCTCTTTGCGTGTCTTTGTCCCCCTTTCCTTTTCCTTTTCTTTTCCCCCTTTTTTCCTTGTTCTTTTCTTTGTTTTGCTTGCTTTCGGGGTCTGGGCATCAGGCTTACAAGGAAGGGTATACCTTCCTGTCAGGCCCGACCCTTGACCTTTTTCCTTATCGTCATTCTACTTTCACTGGGATTCACGAGTCAGGGTTTTCTTTTCTTGGATACCTCGACTTGTACAATACGAAGATGATTCCTCATTTTGTGTGCACATCACATCACGTCTTGTCAAGAGAGCGAATGCGAGTTTAAATTTAATGTTGCGTCGTTGAAAGTTAATGCTACCAACTTGAATACAAGTGTCCCATTAATATGAGAAATTGAATGGGTATTAGGCCAAAACTTCACTCATTTTGTGACTACCCAGTCAAACAAATTCATTTTCAAGAGCTTTGCAACTTTTCCTAGTTGCCGAACTCACCGTTGTTATCAATTGTTGACCTTTGATTCCACGTATTGAGGTGTGTGGTAGTTTTTCGAGCTGGTTTGCATTCATGGTGTGTTCTATTTGTCCATTCATGTTGCTCGCTTACTCGTGGTTGGTCGATTTTGTGATTCAATTGTTCATGTTGTGCTCGTCCCGATTGGGTGTTTGTTTGGTTTTTGTCCCCTAACTCCAAAATTTCCTTTCACAATGTTCCAGGTTGGTGAGTTCATATGACTTTGTTCTTTAAATTTCTTTAGTTGACTTGCTTGCATGGTGTGAGATTGCATTTTGGGGTTTAGGTTTGTTCATTTTGTCTTCATCCTTTGTTTTCTGTTAGTTTTGGTTTTGTCTTTACTTTTCTTTCCTCAGTCTAGTTTTGGACATTCTAGTGCTATTTTTCTTTCATATGTGGTGTAAGGGGGAATGGATGGAACACTCACTGTTCCATGCTCCGGGTCTCACCTTAGCAATTCCCTTTGGTGGCTCTCTCCACCAACTCAACCTATAGGTCTTGACTCAGATTCAGATACCCCTGGCTCTACTGGCCATCCCCACTTCCAACCATATCACACAATTCAACCCAAAACTTGGTGCTTTGTCTCTGCTTCACCCTTGACCCTTAATCATCCCTAAAGGCCAAATACTCTCAATACTCAACTAGATGTTTGGAGGGGTGTAAAGATGTGTTGTCATGCTTCCTAGCATCCCATTAGGTTTCTTGAACAACCATTAGACTCCATTTCTCCATCGCTTCTTTCAAACCCTCACTTAGGGTTAAAAAGGCTACAAGCCTAGAGCCCCTTTTTTAGACCTCCTAGCCCGAGAAAAGTGGAATGTTCACAAGAATTTCCCAAAGAGCCCCAAACCTTCACTGGATTTTCTTGGTCCTGATACCTACCTCTACAAGATTCTTGAGGTCTCATGCCTTACCTGGCCGTACACAGGTCACTTCACCAAATTTACGAAAATGTAGGGTTTTATTGCCATTTCCTGGCCACCTGGTTGGACTGTCAAAGAGTTCACCACCCAAATGGATGGTTGGGACCTCCTCATTACCAAGCCTTTATAAGACTCCCTTCCAACTTTCTACCACGGGGATTAGCAAGGTGAGGTCACCCCTGCAAGTTAGGTTCTTGTTTTTGCACTGTCCTTCCTAGCCGGACATTGCCAAGCTCGCCTAGGAAGTGACTTTCCTCTTAGCTACTCGACCCCTAAAGACTCCTAGACCTAACCTATGTACATGCATGGAGCTTAGCCTCATTCCCCACATACTATACACCAGGTATAGTGGAAGACAGAGGTCTAAGTCTCCATGGTTAACAATTCACCAGTCTGATCAGCAATGGAAAGAAACAAAAACTATCTAAGAACAAGCTAGGAAATGATGAATTCAACTTGCCACTACCACACAGAGCTTGGAAAGAACCTACATTACATTCCATAGCAAACACTTCTGATCAAAACCAACAATACACTACTCAAGCAAAACAAAAACAAATTACTCCATAACACTGTCTTTTCTTACTTCCGTGGAAATTGTATAGTGCCAAAAACATTCCAAAACATTCAACCTTGCTCTCAGCTCGAAATCCACCATAAGTAGGTGTCCAAATTCAGTTAAACTCGGCCTCAACCACCTCTTGGCCGCTCATTCTCTAAACCTAAGATGGCAAATTTGCAAACATGGGACATTTTGCAACTTCTTGCCACTTATCCTAGTTGATTTCTTACCCCATGAAACCCTTCCATATCTTCAATTACTGACCACTCCTAATGGCTCATGATCACTACTTATTCCTAACCTTCTAACACAATGCAATGGTCAACATGACCTTATACAAATGCATAAAACAAAAACATGGAACCTAAACTTCCTATTGCCTAGTATTTGTCTAGGTGCTCCTGCACCAATATGTTTTCTTTTTGCTTTCGTTCTTTCCAAGTTTTGGATCTTGTCCTACTAGATCAAGTGTCCCCTCAACGTGTTGATCGATGTCATTTATAATGTCATCATCGGGCATCTAACCTCAGGGTTTCCCTAAGGTTTCTTCCTATTTACCTTCGAGTGAGTCGATTTCAGTAATTATCGGGCATCAAATTTTGCGAGTTTCTCTTACCTCATACTTGAAAACATTTTCAAAAGGAAGATGAAACTTTGATCATCAACCACTGATCATGCCTTAGAAGTTCCCTAAAATTGTTAACACTTTCATAAATCGGCCTTTGAGGATACCTCTTACCTATTTCTTATAGAGGTAGCAAGGGTAAAAGGGATTCTCGAACTCTGATCCCCAAAAAAACATTAAACATTTAACTAAGGCTTGTAGAGTTCCAAAAATGGCCTTTCAGACACCGAACCTTTCACTTCCCTAGGTTTCAACTCAAATTCATGCCTTAATGCTCCCAAGATTCAAAACATACTTCAGGCTTCACGAGTTTCTCCTACATATTTGAAATTATTTGAAATGGGTAAGAAGAAACTTCGATCGTTGACCTACGACCTCACCTTTTGACTTAGCAAGTTTCGTAATAAATTTTGGACCTCGGGTATCGAAGGTACCTCTTACCCATTTCTTGTAGAGGTGGAAGAGGTAAAGGGTATCCTCGATCCCCAGTCCCCGACGATGTGTAATGAAACACTTAGCCAAAATTCTTGTTTTCATATGCTTTTTCAGACTCGTGAGTTAGGGGTCCTATTTGCATGTTTCGTTGTAGAGGTGGGAGGTATGACAAAACTCTGACCCCCGACGTCTGCCAACTTTGAGGTAATTTCCTTCACCCAAACAATAAAGTTGATAAGTATACCTTTAGTGAAATATTTTTTTGAAAGCATTGGGATAAATGAATAAAAACACAAATCAAACCTTGCAAGTCGAGGTTTTTCTTTGACCAATGCTAGACCAAATGGTAGGCTGAATAATGAAACTCTGAATCTCAATTCCTGAAATCCTTTTAGATTTTGCAAGTCGAAAATACCATTTAAACAATGTCTATAATGACAAAATAGGTAAAGGGGATCTCCGATCACCAACACCCGATCAAACATGAGACATTTTCAAGTGATCCTCATTGCAAGCAAGGGATAAAGGGGATCCCCGATCCTTGATCCTCGATGTTTGATCAAACCTTGTCCTGACATAAGAACTTTGATTGAAAATAAGGGATACAAGGGAACTTCAATCCCCAACACTCAAAGAATCACACAAAGAAAATTGAACTCCAAAAGGCACATCTTAATGGTATAAGGTAAGGGGTAAACCTGAAAGTCGATCCCCAAACCTTATAAATTTCTTTGTGAGATGGTATAATTTTGAAATTTAGGGTTTGTGACTCTAACTTGGTTTGTTTTGCAGGGTTTCTTTCCTTTAATATGTAAATGTTAATGTGTGGTAATTATATTTGTAGAAAGGATGCCACCTAAAGATCCAAAGGAGATGAAGTACCAATGCAAAGGTTATCATCTGCCTTCTAAGATATTTTCCCCATACAGTGAGATTGGGGACACTGACCTTGGAAACGTCAACCTAGATGAGTTTAAGCAAAGGGTCAGTAACAATGGTGCCACAACTTCAATGGCTAGAGCTCTCTCCAAGTTAGGATTGGTGGAAGCTACTGCTTTCCCAATTATAGTTCAATCTCCAGAACTGGTATTGACATGTGCCCAACATTACAACCACAAGAGTTGTAAGGTCAAGGGGTCGAATGGAGATATTGTATTGGATTTGACTCCTGAAATAGTTGAGAGATTTTTTAGAATTCCTTCTCACACTGAATATGAAGCAATAGATTTGTAGAAAGCGATCAAGTACTTTGATGACTCTTCAACTGATAATTTGAATTACATAAATGACCGCTTATTGGAGAAGACAAGAAAAGTGGCTACTTAATTGGCAAAGATACAACACATGAGTGGATATAAAGATTTTAAGGACACGATTGTATTATTGAGCCAGGTGTTTGCGCAACCGAATGCAAAGGATTTCTATCCCTGGATGGTGAGATTTATCACAATCATCAATTCTTCCCTCAAGAAGAAAATTGATTGGGCCTAGCTTATTAGTGACACCATCCATGAACAAATGTGTAATGTTCTTTCAACCACCAAGTTTTACATAGCCTCATACCTTGTCTATCTATTGGTTTCACAAGCCTCATTCCCAGGACTCACCAAGGTGGGCACTTTTTAGCTTGGGGAGGTAACCATTTACATTATACCCAGTTGGAATTAGAGGCAAGTTTCCACCATTTTGGTCTTGTTAATGATAATTTCATTTATATGATAATTCAGGGCTTGGAGGGAGAATTTTCCGGGAGGATCTCCAATGAAGCCCTGATAGTGATTGAAGAAATTGGATACTGGTTTATCCAGTATAAGACATTCACCTATATCCGGAAGGCGGGTTCTCACAAAATACCATACAAGATTCCCCGGTATCCCATATAAGTTGCTTTTGCTGGAGGGTTGTAGACAAATTATTAAAGTGCAATGACTAATTGCAGGAAAACATAAGAATGGATATGGTTTTCCAATTAAAATAGGAGTGCATTCTTGTGCAATCACACAAAATGCCAAGAATAAAGAATTTGAGATGACAAGATACAGTTTTGACTTGTATAATGATGCTCGAGGAAGATTTGACCCTATTGGGAAGATTAATAAAGTGATGGGTGCATACTTCATCCACGAGCCCAAGCTTGAAGATCATTGGGAAAACTGTAAAGAGGAATTTGAAGTGAGAATGAAAGATTATTATCGATTGACAATATTTCTAATGAGACACTGTCTGAAGGTTCGGATCTCTAAAGAACAAATAGAAGATGGAAAGGTCTTGGATCCTGCCTATGCAACCCATAAAATTTCAGATATTCCAATTTACAATATGGTTTTTGTATTAAGGAAAATGATAACATAAAGGATAGAACTCAAGAGGTTGTGAAATGCTCTCCCCATTGGTTGAATGTGCCTTTCTGCATATCCAAATTGCTAGAGAAGATGAAAGCTAATGAGAAGAAGAAAGGAGGGACTTTAGCCAAAACAACTGTAAATAAAGAGTAGGAGAAAACTTCCTCTAGTGCACCTAAAACCAAGAAGAAAGACAAGGGAAAACTTGCTAAAGAAGAAAGGAAAAAAAGAAAAGGAACAGGGCCAATCAACATTGGTTCAAAACAAGAACAAGAACAAGAGGAAGGTGAAAGGATATATGAAAGGAGAACGAGGGGAGCCACCAGAGAAAGGGTAGCTCAAAAAAAAGTTTAAGAAACATGATCCTTAACTCCTCCTCATGGGTCACCACTGCCAACTCCCCCTCCATCACCTCCAAAGGGTGAGACACCTATTCAACCATCTCAGTCTCCACAAATAACTTCTTCCTTCCCGATAGTTCAACTACCTCTTGGAGAAGGAGTTCCTGTTGAAGATGTTGAAGAGGAAGTGGAGAAGGAGCCTCCCAGGGAAGATGAAGCATAAAAGGAAGTTGATGATGTGTTTTAGAATGTTTCACTTGATGTGAATGTTTAAGAAGTATTTCAAGAGGAATTAGACAAACAAAAAGGGCATACAAGTGAGAATATTGCTCAAGATGAGGTGTTAAAACACCAAAAGGTTAAGCAAGAGGAAAACTAAGAAGAAAAAGCTATTGAGGAGTTGTCTTGAATGAAAGAAAAAGTTGTTGAGGAGCTGCCTTGAATGAAAGAAATAGCTATTGAGGAGCTACCCCAAATTGAAGAAGTAAACTAAGAGAGAATTCATGAAGAAGAGAAGAAAACTCAAGAGTTTGGTCAAAATGAACCAGAGGTAAATATTGATGCTTCTCATGGTATAAGAATGGTCTCCACTCCTCCAAGGGAAACATCTGCAACCATACCAATATGGATGAATCAGACCATCAAGAAGAGACAAAGATTATATGTGGAAACTCCTGAACCTAGCTTGATTGTGTTATCAAAGGCCTTCTAGTCTCCTAGAAGAAGAAGAAGAAAGAGAGCTCAAAGTATTTCTACTATTTCCATGGATAACTAGGGTAACCAGATAGATGAGATAGAAGTCCCTTTGGTGGACAAAATGGAATGTGAAATGATGGTTGATGATTACCAAATCTGCCAGGTGGGTTTGGGTGTGCAAACAAGAGATGGTGAGAAACAATCACTACAGATGTCAGTTTCTACCATTCTAAAAAGAATGTAGAAAGATGAAACACAAAGGAGGAGTTGAAGGATCAAGTGAAACAATTGACTGCTTGCATCAGTAATCTCATCAAGCCTGTAGATGATAAAGATCTCCAGTCTACACTCCAAGCTACCCTAAAAGGTAAATTTAGACCCTCCGACCCTGACAGATGGATTCCTGCTATGCAACAATGGAAGGAAAATTTTCTGGAATTGGCAAAAATAGTTTTGAAGCAGTTGGTCAAATCATACCATTCAATTAGTGATAAATATAGTCACGCTCAACAAGTTGCTTTGAGAATTTATGAGGAATTGTTGGTATGGGAGGAATATATTCCAATCCTCTAGAAAATGAATGAGACTAAGGAGGAAGAGTTTCTTAAAGTTGTGATAATTCAAGATGGAGAATAGGAGTCAATTCCTGTTTGGGTAAGGGTAGCAAAGTTTCATGCCAAAGTTTTGAATAAATTCAAAAGAAAATCGAATAATGATAGGGCCCAAGCAGAGAAGGCAATGAATGACATTCACAAAGCAATATAGGACCTGGGGTGTATGCTATAGGATAGCCTTGTGTTAATAAGAGAGCCTAAAAAATGATTGAGGAATTACATAATTTGATGTAGGGACAAGTCACTCAAGAAGGAACTGATAGAATGATCAAAAGAAAGTAAAGCTCCAATCTCTTCAAGAGGAGTTGGAATCCTTCATGAAGATACAATGACAAATGGAGAAAACCAATTTCGATCATAAGATCGTAATTTAGTTTCACTAGGGGCCACCCATGGAGAAAATGAATGAAGTGGTGCCAATATGAACTAAGAACTTCACCAAATTATTGAAGAGAGGGTGGAGTTTGTTGTTGTTGTCTGACCGAATGTGTAATGTGGCTAAGGATGGTGTGTATTTCCAGATCTACACCCAGATTGAGGATATCAAAGTTAGGCATGGTGGTTATGATGAATGTTGATGTAGGGATCATACACCAAAATAGAAGGGCGTTGGAATTTTGGAACTGGCAGTGACTCGTAGTTAGGTTTTAGTTTAGGTTTTCAATCATTATGCTTCCTAGATTTTAGCATTCAAACTAAACTATAACGGGATGACACCCTACTTTATTTTTATTGCTTTTTCAATTAGTTTAAAAAAAAGACTCAAGTGTTGGAGTTGGTTCCAATTACTTTTTATTAAGATTGACAATTATGGGAAACATATTTCCTATACATGTTAAATTCTAGGTCATTGCAAAGGATCCCGATTTTTATATAATTTCTACAACAAAATAATACAATCTCAGTGTGGAATTTGCTTGCTAATATTTGTGCAAAGTTTGTTTTTGTTCATCTAAGGATAACACCTAGGTTGCATGCATTTGAATCTAGTTCAATGGTGATGGTATGAGAACTTTATTTTAATCACACTTGTCAAATTGATGAGATCTTGTTCGTAAATTATGGAATTAAGTAAGGTTTCTTCCTAGATCTGCAAGTGTTTGACAACATTCTGGTTGTATGAAATCTGAAAATATTGTGAATGATTTTATTTCCTCTAAGGATTGCACTATTGTTAATTGTAAATGTGTGTGATGCTATTTACATTAATAATTGTTTTGGAAGATCTCATTTAAATGCATAGAAGTGATTGATGAAATGTTTATTTTTGTCTAATCAGAATAGGTTTATGTTACTCTCTTGTTAACCTACTTTTTTTACTTTATTTTATAAATGGTTCATACATTGTGTTGAAAGAGAAAATAAATTGATTTTAAACCTATTGTTCTTTGAAATGCAATCTTTGAGATTATCTTTTGTGATTGCATATAATTTTCCAGTTATCTAGATTCCTGATCCCCTCATGAAACTACATTGATCTCACAAATGTTCTACCCACGTAGTCATGACCTGACCTAAAGGAACATTGGAGTAGTTCTTACTAATTTTCAAGATAGACAATTAACCCTAATTTCCTAGCATATCGTGTGTGACTAAAATAACCCTCAACAAAATTGGCACTAGAAGGAGGGCATGAACCAAGTGTTAGTGAAAGGTTTGGCCTTTTTAAATGTAATTCAAATACCAACTCTATTGCCCATTGTGCATTGGTACAAAAATGCTAACAACTCCAAAAATGTCACATTTTTATTTGTGACTTTCCTTTGAATTTTAGAGGTAAAGCTCCCTTGTATAATTTGATTAATTATGGGTATGCTTTTAACTAGAAAACAGGAAAAGCGACAAGAAATAACTCATAAAAATAAAGTTAATGTGAGTAGATCAAAGGGACTATTAACCATTAAGCACCAAGACTTAAACAATTAATAATCACTAGAAAAGAACATTTAAAACTATCACAGTTGTGAAAGGAAGCCAGGTGAGCGGAAACAACTTCCTACACTAATCTAAGTAGGGGAGAGTTACAAAAAAATTGTTTTAACACCTTTAACAATTACAACAAGAGAAACACATATAGAATAATGGAAATAGAACAAGTATACAAATGCACTAACAACAAATATATGTGGGGAAAACCCTTTTGAGTAAAAAACCCCACCCTCCAAAAGCACAATACTTTCTCTATTGCTTCAAATAATGAATACAAGATATCACCAAGTACAAGCTTCTTCAACAAGTGCTTCAACACAAACACCTATTCTGGAGTGATACTGGAAGCACTTCATTACCTGCAAACAAACTATACATTCTACAATTCAAGGCACTCAATAAATAGAGTGTTACAAGCTTCAAGAATCATCTAGAAGGTGAGGGACACCCAAATCCACATGGCACAATATTCAACGCCTTAGACATGCATTTGGACACATGTACAACATTCCCTTACACCCTTGACAAGTGTTTAACATGCAAATATTCTTCTTCAAAGCTTGGGAGGCTAGAATATGTTAAAAATAGCTTATGATAGATGCCTTACAACTGCCATAAATCTTCCATAGAATATGTCATAATTGACTAAAAAACATCCAATTCTCTTACATCTTTTCATAACCCATCTTGGGTGCCAAATTTCTTCATGCATTCAAAGATGCCTTATGACGCATCATAAATCTATCATATGTCATAGATTCCAAAGTGGGACACCTATGTCCACTTGGGATGATTGTGTCATCTAGTCACCTCCAACGAGGATGTCATCTAGTCGGTGGGTCCCAATTTGTGACATGACACCATGGGCATTTAAATAATATAAATAAATACATTAATTACATCAATTAAATCAATGTTAGGACTCTAAGGTTGAGACACCTTAATCCCAACAAGTTGCAATAAATCAATATAATGCACCAGAGGATGTCTCACACATAAAACGTGCTTCAAATTACACACACAACACACATAATGTTATGATCAACACCATATTCAAGACTCATAATTCACATATTGCAAGCTATCGTAAAAGGAATAATTTCATAACAAAGAAAATAAAAAATGTTCCTCTTCCTTTGTTACAACATCGTGCACTTGAGAAAATCTGGACCCTCAAAGAGTCGCTTTAAACAAAGATATAGGGAGACAATTTTTCCCCATCTTGACGATTACTAAATGGTTGCTAAATATAACGATGCTTTCTTGCCACGCAATTGCCTAACTTGGAAACCAATAAATGAAGATGCATTAATGACTGAGAGTAATAAAAATTACATTTATAAATGATATGACCTTGAACAGTCACCAACCGTCTCTTGTTTCAAATCCCGCCCTATGGTCAGTCATTTTTTTGCAATTAATGTGGTTCACAAGCACCGTATTAAATGGCCAATTCATGTTAACCATTACACATGCAAACTGTCCAGACGAGAGATCAATTGGGAAAATTAAATAAATCTTGGTCACATGAATAGTTAATTTAGGCCACATCACCATCCTATGATTTTCCAAATCTCAATGAAATCTAGCTCAGATATGCTCCCAATTTTTTATAAATTCGATGAGCACAACCACATTTCACCAACCAAAGGCATTCTAAAAATGATGAGTGCACAAAGTGATGGCATTTCAATGAATGAATTCATCATGATTGAAGAAGTCGAATGCAGTCCTCTCTTTATACTACTATTGGACCAGTTGAGGGAGGTCTTCGTTGTCTAGAGAGAAGTGGAGGAAGAAGTATTGTGTGACATCCTAGGAGAAATATTTTTGAGCTAGGTTCATGTGCATAATGACACACTTATAGATCATTTCATTTACACTATAGTTTGCACTTCTAGATGACGAGATTAGGGAATGAGGGCAGTGAAACGCCTAGTGAGGCCTAAGTACCTGCATAGGGTGAATGTGGCCATCATAGGGCTTAGCCATTATCCATGAACTAGACTTATTCGAGACACCATCTGCATCACAAATGCAACCCAACATGAAGCTACAAAAGAAGTTGTGAATCTCCTTCACGTGGGGATGGTGTGAAATGATATGGGGTTGCTCGCCCAATTTTTGCAATCTCATGAGAACCTATTGTCAGCAACCCAGATTGAGCATCTCCAAGAGGTGGTGGAGGGAGTTCGTGTGTTCATGTTTGCCCTATGTTCCTAAAAATGATATTTTGATACCTTCAATTTTGTAACCAAATACCAATTTTGTAACACCGATAATATATAATATATGTAAATGCTTTTTGCTATTCTAGCGTTTTTGTTCCTTCTGAATATTTTCGAGTTTCAATTGCTTTACTATATCTTGCAATGGTATTCATTGGTGTTTGTTTCCCTATATATGACACTTTGTAATTACATTCCTTTAACGATCCATTGATTTTGCATTGTTGTCCTTTACTATAATAGATTTGAAAGAGTTTACTAGAATACACTATAATGAGATCAACCGACACTTTCGTCATCTTTCATTTCTTTAGAATAAAACCCTTGAGTCGTTAGAACAAGGGGTTCATGAAACCATAGCGAGAAACACCAATAGCTTCCAAGCTTACCAAAACACCCACCCATAATTGAAAATTCTTTAAATTTTCGTCACCGATGATCTTTTGGATAGGCTATCCAACATCAAGTACATACCGCCAACATTAAAATTTCAAGTATAAAGACTTTGTAAAGCACTTCAACCACTTGGAAGGTTATAAAAATTTAATAGCATGCCACCCACATAAGGTAATGAACAAGTTTGAAGAGAAGGCGGTGTAAGCAGGAGTTAGAATAACTTGGGTGGTTCCCACCAAGATTAGAAGAACTCAAGGAAACACCGCCAAGTACCTAAACTTAGCAAAAATTTGAGTAGGGGCAACGATATTAAGGGTAATGACCACAATTAGAGTAACACCACGAAAATAAAAACATATCGAGTCATTCTTTGTGGAGAGATATTGTAGGATACTCAGATCTTCTCCCAATAAAGAAGATCCGGTTAAGTTAGACTAACATAGGAAGACTAGGAGTGACAAAGGAAAATCCAGAACTGAATCTTTCATAACTGTAGCTTCATTAGTAAACCCTAGTTCACCATCCTCACATGTGAGTCCAGTAACACCTTGGATAGTAACCATTATTGCCCCTCTACCACCACCGATGGCATTTTTTATTGTCAATGAAATCTCTCCACTAAATGTTGGAGCAGCTTTGAATGAATTGCCAATGAACCCCAAAAAGTTTTGTCCTAAGTATGTGTACAGTGAGTCAAGGACAATGAAGGATCATATTAAAACTTCCAAATATATTTACAATCAAGCTCAGATTGCCCACATGGATGTTGTTTGTAGGTTATTTTCCTACTCATAGTAGAATTTACTTACAATTGGTACCTTAATCTCCCTCAAGGAGGAATCACAACGTGGATACAATTGGAGACTAAGTTTATAAATCAATTCAAGACTTACATAGACCCAACCATTTTATACCATCCATTTGTAACCTGTAGGAAAGAACCAAACGAGCCTATAAGTATCTAAAACACCCGATTCCATAAAGCCTATAAACAGTTGGCAGATCCATATGTGATACCTGAGTAAACAACTATTTAGACCTACCTTAGATCCCTAGATCCCCTTGCTAGTTTGTTTATGCAAAGATTACTTGAGAATCAAAGAAACACACTAGATGCAATTTATAACCAAACACTTGTCTCCACTCAAAAAATGGATGTGCAAGCTAGAAATATATCTGGGGCTTTGCCTTCTTTAGGTCCACCAGGGATGGCCAATCAAATGTCTGCTATAAATAATACTTTGACAAACCATACACCATTAATGAACCCCATCCTAGGAACTCTAAATACATCTCAAAATTTACTATCATATCAACCCCCTGTCTAGTAGACCCTTACCTCGCCTACACTTAATTATTTGGGTTATGGACAAGAAGTAAATATTAAACATGGCACTAGACAAATAGTAAAACCCTTCTTTGAGCAGTCAACAACTAAGCTAGATCAAGGAAAAAATTTGCAGTTAGCTTCTATAGTGGAGGCCATGAAAATATGTTATCTCAAGTGACGAATGAACTGACCCATTTGAAATTTAATGCTCCCCAAATAGGGAATACTCACATCCAAAATAGTGGCTACGGTTTTAGTCACAATCAAGGGAATAATCAAAATAACCAAGGTTTTCAAAACAAGGGGTTTAAGCTTCGGAGAGGAAACCAACCTCGAAATACTTAGCCTAACAATGGAGGAGTTCCCAGTCCCTTGGATGGTGTTAATGTTGTAGATTCTGTAGACAATATGGGTTGTAGGTTCCATGAAACACATGACCATAGTGAGGCCAATTGCCCAGGCATGCAGAGAATATCTTCACTAATGAAAGGTAGTTCTCAAACCTCTTTTAGTGGCATGAATACTATGATAGTAGATTCTTACGAGACTAACTCAGGGCATTCTTCTCTAGGAGAAAAAATCAAATTTCCATTTCAAGATGAAAATGAGTCGAAAGGCGTGGACATCCTTCCCTTTCAATAGAACATGAGTACTATAACCTTACCCTAAGGGCATTCTTCTCTAGGAGAAAAAATCACATTTCCATTTCAAGATGAGAATGAGCCGAAAGGCATGGACATCCTTTCCTTTCAGTAGAACATGAGTAACTATAACTTGAGGGGTAGGAAGGAACCTTTGACTGATGGGATTCCATCAAGCTCAAAACCAAATCCCCCAGACCCCCATGTAGACAACAATCCTCCTGCTTTGAAGGAGCTATTCAGGTGGAAGGCTAGATCAAATAACTTCCCATCCTATAGAACCCCAAGTCAGAATGAAGAAAGGTATAGAGTTGTGGATGATTTTTGAAAAAAGGGCCAACATCTTGATCTATGACATGTTACAACATTTCCCAATCCAAAAGGAAGCATTGCTAAAATTATTAGGTAACCCCATTGTGGCTTCTACTGTTTCTGCTCAAAAGGATAAAGGACAAGCCCATAATACCTCTAATTCCATGGATACTATATTCAAAGGTAAAACTAGAGTCCATGAATTTCTATTGAAAGTTCACATGTTTGGTAAAAATGTACACAATTGGTTAGTAGACTTCAAGACATCATGTAATATTATACCTTACTCCATTTGTCAAAATCTAGGAGTAACACCTAGACCAACCAATAGAGTTGTGGTCCAGTTAGATAAGGCTGAAGTCAAGGTCATAGGAGAGTTAAAGAATGTCCATATACATACTTGAGATTCCAGGAATACATTGATATACATGTGGACATTCCCAAAATGCGCGGAATGAATTTCAGCTGGGAATAGACCAAAAGCTTGAGAGGATGGTTCTCAACCGACTTCACACAACTTTGGTTGCCATGAAAGGGGCTAAATAACTGATGCAAGAGCATCCTAGTGAATGAGTAATCAACATCAACCAAAAAAAAAGGAGGTTTAGTTTGTTTATGAATTTATGAATTTTGATGTGATGGGATTTCATGTTTTTGGCTTGTGAAATTCATTTTCATATGCATTTGAATGTCAAGGCATCTGGTGAATTTGAATTTGCATTTTTGGGTTTGAATTAAGTGCAATTAGGATAAGAGAAGTGGTGGAAAAGGTGCTTTAAAAGCATATTACTTTAAAAAACACAATGGAGGCATTGAGATTATCTTGGAAATCAATTTTATTTCACATTTTCAAGATCCCTGAAAAATAGGGACTGTGGAGGTGGATGCCCAAGTGGATAGGGATTGAAAATTACTTTAAAATCAAAATAGCAGGAAAGGGATAAACATCCCATTTTCTTTGTGTACCATGCCATAAATTTAATTGGTTTTATTTGACATATCATTTATTAATTTTGTTGCATTGTAACTCTTCCAAGAATGGGCGTGCAAGTTGGGGATCTTCATGAAATGCTAAGAAATTAAATTGAAATGATATGGCATTTCATTTCACTTCATGGGTAAGGCATAAAAAAGATTGGATTTTTCATTTTCATTTTAGTTTTCTTGAAGCTTGGGAGGGAAGACTCAAGGAGGGCGTGGAATACCTCCAAGGAGGGTTTTAGGAATTATTTTTTTGCATGTTTTATGGCTATGGTGCAGCCATTGAGACTCCATAATTTGCAGGTGGAAATGGACATAGTTATTTGTGTTGTTGCAGGAGCTAGAAGGAGTGGTTTTACAAAACCATTGGATTTGCTGTTGCAAATCACTTTGTATTTGTTTTTTAAAATCTTTGTAAGGGGTTTTTCAGATTGAGATATTGTAGGTTGAAGGCATGGAAATGAAGCTACAATAGTGTTTGATCATTAGAGATGTTGATTGTAGGTTGCATATGCTTTGTTTATGCATTATTTGTAGGAGAGAGTATGAAGAATGTATGGGAAGATTTAATTTTCTATTGTTTGTGATTTCATATGGGCCATGTTGCAACCCTTGAGTCCCTTGAGGACTAATGTAAACATTGAGAAATAGTTTGTAATGAAATTGGTGATTTGGTTGCAAGTGGCAACCTGGTTTTTTATGATATTATTGCAGCAATGTGTGAATGAATATTTCATGTTTATTTCATATTCAAAGAATGATATTGTGTTGTGACAGTATGTGTGGTTCCCTCTTTCTTCAGTGGTATTAGTGCTAGAAGATTTTGAGTGTGTAGGAAGATTCATCGAAAGGAGGTAGTTTGCACCAGGACCTGAGAGTGAAGATTTTGTAAATAAATCGTTGAATATGAGGTAATTTACATTTGAAGAACCTGAGGGTTTTGAAAAGTTGTGTTGTTGAGGCTTTGAGAGGCCTTGAAATGGAAAAAAAGGAAGGAAAAGTAATTTTGTTATTAGATAGGTTTTTTGGATTCCCAGATTAGAGGAAATCAGAGAGAAGATATAAGAAAGAATAAGAGTTGAAATGATAGAGTTGCAACAACTGAATGAATTGGCAGTAGAGATTGAAATGAGAAAACAAGAAATGAGGAAGGGAGTAGGTGGTAATTTTTATTATTCTAATGATGTTTTGATTGCAGGAAAGAAAGAAGTATCAGAGTGTCATGCATGTGACACTGAGGAAGAAGAAGAGTATGAGTATGAAGAGATTGATGAACCTAAAGAGGGATGTCTATTGGAAGACATGGAGGATGAGACTACAAAGATTGCAACAAAAGAGTGTGCTTTGGAGGGCATAGAAGAAAGTGAAGGAGATGATTTATTGATGCAAATTATAGCAATTGAAAGAGAGTGGGATGAGTTAATCTTAGGTGAGACGAAGGTTGCAAGTAAAGGTGAGGTAAAATCAAATTTGATGTTTTCTTTGATGACACTAAGAATGTAGAAATAGAGGATTTTATTGCAGCAGTAGATCAATTTGATGAAGTTTAATTGGGGGAGTGTAAAGTGAAGGTAAATGCAAAGTTTTCTGATAAATATTTGTTAGAGAATAGTGGACATGAAGATGTTTTGGTTTGCGACTATGATTCCTTGTTAGGAAAAATGGAAAATAAGTCTCTTGATAATGGTACTAATGTTGTTTTGAGTAAAAGAAATCAGATTGCAGCAATGTTATGTCTTCTAGAAGGCATTGAAACAATGAAATTTCATGGAGAGAACATGGTGTAAGGAGAGGAGAAAGGTAAAATAGAAATAAAGGTAATGAAGTATATTTGTTTTGTTGAAAGAGGAGGTATATTTTTTATTGTTAATTCTAATGGAGTGTGTTGGTGGGAAGTCAAATTTGAAGTTTTGAAATACATGAAGGGTAGAGTAAAGATAAAAGGGTATTATGTTATAAGTTTGTAGAAATTAATGAATAGGAAGATTCTAGTGGAAAAAATAGAGAGATGGATCCAGGACAAGCATTAGTATTATAAATTTTTATGAGTTTCACTCATAAAACATTTCAAACTACCTGGGGTGTTTGATGCAGGAGCATCCTAGGCGAATGAGCAATCAACATCAACAACAAAAAAAAGGAGGTTTAGTTTGTTTATGAATTTTTGAATTTTGATGTGATGGGATTTCATGTTTTTTGGCTTGTGAAATTCATTTTCATGTGCATTTGAATGTCAAGGCATGTGGTGAATTTGAATTTGCATTTTTGGGCTTGAATTAATTGCAATTGGGATAAGAGAAGTGGTGGAAAAGGTGCTTTAAAAGCACATTAGCTGAAAAAACACAATGGAGGCATTGGGATTAGCTTGAAAATCAATTTTATTTCACATTTTCAAGATCCCTGAAAAATAGGGACTGTGGAGGTGGATGCCCAAGTGGATAGGGATTGAAAATTACTTTAAAATTAAAAAGCGGGAAATGGATAAACATCCCACTTTCTTTGTGCACCATGCCATAAATTTAATTGGTTTTATTTGGCATATCATTTATTAATTTTGCTACATTGTAACTCTTCCAAGAATGGGCGTGCAAGTTGGGGATCTTCATGAAATGCCAAGAAATTAAATTGAAATGAAATGGCATTTCATTTCAATTCATGGGTAAGGCATAAACAAGATTGAATTTTTCATTTTCATTTTAGTTTTCTTGAAGCTTGGGAGGGAAAACTCAAGGAGGGCATGGAATAACTCCAAGGAGGGTTTTAGGAATCATTTTTTTGCATGTTTTATGGTTGTGGTGCAGCCATTAAGACTCCATAAGTTGCAGGTGCAAATGGGCATAGTTATTTGTGTTGAATTTGTGTTGTTGCAGGAGCTGGAAGGAGTAGTTTTATAAAACCATTGAATTTGTTGTTGAAAATCACTTTGTATTTGATTTTTAAAAGCTTTGTAAGGGGTTTTCAGATTGAGAGATTGTAGGTTGAAGGCATGGAAATGAAGCTACAACAATGTTTGATCATCAGAGATGTTGATTGTAGGTTGCTTATGCTTTGTTTACGCATTATTTGCAGGAGAGGGTTTGGAGAATGTGCATGCAGATTTAATTTTTTGTTGTTTGTGATTTCATATAGGCCATGTTGCAGCCCTTGAGTCCCTTGAGGACTGATGTAAACATTGACAAATAGTTTGTAATGAAATTGGTGATTTGGTTGCAAGTAGAAACTTGGTTTTTTATGATATTATTGCATCAATGTGTGAATGAATATTTCATGTTTATTTTATATTCAAGGAAGGGTTTTGTGTTGTGAGGGTATGTGTGGTTCCCTCTTTCGTCAATAACCAGATTAAGATTGATGTTGTACCCAACTTAAAACATACGATAACTGCATACAATGCCCCAAATGAGGTGACATTCACAGAGTTAGACTTGGGTGTATATAAAATGAATGAAATTATGATGATTTCATTAAAATATGAAGAACTAGAAGTGGACAGTCCTATCAAAGGCCTACAAGAATTTGAAATTGTAGACCATGTATTTCAATATTTTCTAAATTAAATGTATAGCGATATAACTAATCTTGGAGAGTATGCAAATATGTTTGTACTATTGTTACTAGGATGTTGCAAGATCCATGAGGCAAAACACTACAACTTCACTTGTCCAACTTGTCAAGATGCATGGGAAAGAGTCAAAATGATGCACTATCCAAAGATGGAGGGTAGTGACTCAAAGGAAAACACAACAGAAGATGAAAGTTTTGATTCACTGGATCGGTTGACCTCAGAGGATGAGCAAGATATAGAGGAGGAAGTTTTTGCTCTTCTCATAGAGAAGCCTCTTAGAGAGGATAATTTGACATCCATAGAGAAGAACTTGCTGAAGATGTGGGAAATAAAATCAAAGATCCTGTTTTCACTGACTAAAGCGGTCTAGAAAAGGGAAGCATCCCACCAGCATCACTCCCTAAAAAGAAGACGATGTGGAAGCTTAGATTCGATGGGTCTAAATGAAAATAGAGGAATGGTGTGGGGATTGAGTTGGTCATTCCATAAGGGAAATATTTCCTAAGTTCTTTCAGATTGCAATTCACATGCACCAACAATGTCACAGAGTATGAAGCTTTGATCGGGGGTTTGTTGTTGGCCCACCAAAAGACAGTCAAGCAGCTGCTCGTAGAAGTAGATTCTCAACTAATTGTAAGGTAGGTAAGAAGCCAATATTCCTGTCATGATAAAAGATTTTCCACCTATCGGAATAGGGTATGGGACCTGATTGGAGATTTCAAAGCATTTAAAATAAAGTTAGTCCCTAGATGAAAGAATTATATTGCAAATGGCCTCATTGCTTTAACAAGTTCCTTGAAACTAATGATCGATTTTTGCTTGAAACGGTTTTCAGTAGATATGGTCCCAATAGAATCAATTTTAGACAGTATCACTAATTTTCAGGTGTTCGAGGATGATCAACATATCCTCAAACTCATCACCAGCTCTGGGATCTTCACTACCCAAATTATTGATGAATGTGATAGGGATCCATTCGAGATAGCGGAGGATGACATCATTAATCTAAAAATCAATACTAACCCCAAAGGCATGGTAGCATTGGAAAGAATATTCGATCCTAGTCATACCATTAGGATTTAGAAGGCTACTACCGACTCAAATGAGAGTAAAAGTGATCTTCATAATTTGGGGGATGAGCTTGATAAAAGAGAAATTTCTATCAGACAAATCTGTACCAAGGAAGAAAGGGATGGAATAATAAAATCCTTGATAGATTATAAAGAGGTAATTTCTTGGAGCTATGAAGAGCTCAAGACCTATGATACCTCGTTAATCACACACTATCCCTCTGTGGAAAGATGAAAATCCATTCAAGCAGAGGCAATGACTGGTTAATGCATTGATGGAACCTTTAAATCATAAAGAAGTTCAAAAGCTATTGAGTGCTAGGATCATCTCTTTGGTTTAACACTCCACTTGGGTGGCCAACCTAGTACTGGTGTGAAAGAGAAATGGAGAAATCTGGTTATGCATGGATTTTTGAAATCTCAATCGGGCTTCTAAGAAGGTCAACTATCTATTTCCTTCACTTGATGAAGTTTTACAGATACTTAATGGGCCCCAAATGATTTCCTTCTTGGATGGGTACTCAAGATACAATCAAGTGATGGTTAGAGAGGAGGATAGGTTGAAGATGGCTTTCACTACAAAGTGGGATACCTTTGCATATAGGAGAATGCAATTTGAGATCAACATTGGAGAAACTTTCCAAAGAGAAATGGGTATATCTTTTAAAGGGCTAATTGGGAAGTATATAATTATCTATATGGATGACCTAATAGTATTTTCTAAGAAAAGAGCTGACTATGTGGCCAATTTACATTAGATACTACAACATTGTAAAGATTCTGGGATCTTTTTGAATCCCAAGAGTGCATCGTCAATGTGACATAAATAAAGCTTCTCAATCACATAATATCAAAAAAGTGTATTTCTATAGATCCAAAGAGGATTGAATCTATCATGAAGTTGGCACTCCTGAACAACATGAAAGAATTGAAATCTTTCTTCAAAATAATTATTTTTTTCAGCAATTTTATCAATGGATTAGTGGAAATCATTCGACCATTGAAGAATATGCTAAAAAAAGATGCTAAAATCTAATGGACGACTGAAGCTAAGAAGGTGTTTCAAGAAATCAAAGAGGTTATCACTAGTGCATCTGTGCTGGCTAGCTCAAACTACTCCAGACCATTCCATGTTCACACTTTCACTTCTAGTCATTCCTGTGCATGTGTTCTTACACAATAGGGTGAAGAAGGAGATGAGAGGCCAATCACATTCATTAGTGCTCCCTTCAAGAATTCTAAAATAAGATATCCTAATTTGGATAAACAATCCTTTGCTCTCGTCAAAGCTATTAAGAAATTTAGGGAATATATCTTGAGGAGCAAAGTGATAACAATAGTTTATAATGTTGTAGTCAATTCTATGTTGATGCAGAATGAGCTTGAGGAATGTCATGGGAAATGGATGGCAATAATCTAGGAGTTTGATATGGATATTTGGTGAAGAGCACCTTCATAGTTTTCATAGTTTTCACAGATTGGTATGTTTTTTCTTTATAATTACGGTCTAGTCTTGAGGAATGATATTTTTGCATTTGTAATAAGGCCAAGGTGGTCAAATTCATGATATAGAAAACATTAGTGGTTCGAGTTATGGGGTCTTAATATTTGCATTAGTATTATGTAATAAATTAGTGTTTGTTTGTGCCTAATTAAGGGGTAGTTGGAAGTCCAACAGTCAGATCCTTTGGAATTATTTTGTGAACATTGAACAAGTTGTAAAGGCATGTGAAAAGTGGAAAAAATATCTCAAGGAAGGTTGTTGAATGAAGATTGTGAAGAAACAAAATAAGAAAGTCTGATTTTTTGTGTTTTTTTTTTAATTCTGAAAATCTATGTTTCCTTCTATTTTGTACAACCTGTATAGTAATTAATTAATGAAAGGCTTGTGAAAGTAATTAGTTAGTCATGTTAGCTTCATTTTGGGTCCTATTAGAGGAGCTCTCATTCAATAGGAAGAAATATTTTCTCAATTTTCTATAAACTGTTATGTAGTTAGGATTTCTAAGGGTTTGTAAGAAAAATGGAAATATGAAGGCCATTCCACCGTTTTTAAATGAAGTAGATTATGGAATGGACCTGTTAGGATGTGGAATCAAGTTTTTTTTCATTGCTAGACAGAGTGGTAAGGAGAACCAAAGGCTAGCTCGAGTTTGAGGGTTGGCAATGTGTCTTTCCAATAGAGAAAATACTATTTTTTTTAAGGAATCAGTTAGATTATGGACTGATTGAGGGAAAGTGATGAGGGGAATGCTAGTTTGACAATTGGTTTTCGTGATGCATGTTGGTTTTGAGGATAGAGAAGTAATTTTTGAGGGACCTGCTTTTTAAAAGAGGCCTAATTAGGCCATGCTAAAGCGAAGAAGCTCAGTTTAGTGTACACCAGTCCAAAACAACCTTGTTCATGATTTTGACATGTTGAATAAAAAGTTAATGGGTCCTCAAGAGTGTGTTGATAAAGAAATGAAGAGAACTGTAATTGGAGATATAATTGAATGAGTGTGTCTCCAAGGCTACAAGGATATAGCTGACTTAACTTAGGAAGTCACCTTAATGGTTGATTGGATCAGTCCTAACCAGGTTGAAACTATGGTTTGGAGTCTTATACCACTCTGTTTTGCATCAATATCCAACCTATGAAACTAGTGAGAGATCAAGGGATCTTAAAGACCTTGGTGGGTGTTGATCAAGAATTGGTTTGGCAACAATATACACAACAAGACAACGCCTCTGATGAGTGATATAGAGATATTGTTCAATACCTACTGTATAAAAAATGTCTAGATGATATAAGTGCAAGATAGAGGAAAACGTTAAAGATCAAGAGTCAAGCCTATATGGTTAAAGGTGTAGTCTTGCATAGAAGAAATTATGAAGGTATTTACTCAAGGTGCCTAGATAAAGAGGTTGTTGTCTTTGTTCTAATGAAATTTCATGACAAGTTTGGTATAGGTCATGGCTCAGCTGAGGTAATTTCCCATCAGACTATAGGCAGGATATTATTGGTCTACCTTTTTCAAAGACACCTTCCATCACGTCAAGACTTGTCACGCATACCAAGTAGGAGCCAATAGGGAAAGAAATGCACCTATGTTGTTGTAACCTATATATGAGGTACATCCTTTCACCCAATAGGGCCTTGATTCTATCGAAATGATACATCCTCATTCTTCTACAGGGCATCAATTCATTTGAGTAGCAACCGACTATTGCACAAGATAGTCTGGAGTGGTTGCTTGCATACAATGTACTATGGATGTTGTTATGAAATGTTTGGAGGAATAAATCATGACCAAGTTTGGAATCCCTTCGTGTTGGTATGTGATAATGGCCCTTCCTTTTATTTAGTACAGTTAATGTAGTGGGCCTTTGAACATGGTGTTATTATGAAATATTCACCAGACTATTATCCCCAGGGTAATGGAGTGGCAAAATCTACAAATAAAAATTTGATAGGGCTGATAAATAAACTGTTGGATAAAAACCTAAAAGATTGGCATTCCCACCTTAAGTATGCATCATGGGCTGACCATAATAGAATCAAAACATCTTTAGGACTTCCCCTTATCAATTAGTCTATGGTCTAGAACTAGTTTTCCCAATGAACCTTAAAATCCCAACATTGAAATTCATGTAGATTTATCTGGAAACAAATGACAAAGTAAAAATTAGGTTGATGAACTTGTTAGAGTTGGATGAAAAACGTATAGCTGCACTTGAGCATGTGTCAAAATACCAGGTTGTAGTCAAATGTTGGTTTGATAAGAGAACCAAAATCAAAGCCTTCAGGGTTTCAGATCTTCTGTTATTACGAGACAAATCCAAAGAGAAGAAAGGGAGTCATTCAAAGTTTGATAAAATTTGGACATACCCTTACCAAATTTTGAAGATTCCGGGGGAGAATTCTTTTTGGATTAGTACAATGATTGAAGAACTTGTCCCATTACCTGTTAATAGAAAAATTTTCAAACATTATTTTAGATCCTAGGGAAGAGTTTCAATCTTTCATGTAAATAATTGGGGTAGGTGTTTCTATTTTCTTTCTTTTTGTCCTTTTATCTATCTTCCCCTTCTTATTTTGTGGCTTGTCCTATTCTTCCCTTTTTGAACCCATATCTAAGTGTTGAAAGCTTCTTCTAACTACATGCCTGAAAGTTGTAGTCTGGGTTGTGAAACTCATAAAAGTGTCACAAAACTTGATCAAGAAAATGTCCAAACAAGAGAGTATAATTTTTCAACAAAAGATTAAGGTAAGGATAGTTCATGTCTGGTTCGCCAAAATGTAGAGGAGGAAATTTGACACCCTGAAATGGCGTGATCTCAAAGGAGCGAATGTTCCTTGACTATCTTAGGGATCAAATATTAGGTGACAAAATAGGAAGACAAGGGATTTTCTATTTATATTGTATGTTTTATGTAGAATTAAAGGATGCGAGTTTTGGAGATCAAAAGAGTAAGTTGTAGAGTTATCTTGAGAAAACTAGAAGGCTCTCGACCAAGGATGACAACACAAAACACAAACGTCCTTGCGGTGTCCTGTAGTCTCATACAAACAAAAATTGAGTTTAATAATAGAGACAATAAGGAACCTATTGGTAAGAGAAATAGGGTAAGTATAGTTAGAAGATTTGTACCCTAGCACTCCTTGTGTATTCTATTTATACCCTAGAGGATACAGTAAGAGAAACAAGCATCTACGATAAGAATATAGAAGGCATACATAACATACATCATAATATCAAAGAAAATATACATACATCCATTGCACACATGTATCCTTATAACTCCTTTTATTATATCATAACAGGTACAAAAGGTAGGTCTTAGTCTCTGCTCTCGTATATATTTCTATTCTATCTCATATATCTCTATCTTATTTATCTAGATGTGATCTACATTGCCTATATACATGTATTCCCTGTAAGGGACATGACTCCTAACCATAGGTATTATCATATATCAGTACTACATACCTCTTCTGGTAGCCTATGGTATGCTCTGTTTCTACCCTTGACTTGCTAAGACAACCTACTAACTATTCGAGAGCTAAAATATCAAGTATGTTCTTAAAATAATAGTATGACAAAAATAAACAAAATAACAATAACTAGCATAAATGAAATAAGAATAAAAAGAAATAATAGAGACAAAAAGGAAGAAAGGAGACTCACTAGAGGTCTATGAATGAAGCCTCTCGCAAAGCCACAAATTCAAAACCTACACACATGAAAACAAGAAAATGGTTGGGACTGTTTTAGGGGCCTGCCTTGGTCAAAACCCCATGTAGGTGTTCCCACTTCCATGGACAACCAGATAGATAGATAGATAGAAAATAAAATAAAAATAGACAAGATATATAGATAGACAAATTACAATGACAATATGCTACTAAATTAAAAAAGAAAATACAATACAAATAAAGAATGTAGCTACCCCCCCTTTAGCAAGATGGTGATGTCAAAAAGGAAGATCATACAACATCCAAGACATGCCAAGAGTGCCAAAGTGTTGGTGTAGAAATCCAAGTGCAAGAGAGCTTGATAGAATGAGAGAATGAGAGTGAATATAGTGAAGAATAATGAGCAAGAATGAGTGATAGATTGAATAGAATATAAAAATGGGAATTTTTAAAGTCATATAGGCATGCAAAGGGACATTTTCAGTTTGTCTACAAGCTACAAAGGTGTTACACTTTGTGGGCAGGAGGGAAGTGTAACATCCCAACAACTACGTAGACATGAATCTTTTTGGTGTGTTACATGACACACATAAGTTTGTGCAATTCATGATTGTCCATGAAAAAAGTTTATTTCAGCAACTGAATATGAGGGGGCTAAAGACAAAATAAAGATTAGGTGAAGGGGACATTGCATTATCAAATTTAATTAATCTAAAGGGGACGTTATGAAATGAAAAATTGCATCCTATACAATTTTTGGCATTATAGAGATATAGAAAAAGGTGAATGATGAGGACCTTGAGGTACTTTGGGAGTACCTTCAAAAGTAGAATTTGTTAATCTTCCCATGTCTCAACTACATGGGAGAAATTTAAAATTATGCATGTCCCATCTCTCAAGTACATGGGAAGAATTAAAAATTGGTCTTTTAGAAGGGAAGATTTGGCCCATACCCCAATTTATGACTAATTTCCTTAGCTTTTTCACCCAAGTTTATAACTAATTGGAGAAATACATGGTGGGTGAGTTTTTTCCAAATTTCTTAGCACCAATGGACAAACCATAAAAAATTAAGTCTTGGTGCCTTTTTAAGTTTTTCAAAAATCACCAAGGATCAAAATTCATGCTCATGTGGGTTTTACCCCTCCATCCGGTTTAGTCCATCAAACCCGCAAATGTGCATTTTTTATTCATTTCCCCAAAAATGTGCAGTTTTGTTTGTTCTTCCCATAAAGGTCTTAAGTGTTAGAAAATTGAATAAGTGTCAACTTTGTGAAAATCCATCATCCATCTGAACTTCCCCCTTTTCCCATTTGTCTAGTTCACTTGGGATTTTTTGCTTTTCAAGAAATTTCACCTTATCTAGTCTTGCAAGCTTTCCCATGTGAACTAGTTTGCTCCAAATCTTGATAAATTTCCCACATTATCCACTTTCCCAACATATTTTCGCACGTGTGTTCCCATATCAACTAAGTATAGGTTTCACAAGCCGATGAAGCCTGAATATTCCCACACCCACCTGCTAATGTCATCTTCTTTTTTGTAGGAATTTCATGTAAAATTATCATTTCATGTGTATTTGTCTAGTTCACTTGATTGTATTTGCAGCATTCCTTTTGTGGACTTTTTCTTTGCATCTGAATTTCACCTTCATAAATTTATTTGATCCAATTCAAATGATTTTTCCCGCAAGCTTGATCCACTCCATTTTTCCCCATCCATACTTGAACGACGTCATGTTAAAATCATCCTACCCTACTTATATCATCATGATTTCACCATATTCAAAGCTTCTCAATCCATATCATTCCTCTTTGATTACATCATGCTAACATCACTTGTGAGCATTTCTATCTAAACCAGAGATGTTGATAAGTGCAAATGCACTTGGTTTTTTTTGCCTATTCCACTTGGAGGTCGATTGTCCCCATTGACTTGATGGAGCCTTTTGACCCACATGGAGTTGTTGAAGACTAATGCATTATATAAATTATTTTTAGGTGATTCCATTTGATCCAAATGTATCTCCTAAGGGTTAATGTTCACTTGCACATGAACTTTCACACGAACTCAGTAGGGGTGTAATTCCCATAGATGTCAATTTGAGCCTAATCTCCCACACAATGAGCCTTACAGGGATTTTCTAATAAATAGTATTGGATCTAGATGACTACATAATTTTTTCACTTATTTGGATGGCCTTTGAAGGCCCGAAATGTGTTTTTTGAGTTGTAGATAACTTCTATGGCACCCAATTTATTTGAATGTTATGTTTTTGGTCTATAGTTAGTTTAGATAATCTCCTAATTAAATCAAAATGTTGTCGGTACTTTTTTTACCAACCAAATATTTATGATGTGACTCCACAATGGTATTTTAGCACCTAATGTGTCTATTTACATATTTCCAATTCAACAACCATCATTACCGCTTGTCGTTCCCTTGGTACCATCTACTTGCACTTATGGTGTCAATCCCACAACTAATAGAAGTTAGATGCCATCCATCAATTTGATGCATATGTTTTGGGTGGAATCTTCCTTAGGTGTTGATTTAGAGTTGCTACAATGATCCATTTTAGGGTTTTCCCTTCTTTCCTAGTCATATGGGCAACTTTTCTATCATTTTCATTTTTGGACAACACAAGAGAGTAGAGGAATAACTAAAAGAGGTAAAAAATTATAAAAAATCATAAAATAGTTACAAGGGCACATTGGTTCTAACATATTGTTATAGGAATGGTGTAGTTTCATTTATTGTTTTATGTCTCTAGTATTGTGTATGTAAACTCATAGAATATAAAAAAATCTGACATATTTTGTTCAACACATTTATTTTTATGAATGTAATCAATATTAGAGGAATTTGATAGGATTATAATTCTATTATGACACAATCTACAATGGCTTATTTAAGTGATTCCATATGAGTTCGGATAATTAAATAATGGATAACTAAGTAGCTAACACTGTAAATGATATTCATTGATGTTTTAGATAAGAATATCACTTCTAGTTTGTTTTCCTGTTGCTTCCTTGTTTATTGTGACTTTGTTGCCCAAGATTAGGCACCAATCTCTTGTATGTGTTCTACTCATCCATATATAACCAAATTCATAAAATCATTCATTATTCAATTCCAGTTCATGATTTCACGATATAATTATTTGTAGGGAAGAGAAAAAACCATTATCTATAGATCATGAAGCTCACCCCACCTTGCACTTGTTTCCAAGGTGTAATATCAACTATATAATAGAGATATCCAATTTTCTATCTAGCACTTGTTTCCACTATTGTTGATTTAGCTTAAGAATCTCCATGATTCCACTGATGAACATTTTTACCCACATGATGACAACCCTGGCCTTGTTGGTAAACTTTTTTCTAGGAAGTGGAGTCGTGATTCTAAGACGTAATAGAATGGTGCCATTTCCAGGGATGAACTGTTCATTTTTTAGTTAGGCAATTAGATATATTTTCAACAACTTAATGACATAAGCCTCGAGCTAGGAATTTTTATTGGGTGTGTTTAATAACCTATCAACTCACACCTAATAGAATGGTGTCATTGTTAGGGATATAGAGATTGTTAAAATTTCTTAATTACATCATGATTCAAAATTTCACAAGTGTTTTATAGGTTTTGTTTTGGGTTACTTTAGTGAGATTAACTTCAAATAATTTTTTTATCTCCCTTAGGGAGTGACAACCTATTGGAAATCCAATTTTCAAAAGGTTCATTTACCATGGATAAAATAAAACAAAGAGACGAGTTTCCTACACAAGGAAATATCACATGCAATACAAAGAAATCAACATGGTATATGGAAGACATAAGATGGAGGTAACCCATCTAGACAAAATGATATAGAATTAGTTAGTGCCTTAAGTAGAGGTGATGATTTTATTGAACTAAGAGAATAATACTAATACTCTTATGATGATTCTACATATCAATTACTTAAAAGAAGAAAAAAAAAATTGATGAGTATGATGTGAGAAGAAACCAAATGTTGGGTTGAACTGGTAGAGATTCTCACAAATTTAATCATCAATCTGAATGTGTCTACAAATGAGAAAGTGTATTCAAAAGATACCTAAAATTCCCAAAAATGATAATATGCTAGAAATACATAAAGAATAGGTACTCAGGGAAATATAATAAAATGATAAGTGCCAAATATCTAATTAATCAACAAGAATATGAAAAAATGATAAATTGAATAAAATGTACTTGGGAAAAACCTAAAAAAGTGCATGGATATTTGTGATGAGCTCTAAAATACTTTTTTAATACCACAAGAATCACAAAAAATGGAGGAACTGGCCAAAATTTGAGACTTGGAGCCAAAAATAAACATCTAAATTTTATAGCATATAAAATAAGCCATAAAAAAAACCCGAGAAAAATACATACACCACTACAAAGTGCTAAGAATCACCTTCCAACAATATCTAATTCACCAAAATTTGATATTGTATACTCAAGTTATGTCGAAAAGAAAAAATAGCTCCTTTGGAAAAAACTAAGGTGTAAGGACCACGCAAGGGGCCCTTTGTATGACTAACATCAACAAATGAAATATTTTGTGAGCTACTAGAAAAATACTAGTTCATCAAAAAATAGGGAAATTTGATAAAAAAATAATTAAAATATCTCATGAAATTACCAAAAGTCATTAAAAAGCATCTAAAGTCACTAAAAAATGTTAAAAATAGGAAAAATATGGCCATCATATAGAGAAATATTTGTTGATGATTAAATGGGTTACTAGGAGTTAAGTGGTCCTTGTGTGGCAAGAAAAAAACATCGGTAAACAATCAGTTAATTAGGGTAGAGCCACAAGGTCACCTTGAGTGAAAGCAATAAATAAAACCCTATTAGGATCCGGTGTGTGTCACTAAGGGTAGGAAATGGGCTATCAAGCAAAGAAAATTTATTGTTGATAAGTTGTTGATGGAAATGACTAATAAAACACCTCTGAGGGTTAAAAAACTTTTGGAGAAATAATCAAAGACCATAGAAGCAAAGGTGTCAAAAAACACTAGTAAATCCATTATCAAAATTAAAATCCTCACCTTTGTTAAACAAAAACCAATTAAAAAATAACAAAACATCATCAAAAGATTTAAAATGTCTACCAATAGAGGAGACTATAGCTACTATAGCTAGTAGAGAAAACAATGATGTCAACAAACGTAAAAATCACCACAAAAGACCAAAAAAAAGAAAAAAAAAATCCACACTGAAAAGGGTCAAAATGTCTCTTGAAAACCCAGAAAGCACCTAGAATTCACCTAGAAAGAATTTCCATACAAAACCCAAATCTTGCTAAAATTCAAGCAATTATTGATGTAGGGAGGCAATTTTTTTGCAGGGCCTTGTACAAAATTCAATACCTCAAAAATTGTACCCACAATTTTTTTTTCTAAAATTTCAATTTCTCTAATTTCAACATTTGAATAGGAAATCTTAAGGTTTTTTCCCTTCTAGATACACCGATTAGGTCAGTTTTGTTCCATGATAGACTAATTTTTCACCAAAGGCTAGATCTCTTAAAAAATAGACAGAGAATTACATGTCTAGGTCTTTGATACCATGTTGGAGTTGATTCCTCAACCCTAAAAGGTCCCAAGTATCACCTACAATCAAACACTTTCCACACAAAGAGAGAAAATAAAACTATGGAGGCAAAAAATTGATTGATCTAAAAAATGAATCATTATATGCATTAGACAATGAATTACAATAATGAATCCTTATAAAGGGAAAAAGGAAAAATAAAAAACCAACCCTAGAGAAACCTTAGGTGAGGATAAGAAGAGATCATGACACATGTGTCCTCATTATATGACTTGAGACATACAAAAACATATGACCTAAGTAAGCTCAAGTAGTTAGAGTGAAAATGGGCCTAAATAATTAAACAATTAATTAGGTAAATACCCTTTTACTCTAATAAAAGATGTGCTATGATGGAAATGAATATATAATATATGGTTACTCGAGAGTGATCTAGAGGTGAACATATATAACATATATCATAAGAGATGTTGATGTATAATCAATTTGAAAAAAACACAAGTGTAGTATAATTCTTCATGAAATTAAGAAAGTAATAGCATCTCTATTAAATACATATTTACATCCTTGAACATATACCTGCTTATATGCAAAGGAAATATCACCTACCTAAATAAAATTATCATGAATACAAATTAATACAATAAAATAATAAATTAATTATAAAAAAATAAATATGTACCAACAAAAATATTCCTTCATCAAGTTTTTAAATCAAAATAAACAACCCACACCATATAAAATTATAATAAAAGTTACAATTTTTTGGGACCATAAATTAGTTTAATAAATAAAAAAGTAACCTTTACCAAAAACTCTACCAAAATAGATGATATTCATAAAGAGTGTAAGCTAAATTCTAAGCTATAGATTGAAGGAAATGATAACGATTTTCCATTAAACCCCATAAAACATGACACATGTTCAAACGAGCCAATTCACATTGTCACACTTTCCATGCCCTCTATTCATGCCATGTGCCCAAGAGAAACCAACTAATATCATTGTACCACATTGGTGTTAGAGTTAATAGAGTGGTATTGTATACTACAATCCTTATACCTGGAAAAATATTCTTGGTACTTAGTATGTTGACACATGCACAAAGATCTATTAATGCAATGTATGCATATATAGGGAATATTCTATAGAATATTATGTACATACGGTTAGAAAGTGCAAAATAAATATTAGGTTCTTGGATCAAGTACTAAAAAATTAATGATTTGATAAGAATTCATAATGTTTTTGTATGCTTTGGATGTGATGAAAGGGTTGGATCTAATCCAAAATCCACCAAAAACTACATTACCTAGCAAATAATGTTGTCATTGTTCTTTCCTTGTTAATTTATCCAATGGACAACAAGACCTTCCAACATTGGATAGATTATCATTAAAAGTATGATCTTCCTATGCTTCTAATAGGGGCAACTCCCTTAGGTAATTAAATTTTTATTTAACATTTTATCATAATTCCTCCTCTTCACTAGAATAAAAATTTAATAATCAAAATAAAATAAAATGATTATTAATAGTAGAAAGACTATTAATATTTTTGGATATTGGTAGTACAAAATGAACTAAATACTTGTAAATAAGAAATAGAAAATATTTTTAATATTAATAGCACACAAACTTTTAATATTCTTCCAAATCTATAAATACATATTTCCAAATATTGATAGAATACAAACTATTAATATCCCTCTAAAATGGTAAATATACAACCCATTCTCATTTTCAACAACACAAAGACTGCTCGAAAAATAAATATGTGAGGAAGGAAAACATTTAATTCTTATCAACAAAATATTAGTTTTACATAACTCTTACTCTGAATAAAACTATTAAAATTGGTTTCATTTGCATTTTGAAAATAAAAGAGAACCTCCATACAATGGAAAAAATCCACTTTTAAATATTGTACTCACATACAGGTAGTTGGATAACTACTTGTTACTCCCTTTTATCCAAATTTCTTTAAAAAATATTTTCTCTCAATATCAATTTGCACACTTTTATTTCTTTTTACTTTTAAGAATTTTTATATGATTGTGTGCAATAATTTATGTATATTCAATAATAATTAATCCTTGATATAATTAAGTCACTTAACATGTAAAAATCACCTATACCCATGTAACTTAATTTCACCCAACCTAAATTGACACAACTTGATATTTATTTATTTTGCACAATATAATAATATTTAATTATTAAAAGAATTAAATATATAAGTGAAAAATAATTTATAAACTCGTACATAACATCTCCTTATCAAGTGGGTAATAAAGTCATCAAAGTTGTGTTGATGATAATCTTTGTACAAGGCATGTGTAGGGAAATGGTGTACAAAAAAGTGGCCAAATGGTCAATTTTCTACATAGCGTGCTCACATTATATTCAAAATAACACAACACAATCATGTTATGGCTTGGTAAATACCAAGCCATAATTCAAATGTGTTTTTTTCCTTACAAAATGCAAGCGCATTTTGTGAGGCACAAAATGTGAGTGCATTTTTTGGCTTGTAAAATGATAAAGATAGAGAGGAAGAGGGATATGGGGAAGAGATTAAGAGAGAGGTAAGGTAGAAAGATAGAGATGGTGTGGGAGAGATAAAGATAGGGAGAAGAGAGATGGAGAGATGGAGAGAGAGGATAGAGAAACAAAGATAGAAATGTAGAGAGAGATAGAGAGAGAGAGAGATACAAAGATAGAGAGGGAGAGGGTAAGAGACATAAAGATATAGTGAGAGAAAAATATAGAGGGAAAGGATGAGATAGAGAGATAAAGAAGATGGAGAGGGGGGAGAGATATAGAGATAGAAAGAGATGTACAAGGAGAGGGAGAGAGAGGGGGGAGATAAAGAGAGAGAGGGAGAGGGAGAGAAAGAGAGATAGAGTAAGGGATATAGAGAGAGTTAGAAGGATAGAAATGGAGGGAGAGAGAGATAGAGCAAGGAAGGGAGAGAGGGAAGGAGAGAGGAGGGGAGAGATATATGTTGGATGTTGTGGTTGTATTGCTGATATGTGGTTGTCATTGCTGTCAACACTATTAGCAATAATGTCTTTAAGACTGTATATGTCGAGGATATTGAAAAAATTGTAATAAATATGTTACAGGTTGTCTGTGAAGCAGTGAAGATCTGTATGATATAAATTTCAGTATGTTGATAACTAGATGTTGCATATTAAAGGGTTTGTTCTCAAGCCTATCTAGTTTCTACTCTGAAAGTTTCAGAGGTGCACATGAAGATTTGAGGAAGTTATAAGTTTATGTGTTCTGACAACTATTCTGTTACTGCAAATGGTGTTCATGGAAGAAGATAATGTGATTCTAGTAATCTGAGTTGTTGTGTATGTTCATGTGGTTTTCGTGGATGTTTCTAGATCATGTTCTATTTGTGTTGCACATCTGCATTGATCATTGTGCTCATGATCTGAGATTTTCTCTTGCGTGTTCATGACCGACAAGGTGTTTGAAGCGTGTTGTGGATCTTCGAGGAAGAATCCTTGAAGGTATTTTGTGTTAGAGGATATTGTTTTAGGTCTGTACTATGTTGTGGCTGACTTTGGTTGATGCGCATTGATAATATTTATTGTTTTGGGTTGATAGTTTGCACTCATTCTATTATTTTGTTGAAGCTGACATAAATCAATGTAATTTCTTGCTGTGGATATATATAAGCGATTTTTTATCTCATTTGAAACATGTGTGATGTGAAGTGTGCGAGTGCTATGTGCGAAAAAGGTTCAGATCATTTGAAAGTAGAGCAGAGTGTGAAGAAGAGTGAAAGAAAGTAAAGAAGTGTTCATGTGCTTAACCGAAAAAGTACTCAGGCATTAGTAGATGCTACTTTTTCAGTTCAAATTCTTCAGATGGTTTTAATCTAAATATTTTTTGTAAGACAATGAGTCTTCTTTTGAGGAGTGATCTCTAGGTAGTGTGCCTGAATGCATGTGCATTCTTCTTATATTCTTCTTATACTTTTAACAGGGTATAACTTGTGGATCAACCTCCACCATGGTTTTTCCCCTAATAAGGTTTCCATGTAAAAAATATTGGTGTTATATGTGTGTTTCTGATGTGTTGTTGATTCATGCTTTCACTGTTATTAATCAGATCTGAAATTAAAGATTAATAAGATTAATAAGTCTGAAATTCTGAGACAACTGATTCACCCCCCTCTCAGTTGTCTGCCCTTGTGTTGCCAACAATTGGTATTAGAGCAGGTTCCTTGAAAGAAGTTTAACAGCTTGCAGTGATCCAGGATGGCGACATAAAAGGATAGTCTGAGATTTGATGGAATAAATATTCTTTGTGGAAGACTCAAATGGAGTGTCATCTTAGATGCATTGGTGAATCCTACTAGCACATTACATGCAATAGGTATGTTATCCCTCCAAATGGTCCTACTACTACTGTTGAGATTAGGGATGCTGAATATAATATCAGGGCTAAGGAAGCATTGTTGAGTGCTTTGACTGATACTGAGATGAGAAATGTTATGGATTTGAAAATTTCTTATGAGATGTGGAAAATTTTGAAAACTTTATATGAAGGTGATGCTAATGTGAAGATGGCTAAGCTACAACATCTGAAAGGAAAATATGAACTGTTGAAGATGGGAAATGATGAGAATATTGTTACTTTCATGCAAAGAGTGAATGAACTTTTGTGTGGTCTTAGATGTGTTGGTGGATAGGTGGATGAATAAGAGATTGTTGCTAAAGTGCTTATATCTTTGCTTGATGCATACAAAATCAAAGCTCCGGCCATTGAAGAGCTCTGAACTGTGACAAATATAACCAAAGATATGTTGGTTGGTAAACTTACTGCTTTTGAGTTGAGTGAATTCGGTGATGCCCTTCTTAAGGCATAATTTGCATTTAAAGCTACTACTTCCCGGAGAGACAAGCATAAATATGATCCGTGTGGAATTTCTTCTAGAAAGGTATTCAGATATGAGGAAGAAATGAGACAGAATGAAGAAGAAGAAAAAGAATTGAATGAGCTTGAAGCACTTATTGTCAAAGGGAAGGCAAAGGAGAAGGTAAGTATAAAGGAAAGTTTCCTATTAGATGTTTTTCTTGCAACAAGATAGGTCATTTTGCATCAAGGTGTCCAAAAAGAGTTCCTAATCCAAGACCTTACAAGCCTAAATTTCAAAAGAAGTGTTACTATGTTGCTGATGAAGGTGTGACAGATGATGAATCCCACAAAGGGAATGCAAGTGAAGATGAGTTTGTGTTCATTGCTATCAAAGAAAATAATTTTGTGTCTACTGAATCTGCTAGTTGTACAAATTTGGAGAAATCCCTAGTTGCTCGAGTTGAAGAAAACGATGAATGGGTAATTGACAGTGGATGTTCACATCACATGATAGGTGATAAGAGTAAATTTGGAAGCCTGCAGAATTATTATGGTGGTGTTGTAAGATTTGGTGATAAGAATGGCGGTATAATCTGTGGTAGATGATGTATTTATTTTGATGGTAAGCATAATACTGATGATGTTCTTTATGTTGAAGGTTTGAAGCACAATCTTTTGAGTGTTAGATAGATGGTTGATAAGGGATACAATCTTCAATTCAAAGATGGAAAGTGTAGCATACTGGGAAGTTCTGGAAATGTGATTGCTTCAGGTACAAAAAAAAAAGGTAACATCTTTCATCTAAATGTTGGTATTAAAAGTTGTCTGATTACTCAAGTTGATGAAAGTTGGTTATGGAATAGGAGAATGTGTCATGTAAAATTTGATATTATTATCAAGATAAGTTCATTAGATGCAGTGAGAGATCTTCCTAAATTGGAAAAGCCTACTAATACCATATGCAAGGAATGTTAGTTGGGAAAACAAACTAGAATTTGATTTCACAGCAAACATCATTGTTCAAATGAATTTTTGGAGCTTGTGCATACTAACTTGTGTGGTTCTTCTAGAATCAAAAGTCTACAAGGTTACAGGTACTTCATGTTTCTTATTGATCATTACTCTAAGATGATGTGGGTTACTTTCTTAAGGGAGAAATCTGAAGCTCTAGAAAAGTTCAAGATCTTTAAGGCTATGGTTGAGACAAAGATGGGTCTGAATATTAAGTGTTTGAGATCAGATAGAGGTGGTGAATTTACTTCTAATGAGTTTAATTCTTTTTGTGAAGAGTATGGGAAAAGAGACAATTATCTGCACTATAGACCCCTCAAAAAATGGAGTTGTGGAAAGGAAGAATAGGACAATTCAAGATGTTGCTAGAACTATGATGTTGGAAGGAAATGTCCCTCATATCCATTGGAGAGAAGTTGTGAGTATTGTTGTTTATATTCTCAACCGTGTACAAATCAAAGCTAATACTGGTAGAAAACCTTTTGAGTTATGATTTGGTCATAAGCCTATTGTCAGATATTTCAAAATCTTTGGGAGCAAATGCTATATCAGGAGAGATGAAGATCTAGGAAAGTTTGATTCTAGAAGTGATGAAGGAATCTTTCTTGGTTATTCTACTAAGAGCAAGTCCAACCAGTGCTACAAGAAGAGATTGAATAAAATGGTTGAAAGTGCAAATGTTAAGGTTGATGAAGATATTGCTAGACCCTCTAGAACCTGTGGATATGATTCTAATGATCAGAATGATGGTACAAACAAGAGTCAGACTTCAAATCAAGTTCATATCATATCAGTGAATCAAGAACAACAACAAGAAGTAGAGACTGGTGAAAGTACAAAAGAGAGACCTCAAGAGCTTGAAATTCAAGACCACTCTAAGACTCCAAGGTATGTGAGATTAAATCATTCAAAAAATCAGATTATAGGAGATAAGAACAAAGGTGTCCAGACTAGGAGAAGAATTGCAGAATAATATTGTTTAATTTCAAAGGCCGAGCCAAGTAATTTCAATGAAGCATGCAAAGATGAACATTGGATTGAAGCTATGAAAGAAGAACCACAGGAAATTAAGAAGAATAATACATGGATTCTTGTTCCTAGACCTAAAGACAAAAATGTAATTGGAACTAAATGGGTCTTTAGAAACAAACTGAATGAACAAGGTGAAGTTATTAGAAACAAAGCAAGACTGATATGCAAATGATACTCTCAGATGGAAGGTATTGAATTTGAAGAAACTTTTTCTCTTGTTGCTAGAATTGAAGCTATGAGACTATTTCTTGCTTATGCTACTTACAAAAACTACAAGTTTTATCAGATGGATGTCAAGTCAACATTTCTAAATGGTGAATTAGAGGAAGAGCTGTATATTGAGCAACCTGATGGATTTCAATTGACTGATCAGGGAGATATGGTTTGTTGGTTGAAGAAAGCATTGCATGGACTCAAACAAGCCCCTAGAGCTTGGTATGCTAGATTAGATAAATATTTATTGAAGCTTGGATTTAACAAAGGTATTGTTGATAGTAATCTGTATTTGAAGATTGATGAACATAAAGATTTTTTTGTGGAAGTCTTTGTTGATGATATCATTTTTGGAGGAGATGATGGTTTGTGCATGAAGTTTGCTAATGAAATGAAAAATGAGTTTGAGATGTCAATGATTGGAGAGTTGAAATTATTTTTGGGATTGCAAATTACTCAAGTAGATACAGGGATCTTTATATCTTAGTCCAAGTATGTGAGAGAACTGCTAAAGAAGTTTGATATGGAAGATTCAAAACCAGTCGATACACCCATGGTGACCAAATGTAAGTTGGCACAAGATGATGATTCTTCGAAGGAAAATCAGACTAGATATAGATCAACGATTGATCGATTGTTGTATTTGACTCAAACTAGACCTAATATCATGAATGTTGTATGCATTATTGCTAGATTTCAAACCGATCCTAAGGAATCTCATGTGACTGTCGTGAAGAGAATTTTCAGATACTTGAAGGGAACAGTTGATTTTGGCGTATGGTATTCTAAAGATGATGATCTTACTTTAAGTGAATTTAATAATACTAATTGGGTAGGAGATGTGAATGATAGGAAAATTACTAGTAGTGGCGCAACATTCTTGGGAAAGAAACTAATTTCATGGTTAAGCAAAAAATAGAATGTCGTTTCCTTGTCTACTACAAAGGCAAAATATATTGTTGTTGCTACCAATTGTACTCAAGTATTGTGGATGAAACAAATGTTGAAAGATATCAGAGTTGTGTATGATGAACCTATTGCCATATTATGTGATAACTCAAGTGCTATAAAAATTTCTAAGAATCTGGTGTTGCATTCAAAGACCGAGCATATATCTATCAAGTACCACTTTTTGAGAGACAAAGTGAGTGATAAGGAAGTCAGGCTAGAGTATGTGCCTACTAAGGAACAGATTGCAGACATCTTTATTAAGCCTTTTCCCAAGGATACTTTTGAGTATCTTAGAAGGAAGTTAGGGCTAATTACCCATCCTAATCATAACTAAGATGCATAGTCCTTGCATCAATCTGTGCATTCATAGTCATGTCTTGATTTGGATTGATGTTGTGGTGGCTGCTACTCAGGGGGAGTAGTCAAAAGATTCAGATATGTGGTTCAGAGCTTGTGTACCTTTGCCATTTATGTCAAAGGTGGAGAAGAGTAATGTGAAAAACTATGGAAGAGCCCAAAGATAGGGGGAGAAGATCAATGTGAACTAAGGGAGAGAAGAGCAATGTGAAAAGGGGAGATTGTTAGTTGCGTTGATAGTGTATTTTTCACATCATGTGTTTCCATCAATTCCAAAGGGGGAGATTGTTGGATGTTGTGGTTGTTTTGCTGATATGTGGTTGTCATTGATGTCAACACTATTAGCACTAATGTCTTTAAGACTGTATATGTCGAGGATATTGAGAAAATTGTAATAAATATGTTATAGGTTGTCTGTGAAGAACTGAAGATTAGTATGGTATAAAGTTCAGTATGTTGATAACTAGATGTTGGGGATTAAAGGGTTTTTTCTCAAGCCTATCTAGTTTCACTCTAAAAATTTTAGTGGTGCGCATGAAGATTTCAGGAAGTTATAAGTTTATGTGTTCTGACAGTTATTTTGTTACTGCAAATGGTGTTCATGGAAGAAGACAATGTGATTCTGGTAATCTGAGTTGTTGTGTATGTTCCTATGGTGTTCATAGACATTTCTAGATCATTATCTGTCTGTGTTGCACATCCACATTGATCATTGTGCTCACAATCTGATATTTTCTCTTATGTGTTCATGGCCGACAAGGTGTTTGAAGCATGTTGTGGATCTTCAAGGAAGAATCTTTGAAGGTGTTTTGTGTTTGAGGATATTTTTTTAGGTCTCTACTATGTTGTGGCCGACTTTGGTTGATGCGCATTGATAATCTTTATTGTTTTGGGCCGACAGTTTTCACTTATTCTATTATTTTGTTGAAACCGACATAAAGCAATGTAATTTCTTGTTGTGGATATATATAAGTGATTTTTTATCTCATTTGAAACATGTGTGATGCAAAGTGTGTGAGTGCTATGTGTGAAAAAAGGTTCAGATCATTCAAAATCATAGCAGAGTGTGAAGAAGAGTGAAAGAAAGTAAAGAAGTGTTCATGTGCTTAATCAAAATTGTACTCAGGTATTAGCAGATGCTACTTTCTCAGTTCAAATTCTTCAGATAGTTTTAATCTAAATATTTTTTGTAAGACAATGAGTCTTCCTTGGAGCAGTGAGCTCTAGGTAGTGTTCCTAAATGCATGTGAATTCTTCTTATATTCTTCTTATACTTTTAACAAGGTATAACTTGTGGATTAACCTCCACCATGGTTTTTCCCCTAACAGGATTTCCACGCAAAAAAATCTTTGTTTTATGTGTGTTTATGATGTGTTTTTGATTCATGCTTTCATTTTTATTAATTAAATTTTAGATTAAAGATTAATAATATTAATAAGTTTGAATTTCTGAGACAACTGATTCACCTTCCCTCTCAATTGCCTGCCCTTGTGTTGCCAACAATATAGAGATAAAGAGTAAGAGAGATAGGGAGAGAGAGTTTGTGAGAAGATGGATAGAAACATTAAATAATGGTGAGAGATATACAAATAGATAGAGGTGGAGGGATATGGAGAGAAAAAGAGAGTGGGAGGATAGTTAAGTATAACGAGATGAGAGATAGAGAGATAGAGAGGGAGAGCGAGAGAAAGAGGGGGAGGGGGAGAGATATAGATAGATAAAGAGTGAGAGGAAAAAAAATAAATGGTGAGAGAGATATAAGAGGGGAGGGGGATGGAGAGGGAGGACAGAGAGACATATATGGATTAAGGGAGAGAGAGGGGAGGGTGAAAAGTGGTAGGGAGAGAGGAGAGAGGGATGATAGATAGATATACAAAGAGCGAGAGAGAGCAAAGAAGGAGAGGGAGAAAGATAAATAGAGAGAGATAGAGAGAGGGGGAGATAGAGAGTGAGAGAAGTAGAGGTATAGGGAGAGGGATAAATATAGAGAAAGAGAGAGGGGAGATAGGGGGAGATGGATATATATATATAGAGAGAGAGATAGTGAGAAATGGATAAAGATAGAGAGATAAAGAAGAGAGAGAGGGAGAGAGATATATCAAGATAGTGAGAGATAGAAAGATATAGGGAGACAAAGATATAGAGAGGGGGAGATAGAGAGATAGAGGGAGAGAGATGAACACATATGGGAGAGAGATAAAGTGAGGAGATATATAAATATATAGTCAAAGAGGGAGAGGTAGAGGGTTAGAAATGTGATGTTGGATATAGAGAGAGAAAAATGAAGAGTGATAAAGATAGCGAGAGATAAAGAGAGGAAAATAGATAAATAGAGAGGGATGATAAAGAGATACAAAGATAGAGGGAGAGGGATAGAAACATAAATAAATGGTGAGAGATACAAATAGATAGAGGGAGAAGGAGAGGGAGAGGGAGAAATATAAAGAGAGGGCAAGATAGAGAGGGAGAGGGAGGGAGATAGAGAGGGAGAGGGAGAGGGAGAGGGAGAGATATAGAGAGATAAAGAGTGAAAGGGAGAGAAGCATAAGTAAATGGTGAGATATAGAAATAGACAGGAGGGGAGAGGGGGGAGGGTGAGAGAGAGATAGAAAGATATAGAAGAATAAAGTGAGAGAGAGTGGAAGGGAGAGAAAGGGGGATAGAGCGATGAAAAATTAATTCAACCTTGATGCTATTTATTACTCCTTTCATCTCAAATTTGGTACTTATCATTTTCCCTTTCATTTTAGACTACATATTTTTAATACCATCTTCTAGATGGTGCACTTTTTCATCTAATGAAGACAACATCAAATTCAAAGTCCATTCTAATCTAAAATATTTATCTATGTCCTTTTCATTAGGTGTTTTTGTGATGTGTAGGAATTATTGAGTTGATTTGTAGTTTGTAGCCCAATCATAATGTCACCAAAATATTTTTGACAATAACTTATTCTAAGATCTTAGGAATGGAGTGTGTGGATGGATTGATGTCATAGAGATTAGAAATTTTTGTAAGTGGCTAAGAATCAAGAATATAAGAAAGTACATTAGTACTTATAATATGATGAGTGTAAGTAATTCCAAGAAAAAAGAAACATTTGGATCTAATGGAGAGGGTAAGGAAGGCATTGCAGAATAAATATTGTCTTGTAGTCATAGAGAAGGGTATTTTTGTTAATTATTGGAAATTTAGGAGATAATGGAAGGTGAAGGTGGTGAAAAATAATTAGGATAGTAGTGAATAAATTAAAGAAAAAATGATTGGTGAGACAAGAGAAAATTTGGTTAGAACTGGGAGGTAAGGCGGGTTTTAGAAAAGCGAGAATACACGAATGAGTGGAAAATAATTTATGAAAAAAACAAGGTCAAATGAATTATCATATATAGAGGGTGAAGAAGAGGAGGCCGTGATATTTAGGGTAGAGATCAATGATAGGGCGAGAAAGCTTGACTAGGACAGTTCAAATAAGGCTAAGATGATAAGGATAAAGGAACATGCAAGAAGAATGGAAAAATAAAAAAGAACCAAGGATTGAAACAAAGAGTCCAGATTAAAAGATTAAAAATTAGAAAATAAATACCATATGAAAAAAGAAAACAAAAAAATAAGCTACCCAAATAAACACATGAGATGAAGAATTTATTTTGAATTGGATGGCTACATGCGCTGGTGTGATGGAAGGCAGACCCATGACCATTATGGCCATGGTTTGCATATTCTAGTTGTATTGTGCATGCCCATTTTTGCTTCATTTATGCTCTTCTCGGTGTTTTTGGCATAGGGGAGTGGGATTTGATAATTTTCAAGGTTATTGATGTTTGATTGGGGTGGGTTTTTTCTAGTGTGCAAGGGTTGCTTCCTTTCTGCGGGTACTTTTTTGCTTTGGTTGATCGATGCTTCTTGTATTTGGTTCTATGGGTTCTTCAAACTGCTTGTATTTATTTCTTTGTGCTCTTGGTTTCCTTCTATTTATTCCATGGAGGTATAAGGGTGGTTTGTTTTTTCTCTCAGCTATGGCTCCAAGGGAGGCATCGGGAGTTAAATCTCCCTTAGATTTTCATGCTACTTTTGGGGCGACTTCCCCAAATTGATATACGAGGATTTTTTAGAATAATTTGTTTTGAAATTATTCGAGTGGTGGATTTGTTTCATCTGGTGGTCATCGAGTCTCAAAGATAAATGGTTGCCTAGAGCATACCAAAGATAGGTCGGCGTTGGTTATTCAATCTAAATCGATTGCGGAGGATATAGAGTATTTTTCAAGGCATTCCTTGCTGTGTAAATTCATGGGAATGAGAGTTTCACTCCAATTTTTGGAATCCTGGGCTCATCGTACCTGGTCTCCAGAGGGGGAGATGGAAATAATGCTGCTGGAAAATAGTTACTTCATGGTGGTCTTCAACTGCATGGAAGATTGTGATAGATTTTTTGAGGGTGGACCGTATTTCCACAACTAGATTGGTTTATTTATTAAACCTTGGCATGCAAGCTTTGACCCTTCGGAGGAGATTCTGAATCAGGTTCTGGTGTAGGTGTGTCTCCCTAGATTTCCAATGAAATGTTAGCATAATGACATCTTACATAGGGTTGCTTTGATTTTGAAGAAACCAGTGGGCCCTTCTCAACAAACTCAGGATAAAAAAAGTAATGAAATTTTCTCGTATTTGTGTTGAGATGGACTTACGTAACCCCCTTCCCAATTCTTTGGAATCCATGTGGGCTCATATTCTTGGGTGCAACAACTGGATTATGAGGCATTTCCATTATGTTTCCGTCTCTGTCATGAGTATGGCCATTTGCAGAGAAGATGTATGTGGTCAAAACCTATTGTTTCTCAGATTTCCCAACCTCCTAATAACCCCTGAAGGGTTGACAAAGGCAAGGCTCAGATTCTTGGTGAGGATGTAGGTGCATAGGGTTTTATTCCTATTAAGAATCATAATAGGAACCGTGGTCAAAAGAGGACATTTAAGGAGCACCAAGAACGTGACTCATTTAATATATTTGAGGTTCTGGATGACCTTAGTTAGTAGGAGGTGAATCCAGGAATGATGGCTATGGATTAAGGTCTTTTGGAAGTGGTTCAGGAAGGCATTACTCTAGACAACATTCAGACTTTAAAAGAGGTTGATGCTTTGCAAATAGACACATATCTTAACTTGGTTGTTCATGGGAGGTCTGAAACTCTTTTGGATACAAAGATGGGGGAGGGAGAAGTCTCTACTCCTGTGGTGAAAGCGAGGTCTAATTTGGTAAAAGGAGGAATGGCTTCTCCTTTGGGAATTCTTTAGAAAGATTAAAAAAAAAGGGGTGGTTGAGAAGCCTTCTAAGGTTGGAAGGAAAAATGTCTTAGAGAAAATTAAGATGATGGGTGAGTCTTTGGTGGAGTCAGGATCTGTGAAGACTCTGGATTCTCATTTTTATAACCCTCTTAAATGATCATTCTCTATTGAAATGTAAGGGGAATAGCGGCCCTAGACAAAAATTTGTTTGTGAGTTGGTGAGAATTCATTCTCCTGATGTTCTTTTCCTACAAGAGGCCAAGTTGTTTGTTGAGAGTATGGTTGGTCTATTGCCTAAGCTATGGGGGCATGGTGAATGTTAGAGTATTGGGGCTCATGGTTTTGCAGGGGGTGTGGCTTGCTTGTGGAATCCTTTGAAGATTCATCCTCTTTGGTGGATGTCTTCTAAGTCTTCCCTCTATGCGGTTGCCTTTAGTTTGGAGATGGGGGAAGCTATTCTTCTGTCAAACATCTATTCACCTACGGATTTTCCTGGTAAGCAGTTTTTGTGGTCTCATATCAATTTTGTTCAAAGTCATGCTCCTTTTTTCCCTTAGATTATAGCTGGTGATTTCAATTCCATTATTGACTTGGATGAGAAGATGGGTGGTATTCTGAGATTGGAGCCTTGTACTTTCCTCCTTCGTGATAACATTTCTGCTTTGAATCTTGTTGACATCAAACTTCATAATGGTTAGTATACTTGGAACAATAGGAGGTTAGGGGAGAATTGTATTGCTGAGAGACTTGACTATTTTTTGGTTTCTTGGGGGAGAATTATATTTCTAAAATATGAAGTTGCATGGGACATCAAACTTTTTATAGTAATTTTTTTTTTCTTTCAAACTTTTTATGTGTATTTATAACTTGAAACTTTAGTGCATGGATTTTTTTTTTCCAATTAAATATTAAAATGTGCGTAAATCAAAAAATAGTTGTTTCCCTCATACATCAACTTTCATATTAAATGTTTATCTAAAATGGAAAAAAATTATACCATCTTGAAATAGATTCTTTTATCTAGTGCTTCATATTTTTTTCATTTTTTTTAATAAGTTTTAGTATTTTTCCTTGGCATGGTAATCAACCTAATATTTTGTGCTAATAACCTACTTGTAGAAAAAAAAATAATAATAATAATAATTAAAGTATTAAAATAAATATATTTTTGAAAACTACAGTTATGGATCTACAACAGGGTATTTTTATATTTAAAAAAATATATATTTACATTAGGAGTTATTGAAACTTCAAGTTTTTCAAATAATTTTATTTTTTTGGTAAATTGGACTCAAAGTGGTACTTCATATATTTTTAGCTAACAATTTTAGTTGAAAAAGTTGTGGAAGTATCTAACTTAGCTAGAATGACTCTTACTAGATCATATGTTTGACCAAAATTGTTTTTTAGTTAGAAATACTTAAATTTAGTTGCATTCATAAGTTGACTGAAAGTGTGACACAACTTTGTGCTTTTACCCTTGCAATTTGTGGATGATATTGCTTTGATGGGTATGGCTAAGGTAAGTGAAGCTATGAGTTTTCATAAGACCTTGGATATTCATCTTGCTACTTTTGGTCAAAGGATTAATGAAGATAAATCCTCCATATTCTTCTTTAATACTCAATGGCTTATTCAACAGAGGATTGCTTGTATCTTGAGCTTTCAGATTGGGGCTCTCCCTCTTTCTTATCTTGTCATTCCTATCTATTTCGGTAGTCTTCCTAAAGAGTCTTGAAAGAATATTCTGGAGAATTTTTGTGTGAAGATTAATCATTGGACTCATAGATGGTTGTCCTTTGTTGGGCATGTTTAGTTGCTCAAGTTAGTGGTGCAGGCTTTTCCCATCTATAGATGTATGCTCCAAGTGGCTTTGATGGGGTTTGTCAAGGATTTGGATTTTTTGGCCAGACAATTCTTATGGACAGGAAACTTGTTTTCGTCTAAGTGGAGCCTTGTGAAGTGGGATATTGTGTGTAGCCTAAAACAATTTGGTGGTCTTGGATTAAGGCAATCGGCTTTGGCTGCAAAACTCTATTGGAGGTGGTATTTGGAGCAGGATCATATCTGGGTGAGGATTTTATCTCATAAGTACCTTAAGGGGGTTCTGCAAGAGGAGATTCCTTGGTTTCCTCTAGAGGGGAAAGGTTTTGTGATTTGGGGAACGCTTGAGAAAGGGGTTGTGTTGATCAAGGAGGGCTTGTTCTGGATTTATAATAAGGGGTTGAGGCTCTCTTTTGGTCAGATTCTTGGGACGGTTTTCCTCCCATTGTGTGCCACTATCCTCATCTGCTGAATCTTAGCCAACGTTTCATGGAAGCTGGTTGGTCAAGGGTGGTTGATTTTAAGACTTCCTACCCCCGTGGGTTGTTAGAGGTGGCTTGGTGGAAGGATCCTTGTGAGTGGCCTATTGTTGGTTCGAAGGTGGAGTGTGCTGAGCTCCAAAATATTTTGGCTAGTAGGCAATGCAACTCCCTTAGGGATAAGGATACTTTGGCTTGGTGCCTTGATCCTAAGGATGCTTTCACAGTTGCTAGTGAGTGTCAGGAGCTATTAGTTCGTAATTTTGGTGGTGTGGAGGTCCCTTGATGGAAACATGTGTGGAACAAGTTTTCTTGGCCAAAGTATAATTTATTTGTTTAGACTCCGGCTTGGAATAGATGCTTGACTTGGGAGAATCTGCAGAAGCGAGGCTTCCAAGGCCCCTTTATGCGTGTTTTGTGCAACTATAGTGAGGAGGATTCTACCCATTTTTTTTTTTGTTGTTTTTTCTCTATGGTGCTTTGAAATTTATGGTGGGATGTTTGGAAACATCCTTGTGTTCATGTTTCTTCCCTTGTTGAGTTTTGGAGTATTTTGGGGAGGCCTCTTGCTCAAGCCCCTTTCCTCTAGATTGTGTGGAGCATTGATCCTACTTTTATCCCGTGGCAGATTTGGTTGGAAAGGAATCATATGATTTTTTGTGGGGTTAAGTTGATGGTTCAATAGGTTTGGTACATAATCGTTAGTATGATTCAGGAGATGATGGAGGCTAAATGCAAAGTGGTGTATCCCTTGGAGAGGAGAGATGATGAGATTGTGAGTAGTCTTGGCTTATAGGGTTTGTCTTTTGACTCTGTTTGTGTTCGGTGTGGTAGGCGTGCTAAAAGAAAGATTAAAATGGTTGGTAGATGGCTTCCTCCTTCAGTGGATATCTTGAAAATTAATATGGATAGTTCCTCTAGGGGTAATCCTGGTCTTGCTGGGATTGGTGGAATTGGAAAAGATTGTTGGTTCAATTATTTTCCTTTTCTCTATTCATAAAGGTTGGAAATCTAACAACTTGATGGATGGGTTGACAATTCTTTGGGATATTGAGTGTGCTTGTTCTCTAGGATGGCATAAGATTATCTATGAATTTGATTAATAGATTATGGTTAATTTGTTGAATAAGAAAAAGGTGACATATGTTAATAGGCATCTTGCTTTGGTTGTGCAACAGATCTTGTAGATGTGTTCTAGGATGGAGGAGGTTTATTTTGCCCACATTCCTCGTGAATAGAATAGGGATGTTGATTCTTTGGCCAAGTGGGCTTCAGAGCATGATGAGGGTTAGAGAATTGAGGGCTAGGGGTAATTATCCCTTGATTATTGTTAGGAACTTGAGAGGATCATTGCAATTGATTTGGAAGGTTAAGGTGTTTTTGGTTGGGTGGCTAATGGTTTTTGTCTTGGTTGGGTGTTCTTTTACTTTCTTTTCTTGGGAGTGTTTTGGTTCCCTGATCCATTTGTAACGCTTATTTCTTGATTTCAATAAAGTTTTTAACCTCTTTTATTAAAAAAAAATACACACATAAGATAAGTTCTCAAAAATCTAATATATAATGAAAGTAACAAATTATGAACTAATTTGACACTAAAAATTAGAAATTTATATTTACATGATATTTTAGATTCTCCAAATTAAAGAACAAAAAATAAGTCTAATTGAACAAGTTAATTAAGAAACCCTAACTATAGCTAGGTTTTTTTCTAGCATGTTTGTTGAAATACAACAAACTAAAGCATTTTAGACTCAATCTAATTAGCCTAATCCAAACTAATTTAACATACTACTGAAGAAAAAAAAAATCTCTCACAACCCACATATTCCAAATTAATGCTATAAATGACTAATGCAAATTCAACAATTACTTGTGTCGAATTAAATCAATGAAAATTGCATAATATCAAAATAATCACAATTTGAAAATCAACCAAATACATTTATTTTTGATTTCATGAAACACAAAGATTACAATCACATGCAATTCCATTGCCTCTCTTCTTTCTAAACCTTCACCTCTTCGTCAAGCCAACTCTTCATGTTCTACGCACCATCTCTCTTATCTACATTGCCTTTGTCCAAATTCATCTGTCATGCTACTTCTTTAACTGACTCCTATTTCCACATTTTGCCTTCATGTCTCATTCTACTCACCACTCTTCTTCTATAATTTTGCACTTGCTATTAGCGCTTGGACTTTGCAATTTCCTCCAAGCTTTCATTCGACCACCCATATCCCTCTTCTCAAGCTTTAGTTGTGCACCCCTAACAATCTCTCCATGTATCTATTTATAGGTCCATGGCTATATGATAGCACCCATTTTCTTTTATTCCATAGCAGACTTCAATGTATTCAAATATTTTGCATGTCTCACGTGTTCTTCTATTGGTGAGAATTATCCATAGCAACTGTTCTAGCTGACCTTTTACACTCCACGACCTCCTTATTTTCAATTACATATATCTTCAATGGTGGTCTATTCTTTCCAAACAAGGCATCTCTTTTCTTTGACAATGTGGCCTCTCTAACCATCCCCTTCTGAAATTCAACCCCCCTCCTTGAATTTAGACTTCTTACATATTCTCCCATGCGGCCTATGTAACCAAATTCTGCTTTCGTTCCTTACTAACTCCTCCCTCTAATGCATTCTTCCCTCCTTTTTCTGTGGTTCAAAATCATATGCATGAATTTAATTTATCAAATCTGCAGGTTTCACACAAAATCTTGGCATAAATCCGCCTTTCGCCAAACACCTTCCCTACTTCCACTCCCATGTTTGATCTGCCTTAGCAACCTCTAGTAGGGGCACTAATTTCATCTTTTCTCTATTATTTGAGGCTCTGACTTGGCATCAATCAAGACTCCTCCTTTGTATTTCCTGATGCCATGCCCTTTTTGTTTAGTGTGCCTCTCCCCTACTATCTTCCTTCCACCACGATCCTCTTCTCTGTAGCACCCCCCTTTCAAACTTCCTTGTTACCATTTTTTTTAAACAAAAAGATGTAAAAGAAATGGAAGACAAAACATCCCCCTACTCAAATCGACCTCTATAAGTAGCTCGTTTGTATTCTTCAAAACATTCAATTAAAATCAGACTTATAAAATTACACTCCTTTCCAATGTGATATTACAAAATCGATGCAAAATTATGTCATCCACATTGAGATGACATACTCTTGAAAATAATATGAAAGAAACAAATACCAACCATCATTCAGTGAGACTAAAAAAACAAATTTTGTAATAACTCTTCACCCTTTGCTTGGAGTTTCATGAAAACTTGTAGAAACATGTATTTCATCGTTCTTAAGACCCCCACAAATTTGTTCGGCCTCAAATCTCATAGAACTCAAAATTTAATGTTTTTACAATTTGCTAGTCGAAGTTGCAAAATGGAAAGTTCTTCACAACCATCAACAAATTGAATTTGAACCGTCTACCATTAAATTCAAAAAGAAGCTTAAATTATGTCTATGACAAAGGATTGCATGAAATATTTTTGAACCTCTAAATTAACAATTTTTTTGGGTGACGCGGGATTACGCATGAACCCGGATGCTCTTGCATCAGACACGCAGGATAAGAAATTTGTGAGCATGGGATCACAAAGGAGTCAGGGGATAGAACCACCCTTCGAGACTATGAACAATCTTCAAAGAACTCCATCATTGACAGCCTAACCTCCTCTACTAAATTTTATTCCTCTTTTTCTCTCCATTCCCTCTTGTGGCAGGTCCTCATTGCAACCTTCATGCTGCAATCATACATCAATCTCATGAAGATTTCAACTCGTCTGTTGTAATCTACCATCACACAACACTTTTATTTGTGCTTTATGTTCTCAACCGTTCAGGACTCTACTCACCTGCAACAATGCTTTTGATCTTCTCACTCATGCTTCCAGTTATGTGCCTTCCAATCCCCAACCACTGGGACTCTCTACACCTACAATGGTACTTTTGGACTTCACTCATGCTTCTACTATCCACAGGTTTCGTCACAAGCTACCTCACATTCAACGATTGACTTGTGCCCCTGAAACCTTTGCTCACTTCCCTCTTCACCTACAGGTCTTGGTGCAAACTGCCTCTCTCTCGACGCTCTATCCACACACTCATAACCTTTGGCCTTGATACCACTTGATGAAGAAAAAAACAACTACTCTCTCACAACCCACATATTCTAGATTACACAAATGATGTAAATGATTAATACCAATTTGACAATTACATGTGTCAAATTAAATTGATGACAATTGCATAATATCAAAATAATCAAAATTTGAAAATCAACCAAATACATTATTTTTGATGTCATGGAACAAAAAGATTACAATCATAGGCAATTCTATTTCCTTTCTTCTTTCCAAACCTTCATCTCTCTGTCAAGCCGACTCTTCATGTTATATGCACCATCTCTCTTATCTACATTGCCTTTGTCCAAATTCACCTGTCATGCTACTTCTTTAAGTGACTCCTATTTCCACATTTCGCCTTCATTTCTCATTCTACTCACCACTCTTCTTCTATACTTATGCACTTCCTATTAGCGCTTGACCTTTGCAATTTCGTCCAAGCTTTCACGCGACCACCCATATCCCTCTTATCAAGCTTCAGTTGCACACCCCTAACAATCTCCCCATGTATCTATTCATAGGTCCATGGCTATATGATAGTGCTCATTTTCTTCTATTCCATAGCAGATTTCAATTTCTTCAAACATTCTGCACGCCTCACATGCTCTTCTATTGGTGAGAATTATCCACAACAACCGTTCTAGTTGACCTTTTACACTCCATGACCTCCTTATTGTTAGTTACATATATCTGCAATGGTGGTCTATTCTTTCCAAACAAGGTGTCTCTTTTCTTTGACAACGTGGCCTCTAACCGTCCCCTTCTGAAATTCAACCCCCCTCCTTGAATGCAGAATTCTTGCATCTTCTCTCACACGGCTTGTGTAACCACATTCTACTTTCATTCATTACTAACTCCTTTCTTTAATGCATTCTTCCCTGCTTTTGTCATGGTTCAAAGTCATATGCATGAATTTATAAAATCTGTAGGTTTCACAGAAAATCTTGGCGTAAATTTTCCTTTTGCCAAATTCCTTCCCTACTTCCACACCCATGTTTGATCTGCCTTAGCAAAATCTCACAGGGGCACTAATTTTGTCTTTTATCTATTGCTTGAGGCTTTGACCTAGCTTCAATCAAGACTCCTTGGTATTTCTTGATGCCATGCCCTTTTGTTTAGTGCGCCTGTCCCTTGTTATCTTCCTTCCACCACATCCCTCTTCTCTATAGTGCCCCTTTCAAGCTTCCTCATTACCTTTTTTTTTTATAAAAAAAATATGTAAAAGAAATGGAAGACAAAACGTTCCCCTACTCAAATCGATATCTATGAGCAGCTCGTTTGTATTCTTCAAAACATTCGGTTAAAATCAAATTTATAAACTTACACTCCTTTCCAATGTGATATTACAAAATCGATACAAAATTGTGTTGTCCACATTGAGATGACATACTCTTGAAAATAATATGAAAGAAACAAATACCAACCATCGTTCAGTGAGACCGAAAAAAAAACTTTTATAATAACTCTTCACCCGTTGCTTGGAGTTTCATGAAAACTTGCAGAGACATGTATTTCATCATTCTTAAGACTCCACAAAGTCGTTCGGCCTCAAATCTTATATAACTCAAAATTTTAATATTTTGCCAATTTGAGAGTCGAAGTCACAAAATGGCAAGTTCTTCACAACCATCAACAGATTGACTTCAAACCATATACCATTAAATTTAGAAAGAAGCTTAAATTATTCTTTTGAGTGTTAGTTTTTGGATCAGATTTAACAATTAAGTAGAAAAACACAATCACCAAGAAGACAACACAATAATTTATCCTAGGAAAACCCTCCTACTCGAGGAAAAAAAACCCAGCAATTTATTCTCTTACAAATCAGAAGTAGAAGTGCAAAAATAACACTCAAAATTAGGCCCTAGCAAGGCCGAATCTCATACAATAAATCCGCACTTGAAGATAGTGCGATTTCCTTAAGTACACAAAATAATAACTCTTCTCCTTGAATCAAATTTTTTGCTCTAGAAGGCGAACTTGCTGCTGAAGAATTTGAATTGGAATGGAATGATTTTATGCTTAATGTGGAGACACTTTCTCCTTTATATAGCAAGGTAGGTGACCTTTCTTCTAGGGCCAACCTAGAAAGTATAATATTTGTTTTGCAAAAAGAAAGGCTGACTTGCTTTTGATTAATTTGCTTAGGGAAATACCTTTCGTAGTTATAAAACACTAACACTCCCTCTTAGCTAGGGGGGTATTCTCAAATATCCTTGTCGTGGAGTCTCTTTACATGACATCCACAATGGCTACACCCAATTGTGGAAAGCACAACTCAGTCTCAGAGATGTGATCTTGTACAAGGGATTTCACCTCATATTTCTCAGTCTCAGAGAAATATACACTACAAGGGCTTTCACCTCACATTTCTCTGTCTCAGAGAAATATACACTAGGAGGGATTTCACCTCATATTTCTTTGTCTTTGAGAAATATACACTACAAGGGATTTCACCTCATATTTCTCCGTCTTAGAGAAATATACACAAGGGATTTCACCTCATATTTCTCTGTCTCAGATAAATATACACTACAAGGGCTTGCACCTAATATTTCTCTGTCTCAGAGAAATATACACTACAAGGGCTTTCACCTCATATTTCTCCATCTCAAAGAAATATACATTACAAGGGATTTCACCTCATATTTCTTCATCTCAAAGAAATATACACTACAAGCGATTTCACCTCATATTTCTCTGTCTTAGAGAAATATACATTACAACAAATCTTCATGATGATGTGACTCCCTCTAGAGCTCCAAGTACCCGCATCAACCTCCTTGTCCAACATTTCCTACAATGTTTTCCTTAGATGAATGGTTTCTAATGCACACCTCTGACACTACTAAGTTGTGAGAGTCCAGGACTATCCTCCTTGACCTCATCCCAAATCACGCTATTCTGAATAGATTTATTGTGCTACCAATTTCAAAACAAGGTTGACTGCCTTTTGCAATTCCATTCTCTACAGCTGAAGAGGCCTTCCAAAGACTTAGCACCTAGCCTTCCAACACTACAACCCATTTAGCTGACACCTTCACTTCTTCTCAGTGAGTCACTCTAGTTCCTCGAGACATAGGAATCCATTTTACTGAACACAAAACTCCCTCTTGACCCCTACCTCAATAAAGAGATTGCAAAGAAATCCTCTGGAGGTGAACTCCCCTCCATTGACTGATCTTTAGAACCTTAAATCCTCTTCTTGGACATGATATCAACTCGTGCCTGGAATTTAACTCCCTCTGAATGGCAGGAGTGTAATCGAGGGATGAATCCATATCCATAGGAGCCTCCTGCTCCTCACTAACTAATTTCCAACAATCGTCACCTCAAATAATGAGGTCTTCAATATATCTTCAAATAATCCAACATCCTTTTGCTCCTCAATCCATCCTGCATTTTAAAGAGATTAATAATAGTTCATAAGATCAAACTACCTGATACAAATGAAGCATGTAGTCATCTAGCAAATATCATTAGATAGAAAAATTAAAGGAATGATACATAATAGAACTTATCTTTGTTGATTCAGTTGTGACCATTTTTCTCCTCCTAACAACCATCATTTTTTCCCGATGATGTACCCTGTAACACCATTATAAAATGGTGAATTTTACATAGAATCATACGCTCCCAAGATTCTCGAGCTTTTCCTACTGTCATTCCATTTTATTTGTTCCTCAACAGGTCGCTGGTCATATCCTTTTTAAGGGCTGCAAGTAGACATCCTCCATCATAGAAGCGATCCTTGGAACTCTTGAAATTGGTAGAGGACTTCTTTTAAGTGCTCATCCTTTCCTTCGATCTTCATTTTCTCCTCCAAATATCTGATTTTTAGATCTGCACAAATTCACCTTCAAAGTTGCCCTCAGGTTTGCAATAATTTACCTCCTTAGGTCTGCAATAATTCTCCTTCAAGATCTGCTCTGAATGGGAATGATATTCAATGAAGAATGCTTAGTCAAATCTAATTAGATCTTACCTAAACCTACTTTGATACCATGTTAGTTTTTGAATCAAATTTAACAATCAAGCAGAAAAACACAATCACCAAGAAGACAACACAACAATTTATCCTAGGAAAACCCTCCTACTTGAGGGAAAAAAACCCAACAATTTATTCTCTTATAAATTAGAAGTAGAAGTGCAGAAAAAACACTTAGAATTAGGCCCTAGCAAGGCCAAATCTCATACAATAAATCCGCACTTGAAGATAGTGCAATTTCCTTAAGTACACAAAATAATAACTCTTCTCCTTGAATTGAATCTACTGCTCTAGAAGGCCAACCTACTGCTGAAGAATTTGAATTGGAATGGAATGATTTTATGCTTAATGTGGAGACACCTTCTCCTTTATATAGCAAGCTAGGCGACCTTTCTTCTAGGGCCGACCTAGAAAGTATAATATTTGTTTTGCAAAAAGAAAGGTCGACTTGCCTTTGATTAATTTTCTTAGGGAAATACCTCCCACAACTATAAAACACTAACAGTGAGAAAGGATCCATGAAATGGTACTAAACTTCCAAATTAACAAAAAATTTGGGTGACATAGGATTACGTGTGAACTCAGATGCTCCTGCATCACATAAACTAGTGACGAGTCTAAAAATATTTCAAAAGACATAACTTGGAAACATAAATTTTTAAAATGGAAGAAAACAAGAGATAAAATTGTATAGAAAATAAATCAAATGCAATTAGGGTTCCAATGTTATCAATTTTATGGGTCAAGAAAAATAAAATGGAATTGACTGTCCAAATTTAGAAGCTACAAGAGGTGTCGTCTACCAAAGAGGTTATGTGTATGGTGAAAATTTATAGCTAGGAGCACTAAGTAGATACAAATGACATAGGTGTCTAGTATGTATTTATAGATAGAGAGATAGAGAGGGAGAGGGAGAAACATATAGAGATAGAGAGATATATAAAGAGATATTGGGAGATGGGGAGATAGATAAATAAAGAGAATGCAAGTGAGAGATAGAGAAGGAGAGAGGGAGAGGGAGAGGGAGAGGGATATATATATATATATATATATAGAGAGAGAGAGAGAGAGAGGTATGTATTTATAGAGAGAGACAAAGGTATATGGAAAGATGGAGAGAGGGAGATGGTGTGTGAGAGATAAAGAAAGATAGGAAGAGAGATGGAGAGATGATAGAGATAGAGAGCTATAGGGTAAGATACATAAAAAGAGATAGTGAGAAACAAATAGAAAATAGAGGAACAAAGTAAGATAGATATATAAAGAAGAGGGAGAGGGAGAGAGAGATAGTGAGATAGTGAGAGAGATAAAAAGAGATATAGGGAGAGGGGGAGATAGAGAGAGAAGGGGAGATAAAGATAAATAGATATGGGAGAGACATAGAGACATAGAGTCAAAGAGGGAGAGGGAGAGAGGGAGAGAGTGAGATAGAGAGAGATATAAGGAAAGAGTTGGATGGATGGGAGGGAAGGATAGAGGGGGAAAGAGGAGGGAGAGAGAAGGATAGCTAACGAGAGGAGGATAGAGATGGAGATTAAGAGAGATAGAGAGAGTGTGTATAAAAGGAAGAGGGGTAGAAACATAAATAAATTATGTGAGAGAAATAAATGGAGGGAGGATAGAGAAAGATAAATAGAGGAAGAGATAGAGAGATATAAAGGGATAGTGAGAGAGAACGAGGGAGAGGGAGTGAGATAGAGAGATAAAGAGTGAGAGAGAGAGAAACATAAATAAATGTTGAGAGATAGAAAGAGATAGAAGAGAGGGAGAGAGAGAGAGGGGGTGGAGAGACAAGATATAGAGGGATGAATGGAGAGAGAGGCTGAAAGAGAGAAAGGGGAATATAGAGATATATAGAGAGGAGGATAGAGAGATAGAGAAAGATAGTAGAGGAGAGGGAACGAGACAAAAAGAGAGTGAGATATATAAAGAGATAGAGGGAGAGGGAGAGGGAGAGATAAAGAGAGAGAGGGAGAGACATATATATAAACATACACATATATACATACATAAATACCTATTGTAGTATAGAAAATGTATCCCTTTATATTTTCACACTTGTTTGGGCCCTCTTAATTAAATTGGACTTTATTATTCCTTAATAAGCCCTTTTATTCATTTACAAGCCTAATAAATTACATTTTTCAAAGGGGAAACCCGACAATAATTAATGTCAATACATAACACTTTACCTTGAGCAATGTGTGTTCAAGGAATAGGGACTTGGGACCCATTCGCCCATGGGCGAATGGGTCCTCCTTAGCCCTTTGAACCTAAATTTAAAATATTTTTTTGGCAGTATTTTAATGTCCCCAAATCCATATTTCAATATTGACTTGTGATATTTGAATTTCGGGAAATTAAAGATACATGCCTATAAATACAAGGTTATTTTCTAAGTTTCACCTAGCATTTTTCACTAACATTTTCAAGATTTACAAGAGCACTTTGAAGAGAAATTTCACAAGAGCAGAGTTGATGATCAAGATCATTTTGTTGGAGTACAAGACCACTAAGAGGGGGGGTGAATTAGTGGTCAAATCAATTTCAAAACAAGTAACACACTTGATTACACAAAGATTTTAGATATTGTATGATGTGAAAAACACAAAGATGGGGAAATCAAAACACCGTATTTGAATCAGGGATAATCAACCATGCATAAAGAAACACATCATTAAGAATAATCAAGACACGGTATTTATGAGTGGAAAAACCCTAAAAGGGTGAAAAAAACTACTCTAAACAATTTCTTTATTAAGCCACACTGGCCAAAAACTTGTTTACAAATTATATGCCTCACTGGAAATACAACAAGCCTCATTGGCTAACAATCAAGTCTCACTAACAATCATTCAAGCCTCACTAGAAAATAACACAAGCTTCACTAGTTGATTCCTATAGCTCACTGGAAAATAACATAAGCCTCATTGGCTAATTCCCATGCCTCACTGGAAAAACTCCATGTCTCATAAGCACTCTTCAAAAGAAAAAGGTAGAATACAGAGGGTTACATTGTTTCACTTCAAATCATATCTACAAGTCCTAAATAACTCTTTATTATGCTCAATCAAAATACTATTCAACCTTATTACAACAAACCTTAATCATATAAACAACATAATACATTGATTCATTATGCAATTTTTATTCTTTGTTCATAAAATATTCAATGCATCAAATACTAGAAACAATTTAAGGCATCTCTATCATATACACTGTACAATCTTCATTTCCTCACTATACATTTTGTCTTCATAGTCACTGTCCAATCTGCGTTTTCTCACTGTTCATTCTCCCTACATATTCACTATACAATCCACATTTTCTCACTATTCATTCTCCCTACATATTTAAAATCATCATGTCAATCCATCACATAACTTTCTTATATTCTACTATATAGATCTTGCTTTCTCTATTAATTCATAATAGCATGATATCATCATCTTCTGAATCCTCCCACTCAACCAAAACAAAGGTCACATCATATTATCATTTCAAACTCCTATCACAACCCTTGAATGATAGAATACGAAAAACCATTCAATCTGGAGCATACAATTCAGTTTGGCGCCATTCTCCTCAGCAGAATTTTTGACTTCTTGTCAAATTGAAACATGGTAAACTAGACTTTGTAAGATTTGAATAAGAACCATAGATCAATAACTCTCACTAGGATCTCAATTAAATAATGACCTTTGATCTTCATTTGAGCATTCAAATAAAGCGCATTAACCTGTTGAGCCAAATAAGGAAGATGGAAGGGTCAGTAAACTAATGTGCTAAATCCCTTAATGTCTTTACTTAAGTGACCCTCCACCGACAATCATAAGTCACTTCCAAATTATAATAAAAGGCACTCTTTTCTTAAAAAAAACCTTTACAAAAGATAAACCCTAGATATTAGGGTTTTTATGAAATCTTCAAAAAGAAAAAACCTAAAGCCTCTAAATGATTAACACATACTTTTGACCCAAATTATCATACCTTTAATCATGAACAAAAAGAGTAAGCTTTTAAGAGGTAAAAGCATTAAAGTTATCATGCCTTCTTCAACCATGTCTTTAAGCAAGCTTCTTCCACTACCATCATGAAATGATCAACAAACCTACTATCACCTTTAACATCCTCCACAAATCAATCACTTTGCAACCATAAACATTGACAAAAAACTTCAAACACTAAGAAACAACTCTATGAAAATCAACCCACTAAATGCCTTAAAGATCAAGAAGCATTTTTGTTATACCTTGCCTTGAAACAAAACTTTGGTTGCACCACTCATCATGCAACAACACCTCTACATGATACTTTTACATGAAGCAACTATGCATGATAGACCTTATGTATGAGAGGGAACATGAAATGAACTTTGACATCACACATCAAATCAACACCTTTACAAAGCATACCATGTGAATTGGTGTGAACTTTGACATCAATGACAAACATCATGCCAAAAAACTCCCCCTTTGGCATTGATGTCAACCAATCATTGCACCTACACCTAGTTTCTCTTCTTCCCCTTTGACAACAATGACAAAGAGAACTAACTCCTCTTGTGAAGTGGACTAAGTACACTGATTGAATAAGCATTAAAGAAACTAATAGAGTGACTGTTCTCCCCCTCACCATTTTAGCACAGACCACTGCCCAAGAACATTGCTTCATGAAATACCTCACTAAATAGCAATTGTTCCCCCTACACTACACCTTTTTGTAGCAATATCAAACTTCCAACAAACTATTCATCACCAAAAATGACTACACCTACAGCATACCTTGGATGATAAATATTTCAAGAGCCTTGCTATACCTTTACACTATAAATCTTTTCTCATCAAGATCAAAATTGGCTACAAGTACCACAATCATATGGTTATTATTGTCAAACCCCTACAACATCAATGAAAGCCACAAAGAATTACACAATTGCACTGTTATACCATGACAAGGTTTGTCAAGAACCTTTCCACCAAACTCTACCATGCTAGAGAATTTAAGTGTCTTCACACCCCTATGAGTTACTGTACATTTGATGACTTTGTAAATTCTTTTCTATTTTTACCTTTTGATATGACTTTCCTTTCCCATTCTTGCAGACTATCCTTTATCTTGAAGACCACTGCCTTTTTTACTGATCAAGATGATCACTTGCCATTATCAAACTTTAACAACACTGTGAACACAATCACTACATACATACCACTGTACTCACTTTATGCTCAATTTTCAATGCTTCTTTGTCAAGGAAGTAACACACTACCTCTGCTATACTAAGTGAGTACCATATAACATCACCAATCACATTTATGACAAGCACAACACTTTTGACATTATGTCTATAGACTATACAAACCATAAATGAAAGTAAGTCTACCAACCAAATCCTGATTATCTTTCCCATGAAAATCAATGACAATATAATCAAATTTCAGCTTTAACAAAAATGATCAATATTGAACTGTCCTTGATTGCAAATGATCAACATGTTGTGCTTGATAATATGAACAATATGCCTTTTTTCTAAGGTCATTGTGCATCAAAAAAGGAACTATGATTTACAAAATTCTCTATGAATAAGATCACTTGATTGCATCAAGAAAATGTCAAGGTAGACTACACAAGATCAAACAGTCTAAAAAAAAGTGAATATCACCAATAAAGCAACATAACAACTTCAAAATTTAGTATTTCTAACCAACTCTATGAAGGAGATCATTGAAATGTATTTTGTTTATCAGTGCATGAAGACAATGTAATTTCCATTTGCATTGAAACTCCATACTGTGACTGAAGAAAATCAATGCCACTGCCTACTTTCAAGAATGATATACTACTATCATCACTATGAATGAGATAAGAAGAAACCATTTACTATTTTTAGCTAAGTTGGAAACTTCAGACCACAACATTGTGAAACCAAAACCATAAACCAGTGTTCATTAATGTATAATGTGATTGAATCATGCAAATGAGTAATATGGAAGATGCCTCACTATGCACACTCCATTTTTTATTTGCAAGAAGACACTTCACTGCCTCAAGTCATTTCCAATACTGGCAAGAGTCTCTCAAGAAATTTGTTAAAGAACTGGGATAAAAACAACATTGTCAAGACCAAACACATCTCCAAGAAATTGTTCATGTAACTGAGAAACCACTGTGCCACATCCATTGGATGAAGGAACAAGCCACTGAATAAAAAACACTGGACATATTCTCCTCATAGACTGTCATGAACATAAACTAATAATATTATGATGATAGTGAGCTATTGACTCTTGATATTATCCAAAGCATTGACCTGAAAGTACCACTTAAGACAAGAGAAGAGAATGTGAAGAAAAGAGAGAAACATGTAGACTTGTACATGCTCTGAGTAAACACTATCAACAAAAATCAAGTATCCACTGGAAGAAGCCAATTCTCTAAACACACAACGCAATAAATAGTTGTTTGAGCACAAGAATATGAGCATTTGCATGACCCATATCATACTGCAAATGAGAAACAAAGAATACCACTAATTTCTTTACCATTATAACTATGTTCTTTGTTAGATATATTTGACTATCATGACACTGAAAAATGATCATTTTAAAGATTGCATACACTTTGACTTTACTCATTGAATATATAGCATGACTATCTCATGACCTACATCAAGCTTTAACACCAGGAAAATAGATCATCTATATATACCTCTAAATGACCAATGATTATCATGTGAAATGGATACAGATACTTTTGTCATAAAGCAACTCTGACATTCACACTTTGCAACAAGATGTTTGCAAGATAAATATCACTGTTGAAGCAACATATCAGCACCAAATAAAGTAGCACATTGATAAAACTAAGCACTATCTCTCATTACTAGAAAGACCATCTTTGTTATTGATGATGAGTCCACAATTTCACTATACAGACTCTTTTTTGTTATCTAATGGTTTTGTATGAAACATCAAACATCAAGTCCCCCTCACTTCAAATCACTAATTATGCTTTCATGAATGTTTCTTGTGCAAAGTGCACAATCATAGGCTCTTTATTTTATTTCTCTTGTTTCCTTCTCCAAACCTTTATAGTGCATATTTTCTTGAGATGATTAACTAGTTTCTTTAGATCACTCATACAATAATGTGCAATATGTCCAAAATTATGACATATGTAGCATTTGACCTTGCTTCTTTTATTTAACCATTCACAAGGACTCTTATTCCAATCAACTTTCCTTGCATGCATCCAACACTCTCTTGCTCTGTGACCAAATTCATAACATGAATAGCAATAACCATGAAAATAATTTTTGAACCTAGACTTTTGATGCTGTTCTAAATAGAAAGATCTTCTAAACTTGTTGTTGTTGGCTTGTGCATGAGTATTTTTTGTTGTCTTCTTTTTGTCTTCAATCTCAGGAGCAACAAAATGATAGTTTAGATATATTTTCTTCCTTGGTGTCTCTCTAACTTTAGAACTCTACCCTTTTCCAAAACCTAACCTAGTACTATCCTTATGATGTTTTTTCTTGCTCAACATCTCAAATAAACATTCAGTGCTCTTTCTAAATTGAAGTGTCTGTTGTAACTTGGAAGAAGCTTTTCGTAATTCATTTCTCAAATAAACTATCTCTGATTGATACTTATCACAATCAAACTCTTTTTCCTTAAGCTGATTATAGACTTCTTCTATTTTCTTACCTTCTGCAACTTGATCCTTCAAATCTATTATCAGTTTTTTTTCTTCTTGAAGGGCTTAAAGTGTCTTGACTTTGGACTCCTTTTCTTCTTGTAGCTACAACTTTAATTTCTAATTCTCCTTTCTGAGTTTCTCGATCTCATTAAGAGCACAAGTGAGTTCACCTTCAAGATCAAATTCAAATTAATTTTCATCACTCTTGTTCATAATCACTCATATAGAAGTCTTCTTCTTTGTTAACAAAAACATCTTCTCTTTCAAATGTATCACATCTTGTGTCGATTTGCAAGGGTGTATTTTTCAAAAACTCATCACTTTGATACATGCCAACCAGCTTGTCCCAAACCTCCTTTGCATCCTTACAATACATAACTTTAGTAATAATCTCATTTGGTAAACCACTAAAGATAGCATCCATGGCCACTGCATTGAATTCAAGATCCTTCTTCTCATCAGTAGTAGAAATAGGTATTGAAAATTTTGGATAACCTTTCTTTACTACTATCCACACACCAAATCACAAGGAAGATAGATACTTGATTCCATCCTAAGTCTCCAAAAAATAAAATTGGTGCCATCAAACCTAGGTGCTCTTGAGATAGAATAATCTTCCTTTTGTAAGTTATTCTTTATAATTGCTTCATCATCCCTAGTAATTAGTTTAGGTAGTGCTTGTTGTTTAGCACTGTGCTAGGTATTCCTTTTTCCTTTATTTCTTTTACTTTTTGCCATTGTACTCCACCACAAAGATCAACCCAAGTTGATTAAAATTTTTTAGGGAACCTACTTCTCTGATACCACTTGTTGGAGTACACGACCACTAAGAGGGGGGTGAATCAATGGTCAAATGAATTTCAAAATGTAACACACTTGATTACATAAAGATTCTAGATATTGTATGATGTGAAAAACACAAAGATGAGGAAATCAAAACACCATATTTGAATCAGGGATAATCAACCATACATAAAGCAACACACCATCAAGAAGAATCAAGACACAAGATTTATGAGTGGAAAAACCCTAAAAGGGTAAAAAAAAACCACTCTGAACAATTTCTTTATTAAGCCACATTGGCCAAAAACTTGTTGTTTACAAACTATATGCCTCACTAGCAATGCAGCATGCCTCACTGGCTAACAGTCAAGTCTCACTAGCAATCATTCAAGCCTCATTGAAAAATAACACAAGCCTCACAGGTTGATTCCTATGACTCATTGGCAAATAAAACAAGCCTCACTGGTTGATTCCAATGCCTCACTGAAAAAACTCCATGTCTCATAGACACTCTTCAAAAGAAAAAGGTAGAATACAAAGGGTTACTCTGTTTCACTTCAAATCATATCTACAAGACCTGATGAACTCTTTATTCTTCTCAATCAAAATACTATTAAGCTGAACGTATTACAACAAACCTCAATCATTTGAACAACATAATACATTGATTCATTCTGAAATCTTTCTTCTTTGTTCATAAAAGATTCATTGCATCAAATACTAGAAATAGTTTAAGGCATCTCTATCATATACACTGTACAATCCTCATTTTCTCACTGTACCTTTTGTCTTCATATTCACTATCCAATCTACATTTTCTCATTGTTCATTCTCCCTACATATTCACTATACAATCTGCATTTTCTCAGTGTTCATTCTCCCTACATATTTAAAATCATCATGTCAATGCATCACATAACTATCTCATATTTTTCTATATAGATCTTTGTTTCTCTATTAATTCACAACAGCATGATATCATCATCTTTTGAATCCTCCCACTCAGCAAAAACAAAGTTCACATTAGATTATCATTTCAAACTCCTATCACAACCTTTAAATGATAGAATATAAAAATCCATTCAATCTAAAGCATACAATTCAGTTTGGCACCATTCTCCTCAACAAAATTTTTGACTTCCTATCAAATTGCAACATGGTAAACTAGATGTTCTGAGGTTTGAATAAGAACCATAGATCAATAACTCCAACCAGAATCTCAATTAAATAATGACCTTTGGTCTTCCTTTGAGTATTCGAATAAAGCATATTAACCTACTGAGCCAATTAAGGAAGAAGGAAGGGTCAGTAAACCAATGTGATAGATCCCTTAATTTCTTTACTTAAGTGACCATCCACTGGAAATCATAAGTCACTTCCAAATTATAAGAAAAAACACTCTTTTCTTAAAAAACCTTTACAAAAGATAAACCCTAGATATTAGGGTTTTTATGAAATCTTCAAAAAGAAAAAAACCTAAAGCCTTTGAATGATTAACAGATACTTTTGACCCAAATTATCATACCTTTAATCATGAACAAAAAGAGTAAGCTTTTAAGAGGTAAAATCATTAAAGTTACCATGCCTTCTTTAACCATGTCTTTAAGAAAGCTTCTTCCACTACCATCATGAAATGATCAACAAACCTACTATCACCTTTGACATCCTCCATAAATCAATAACTTTGCAACCATGAACACTAACAACAATATTCCAACACTAAGAAACAACTCTATGAACATCAACCCATTGAATGCCTTAAAGATCAAGAAGCATCTTTGTCATACCTTGCCTTGAAACAAAACTCTAGATGCACCAATCATCATGTAACAACACCTTTGCATGATACTTTGACCTAAATAAACTATGCATGATAGACCTTATGTATGAGATGGAACATGAAATGAACTTTGACATCACACATCAAATAAACACCTTTACAAAGCATACCATGAAACATACCATGAGAATCATCATGAACTTTAACATCAATGACAAACATCATGCCAACACATTCAAGCGCAGAATTATCAGAGATTTATTATAGCATTCAAGATCTAATCATCATCTCAAATTCTCCATGCATCATGCACATTTTTGGAGCTAACATTGTGATGTAGGTTTTAGGATCTAACTCAAGCATTCAAAGAATCAACTCAAGCATCAAGATCCACATCCATTGAAGCCATTTCATGCAAGTTACATACCTTTTGGAAGATCTTTGGATTACCAAGGTTTCTACAAGGGTTTGTTGAGTGGTAATATAGAATTATTTATTCTTCATTCCCTCTTTCATTCTTTATTTCAATTTAAGGTTTGATTAACAAACGAGGTTTGACCAAGGAAAACCCCCATTCACCAAAAACAAACAATTTTTCCCTCTTGTGCTTGTGTTGTAGATTTAGGTTGAAGAAGGATTGAAGACCTCTTGAAGTGCAAGATTGTCAAAGTTGTCAAATCACAAAATCTAACCTACATATCTAATTTCCAACTTTTCGACACTGAAATTTGGACAAATCAAAAGCTACGGATCAACATTAGAGGCTTTCAAAAGTTGCTGAAAAACCTTGAAAAAAGACCCATTTGCTCATGGGCGAATGAGTCCCATTTTTCCTTCAAAAAGTGACTTTTGGTGACTGTAAACACCTTTTTTCCCTTCTCAAATCTGCAATCTATTTTATGGTTCTGCTAATATTTATTTTCATATTGTTGTTTCAAATTTAAGTTGGCATAATTAGGTTGATTTACTATTTTTAGTTTTTCTCCCAAAAGTGTTGTTTGAACTTGACCCTTGTCTTCAAAGCATAAGAAAATTTGAAGATTCTCACATTGAGTTGATTCACCTAAGGGTTGTTAGTCAATTCTTTGTGGGGATCTCATTTCCTAATGAAATAAAGGAAAATAGGTCTCTCACCCCACACATTCTAAATCACCCCTCTATTTTATGTTGTTTCATTTCGGTGAACCTATTTTTTGATGTTTCACATACATATATATATATATATATATATATACTGTTGGAGTGAAAATGACACTGAGAGGAGGGAGTGAATCAGTGTCTTAAACCATTTTTGCAATTTGCTAGAAAATAAAACATAGACAAATTATGCTCTCAATATTTCAATGATAAATACATTCATGAATTGAATGCAACCATTAAGTAACTGAAAAGAGAAGTATCACAGTAAAACAATGAACATTAAAAAATTATCACAGTGAAGTAAAGAGACCAAAAATGACTCCATGAGACAAAAGATTTGTCGAGTGGAAAACCCTCCTGGGGTAGAAAAACCACTCCTAAATTGTTGCCATATTAGTTTGTATTTTCAAATCACTGCTTACGGTTCCTTATAGGAAAATTTTAGAGCACCCACTCAAGGAGCATCAACCCCTTTTTTAGAAACACCAATTTCAAGGAGCACCAACCCCTTATTTAGAAACACCAATTTCAAGGAGCACCAACCCCTTATCGAATCTCAAAACAATAATACATTAGAGGATTTCTCTGTTTCAATTTTTTAAAACCCACAATTCCTTACATTCCAATACCCCTAATATCCTAAAGGTTCACAATTAAACCTTCAAAATACCAGACATATTAAAAAGAAAGCTATCTCTCTGCATTATATTTGCATATTAACTAGTACAACCATAATCACTTATGCTTCAAAGAACATACAACCAAAAAAACAACCAGTGAACAATCACTATGTCTCTATCTTTATAAAAAATGCACACTATCCTTTTTGAACCATCACCAAAGGTTTTCAGATAAGACAAAATGTCATGACTTTTTTGTTCTCATAACTCTGAATACAATAAAATCTACACCAATAATATCATTTGTTCCAAGAATACAAAAATACAATAACGTATGCACCAATAATATCACTTTCTTTTTTGAATTGTTTTGATAGAACAATAATAACCTTATGAATATGTTTACAAATGAACCTCCAAATTTAATGAGAGGTGGAGAATAATCAGAGAAGCAACTATTTCCTTCACATAGATTTTCCACATTCTGATCAAAAATAAAAATAGCTATCACTGATAGGTCTTGCAATAGATTTGTAACCGAACCCATATAATCATGAAACCAATAAACAACTCTTTTTGAATCCTAATAATGAAGATAAATGTAACTGAATTCAATACATGCTTTTCTAACACAATAATCAACAATCCATTTGCACCCTTTCATATTCAAGCAAAGAAAAAGTAACTGCCCTTAGAAGACTTTCATCAAGTAGAGGAAGGAATACCTGATATGATGAACGAAACTGAAAAAGAGAGCATGAAAATCTGTCATGAAGTATTTACCAACCCAACTATAGAGAAACCAATGAATCTCCTTCCTCCTTCGAGCCCTCAACCAACGAAAAGCATCAAACTGAGCAACCATACCCTTCATGCTTAAACATAGAGATTGCATTTTTTCAATATCGTTTCAACTAGCAGAACCAACGAAGAACAACAATTACATTGACTCCATGGTGGCGGCTAGGGTTCCAAACCTTGGCAATGTGAGACAAAAAGATATTGCCCTAGCTTTCTTTCATTTCCATTCATTCGACGACTATATCGAAGTTAATAAAACTTGAAGTCTGAAATGACTAAGTCATATGTAATAAACAAAAATCATAGTGATTTTAGATGATCCGCTATCATATACCTTTTACCACAAATTCTGACATTATCATTACCTCCAAATTTTACATACAAACCGTCGATTCATATTACCAACCAATAAACATTATTTGAAGACAAAGATTCTTATGATACCGACATAGATTATGAAAAATGATGATTGCCAAGACATTTAGAAAAGCCTTTACATAAGGTCGAAAACCTTTTATCAAAGCATTCAAATTCATATGCTTTGATGAAATAAAGTGGTCGATACAAATTTCAATATGACTTTAATCAAAGTCTTTCACCATTGCAATAAAGCCCGATACCATTGAAAGTTAGCCTTTTAAAATAATGCCCAAATCAACATTACCTTATTGCCATAAGCATTACCTTTATGATGTTGATAATCACAACTTCCATACCAATGACACAAGAAACCGATGTGACTTTTTCATAATTCCTTCAAGCCACAAAGTGACTTTTACCAAGTCACATGTATTAAAATAATATTAAACAAGATGCTGACCATGTAGAGATTACACCAAAATATCTTCTTTTTAGCAAAGCCATCAACCCATACCAATGTGAATTATATGAAACTGACTAGAGATACTATAGAGATAAAAAAATGCCAAGACAATGTAGATCAAATGACCATGTACAGAATGTCAGACCAAGATCAATTTTGAAAGAATGATCATTTGAAACAATATACTCATGAATATACATGAACCTGAAATTGAATTAGCAACAACATGATCAGCCTGAATAACTTGTACCTATCATGATAACTAAGTCACATATACGAATCTAATGCATTCCCTATCATAAAGAACACCATGTCAAATATCAGTACCATCATGTAAAAACTAAAACTTGAAAGTGCATGCCATGAACCAAGTCTATCACCATATGAACCAACAGTAATCATCAAGAGCCAACAAGTATATATCATGAATAAGACAATTGAATACTGAATATAGAAAGCATAAAGATCTTGAGAGACCAAATCTGAAGTAGTCAAATTATGAGACCCAAATCAAGTGGATTTTTCATCAAGGACAATCCATGATCACAACTGAGAATCAACAAACTCCCCCTTTGTCCTTGATGGAAAAACACATATCATCTCTCCCCATTTTTGCCTCAATGACAAAGAATGAAAGAAGAGAATGTGAGATGCTATGAATATAAACAACTAAAAGAAACCAACACAATAACCATTTGAAAGTATGAATCAAGAATCAAAGAACAACCAATATATCATCACTTCATAACCAAACAACTCTGTTGCATATATCTCCTTGACTTAAACACATGGATAAATAGAATATATTTGCATTCACAACAATCAAAGACCTTATCAATTCAGATACTTAAAGACAAAATGCAACATGATCCTCCCCTTGATGCTTTGCATTATCTTTCCTTCACAGAATGACCTTTATGGACTCACTAACTTCACATGTTAGTTAAAATTGCTTCGCATTTAGTGTAAAGCATTGTTGCTTCTATATGTTGATTAGCAAAGAAGTTGAGAAAAATTGACTTTGTTCATATAAATTATTATCACCATGTATTGTGTAGCTATAATATTTTCTATGTTATCTGAATGCCACCTTGAAAAACTTTTGCTAACTTACTTTGTGGATATTGTTCTTTTATTTGGAGCCTACTGACATCTTCAAAGATATTAATAGGAACACAAGAAATAATAATAATGTTGAGAATCATCAACCTTGGGAACAAAGACCTTAAATAACATGAATACCATTTTTAATAGTGGCAGACTAAAATAAAAAACACCTCATTATGTAACTATTACCAAGGAAACCCTGTAACACACTGCTACTTTCAACATGTAGCTGGCAGTGATTAAGTCATAATACTCACAAATAGCTATTACCTTATACCATGAATACATCAACATGTAAATATCATAAAATCAAGTACTGTGAGATCAATGCATGCATCAATTGCACAACCTGCAAGTAGCAACTCACTATCAAAAATACAAAGGAATATCATTGTCCAACACCCCAAGAATGAACTGAGAATGTAATAAATATCACTGCCATACATCAATGAAAAAAAAGAATGTACAGATCACCATACTGTATTACAACCAATCACCAAAAGTATTATGTACCATGGGAATGAAATATGCAAGAAACCTCTCCCTATGATATAGCATTGTTCAATCACTGCTCACAATTATCACTGCTTATTACTAGACATGTGTCCAAGCAACAAATGTTGCTTTCACTAATGTTATTCTATCTTAAGTAACTATCTCATGAAACCTGAATCATTAAACAACTGTTATACCAACCAGAAATCCAAACCATAATGCAATACCAAAATGCATGTAAATCCCATCCAGTGGAATATCAAATAGAGTATCACTGAACATGTCAAAGATGAACAAAGGTAAACATAATCTGAACCAACACTGGTAAAAAGTAGTAGAGAATCATCATAATACTAGTATGCAACATAAATTCATAGAAGCATACATAAGAATAGTTGAACCAAGAATCTAAAATAGACATGAAGTTTCCCCCTTAAACCATGCACACTTTTAAGAGAATTTAGACAAGACTGTTTCAAGAAGCCTTGAAGCCTTGCAACTAAACAATCAAAATTAAAATAGATTTCATTGTCATCTTAACAATAAGAGTCTCCTCAAAGCAACATTCACTATACAATACTTTCATAATTCAACCCTGCAATAATCCAATTGCAGAAATTGATATCAAATGATTTTCCAAACATTGCCATACCTTTGTCACCAATGATAAAGCTTTGGCAACATATCTACCAGCATGGATTGAGCTTGGCACTGAATACATAATCCAAGAATGAATCATATATATAGCCAATGTATGGAATAGTTTGAAATACTAAACCATTGAGTTCAAGCAACGCCACCTTCAACATAAATTAGCACCACTTTCATATCAGATTAAGAAGCATGACTAAATAGTGTATAAGAAAATGTGTAAACTTACTGTCACCTGCAGTTGTAACATAAAACAACATTGTCACCTTTTGCTCATTATGTTGACATATCGCAACCCCAAAATAGATGCTATATTATTTAGACAAAATAATGCCAAAAACTATCCTTTGAGACTTCCCAAATAAAATTTCAACAATAGAATCATCACTTTATCATTTAGAACTACACCAATAGAATCCAATGCAATAACTAATCACGGGGATGTATATAAAAAAAAACTTGAAAAGCTCCTTGAAACTGCATATAGATGATTTAGTGATGAGAAATATGAGGAAGAGCATACACTTTCTCCCTCAACTGAGCATCCATTTTCACACATCTTGTTTCTTGCATATTATAAAAATTCCCTTGAGTTCTTGAACCTGCACCAACAATTCACTTGTTTTATTTCTAATATCACACCCTAGAGCATTAAAAAGAACATAAAACCTTGATCAGAGATTTGAGTTACGCTCAAAAGATTATTCTTGAGTTCTTTTGCAAAGTATACATCCTGCAAAAATAAGTTATTATTCAAAGAAACTATTCCTTTTCTAGTGATCTGAATACATTCATCATTTCCAGACCAAACTAAACCGCCATTACAATATTCAAAATTGATAAAGCTACTTTTGTCACCTATCATATGGTGTGAACACCCACTATCCAAAATCCATTCAATATTCACCTTAGAATGTAAAATTGCTTGACTTACTGTACCTTCTAACTTTTCATTAATTTTCTTTGGTTTCTTAATCAACCTTGTTTGCTTTGCTACCTTGTTATGCTAGAGCTTATCAGAATAAGAGCATTGACCTTCCATAAACCCAAGACCTGTTTTATCATTATAAAGTCTCTGTTTACCTAAAATTTATGCTATTTTATTTCTGTTGTTACACATATCAAGTTATTTTCTCAGGTCAGCGACCTTTGCCTCTAAAGTGCAACATTGTTTTTCTTTGATTTCTAATTGTACTTTTGTAATTTCTAGTATTTCAATTTTATGTTTTAGGTCAGCAATTTGTTTCTCAAAATTATTCTTCTTTACCACAACTTCCTCTTTGGGTTTCTCAATGTCTCTTAAGGCACTATTTAATTCACTGTCAAGATTAACATCTTCACTTCCTGATGTGCCTTCAAATTGAGGTATTCTAACTATAGGATATTCATCTATTTTTGAGCCATTGTTTTTGAAAAGATAAGAAGCATTTACAAGGTCTTGTACCCTTCACAAAGAGCCACTAGGCCAAAAAGGAACAAGTCAAAAAATGCTAACAATAAGTCAAAAAAAGAACAAAGACAACACTTTAATAGCACAGAGACCACGGGTAGGCAGCCAAACAACAGAACACTGGTGCAGGCAGTAGCTAACTAGCATTGTCCCAATTTTTGAATAGGAGGTCCACAACATCATCATTGATCCAGTCTTGGTTCTCCTGGGCATTATTGCCCTCCAGCTCCTCCTTGATAACAGCGGACAGGGTGCTAGTAACTAAATGATCTTTCATTGTGAAGCATGTCAAACCTCTAAATCTTTTATTGAGCGTTTCCATCTTCTTCTCTAAAGCACAGAGCTCCTCCTCGACATCCATGGTTCTCGAGACCTTGTCAGGCTCAGCAACTAGGGGGTGCAAAGAGTGAGAGTCTGAAGTCTCTTTCAAAATCTTGTTGTCTTTCGGGATAAACTTGGGCCCATCTACATTTTCATCCTCATCCACATTTTTGAGCCATTGTTCATAACATTATCAATCTCCTTATCATGACTTTGAATTGGATTATTAAAATTCATAAATAGAGTTTCATCTCCTTCCACTGAAGAGTCTTAAGTTTCAGTGTTCATTTCATCTTTACTGAACAAACTCTTATTCTTTTTGAAATTGAATTTCTTTTTAGGTTTATAGGCCTTCTTCTTAGACTGTTGGTCAGATTTTTCATCGCCACTAATTTGATCATCATAGGGGCACTTAGCAGCAAAGTGTCCAATATTGCCATAGTTAAAACACTTAAAGGGAAGTTTTCCCTTGTATTTGCTAGAACCCTTTTTAATTTTTCTAACAAAGTGGGTTTCTTTTGAATAAGAATATTCTGATTCACTGTCATCTACTTTTTCTTTCTTTCCAGTTGTAAAGGCAGTTTATTTTCCAGTTGACTTATTTTTGCTTGTTCTCATTTCATAAGCAATAAGAGTCCCTTGCAGACTATCTAAGGTAAGTCTATCAAAATGTTTCTTTTCTTCAAGGGCTAAAACCTTATATTCAAATTTAGGCTATAAGGTCTCGATTACCTTTGTAATCACATCAGAATCTTTTACATCTTCTCCTAATCCTCTCATAGCATTAACAATTTCATCTATTCTTAGGAAATATTCAGCCACTTTTTCATCATCCTCCATTCTCATTTCCTCAAACTGATGTTTGAGTGTAAGGATTTTTGACAGTTTGAATTTTTCATTTCCTTGATAGATGGTTTCAAGTTTTTCCTAGATTTCTTGAGCCGATTTGCAATGCATGACTTTGACAAAAAAATCTTTAGTTAATCCACACAAGATGGCATGCTTAGCTCTAGAATTAGTTTCATACTTCTTTTTCCTGGCAACATCTATGGGTATTGTGGGTGGAATAGTATACCCATTTAAAACAATGCTCCAAACATCAAGATCTATAGAAATCAGATATGTTTCCATTCTGATTTTCCAAAATACATAATCTATTCCATCAAACAAAGGAGCTCTAGTCATAAAAGTGCCTTCATGAGCTTGAGACATTTTTAACAGACTCCAAGACCAAAGTCAATCCTAGGTGGTTTAGACCTATAAGAGGACCCCATGCTCTAATACCAATTGTTGGAGTGAAAATGACACTGAGAGGGGGGGTGAATCAGTGTCTTAAACCATTTTTGCAATTTACTAGAAAATAAAACATAGAAAAATTATGCTCTCAATATTTCAATATACATTCATGAATTGAATGCAACCATAAAGTAACTAAAAAGAGAAGTATCACAGTAAAACAATGAGCATTACAACATTATCATAGTGAGGTAAAGAGATCACAAATGAAACCATGAGACAAAAGATTTTTCGAGTGGAAAACCATCCTGGGGTAGAAAATGTAGAAGTTGAGAAAATACAACTTCACAAACCCTAAAGATCACCTGCATGCAAATAACCTGTCACAAAAAAAGAGATGGAGACAAATAAGCAAGGGTTCTCTGAAAACTGAAAATGTATATATTAGAGAGAATGAGAGAATGAATTGATGTGATAATACAATGAGATCAATCCTTATAAAAGGAGATCGAGAAACCCTAAAGTGTAACCCTAAAAGGAAACCCTAAAAGGAGAACATTTAATAATTAATATAATTATTAAATGTCACTTTATGCAAACTAAAGTGAAATCTTAAGAAGGGAATAAAGGTAACTTAATCAACATAATTAAGTTAAAACCTTTACTCTAACGCCCCCCCTTAAGATGAGCAAAAGTGCAGCTACAAACATATGCAAAAAAGCAAAGGTAACTACAATGCAAGAAAGCAAACATGGGTCTCGGCAACTAGGTCAGATTAGGTACCCAAATACAACCAAATCTCTATAAAGTGGAGAAATAGAGAAAACCTCATGGGAAAAGCTCTACTCCAAAAAGAGATGCAGAAAGTCAAAAAGAACATCACTGAAGTAGAAGAAGCTGCAAACAACTGTCGAAAGATGACTGCTATGGTGCTGAAGAACCTCCACTGAAGATAAGATGATCAAGATCAAGAAGACAACAATCTGCATGAGTGCCCCAAACGACACTACTCGAATCAGATGGCAAACAAAGGCAAACACCTGGAACGAAGATACAAATGGCACAAGTACCAATAGTTTGAAACACTGATCAACTGAGAATGGAAGATCCCTTCCAAGGCAAAACCAAGGAAGAATTAGCACGAATAGTATAATACCCCCCCATAATGTTGAATTGGGAGAGCCTGACAGATCCACCGAAATGGTGTGAAACACCCTGTAGTGCATGAAGGAGAAGATACAATATCTGAAAGTGCGCAAAAAAGCACCTGCAACTGAAAAAGTGGTGTGCAAAACAAAGCACACATGCATGAAGCTAGAATCATATGATCCACTGTCGTCGTGGAGGGACACTCACCGGACAAAGGTGTGATGGCAAACAAAAGCAAACTACACAACCCCCCATGGCACTTTATAATAATAGTGCGAGTACAAAATATGGCACAACCTTATGTGCAAAATCCCCAAAAATGCATGTACAATAGTGTGGCACTTTATCTCAGTGCATTTACATAAAAGATATTGCTTGCAAATGATGCTCAAAATGCCGAAAAGGACAAAGTTGGAAATACATGAAGGACAGCCAAAAAATTGACTGTAGAATACACCAATAGAAAAAAGAAGTGATGAGACTCACACCACTGGAAAGATGACAGAACCAGCTTTCCAGCGATATCTCGTTTGCTAAAAAATGATATCGTATGCCCAAGTTACGGCCTCTGGAAGAAAACAGCTCCAAAGATGAAAAAAGTCGGTGCTGGATTAAATTTGACGGTCATACAGCCGTCGCAGCGAAAATACTGGCTTAAATTTGACGGCCAAACGGTCGTCACTGCAAAAGCATAATAGGGCTTATACATGAAAAATTTTTTTTTAAAACAATAAAAACATTACAATTAAAAAAAAAATTGAGATTTTTTTTTTTTTTTTAAATCATGTTTGGTGGGGAGGCCGTGGGAGGAAGAAGCAAAACCCCGTAGGTACCACCTGCAGGGTGAAAGGCTTTTTTTTAATTTTTTTTTTAATTTTTTAAATTTAAAATGACAATATTTTTTTTAAAAAAAAATTGACTAAAAAATAGCGGAATTTTCTTTTACTAGGCAGACAGATGGCCGTACGGCCGTATCAGCAAAAAAAATTTGCCCCAAAATTCAACTTTGTTCAAAATGGACGAATGAACAGTCGATTTAGGGGTTTTGGACCGCTGCGGACGCAATGGCAAGGTCCGTTTGGACTCTAGATCAAAAAAGCAAACTCCAAACCCTTGAAGCTCCAAAAAAAAAAAACAGAAAGCAACAGGTCTAGAGCTCTGATACCATGTAGAAGTTGAGAAAATACAACTTCACAAACCCTGAAGATCACCTGCATGCAAATAACCTGTCACAAAAGAAGAGATGGAGACAAACAAGCAAGGGTTCTCTGAAAACTGAAAATGTATATATCAGAGAGAATGAAAGAATGAATTGATGTGATAATACAATGAGATCAATCCTTATAAAAGGAGATCAAGAAACCCTAAAGTGTAACCCTAAAAGGGAAACCCTAAAAGGAGAATATTTAATTTAATTAATATAATTATTAAATGTCACTTTATGCAAACTAAAGTGAAATCTTAAGAAGGGAATAAAGGTAACTTAATCAACATAATTAAGTTAAAACCTTTACTCTAACAAAAAAACCACTCCTAAATTGCTACCATATTGGCTTATATTTTCAAATCACTGCTTACAATGCCTTACAAGAAAATTTCAAAGCATCCACTGAAGGAGTGTCAACCCCTTTTTTAGAAACACCAATTTCAAGGAGCACCAACCCCTTATCAAATCTTAGAATAATAATACATTAGAGGATTTCTCTGTTTCAATTCTTTAACACCCAAAATGCCTTACATTCCAATACCCTTAATATCCTAAAGGTTCACAATTAAACCTTCAAAATACCAAACATATTAAAAAGAAAGCTATCTCTTTGCATTATATTTGCAAATTAACTAGTACAACCATATTCACTTATGCGTCAAAGAGCATACAACCAAAACAAAACTAGTGAACAATCACTATGTCTCCGTCTTTATACAAAATGCACACTATCCTTTTTGAACCTTCATCAAAGGTTTTCAGATAAGACATAATGTCATGAATGTTTTGTTCTTATAACTCTAAATACAACAAAATTTGCACCAATAATATCATCTATTCTAGGAATACAAAAATGCAATAACATATGCACCAATAATATCACTTTTTTTTTTTAAGTGTTTTGATAGAACAATAATACCCTTACGAATTTGTTTACAAATGAACCTCCAAACTTAATGACAAGTGGAGAATAATCAGAGAAGAACCTATTTCCTTCACATAATGTTTTCACATTCTGATCAAAATAAAAATATCTATCACTAATAGGGCCTATAATAGATTTGTAACCGAACCCATATAATCATGAACCCAATAAAAAACTCTTTCTGAATCCTAATAATGAAGATAAATGTAACCGACTTCAATGCATGCTTTTATGACACAATAATCAATAATCCATTTGCACCCTTTCATATTCAAGCAAAGAAAAGTAACTGCCCTTAGAAGACTTTCATCAAGCAGAGGAAGGAATACCTGATATGATGAATGAAATTGAAAAAGAGAGAATGAAAATATGTCATGAAGTATTTACCAACCCAGCTATAGAGAAACCAGTGAATCTCCTTCCTCCTTTGATCCCTCAACCAACAAAAAGCATCAAACCGAGCAGCCATACCCTTAATGCTTAAACACAGAGATTGCATTCTATCAATACCATTTAAACTAGCAGAACCAACGAAGAACAATAGTTGCATTGACTCCATGGCGGCATCTAGGGTTCCAAACCCTGGCAATGTGAAAGACAAAAATATGTTGCCCTAACTTTCTTTCATTTCCATTCATTTGATGACTATATCGAAGTTAATAAAACTTGAAGTCAGAAATGTCTAAGTCATATGTAATAAAAAAAAAATCATAATAATTTTAGATGCGCTGTCATATATCTTTTACCACAAATGTCGACATTATCATTACCTCTGGAAATTTTGCATACAAACCGTCGATTTATATTACCACCCAATAAACATTATTTCAAGACAAAGATTCTTATGATGTCAACATAGATTATGAAAAATGATGATTGCCAAGACATTTAGAAAATCCTTTACATAAGGTCGAAAACCTTTTATCAAAGCATTCAAAGTCATATGCTTTGATGAAATAAAGTGGTCGATACAAATTTCAATATGACTTTAATCAAAGTCTTTCACCATTGCAATAAAGCTCAATACCATTGCAAGTTATCCTTTTAAAATAATACCCAAATCAACATTACCTTATTGCCATAAGCATTACCTTTATGATGCTGATAATCACAACTTCCATACCAATGACACAAGAAACCGATGTGACTTTTTCATAATGCCTTTGAGCCACAAAGTGACTTTTACCAAGTCACATTTATTAAAATAAGATTAAACAAGATGCTGACCATATAGAGATTACACCAAAATATCTTCTTTTTAGCAAAGCCATCAACCCATACCAATGTGAATTATATGAAACTGACTAGAGATACCATAGAGATAAAAAAATGCCAAGACGATGTAGATCAAATGACCATGTACAGAATGTCAAACCAAGATCAATTTTGAAAGAATGATCATCTGAAACAATATACCTGAACCAAAAATTGAATTAGCAACAACATGATGAGCCTAAATAACCTGTACCTGTCATGATAACTATGTCACATAACTGAAGCTAATGCGTGCCCTGTCATAAAGAACACCATGTCAAATATCAGTACCATCATGTAAAAACTGAAACTTGAAAGTGCATGCCATGAACCAAGTGTATCCCTATATGAACCAACAGTAATCATCAAGAACCAACAAGTATATATCATGAATAAGACAGTTGAATATTGAATATGGAGAACATAAAGATCTTGAGAGACCAAATCTGAAGCAGTCAAATCATGAGACCCAAATCAAGTGGATTTTTCATCAAGGACAAACCATGATCGCAACTAAGAATCAACAATATACATACATACATATATGTATATATATATACATCCATACAAACATATATAGAGGGAGAGGGAGAGATAGGGAATAAAGAGTGAGTGTGAGAGATAGAGAGGGAGAGATAGATAGATAAAGAGGGGGAGAGCAATAGAAAGAGGGATAAACATATATAAAGAGAGAGGGGGGGAAAGGGGGGAGATATATATAGAGAGGGGGGGGGTGATAGATATAGGGAGGGAGAGAGGGGGAGAGAAAGGTATAGAGAGGGGGGTATATATAAAGCTTGATATATGGATAAGGACAAACATAGAAATAAAGAAAGGTAGAAATAAAGATAGAGAGGGGGATACATACAAATAATGAGAGAGGGGAGAGAAGGGAGAGAGGGAAATAAGGATATATAGAGAGAGGGGGGAAGATAGAGAGGTAGAGAGGGATAGAGAAAGAGAGAAAGATAGATGTGATAGAGAGAGTGAGGGAGATATAGAGAGATGGAGTTAGAAAGGGGGAGTGAGAGAGGAAGATAGTGATATAGAGAGAGAAAGGGGAGAAATGGAGGGAGGGAAGGATGGGGAGGGAGAGAGAGAGAGGGATATAAAGAGAGAGGGAGGACAGAGAGAGAGGTAGGGATATAGAGATAGAGAGGGAGGATGAGAAAGAGAGAGTGTGTGTGAGAGAGAGGGAGAGGGAGAGGGAGAGAAAGAGAGGGAGGAGAGAGAGGGAGAGGGAGAGGGAGAGAAAGATAAAGAATGAGAGGGAGATAAAAATAAGTAAATGGTGAGAGATAAAAAGACATAAAAATGGAGAGGGGAAGAGGGAGAGAGAGATATAAAATAGAGAGGAATGAAGGGAGAGAGTTCAAGGGTATGTGTAGGATCATCATGGAAAAATCTGGCCCTTAAGTGGCTATGAAAATTCAGAAAATTAGAGTTAAGCAACTTGACGTAAAAATTTGAATAAGTTATCTATATTATTTCAAAAATATGTAAGAATAGAATTTGTAGCAAATTGAATAGAGTTTCTAAACTACTAGGTTTATTTTTTTTTAAATCTATTTGGTAAAAATTTGAAATTTCAATGTAGTAGTACACTTAAATTTTAGGGAAAAAATAAGTAAGTGTCTATCTGACCACCCTAACCACAATAAAATGATAATATTTTTTTATAAGATTTTAGATATAAGTAGAGGACTCATGTCCCAATGTGATGCATATTTTTTTATAATTTTTTTCCAAGTAAATAATTAATTATGAATTTTTTATTACAACTTTTAAAAATATAAAAACTCGTATGTCTAACCACCTTAACTTGGTCAAAACTTCATGAAATTCATTTTTTTAAAATCCTATAGTATGTGAAGTATAGAATGTGACAAATATTTCAGATTCAAAAAATGTGATACTGTTTGAAAGCTATAGATGTTATTCAATCAGCCTATCAATCAGGACTTTAGTCATAATTCAAATAGAAAATGAATAATAATTATTTGTTAAATTCAAAGTAAAGCATAATTTATATTGGTGAAAAATAGAGAATCTCTTTTAAAAATCCTTTTAGTTTCATCAATTTTGGGTTAAAAAAATTCTTCAGCCACATGGGCCATCATATCACTTACATATCGCCACTTTTTGGCCCATCATAATCCTGCACATACCTAGAAGGGCTAAGAGAGAAGGGGGGATGAAGATATTTAAAGAGAGAGGGAGAGTAGATAAGGAGAGGGAGAGAATATATATATTTATATGAGAGGAGAGGGAGAGACATATGTTGGTAAGAGACACTACAACTGTCATCTGGTGTTGCCATTGATGGCAACCCTATGCGTTGATAAGGTACACATATCCTTATTCAAGCCTACTGACAGTCAGATTGAAATCAAACAAGGCAGAACATGGTATCCAGTAACTCAACATTCATTGATTCGTGCTTACATTTCAGGTTACCATTTTTTGTTGTGCATCTTAGGCAATGATTATTGACGTATTATCTACCTTGTGTTTAATGCACAGTGGCTCGTACCAATTCTCATAAGAGTGAGGAGATTCGGTTGGTGTATTCTCATTTCTTCGTGTAGTAAGGCCGACTTTATAAAAATATTAAGTCATGGATGTATGTGAGTTAATTAATTGAATATCTATATGATTGTATATGTTTGTATGGTTCTTAGCCAAGTTGTGGCCGGCCATTAAGGGTACGCATTGTATAGTTCTCATTTTGTTGAAGCCGACAAAGTGCAAATAAATCCTATGTTGCAGATATATATACAAGTTTGTCCATATCATTTTGGGGGATGTACATGTTGAGTAAGCATTCAATTTGTGAGTTAGAGCAGAGAAGAGGTGCGATTAAGCGTAGTTTCACTTGCGCATAGAAGATCTGTGTGGTGTGTGTTAGCAGAGCAGAATAGTATTGCAAAATCAGTCTGTAAGGCAACAGATCAATTATTGTACTTAATTTGGAACTGTAATCGGACATTATAGATGCTATCATGTCAGTTCATTTCTTCATATGGTTTTAATCTGAACTCTTGGGCAGAAAGCCCTACTTTCTTTGAGCAGTGGGCTCTAGGCAGTGCGCTTGAATGCAAGTGCATTCCTTTTGTAATCTTCATTTTGAGTATACTCATGATCATTATTGTGGATTGGCCATCCACCTTGGTTTTTCCCCTAACAGGGTTTCCACGTAAAAATCTTGGTGTTATGGTGTTCTGTTTATTTTCTTGTTCATGCTTTATGTTTGAATATTCCTAATGCTTGGAGGGTAAATGTATTGAAGTTAATTTTTGCACAACACTGATTCACCCCTCCCTCTCAGTGTGGCTTGTTTCCAACAACATATAGAGATAGTGAGAGAGATATTTATAAAGAGGTAGAGGAGGAGAGAGGGAGAAAAATAGAGAGAGTGAGAATGGGAATAAAGAGAGTGAGAGTGGAAGATAGAGAGAGGGGAGAGATATATAGATATGGAGAGAGATAGAGAGGGACATATAAAAAGAGACAAATAGGGAGGATAATCTATAAATAGGAAGAGATAGAGAAGGAGTGATATAGGTACAAAGAGAGAGATAGAGGGAGTGTTTAATTTTAAGAAATGATCTGATTTTATTTTTTATTTTATAAAACATCATATCTCATGTTCTATAAAATGTGATTGTGTTTTATGGAACATGAAACACGCTTGTGTTTTGTGTTGTACAAAACACACACATGTGTTTTAGTCAAAAAAATTCCCACCTTTTTTTAGAATATGTTTGTCCATAACAAGCCTAAGGTTTAAACTATTAATTTACCTTCATTTACATGTTTTTGACCTTCAATGGAGTTTCTCAACTTGCACATCGTCAATTTTACACATTGTATAATGATATTTAATAAAATTACCACCAAATTTTTACATGCCTTCTTAGCTTTCTAACCATATATAATTTTTATTATATTTGAAATACATTAACATATTTATTTTTAAATTATTTTACAAATGTTTCTATTATTGTGAAAAGTATCTTTATGCATCTAGTTATCATTTATCTAGTTCCTACACCTAGTAGTCCTATTCACACTAGCTTAAGTTCACTTAGTGGTTTGGTTGTCTCACCTCATAAACACTTGACACATGCTTTCACACTTGTCCCAAGTGTTCTACATGTGCCACATAACTTGGAGGGTTAGTCAGTCTTTTGTTTCACCTTCCTACTTCCTCTGTGTCCTATATAAACAAAGAGTTATAATTGTATTCTACACATTCTATGATACTTTATTGGCTTATGCATTGTGCTTGATTCATTTTATGATAGTTTGAATATATTGCCTTCATTATTTATTGCTACAACATGGTATTGGAGTTGAATTACAAGTTCCTTCTCATTTTTGGTGAATCAAGATTTTAGCTATCAATGAAGTATCATGGAGCCAAACAAACATCACCATTGCATCGGGAAGGCTTGAGAAACGAAAAAAAAAACCTTTTGTTTCATTAATTTTGATCATTTTCAATTTTTGCAATTTTTTTGCCACTTATACAAAAAGTTGTAATTTTTTTATTTTTTTTAGTAGAGGGCCAATTTCCCCTCTTCCCATCTTCCCATCTAGGTTGCACATTGAATATTTGCATTTTTTTTGGCCTCTTCGACCATTTTTCTCATTTTTTACAAGGTTTATTTAGCTTTCAACATGCAAGTTTGGTCGCTTTTCTAGAGGGAGGAGCCACAAATAGCAACCTCCACACTAGTTCTCATGCCTCTAATGGATCTACCAAACAAAATCTTATTGTTTCGCATTGGCTTGAGGAAGGATTGAAGCAACCAAGTAAAAGGACACACCTGCTAACACTATTGTTTGCTGGCCACAAAAGGTGAAGTCAAGTTTTTCGAACACTTTGAGCATATGGTTAACTCCAATGTACTCCACTAATCACCATAAGAAAGTCTTAAGTCACTAATAAATATTGTATAAGATTGTGAAATGATGCATATATTGTTCTAATACCATACATTATGGAATGGTACAAAGGTTACTTTATTATCATATAAGATTTATAAATGGACCAAACCAACCCAAAATTGTGATGATTAGAGCCACCACAACAAGAAAAGAACAAAGATAACTAGATGTGATAGAATGAAATATGGTAGCAATTCCTAAAGAGAAGATACATTACACAAATGAATATACAATAGATAGATGCTCAAAAGTGAGCTAGTGGTGAACATATATAACATATATTAGTAAGAGATGTTGACATACAATCAATACATAAAAAGTACAAATGCAGTACAAGTCTCCACCAAACTAGGAGAGTACAACCACCTCTATTAAATACATATGTATTAACGTGTAGAAGAGATATCACTTGCCTAAATAAATACCTACCTAAATAAAATTATCACAAATACGCATTAATACTATAAAATAATTGCTTGAATATAATTAAATAAATATACACCAATAAAAAAAATTCTTTCTTTTTCGTGACTCAAAATAAACAACCCATACCCATATAAAATAATAATAATACTTTGCACAATTTTGACCGTAAACCACATTATCAATTAGTTTAATAAAACAAAAAATAACCATACTAGAAATTCCTCGTATTGTGAAGAAAGTGTAAGCTAAAGTCCAAGTTACAGACGGAAGGAATCAATGATAATTTTCCATTAAGCCCCATTAAATGGGACCCATGTTCATACAAGCCAATTCACATCGTTACACATTCCACGCCCTCTATTCATGCCACGTGGCCAGGATAAACCGACCGATAACGCCTCGCCGCATTGGTGCTCGAGTTAATGGAATGGTCACTACCCTGAGTTAAACATCAGACAGATTGTCTCGAAATCGACGTTCAAGATTAAGCGCTATGCTTCAACGCATTTCTGAATATTCGTTTTAGACGGCTTTACAATAAAATAGCAAAGAAATATCACATCCTCCAGATGAAAGTATATTCAGAGCAGGTTATAGAATAAAATAAAGTATGAACAAGAAAAATGGAGGTCGCGGCTGAAAAAACTTTCAGGTGTGAACGAAAATCGTGATAGGATATTCGCTGCTCTCTTTTATAAATTCCTTTTTATGCATTTTTTGTGTAAATTTTTTCATAGGAATCTCTTATCCTTCATCTTAGCGTAAAATTTTGAATGAGAAGATGTTTTGAAGGATTCGAGAGCCTCAAAACCTCTAAAATACGGATATTACTTTACGAATGGAAATGAAGAAAAGTAGCGCAGGAAAAACTCTTATTTCATTTCTTTTACTTAAATTTTTCCTTTGTTCGTTATCTTTAACAGAAAATCTGGTTATTTCTTTGTTTTTTCTGGAAAATCGAATGTTTTCAACTAAAAAAATAGTTAGTTCGTCATTGTTTATTTTTCCGTTTCGTTTTTTTACATGGAAAATAAAAGTTTAATCGTTTTTATAATATATTATAATTATTATTCTTCATTTCGTTATTTGAAAAACTCATTATTTCATTGTTCTGAAATGCATATCTGGTTATTTCGTTGAGTTTTGTTTTAAAACCTCGTTAATTGGTTGTATTTCGTTTGCAAAACTTGTCATTTCGCCGTTTTGGCTTCAAAAACTTGTTATTTGATTAGAAATTGATTATTTCCATGTTTCCCAATGTTAAATTTTACCTAGCTCGGGAAAGAATCGGTTGAACTGAGGAAAAATGCAGAGAAACCACAAAATATATCGAATTACACGAAGAAGTCCGTTACAGCGACAGTTATTTTGCCTGAAAAGTCATTTTTTGGAACTTTTTTGCTAAGATTTCGCCCCCTATTTTGTTTGGCCTAGACAAGCAAACTGAGGAGAGAATCCCTTAAGTGGAGAAAAGCGGCAACATAATCAGAATTGCAAAAATAAATTCTTAAACCGATGGTTTTATGCTGCTTTGAAAAACTAGTTATTTAGAATTTTAATAAAATTTGCAGGCGATTTCCTAGACAAAAGAATTGCTTGAAGTGGCAGAGATTTGACAAAAGCGGCATAATATACTGAATTTGCAGAAAAGAATCACGTTCAGCGGCGAAAAATGGAGAAAAGTACTTAAAATGCACTGAGCCGTCTTAAAAGAATCGCTCGACGTAGAGAAAATTAGATTAAAAAACGACAAAAGCACAGAAAAGTATCGCTAAATGTGGCGGAAAGGCCGCCGGTACAACGTTCTTTACGTCTTTTAACGATTTAAGAATGACCAATTTTTGCCTTTTACATACGAAGTACTAAAGTCTCAACTTTCAAAGAAAAATTTCTGCCTGAGGCGGTTGAACGGTCGTAAATCTGAAAAGACAGGCTGAAAGAAAATTCTACCAATTTAGTTATTCTTCTTCTTTGTTTATCTCAAGTCTTTTAAGCGCTTAGTTTGATTTAAGGAAGTAATTATTATCTGGCATTTATATCGACAGCAGTCGTTCATAGAAGCATGCCAGGAATCGGCGGGATTCGAACTGTGTACCTGACAAGCGGTGGCTAAAACTTCAAAGCATTTTTAATTAAAGAACAACATTTCTCTGGCCATCTCGTTTCTGAATCTTTTCAGCGGTCTTATTTTCTTGAGCAGAGCTATCATTTATCTGTAAGTGAATCGGTACTTTGAAGAAAGAATTACTTTTATCATTTTTAAGCGTTGTTGCATTATCTTTCAAATTTGACAGATTTTACATATAAGCTCTTGGATGCTGAATTCAGGGATATTTGATACAAGCTTTAGCACTATTGATTAAAACTGATGGAAGAATCACATACAAATTTTATTTCCAATCTAAACAAACGTGATTTTTTCTCCACAGATATTGACAGAATTGAGATTTTGCTTTTGACAAATATTGACAGAAAAATGTCCTCATGTACTTGGGCCACTGTAGTCTCGACTGTGCCTTCTCAGAGCGTTAATGCTGTCCAAACGCGCAATTTTCCAGATAATCAAGGTTAAAAATCTTCTAACTAAAATATTTTATTTTTAGTGAATATAGCAGTGTACTGTTTCTATAGGTTTTCTGGAATCATGCGTAGTTTTTAAGTTACCGCAGACAGACCCCAAGCGTCCATAAACTTAAGCTCTAAGTAGATGGTTCTAAGATTAAAAAACTACGTGAAATTAAGCTATAAAACGTTTGGGACATCGAAGATTATGATATTTAAATTTAAATACCCACTGTTTATGTGATCAATTTGTTTGTCTGTTAACGAATTCGTTCAAAAAAATTGAATTTTTTTTAGTGAATTTTGGCATGTAGTTTTGCTACATGTACTGTTTTGAGTTTACAGCAGAGAGATTGGAAGTGTTGGCAAACTCAACTACCTAGCAGATTATTCTTAAAAACCTACGTAAGACTAAAATATTGAACATGTCAGACAATGAAGATTAGGATGGTCTAACCTAAATATCCACGGGTTTGAAGATCGATTTGCTTGTCTCTTATCATTCAAAATAAAGCAAATTTTAATTAAGCTTGGAGCAGAGAGGCCAGAACTGTTACTAAACTTAAATAACAAACAGATAATTCTGAAAATTCTACAGGAAACTTTAATATTGAACATGTTTTACAATGAAGAATAGGATATAACCCACTAAATATCTCTGAATTTCAAACAATTAATAAATGAATATCGATGGATTTTGTCATCAATTTTCTTTTTAGTTAACTATTTTTTCAAAGGCAAGCACTTATTCAAGAAGCTTACTTGAAATTTTGCAGTTTGCTGATTCATGTAGAAGCAGTAGCACAGAGACCTGAAATGTCCGTCAACTTAAACACTGTGCAGATATTATAAGAATATCCTGCAGGATTCCTAAATAGCAAACATTTCAAACAATGAAGATTAGGATGCAATACCCTAATATTCAACGTTTATGTCACAATTTGCTTGCCTGTTAGCTCTTTCGTTCAGGGAAAATGTTCGCAATATTTCAAATAAAGATATGATCAGACCACTTAAATTATTGTCTGTTTTTCACATATTTTTCTTTTTTTTACATTTGTCAACAATTTTCACCCAGTAATTCTACAAAAAAATTGGTAACAACTCAGGCAATGAAGTTAAATGATCGAATAAAGTGAATACTTTTGACATCGATTTGGTTATCTTTTGCCATTTCGTTCAAACAAGCCTGAAATTCTTTCCTGACAAGAAATCATGATATCGACTGCTTGAACCATTAATCTGATCAAAATTGTCCATTTTGTTCAGCAAATTTTTGGCAGCATTTCAATCGATGTAGGTATTGTGAGAACCTAAATATCTAATTTATTTGCTCAGTAATTTTCTTTTTCTGGTTGTTAACTATTTGTTAAATAGCTATGCAATGTTTTAAAAGAACAATCTAAAATTTAATATTTTTGTCATCAATTTGTTCAATTTTTCTTTCAGTTTGTTAACATTATCGTTCAAATAATTATGCAGATTTTGAGCAATATTTGAGAAACATCCGAATAAAGTAATAGCCTAAATATTGCACTTTTTATTAATTTTTTTAATCCATCTGTAAGCAAATTTTCTTGAAAATAATGCAAATTTTTGTCAACATTTCCTGGCTGTATTTTCTATTTTTTGTTTGCTTATTCTGTCGTTCCTCAACAATTCCCCTAAATAACTAGGCCAACGTTTTAGAAAAGAAAATAATGTTCAAAAGATCTGAAGTAATGGCTGTTTTTGCCATGAATTTGTATTTTTCCCCTCTTGTCAAGGTGTATTAATAGCTATCAGAATCTAAGCTCTTTTTAAGTGGATTACAATATGATAAGCTCTTTTTAAGTGGATTATAATATGATAAGTTTTTTCTAAATTAATTATAATATGATAAGTAAACATATATCGATATCAAAAATACTTTTAAAAGATTTCAATCTTGACAGATGGTACAATCACAAAACATAATAAATAATTAAATTGCTAAAACAAGTTTCAAAAATCAAATAATAACATAAACATCCACAGTTTTCAGCCTTTTTTGATAAAAATATCATTTCAGAAAATTTAAAGATGTTACCCTGTGGGAAAAGAAGCTGAAAACCTGAAGGGTTATTTAGGTCATTTAACCTAAATAGCAACTATTTTGTTGGAGGTTTATTAATTTTTTCAAAGAACCTGAACATGTCGTTTCATGTCTCACCAATTTCTGTATTGGTGGATCATAAAGCATATGCATCTTGTTCTTGAATAGGATCTACTAAATATCCTCAGTTTTTATAACAATTTTGTACATCTGTGATTAATAAGTAAACGCACAGCTTATTCCAGGAATTGGCCTCATCCTTTTTTCGACGTCGGAGCCTTTGCATTCAGCAAGACTTGATCCCTGGTGGGCTCATTTAGAACCTTTCAACTTCACCAATAGACCAAGGACCTATTGACATTCCAGAAAAAAAATTTAATTTAAAGATACTAACATAGTGCTGACTCTAGAGTCCCAAGCACGGTGATCAGCAATGAGTTTTGCTGGCTTGATTTCCAAAAATATATTATATTATAAAATAAAGTACTGCTGTTAGACTTGCAAGTCCCCAGCCCAGTGGCCAGCAACTAGTTTTGTTGGCTCTACTGGGCAAAATCCGTGAGTAAAAACAAGCTGTTTTTTTTTCTAAAATAATGAAAAGAAGTATATTGCTCATGGAAAGCCCTTCCCTCTTTAATTCCTTATGCCTTGCAAGTTGCAGGTTCCAAGCTCTAGAAAGCAAACATCTTCAAACCCTGGCTGTTCTATTGCGGTTCAACTTAAAATTGATTGGCAAGAGTCTCATTAGATTGCTGTAACCTAAATATAACTGAGTTAACTAATTCTTTCAAATAATTACGCAAAATTATGCCAAAATACTTAAATAATTTATTTTTTTAAATCATTTATTTGCTAAATTTTCGTCTGTATTAACGATCTAGTTTAAATGATTATGCAGAACCAGTGCCTATGCCCACATTTCTTTATTTCCTTGAACTACTCGAGGCATTAAACAGCGATGGAAATGACAGCAGCTGCAACGACAATCACATTTTTTTCTGTCCAGAAAGTATTAACAGCTCCTCTTCAAGCCTTTTCGACGGCTACAATGACTCTGCCAACGGCCTTGACAGATTCTTCGATGGTCTGTCAAATGACGGCATTGTTTTTGACGGTAGCGAAGAGAGCACAAGCAACGGAACGCCGTGGACTTGTGAGCCGGCATTTTTATCTTTGAATTCGGAATATTATGCCACACACGGTTTTGATTATGTTTTTCCCATGGAAACCTCAGCCTCATACAAGCAAGATTTTATGAAGTCTGGACATATGGTCGACAGGGTATTCTGTGATTGGTCGCCTGAATGGTTTGAAGAGGAGGAGGAGACTCAAGGAAAAAGTATTTTATTTCAGAGTGCGGAAAAAACACAGTATTCTTTAGAAAATGAAGATGGCATCAATGCAATAGAAGCAGTCAAGCACAACCAGAAACAAATACGTCAAGTTCCATTTTGCTCTGCACTGTACTTTTAAAATTCTTTGTCATCATAGCCGGTTTATGCAAAAAATTAGCATGTAACAGAGTTCAGGTAGGAACCCCAAACCAAGTGTGGCTTGAGAAGGTAGTAGCTCATTAGTAAAGAACAAACCTAACATCTTACCACTACGCTATTAGACATCTTTAGTTCACAATGTTGATTGTTTCCAACAATAACCAAAATTTGGGTTTTCTTGTAATCTGCTTTGTGTTAGTATTTGATATCAATTTAATCAATCTCGTCTTCTGCTTTGTTTCAGAGAGTATTTATTTTTTAATGTCTTCAAAAAAAGTGAAGATATTAATTAAATGTCTTCTAAAACCCTCAACCCTAATTATTATGAGGATGGCTCAGGCTGGGGTCTTATGGGAGGGTTTCAGTGAAAAGCAATAAAAAAAGCTACAAGATTAGTAAAAATATTTCTATGAATAATAGCAGTCTTTATTTTTTAGTTTGAAAATTTGAGCAGGTGTATTTGGGGTGGGACTAGAAATTATCCACCAGCTTAAGTTTTTTTCTAGACTTATCAATTGTCTGGACTTTTTAAATTCCTACCAATTAATTTTTTATTATTTTATATTTATCTACTCTGTTGAATTGAATATGCAAAATAATAAAACTCATGAGACCATCAACAAATCCAACTTAAATTAATGAAACCACCACTTTAATATAACCACCCAAAGAGATCACTATTTTTTTTTCCCAAAAAAGTTTGAATACACTCAAGTTCAACAATATAGAACAAGGAAAGTATCCTGAAACGCACTCAAAATTCTGTGTTCTCTCGTCCACTATACAGGATTCAGAAAGTCCTTTGTGACATGGTCCAACACCCGTGCAATTTAACTACAATTATTTATTTTATTTTGAAATTGGCTAAACAAAACCACATTCAACCATTGAAGTTTGTGTAAAACAAAATCGCTATATTCACAATTTCACAGTACATTACATGTATAATTGTGTGTTTAATGCCACGTTTTCCTCCATGCTTTTGTTGTCTGGTACTCTCATCTGCCTGTAATATAAAATTCATATCTAATTAAGATAATTTAATTTTCACCGAAACAGGTAAATAATTCATTTTATTTGTAAGCAAAATCAAATCAAATAAGATTTAGTACAACACATAGAGATACTGTTAACTCATTTATTTGCAATAAGAGTTTTCTTCTAATATGTGAAGAATATGTAGTTCTTCTACATCCTTTTAAGCAATCATATTTAAAATCATTACTTAAGCAGTTTATATAACAAAATTATAATGGATTTTAATTATATAATTTAAAAGAGAATGATAAGTAAATATGATAAATTAAAAAAATATTAAATATTTTTAAAATTGTTTAATTATTATTGAAAATGAAAAATTAAAATAAAATATTTGAGGGTTTTATAAAGAAAAATTTATGGTTATTTTGAAAAATCTAAATAGTTATTCAATAAAGTGTTAATTTGTTTGTTTTTAATAAAGTGCTAATTTTTTGTTTTTCACATATGTTTCTTTTTTGGAGCTGGTTGAATCTGGTTTGACTTTGTTTTGACTTGTACTGTTAAATTATTACAATAACAAATTTTATATAATGACAAAATGATATACAAGATCACATACATAAAAACCAAAATCTAAACACATCAATATATATTTTTAAATTATAAAATTAAAAATATAGACATCAATATGTGTGTGTGAGAGAAACAACAAAATCAAAATAGTCTACATATATTTAAAAACACTAAAAATATAAAGGTATCAAAATTTTCAAAAATATTATCATAAAACTATTTAAATGCAACATATAAATATAAAATATTTAGTATTTTTTTTCAAAGTAAAAATAAAAGAAAAGAATTAAAAGTAATATATAAATATTTAATATTTAATATATTTTTTACAAAATAGAAATAAAATAAACAACATCACAAATAATAAATGATTTTTTATATACAAAAGTAAAATGTTTAAAAATTAAAAAAAATTAATTAAATAAGATAATTTAAAATTAATATTGATAATTGATTTTGCTTCTTTAATTAATGATCTAAAAGACAAATACTTATATTTATAATTTATTATTTTTGAATTTTTTTAATAAATAATATATGGTATCATCTTGCCCAAAAAAAAAAAAAAAAAATTATAAAAAGTGATGTATGGTGTCATCTTGCAGCCCAAAAAAATTATTTACTGCAATACCTTATTTTGGTGCTTGCCACTTCCATAAAGTTCAATATGTTGAGTGTCAATGGTGCCGCATCATTAAATGTGTTTCTTTATTTTGTTATGGTCCATATAGGTTTTTTTTTTCCGTGGATTAAGTTGCATTGACTCCAACCATGTGACAAGTCTGTTTTATATTATTAGTACTTAGGTACCCTCGTGACAAAGGGTAAATGGTTGGTGAGCTATAAACATAAATCAATTTTGACCTAATATAATATGTAAAGTAAGGTATTGTTGGAGAGTTGTCTCTCATTTTTGTTGGTTGTTCTAGACATGGTCTGCATTATGTTGAGTTGATATGCCTTGGTGTGTAAGGCTGTTGTGGTTTTTTCTCTCTGGCAGTTCCTTTTATTTTGGACTGCTTCATTCTTTTGTAACCAGCTTCTTTTAATACAACAAAAAAAAGTAAGGTATCGTGCACACTTTCTTTCTAGAAAACCTTTTCCTTTTTTTTAAATCTGGGAAATCCTAAATTGTAGAGGATTTCCTTGTCAATTATTTTCTTAATGGCAGTTTTGATTTACATATAAATTGGGGGAAAGATGCAAATGTTATGGAAATTTTATTTGATTTTAGAATTAATGTTAGATTATAATATTATAATATTTGTGGGTATTTTTGAGACATAAAGAGTAATAGGATGAAATGTTTTTTAAAGGTGAGGCATCCCATCATGCAAGGGGTTTCAAGGGATTTGTAGTTGTCTTCAAGATAGCTAGGAGATGTTTGGGCATCTTTTGACCGTTTTGAAGATAATTGAGAGTCTCCCACCTAAAAATTATGATTCATATTATTAAAAAAAATATTATACTTAATCTAGTTATCTTCACCCTAATATGCTAGTGGGCTCCTTTAATGACCTCACACCACCTAAAAACCTACAAATATGATACGCCAACTTCAAAAATGACAACAATTTTTTATTTGCATTTAATTTGAAAAATAGGAAAAGTCTTTATCCACTTCAATTTAATTTGTCGAACACATATGTAAGAGTATAAAAGTTAAATCTTCATTGAAATATTAGTTGATCAATTATCTTGAACAAAACAAATAAAGGTTGAAGGAACTAGGATTGAACCTTTTTTATCCTTAGTTTATGTGTTTCATGTGTTTTTGAAGTAAGAAAAACAAATGGAGTCTTTGTGTCTTGGTTCATTTTTCATTTTAATTTTATGTAATAAATACAATCGGGCAGGTGCAAAAAGATGGGGGGCCAAATTATGGTCAAAACTTCAAAAATCATTTGACAGGCTATAATGTGAGTGCGTTATAACGCGCTCACGTTATAACATGAGTGCATTATAGCGCATTAAAACAAAAAAAATGCAAAGAAATTCATTTGTTTTGTGATTAAGTTTTTTGTTGCCTACGGCCAAAAATCGTGCTCTTACGCACTCATGTTCTGGAAAGAGGGTATCTTACATTTTCTTCATCAATTTGTTGCTATTTCATCATCAAGATGCAACCACATCAATGGGGAGGTTGAACAAGTAAGGATTGTTTATTTTTTATTATGAATTTGTTGTTGAATTGGTAGTTTTAGGTTGTTTTTGATATTCATTTGTTTAATTTGTAGGAAATGTTAATGAACTTGAAAACCCTCCTGAAAATATTCAACAATTAGAGTAACAAGAACATGAACAAAATCCTCAACAACCACAAAAACAATATCCTCCACCAATTCCTCAACATCCTCCTGGCACTCAGCAAAATTTAATGGGGTAATTGAAAACAATAAAAAAATAGATTGAGGAGTTAATCACGAGGTTGAATGATCTAGTATGTTCTACCCCTAACCCTTAAACCCTCTACCCTCTACCCTCTACCCTATACATTGGATCCTCAACCCTCATATATCTTTGTCCTTCCATCCTCTTCTCTCCTCTCTATCTCACTTCTCCATCCATCTCTCCCTCCATCCATCCATCCCTCCCTCTCTACCCTAATCCCTCAACCCCAATCCCTCAACCCTTAAATCCTAAACCATTAAACCCCCTACCCTCTACCTAATACCCTCTACCCTCAACCCTCAACCCTTAAACCCTAAACCCTCAACCTCTATACCCTCTACCCTATACATTGAACCCTCAACCCTAATCCTTCAACCATATACCTTCAAACGTATACCCTAAACCCTCTACCCTCAACCCTTAACCCTAAACCCTAAACCCTTAAACCTTCTACCCTCTAACCTCAACCTTATACCCTCAACCCAATACCCTAAACCATCAACCCTTTAGTTCCTCAAACCTATACCCTCAATTCTCAATCCTCTACCCTATACATTGGATCTTCAACCCTCATATATCTTTGTCCCTCCCTCCTCTTTTATCCTTCTCTCTATATGACTTCACCCTCTATCTCTCCCTCCCTCCATCCCTCCCTTTTCACCCTAAACCCTCAACCCTAAACCCTTAACCCTTAAACCCTTTAACAATCAACCCTAAACCCTCAACCCTCAACCCTTAAAACCTAAACCCTTAAACTCTCTATCCTCAACCATCAACCCTTTACCCTCTACCATCAACCCTAACCCCTCAACCCTTAAATCCTTAAACCCAAGTAAACTCTCTACCTTAGTCCCTCAACCCTCAACCATTAATCCCTCAACCCTTAAACCCTCAACCCTCAACCCTTAAACCCTAATCCCTCAACCCCTATACCCTCTACCCTATACATTGGACCCTCAACCCTAATTGCTTAGCCTTATACCCTAAACCCTCTACCCTCAACCTTAAACCTTCAACCCTTAAACCATCAACTCTCTACCCTCTAAACCCTTAAACCCTAAACCATCAACCCCTATACTGTAAAGAGCGGAACTCTTTAAATCAAACATCGACAAAACTTTAAATAATTCCATTTATATTCAAAATAAAGTCGACACTTCATTCATTTCGACATCATAAAAACCAGTCAATTCCAAAACAAGACTTAAAGTTGATAAGATAGATTCAATTATACAATTCCGGTTTAAATACATACATGTGTCATAATACACTTCAATGATAATCATACATAAGAAGTTGTAATATAAGTTACAATTCAAGACTTAGGCATTCAACCGCCTTAAGCTCTTCAATACATAATTACAGAATACAATATAACATAAATGAAGATGACATCCTTTGATCTTCAATCCAATAGCATATCTTCATAATGAAGACGAGAACAAGGATCAGGCACTTTTTCCGCCCAACCTCGAAGCTTACACTTCCCTAGAATTCTTAAATCATTCGAAGAATACCCGACCCTGAACGAATCGCTTAGCAAAAAGCAATCAACAAGCAAGATGGAATCTAGTGCATGCCTAGTATAACTAGTAAAACCACAAGAATTTTCATTTTTCTAATTCATTTAAGAAACAAGCAAGTTCGATACTAGGATATGGTAGAGAGTTCAATAATTTCATCTATTTCAATGGTCCTTAAGTTACTTGGCCAAGTAAAATGACATGCACGACAAATAAAGCAGTTTTGGAAAAGCAAAACTACACTCTCTAATAACCCATATTCGGCACCTGTCCCAAAAGGTAACTTTCCCAAAAACATGACATGCACATTCATTTATCAAGCATGCATGGTTCCAAACAGTCAAATACAATCTTTCAAAAACAATAAAACAGAAATCTTGTTTGAAGCGAAAATAGTTTAAAAGTTGTTGTTTTCATCATTTTAATCCATAAATGACATTAAATTAATATTTAAATCGAGTAAATTAAATAATCAAAAATAAATAAAGAAGGTGTATTTCCAGTATGCAATTAAGTACATATTTAAAAACAGTCATAAAAGAGCACACGTTCTTTCGTTCTATTCACTCAATTAATTTGTTTCCACTTGAAATAATCTTAATTTGTTTCGTTTTCAAGAAAAATCATATTTTTAATCTAAATGATTTATTTTATGTTTTTCATACTTTCAGAAAATAAATAATTACATTACAAGAATAGAATTAAAAGAATTTGCTTCAGTTTCTATTTTTAATGTTTTGAATTTTAATTGCAAAATTTACTGATTTAAAACTTTTGTTCCGGAATCTCATTTAAAAATTTGAAAGGTATTAATTCAAAATCAATTCTGTTTTGAATTCTTTTCAAGTCAATTTAAAATAACGCTTCTCTATTTTGAATCTCTTCCTAAATCTAATCAGTTGTTTTTCATTGTTTTCTACTCAAATTATTCCTATAATTTTTTGTTTTGAACTTGTTCAATGTGGTTTTTCTGGTAAAAAAAATAATACAGTTTGATTGTTTGAAAAATTTCCACAGAATGTAATAAAACAAAGATTCTTAATAGATTTACAATTCAATCTGAAGATTATCTTTCTCCTAAATTACTAAAACATAAATTCTCTTTCCATTTCAAACTAAATACATGAATTATACAAGAATTCTTAAACTTATTGTTAAATTGGTGAATTAGTTTTTTTAACTCTTACCTGGTAATTCTAGAAATTGTTTATTGCTTCCTCTGTCAGATCTTTCTGTAGCTACTCTGTCCAATCTTCTTCTTCTCTTCCCTTAATTTCCTTTTTGGTAATTCTTCCTGCTACCTTATCTTATTTGTTGCTTGTGTGAAATAGAGATATATTTATGTGGGCTATTCATTTGATGACTCTTCCCTCTTCTTGTGCACCTATCGTCACTGTGCATGGGGTGAATGGAGGTCTTTTTGGCTACAGACAGCAACCTTCTCCTTTGTTGTGCGCCAAGCCTCTCCTCATAGGCTGCGTGTGGTGAGTGGAGAGATGTGGGGAGCCTATTCCTTGGTCGCACCCGTCCGCTCCTTTGTTACCTACTAGTGCGCCTCAACTTTATCTGTTGCCTGGCCGAGTGGAGGATAGTCTCCCCTACAAACTGCGTACCCCTCTTCCTAGCCGTGCATTCACCAATACATGTGTGTGGGTTGGGAATACCATGTGGTTGTGTGGGAAAGAGAAGTTCTTCCCTCCAAATCTCCAAAAACATAAAACCAAAACCTCCTCCTCTGGCTGCGTGGAGTATATGAGATAAAAATCCTAAAAATAAGTAGCAAATAAACAGTATGTCTCTCAATTTTCTTCTCTCAGAAATCAAAAACGGATTTCTCCTCTCTTTTCAATTTTTCGAAATTCCTCTCAGATTGATTCCCTCTTTCTCATGCAAAAGGTAGATGTTAACAAGAATTTCAATCCACAAATTCAGATTGATCTCTAGATCAAATATTTAAACTCCATGTTAAAGAATTTGATTGCTTCTCATATTGATTGAAGATATTTTTCTTCAATTTGTTTAACTAAAGTTTTGAATTCAATTTCAATTTGACGTGAATTGTTTTCTAAATTGTTTTCAATTACTCAATTTTAGATCTTTGTTTAATTTCTACATTTAAATATTTTCCTCTTTCATAATTTTCAAATAAAAACAAATAATTCTAAAACACAACTTTTATTGCATTTTATTAAATTTTGAAATAAAAAATCTATTTCATTAAATTTCAAAATACAAGCATCATTATTTTTAAATAATAATAAAATATCTAAACAAGGAATCCAATTCAATTAAATTAAATCAATTTCCTCAAAAATTAACCAAATTACCATTTAAAACGACATATTCTTTTCACGAATTTTGAGAAATCAATTAAACTAAATTTTAAATTTGCAAACACAATAATCACAAAAATGCATTAAACTATCAACTAAGTGAGTGTGTGTGATTCCATCATCCTCATAAATGTCTAATGGCTAAAACAACTCTACCTGATCGTTGTTCTTTCCTTCAATCACGTTCACCTATTCCTACGTTCACTTGCACTCGAGTTTTCATCAGCAATGACAAACCCCAAATTAAATAAAAATACATTTCAAATCATTGTAATTGCATTTCAATTTAAATTTCATTTAAATAATCATTTAACTTCAATTTAAATAACGATATCATGATTAATAATTGCATTTAATTAATCAATAAAATCTATATGTGACATATACCCTCTACCCTATACATTGGACCCTCAATGCTAATCCTTCAACCATATACCCTCAAGCATATACCCTAAACCTTCTACCTTCTACCCTTAACCCTTAACCCTAAACCCTTAAACCTTCTACCCTCTACCCTCAACCTTAATCCCTCAACCTTATGCCCTCAACCCAATACACTAAACCATCAACCCTATAGGTCCTCAACCCTATACCCTCAATTCTCAACCCTCTACTCTATACATTGGATCCTCAACCCTCATATATTTTTGTCCCTCCCTCCTCTTCTCTCTTCTCTTTCTAAATTCTCCCTCCCTCCCTCCCTCCCTCCCTCCCCTAATCCATCAACCCTATACCCTCAAACTTTTAAACCCTTAAACACTCAACCCTCAACCCTCAACCCTTAAACCATCTACCCTCAACCCTTAACCCTCTACCATCAACCCTTAAACCCTTAAACCCAAGTAAACTCTCTACCCTAATCCCTCAACCCTTAATCCCTCAACCCTTAAACCATCAACCCTCTACCCTCAACCATCAACCCTTAAACCCTAATCCCTCAACCCCTATACCCTCTACCCTATACATTGGACCCTCAACCCTAATCCATCAACCCTATACCATCAACTCTCTACCCTCAACCTTAAACCCTCAACCCTCAACCCTTAAACTCGTAAACCCTATACATTAAACCCTCTACCCTATACCTTAAACCCTTAAACCCTCTACCCTATACATTAAACCCACAACCCTCAATTCTCAACCCTCAACCTTTAATCCCTCAACCCTCAACCCTTAATCCATAAACCCTCAACCCCTATACCTTCTGCCCTATACATTGGACCCTCAACCCTAATCCTTCAACCACATACCCTCAAACCTATACCCTAAACCCTCTACCCTCAACCCTAAACCCTCAATCCTAAACCCTTAAACCCTAAAACCTTAAACCTTCTACCCTCAACCCTATACCCTCAACCTAATACCCTAAACCGTCAACCCTATACCCTCAATTCTCAACCCTCTACCCTATACATTGGATCCTCAACCCTCATATATTTGTGTCCCTCCCTCTTCTTCTCTCCTTCTCTCTATCTCACTTCTCCCTCCATCTCTCCCTCCATCCATTCCTCCATCTCTACCCTAATCCCTCAACCTTATATCATATACCCTTAAAAACTCAACCCTAAACCCTAAACCCTAAACCCTAAACCCTCAATCCTTAAACCCTAAAACCTTAAACCCTCAACCCTCTTCCCTCAACCCTTAAACCATTAAATCCAAGTAAGCTCTCTACCCTAATCCCTCAACCATCAACCCTTAAACCCTTGACCCTCTACCCTCAACCCTTAAACCCTAATCCATCAACCCCTATACCCTCTACCCTATACATTCGACCATCAACCCTATACCCTCAACCCTCTACCCTCAACCTTAAACCATCAACCCTCAACCCTTAAACCCTAAATCCTTAAACCCTCTACCCTCTACCCTCTACCCTATACATTAAACCCTCAACCCTCAATCCTCAACCCTCAACCCTTAATCCCTCAATCCTCGACCCTTAAACCCTAAACCCCTATACCCTCTACCTATACATTGGACCCTCGACCCTAATCCTTCAACCATATAACCTCAAACCCATACCCTAAATCCTCTACTCTCAACCCTTAACCCTCAACCTTAAACCCTAAACCCTTAAACCTTCTACCCTCTACCCTCAACCCTAATCCCTCAACCTTATACCCTCAACCCAGTACACTGAACCATCAACCCTATAGGTCCTCAACCCTATACCCTCAATTCTCAACCCTCTACCCTATATATTGGATCCTCAATCCTCATATATATTTGTCCCTCTCTCCTCTTCTCTCCTTCACTCTATCTGAATTCTCCCTCCATCTCTCCCTCCCTCCATCCCTCCCTATCTACCCTAATACTTCAACCCTATACCCTAAACCCTTAAACACTCAATCATAAACCCTAAACCCTAAACCCTAAACCCTTAAACCCTCTACCCTCTACCCTCAACCCAATAGCCTCTACCCTCAACCCTAATCCCTCAACCCTTAAACTGAAGTAAACTCTCTACCCTAATCCCTCAACCCTCAACCCTTAATCCTTCAACACTTAAACCCTCTACCCTCTACCCTCTACCCTCAACCCTTACACCCTAATCCCTCAAACCCTATACTCTCTACCCTATACATTAGATCGTCAACCCTAATCCCTCAACCCTATGTTGCAAGTATGAATGAGTATGGTTGTGTTGTCATTAATGTTATCATTGATGTCAAAACAGTTCAGGCAGTTGCATAGAAAGGAAACATGTGATTGCAGGTGGTACATGTATGGTTGAGATGTTGTAGAAGTGTTGAGAGTACATGGAGCTATCTTTATGGTGTTGCAAGTGTGCTAATATCAAGTGATTTTGAGAAAATTAATAAATAGTGAAGACAGAGTTGTGTGTGTGTTCCAAATGAGCTCCGGTAATGTGCTCTACATTTATTCTATGTTTATCCTATGCTTGTGCAGATTTGTAATGTTTCTTATGAACATATTTGGTTGATATATCCTGAGTTATAGCTTCTGGGTTGAAGAGTGAAAGTTTTGTTCACCGGTGTGTGAACTAGTTTGGCAGAGTTATTTGTCTGTGGATTGGGAGAAATGTTGAATTTCTTTGCATTCCTCTGATGGTTTGTCTCGATGGTTTGTCTCAAATCTTGAGGATCTGGAAGAAGTTTGATAATGATTTTATCTGTGTTCTAGAAAAAGTGTTCATGGTTTGGTGCTCCGGAAGGCTTGTTCCAGAGTTACTATGTGTGTCTACACAGTCCAGTTGGACTATTGGGAAGTGTTATGTATATGGAAGTTGTTGCGGTTTTTCTGGATGTATTTGAAGGTATTTAAGAGGTTTTTCCAGTGTCTAGTGAAGCGTGTTATGCAATCCACATGTTTTCATCTTGTTGTGGATGCACACACTTCAAATTTTATTGGTGTTTTCATTAGGTTTGACCGACATGGTGCCTACACGTTATATAAAGGATACACATCAATTAAGGAAGCATGTGATTGATCCAAGATGTTGTTTTGGGTCCTGGTTAAGTATGTATTTAGTCCAATCTCATTCTTATCCACCGTGGGAATGTTGAGTCACCGACCTAATTTAAATTTGTAAACTAAAGAATGTGTATCCAACCTTGGAAAAAATTTCTAAGATCGAAGATAGTATAAATACAAGTCAAGATGTTGTGAATTGAAAGTGAAGGAGTGTGAAAAGTGTGAAAGAAGTGCAAGAAGCAGAGTGTGCGAAAGTGAATCAAGGAAACAATACTTTAATGTGTTTAACTCCTAAAAGCAGTGAGCTGATGATGTCTGCAATTCTTTGATCAAGGCTGTGAATGTGTGGAACCTATTGTGGTGTATTTTATGTTATCTATATTTATCTATAGGTAGTGAGCCTCCCTTTTGGATAGTGAGTCCTATCTGTAGGTAGTGATCCTTGTATCTAGACAGTGAGTCCTATCTTAGGAAATGAGCCCTCTGGCAGTGAGCCTTTGTATTTGGTTTTGCAATACTATTATATTGTGAGTCAATCCTCACTGTGGTTTTTCCCTCATTGGGTTTTCCACATAAATTTTGCGTCTCTAGTATTTTCTTTATGTTATCTACATTTCATGTTTATACTTAATAACATATTAAAATGAATGTGAAATTGATTAAGAGAATAAGAGAATGTGATTAGATACAACTAATTCATGCCCCTCTTAGTTGTCTTGTTCATTTCAACAATTGGTATCAGAGTTGTGGTTCCTTAGAGAAGATATTAACCGCTTGATGCATATATGATGGCACACAAGTTGTCAATCCTTTTGTTTGATGGAGCTGACTATAGTGACTGAAAAGTGCAAATGATAGGTTACCTGATCTCTCTTGGTTTTAAGACTTGGAAAGTTGTTGAGACAAAATATTTTGAGCCAGCTAGTGGTCCTTCTTCTGCAGATGAGATTTTTTCCTATGGGGAAAATGAAAAAGTAAGGTATGCTATCTTTAGTGCTTTATCTAAGACTAAGTAGACAAAAGTTATTTCTTTAGGAATTGCTTATGAAGTATGGGAAAAGTTGAAAGATATCTATGAAGGAAATGATAGAGTAAAATTATCAAAGAAGTGAATAACAAAGCACAAATATGAGAACTTGAAAATGGAAGAAGGTGAAGACATTGAGAGCTACTTTTAGAGGGTTGATATTGCAGCAAATGAAGTCAAAAATCAAGGTGGTACTCTAATAGATGAAGATGTAATAGAAAATATCTTGATGACCCTACCAGAGAATTATAGTGACAAGGTCTCAACTATTGAGGAAATTTATGATCCAAATAAATTCACTAAATAAAATCTATTTGGCACCTTAACTGCATTTGAGATGAGAAAATTTAGAAAAGGAAAGGAGAAAACAGAAACAACCTTCAAAGAAACTAAGACAAAAGATGATTTGGATAGTGAAAGTTCAAAAGAGTTGGAAGCAAACATTACAAGAAAATTGAAGAAAGGTACTGGTAAGTACAAAGTTATGTTACCTTTTAAATGTTTTAGTTGTGGAAATATTTGTCACTATGCTTCAATATGTCCAAATAGAGCCATACACAAAAAGAACAAAGATAATAAAGGCAAAAAGGACAAAAAGTTCAAGAAATTGTATTATGTTAGAGAATATGTTAGAATTTTTTATGATGATAAATATTTTGAGGATGATAAAGATGAATTATTGTTTCTAGCCTTGGAGAATAAATCCATGTCTACTAATCATGGAAGATATGCAAGGGAATTTGGTCCGGAGAACAAGAAGGATGAGATGGAAGGTACTCTGGTTACTTCCTTTCATGCTAGACAAGAGAAATATTATTGGGTAATTGATAGTGGATGTTCAAATCATATGATCAGAGACAAAAGTAAGTTCACTAAACTTGAAAAGTATGGAGGATTAGTCATGTTTGGAGATGATTCTGCTCCAAAGATTTATGGAAAAGGAACAATTAGTCTTGATGGAAAACACGGTACTGATGATGTCTATTATGTTCAGGTCTTAAGGCATAATATTTTGAGTGTTGGACAAATGTGTAGCAAATTATTTAATCTTGTGTTCTAGGATAATACCTATGACATCAGAAAAGGGTCCAAAATTGTGGTTGTTGCAGGAAGAAGAACATATAGGAACATTTATCAACTTAAGAGTGTTGATGGTTAGTGTTTTGTATCTCAAGTTAATGAAATTTGGCTATGGCACCAGAGGATGGGACATGTAAGCTTTGAAAATCTGATCAGGATTAGTTCAAGAGAAGTTTTCAAGGATCTGCCTAAAATTACAAAGCCTACCAACACTATTTGCAAAGGTTGTCAATTGGGAAAACAAACAAGATGTAGTTTTAAAGGAACAGAATAAACATCTACCATAATGCTAGGATTGATTCATACAGACCTCTATAGTCCCACAAGAACATGAAGTCTTAATGGTGATAGGTATTTTATGCTCTGGATTGATGATTATTCCAAAATGACATGGGTTACTTTTCTTAGGGAGAAAACTCAAGCTCTAGATAGATTCAAAGTGTTCAAGGCAAGGGTAGAGAATGAAGTAAACTTAAGAATCAAATGTTTAAGGTTTGATAGAGGTGGAGAATTCACTTCTAGTGAGTTTAATGCATTTTGTGTAGAACATGGTATAAAGAGACATTTTTCTACCCCTAGAAATCCTCAACAAAATGAAGTTGTAGAAAGGAAGAACCGAACTGTTCAAGAGGCTGCAAGGACTATGATGAAAGAGGAAAATATTCCTAATGTATATTGGAAAGAAACAATCCAAATTGTTGTTTATATTCTTAACAGAGTTCAGATCAGAGGTAACAACACAAAGACCTCTTATGAACTATGAACTGGAAAGATTCCTACTATTAAGTACTTTAAGGTTTTTGGAAGCAGATGTTATATTAGAAGAGATGATGAGAACCTTGGAAAGTTTGATGCAAGATGTGATGAAGTTGATGAAGATACATGCAAACTAGTTGAAATAAGTGAAGTTGAACCAGATGAACCAATCTGCGGACAAGTAAAAGAAGAGGATAAGGAAGAAGAAGAAAAAATTAAAGAGGAAAAAACTTCAGAACCTGCTCCTAAGACTCCTAAGTATGTATAGAAGAATCATCTGGAAGAAAAGATAATTGGAGATAAAAGTGAAGGTGTAAAGACAAGAAGTAAAGTGGTAGCAACTGAGGTAAATTTGTGTCTACTTTCTAAGATAGAACCTAAAATAGTGTGTGAAGCATGCAAAGATGAGAATTGGGTTAGAGAAATGAAAGAGGAATTGTAGCAAATAGAGACGAATCGGATATGGGAATTGGTTCCTAGACCTAGAAACAAGAATATAATTGGTACAAAATGGGTATTCAGGAATAAGCCGAATGAATATGGTGAGGTAGTAAGAAACAAAAAAATCCTTGTATGCAAAGGTTATTCACATGTTGAAGGAATAGACTTTGAGGAGACATTTTCCCCAGTGGCAAGAATGGAGGCCATTCAGATGTTTTCAAAATTTTTTGCTCGCAAAGATTTCAAAGTATACCAGATGGATGTTAAATCTGCATTCTTGAATGGAGAATTGGAAGAAGAGGTGTACATGAAACAACTGGAAGGATTTTAGTTATCAAATAAATCAAAAATGGTTTGCAAGTTGAAAAAGGAACTATATGAACTTAAACAAGCTCCCAAACCATGGTATGCAAGGTTGGAAAAATATTTGAAACATGAAAGGTTCAACAAAGGCTTCATGAATAGTAATCTCTATTTCAAAATTGAAGGAAACAAAATGTTGATAATTGTGGTGTATGTTGATGATATCATCTTTGGAGGAAATGAGGGTATGTGCAAGAAATTTATAGAGGAGATGCAAAAAGAGTTTGAGATGTCTATGATTGGTGAGTTGAATTTATTCCTTGGACTCAAAGTGAATCAAAATGATAAGGGCATATTCATTTCACAATCTAAGTATGCTAAAGAATTGTTGAAGAAGTTTGGAATGGACGATTCCAAATTGGTTTGTACCCCTATGGTGACTGGATGTAAACTAAGTAAGGATGATGTTTCACCTAAAATTGATCAGAGCATGAACAAATCTATGATTAGTAGACTATTATATCTTACTTCTACTAGACCAAATATCATGCATGCAATATGTTTGGTTGCCAGATTTTAAGCAGAACCGAAAGAAACAAATGTTATAGCTATGAAGAGGATATTTAAATATCTAAAGGGAACTCCAGATTATGGCTTGTGGTATCCAAAGGATACTAATTTCACTTTGAATACCTCCACAAATGCAGATTGGGTTGGTTGTGTAGATGACCAGAAGAATATAAGTGGTGTTGCATTATTTCTTCGAGGAAGATTGGTTTCACGGTTAAGCAAGAAATAAGATTCAACTTTTTTATCCACTACAGAGATTGAGTATATTGTAGCATCATCTTGTTGTACATAGGTACTTTGGATGAAGAAAACATTGAAGGATATAGGTGTGATGTGTGATGATCCTATCCCTATCTTTTGTGATAATATAAGGCAATAAATATTTTAAAGAATCCGGTAATGCATTAAGAAACAAAGCATATATCTATCAGATATCATTTCTTAAGGGGGAAGGTATTGGAGAATGAAGTCAGGCTTGAATATGTGCCTACAAAGGATCAGATTATAGATATATTTACTAAGGCTCTTCCTAAGGATTCTTTTGAGTATCTCAGGGAGAAGTTGGGGGTTACTGCCCCTCCTTCGAACTAGGTTCACATAGAGGTGCATCAGTCCAGTGGATCTACAGATTCATCATTTGTCTAGACTGATGATTGGGGTCTACTCCTCAGGGGGAGTAGAGAGTATCATTGTTGAAGTATGAGATGTGGGTGCACTCCTAAGGGGGAGTGATCAGAATTTTATGGTTGAAGATTCATGCAAAAAAAATTATGTCATTGATGTCGAAGGGGGAGAGAGAGTCATGTGAAAAAATTGAAAGGGGGAGAGAAAATCTTGTAAGGATAAGTGAGTGTAGAAATGTTGTATAGGTTGTCTAATCTAAAAAAAAGGGAAGAAGAAGCAGGAGAGTGTGTATGTTGTCTTTGATGGATTTTCACATCATGTGTTGCCATCAATTATAAAGGGGGAGATTGTTGCGATTATGAATGAGTATGGTGGTGTTGTCATTAATGTTTCATTGATTTCAACATAGTTTAGGTAGTTGCAGAGAAAGGAAAGATGTGATTGCAGGTGGTACATGAGATATTGTAGAAGTGTTGAGAGTACACTAAGCTATCTTTATGGTATTGCAGGTGTGTTGATATCAAGTGCTTTTGAGAAATTTAATAAACAGTGAAGATAGAGTTGTGTGTGTGTTCTAAATGAGCTCTGGTAATGTGCTCTACATTTATTTTGTATTGATCCTATTCTTGTGAGTATTTGTAGTGTTTCTTATGAGCATCTTTGGTTGATATATCTTGAGTTATAGCTTTTGGGTTGATGAAGAGTGAAAGTTGTGTTCACCGGTGTGTGAATTGGTTTGGAAGAGTTGTTTGTTTGTGGACTGGGAGAAATAATTCTACTCTGTTATGTGCAGGTGTTTATTACTTCTAAATATAAAAAAATAACTAAGAATGCAATGTAAAGAACACAAGACCACCTCAATTATTAGCCTAAGTAAAGCACAAAAGAAAGATAAAAATGAGAGTGATTATAACTTTGTGTTGATCTCCTTGGTTGGCCCTTGAATAAAATTTGGTTATGTGCTCCTTTGATGGAAATATGATGGAAATTGGATGGAAGATGATTCCAATGCAAGATGAGGGTGGGTAGATGATAAGTAAATAAAATGGGTGCAATCTCTTGAATGCAAAAAATATGCTTAATGATGGCTTGAATGGCTTAAGATCATAAATTTCTTACAATATGCATGAGGTCCTCTAAAGCATGTAAGAGGGGGGTATTTATAGAGGTATTTGAATTCTCTAGAGAATTCAATGGCTAGGATTGAGCCACCATGGACAAGATGGAGGGCTATGGTGAGTTGAGGACTCACAAGCCCTCACATCTTATCATGTGGTAGATGAAGTGTCACAAGGACACATGAGGTGGAATATGACATGTGATGGAGGTACTTGCAAGTACCTTGGCATGTGACTGATGTGACCTCTCAATGATCACATGGGGAAGGAGAAAGCTTTGGGAGAATAAAAGTGAATTTTAAATTCACAAGGCTTGGGAGTATCCTAAGGATAAGGCAAGGTTTCCAAAAGGGTAAGTTGAGAAGTACCTTGAATAAGACAAGGTGCTTATAATAGAAGGTTCCTAACCCATGTGACTAATGTGACCTCTCAATGATCACATGGGGAAGAGGAGATTCCTTGGAAGAATAAAAGTGAATTTTAAATTCACATGATTGGGAATAGAAGGTTCTTGGCTTCATGTGACCTGATGTGACCTCTCAATGGTCACATGGGGAAGAGGAGATTCCTTCGAGGAATAAAAGTGAATTTTAAATTCACATGGGCAAGACAAAAATGAATTAAAAATTTCTTGGGAAATGAGAGAGTTGACCAAAGGGGGCTTGATTAGACTGACTAATCACTGATTAGAAGACAGTTAGTGGCTAACGAATATTAAGAGCCAACTTCCAAAAGTTGGAGGATGTAACACATCCTAATCAGGGATTAACCATGTGCACATCCCTAATGATGGGATTAGGAGATGGATTAGGATTAAGGAAAATGATGTGACATGTGAGGAATTAAATAAATGTCATATTTATTTAATTCATTTGATGAAAAGGAGAGTAAAAGGGGTAAGGTATTTAATCATTAACTAAATACCTTAGGGATTAAAGAGGGATTAAGGGTATTAATTAGATAATAGCAATATTACCTAATTAACATGAATAAGAGGATGTTTAGATGAAAAGGGATAAATTTGGACAAATGTAAGTGTCCAAATTTGAATGTCTACATTTTTCCCTTCATTGAGATGGTATTACAAAGTAGCATCATTTCAAATAATGTTAAAACATATAACCTAGAAGAATATGGTTAGATTGGGAAAGATGCCCCAGTCATCAAAGGAGTGACTAGGAAGAAAGATGATGGGGGTGAAGATGAAGATTAGGGATTGAGGATGCTCCCTCGAGAGGAAATGCGGGTTTAAGAGAACACAGGTGTGCTCTCAAAATGGATGAGAGGATGCAAGTGGATATGGGGAAGATGATGCAAAGTGATGGATGAGAGAGGATGATGATATGAAGAGATAAAGGCAAGCACAAATGGATTCAAGGGAAAAGATGATGTTTCCCCAGTCAAGCTACAAGCCAGGATGGACTGATGGTTGATGGAGTGTTGTTGATAAGGGGACAACATAAGGATAGGGAAGGATACATCCCAATGAGAGTGTTGTTGATGAGGGAAGGATACATCCCAAAACAACACAAGGATAGGGAAGGATACATCTCGCTGATGATGATGATGATGATGATGATTGGATCAAGGCTTGTAGCAAGGCTGGAAACAAGACCAAGGGTGTGATTAGATGATTTGTGCTAGATTGAATGGGTTAGGATTGGATGGATATGTTAAATGGTTAAAAGGAATGATGATGGAGGTAAAGATGCAATGCAATGGAAGATGCAATTTTTCAATTTCGAAGCACTGATTTTTTCTATAGCATAAGACACCAGATACCATGGTATGTGGAACCAAGCTGGATTAGTGTCTAATGCATACACAAACACAACAAACAAGAAGGCTATCCCAACACCCCAAAGTCGCAATGACTTTGGTCGGGCCAAGTATTGGGATAACCACAAGCACAAGAGGATGCCTCAACGTAACACAAGACCACAAGGATCTTGGTGGGTACTATGTGGGACAACCAAGAAGATAGAAGCAGACAAAAAGATCAAGATACGCCCCTATGTTGACCAGTCAGAACACACCATGATATCATGGCGACCCTGATGAGGTATAATAGGAAGCTCAAATGATAAAAAAAATATCAAAAATATCAAAAGATCACAATCAAATTTCAAACATCCTTTGCCATAGGATCAAAAGGGGGGATGGGATCGATGCAGTCTATTAGGAAGGATGCATCCTATTGATACCAAAGGTGGATACTAAACTAGATGATCGACATGACTCAGTATATTTGAAACTGATTGAACCTCATGATATAGGTGACCTTTGTTTGTGAATACCACCTAGGATAGGGATGTACTTGACGACAAGACAACATAACAATGACACAAGACCCTAAAGACCTAGGGGACACAAGCCCGACACACCCTAAAAACCTAGGGAACACAAGACTAACACACCTTAAAGACCTAGGGGCTTGAGGGTTGATCAAAGATCAGCCTTGCCTACATGAAAGTGCAGGGCCAACGTAGTTCGCCATAAGGTGATGGATAAAAGTGGAAAGAGGACAATGGAGACCTCGATGGATGGTGCAGAGTGGATGGACAAATGCCCTAGGGGCGGATCAAATGATCAACCTTACTTACGTGAAAGCACAGGGGCAACGTAGTTTGACACAAGGCCAAAGATAGATGATGGAAGATGACATGATAGACAAAAGACAAAACCCCAGGCGTGGATCAAATGATCGACCTTGCCTACGTGAAAGCACAGGGGCAACATAGTTCGACGCAAGACCAACAAGAGACAATGGATAGGGAAGATGAGATGACCATGATAAAATGATAAAAGGATAGAGCCGATATGATGAGCCAAGATAGGATGGTTGATATGTTGGATGTGGATGATATGAAGCTCAGGGATGGGATAGTTACCCAAATCATCCAAAGAGGAAGGGGGAGGAGGAAACAATGGGTAGAGTTGTGATGAAAAGTGATAGAATATGAGACAAATGTGAGGAATAGATCAGAGTGATGAGAGGGAGATAGCAGGGCATTGGATTGCATGGGGGTAGCCTATAGCTAGATACCAATGACAAGGGATGATGAGATAGAAGGAAAATAGAGATAAATGGATGGATTGATAAAGATGGGTAGATAGAAAGATGCTAGGATAGGTGGATAGAGGGATAGAGGGATAAGGATTTGGGAAGATGGATAGGAAGATAAGGATAGGGATGGGTAAGTGCACCAAGATGGTTCCCAAAAAGGGGACTTAAGTGGACAACTTTTTTCTAAAATTAGGAAATACTGACCTTGGACGTGAAATTGAGGATAGTTACACTCAAAATTTTGAGATGGAACAAAAACAAGGATTGAAGTGCTTCGAGTCTACTCTCTAAACTAGTAATTTATTTTTAAAATGGTTGAGATTAGGGAGTTCAAAAGAGGGACATACACAAATTGGTGTTGTTTTTGTAAGAAAAACATAACATAGCAACTCTTGTACGACCCTCATACAGTGAAATTTTTGTTAGTATTTATAAAATCACAAAAGTCGGAAGTTAGCTAACAGTATGTAGTTGATGCACAATTTTTTTGATAATTTTTTAATGAATATTTTGATTTTTTACTAATTTTGATAATAGGTAGTGAGAGGGAGTGTGAGTGAGAGACCTAAGAGAGGGAAAGGGTGTAGGACAAAGTGACCTAATAGAGGTAGAGAAAGAGGGGGGTGGAGTGAGAGGGACTTATCTAGGTAGGGTGGGAGGGAGAGAGATAGAGAGAGAGTTACCTAGGTAGGTTGCTAGAGGGAGAGACCTGAGAGAGAGAGGGGGGTGGGAGGGAGAGACGTGAGAGAGAGGGAGAGAGAGGGAATGAGAGAGAGTGGGATAGAGTGGGAGGGACATAGAGAGAGAGAGAGGGAGCGAGAGAGGGTGGTAGGGATTGATTGAATGAGAGGTATGTAGAAAGAGGGAGAGGGTAGATAGAGACAATTAGAGAGGGTAGGATGGAGGGTGGGAGGGAGAGGTGAGATGTATAGATCGAGAGAAAGTGATAAGGGTTGAGGGTATAGGGTTGATGGATTAGGGTGGAGGACCTATAGGGTTGATGGTTTCTAGGGTATTAGGGTTTAAGGGTTGAGGGTTGAGGGAATAGGGTCGATGGTAGAGGGTATTTGGTTGAGGGTGTAGGGTAGAAGGTTTAAGAGTTTAGGGTTGAAGGGTTTAAGGTCAGGGGTTTACCTGGTTGAGGGTAGAGGGTTTAGGGTATAGGTTTGAGGGTATATGGTTGAAGGATTAGGTTCAGGGTCCAATGTAAAGGGTAGAGGGTATAGGGGTTGAGGGTTTAGGGTTTAAGTATTGAGGGTTGAGGGATTAAGGGTTTAGGGTTGAGGATTTAATGTATAGGGTAGAGGGTAGAGGGTTTAAGGGTTTAAGGATTGAGGGTTTAAGGTTGAGGGTTGAGGGTTTAGGGTTTAGGGTATAGGGTCAAGGGATTAGGGTTGAGGGTCTAATGTATAGGGTAGAGGTTATAGGGGTTGAAGGATTAAGGGTTGAGGGTTTAGAGAATAGGGTAGATAGTTTTCTTGGATTTAAGGGTATAAGGGTTGAGGGATTAGGGATTAGGGTTTAGGGAAGAGGGTATTAGGTTGAGGGTTGAGGGTAGAGAGTTTAAGAGTTTAGGGTTTAAGGGTTGAGGGTTGAGGGTTGAGGGTTTAGGGTTTAGGGTTGAATGTTTAAGGGTTTAAGGGTTGAGGGATTAAGGGTCAAGAGGTTTGAGGGATTAGGGTAGAGAGTTTACTAAGTGGGTTTAAGGGTTTAAGGGTTGGGGGATTAGGGTTGAGGGTAGAGGGTAGAGAATTGAGGGTAGAGGATTTAAGGGTTAGGGTTGAGGGATTAAGAAGTTATAGGGTAGAGGGTATAGGGGTTGAGGGAATAGGGTTTAAGGGTTGAGGGATTAAGAGGGTATATGGGCTGAGGGATTAGGGTTTAAGGGTTGAGGGTTGAGGGTTGAGGGATTAAGAGGGTATAGGGGTTGAGGGATTAGGGTTTAAGGGTTGAGGATTGAGGGATTAAGAGGGTATAGGGGTTGAGGGATTAGGGTTTAAGCATTGAGGGTTGAGGGATTAAGAGGGTATAGGGGTTGAGGGATTAGGGTTTAAGGGTTGAGGGTTGAGGGTTGAGGGATTAAGAGGGTCTAAGGGTTGATAGATTAGGGTTTAAGGATTGAGGATTGAGGATTGAGGGTTGAGGGTTGAGGGTTGAGGGATTAAGAGGGTATATGGGTTTAGGGATGAGGGTTTAAGGGTTAAGGGTTGGGGTTTGAGGGATTAAGAGGGTATAGGGGTTGAGGGATTAGGGTTTAAGGGTTGAGGGATTAAGAGGCTATAAGGGTTGAGGGATTAGGGTTTAAAGGTTGAGGGTTGATGGTTGAGGGATTAAGAGGGTATAGGGGTTGAGGGAATAGGGTTTAAGGGTTGAGGGTTGAGGGATTAAGAGGGTATAGGGGTTGAGGGATTAAGAATCTATAGGGGTTGAGGGATTAGGGTTTAAGGGTTGAGGGTTGAGGGATTAGGAGGGTATAGGGTTTGAGGGATTAGGGTTTAAGGGTTGAGGGTTGAGGTATCAAGAGGTTATAGGGGTTGAGGGATTAGGGTTCAAGGGTTAAGGGTTGAGGGTTGAGGGATTAAGAGGGTATATGGGTTGAGGGATTGGGGTTTGGTTTTGGGGTTGAGGGTTGAGGATTAGGGTATGGGGGTTGAGGGATTAGGTTTTAAGGATTGAGGGATGAGGGGTTGAGGGATTAAGAAGGTATAAGGGTTGAGGGATTAAGTTAAGGTTTGAGGTTGAGGGTTAAGGGTTGAGGGATTCTCTGGGTTGGATTCGTTGAGGGGATTCGGGGATTCAAGTTCAAGGGATTCAAGGGATTATAAAGGATTCGGTCTGGTCGGTCCGGTTATCCTCCACCAAGTTCTCTGTGTTGTCCTCACTCTTTCCTTGTCTCTTCCTCCGTCTCCGGTCTGTCTTTCCTGCTGTCTCTCTCTGTCTTGTCCACTGTCTCCACTCTCTTGTCTCCGTCTTTCTCTCTCTCCTCTCCCTCTCTGTCTCATCTCTCCACTGTCTTTCTCCCCTCTCCCTCTCTCCTCTCCTCTCTTTCCCCTCTCTCTTTCTCCCTCTCCCCTCTCTCCCTCACATCTTTCTCCCACTCTTCCATCTGTCTCCCTCTCTCCTCCACTCTGTCTTTCTCCCTCCCCTCTCCCTCTCTCCTCCTATCTCCATCTCTCCCACTATCTCTTTCTCCCCCCCTCTCTCTCTCCCTCCCTCTTTCTCTCCCCATCCTCCTCTTTCTTCCATCCTCCTCTCCCCTCTTCCTCCACTCCCCTCTCTCCCTCCTCTCTCCTCCTCTGTCTCCATCTCCCACTATCTCTTTCTCCCCCCCCTCTCTCTCCCTCTCTTTATCTCCTCCTCTCTATCTCCATCTCTCCCACTATCTCTTTCTCCCCCTCTCCCTCTCCCTCCCTCTTTCCCTCTCTCTCCCTCTTTCCCTCTAACTCTCTCTTTCTCCCACTTTCCCCCTCTCTCCATCCATCTCTATCTCCATCTCTCCCACTATCTCTTTCTCCCCCTCTCCCTCTCCCTCCCTACATCCCTCTCTCTCCCTCTTTCTCTCCCACTCTATCTTTCTCCCACTCTCTCTTTCTCTCCCACTCTCCCTCTACCTCTCTCTCTCACATACACACTCACCTCTATCTCCTCTACTATAAGGGTACAGGGGAGAGATATAGAATTAGGATAAAGGGTATAGACAAAGAGGGAGAAAATAAATCTATTAAAAAAACCATATTTCATATAATGCATGCGCATTTTGAAGAAGTAGAGATGTTACCGTTTTAGCAAGAAATAACGCGCTCACGTTATAACGTGCTCGCATTTTGTATTCCACTAAAAATGGTAAAAAAAATCAATATACCCGTGATGTCAAGGCCCACATTCTGCATATTCTCCTAGTTCTACGCGTGCTCCAACAAAAAGTAGCTTTTTGATGATGTTGTGAAGTGTGCAAGCATGTTTTTCACATTCCACCACCTTTTCCATGATCTTTCTACCACCTTTGCATGAAATAGCAGAGTTTCCACGTTGAAAGAAATATAATATCAATTCAAGTTTGAATTCCATTGAAAACTGATATACAATTGAAGTTTGGAGGGGAACAAGCTTTTGAAAAATTCAAATTTTTGTGGAGTTTGAAGAAACAAGAAGCTAAGGCTACATAATTGGGTTGAAATCCTCCATTTCAAAGTAGTTTTTTAGGTATGTGAATTCTTTACACATTTTCTTTCATTCTATTATGGCTTGCTTTCATTTTTGTTATTTTGCATATTCCATGTTGATCATTGTTTGTTTGTCATTATAACCTTAGGTTTTCAATGCATATTTTAAATTACACAATTATATACACTTGCCAATTACCATTTTAAACCTGATGCAAAGCATCTACCAGGATCCACAAATCATCAAGGGTACTTCTGATCCTAACTTAAATTGAAGAAGATCAACCAACAAATTCAGTCATCTTTTCATCAAAATCCTTCAATTTCACTTGATTTCATATTTCCACAAAACATTAGAACTTGGCTTCAACTCTTTTTCAGACTCAAAAATATATTAACCATCATAAGATTAATTGTAACATAACATAAACTTGATTAGAAACTTAGAACCATTCAATTCATTCATGATTCACTAATTCAAGAACTTAATGCTGCAACTTACATGGCAAAATAACAACAAATCGTGGAAGGTAACTACCAACCTTTATCCAAACATCCAAGACACTATAATCAACATGTTATTGATTGAAATAAACCAAATACACATTCCAAATATCTCACCAAAATTCACCCTTTGAGCATGCTTCCCCTAGTAGTATTCCAAACCCGTGGTGCAAGGGCACCTACAACCATGTTCCAAAATCTACTTTGGTGACAGTTTGTCTTAAGGTCTTTGGGTGAGTTCAAGATTTTTTAGATGATTTTTCATAACTTTTATTGAAAATAATGTCTAAATAGACCAATCTTTCATGTATTTAGGGATTTTGTGAGTTTGGTGATCAAATGTGCAAGTATGCACTCTTGCTTTAGAAAATTGTCAATTTTGCCATATAATCTTTGAAGGAAAATTATTCAAATTGTAAATGGAAGTGAAAGAAAAGATTATATAAGTTGTATTAGGGATGAAATAAATGTTTTTGAGTGGTCTTAGGTGTCTTGGACAACAAAGTTGCATAATGTTGCTTATTTAGCAAAAGTTATCAATGTTAGCAATTTTTAAGACAAATGAAGGTCTTGGTAGTTAATAGGTGGTTATAGGTTGGTTATGGATGTGGATCTTTTGGAGAAGGTCCTAAAATTGTATTTAAAAACCTGTTATGGCCTCGTTCAAGAGGTTGGTGAAGTTTGAATAAGAAAGAAACTTGCATTTACACTATTTTCTGAAGATCTCACTGCTTTTTGTGTGTTTGCAGACCCTGTACGGGCTGTACAGGCTTAGTAATGGTGTAAAACTGATATTATTCCATAAAGGAATGTTCATAATTTCATTTGGCTCCCTTTGAAGAGGTTTTCATTGAACTTTGTGCTTGGAATTCATAAATTTCTAGAAATCGGGTTCTTGGACAATCAAGGGTTTGAGGGAAATTTAATGTCTTAGATGGAATCCCACCTATTGTTATATTTGTGACATGGTGGGGTGACTATTTAGGATGTACTTAGGATGTTCTTATGAGTAGAGAAGAACAAGTTTAAAGTTTCCTCATGAATGATGTTGGTTTAAGGGGAAATACCTTATTTTCTCATAGAAAACAATGGTACAGACCTAAGAAAGAGGGGTGAAGAGTTTCCAAAGGTGGATGAGGGTTCCTTAAGCTTAGGGGGATATATACAGAGGTTTTTTTTGAGTTGGTTTTAATTGGGAAGTTGTGGAAGGTAGATTTTTAGTAAGGAGGCCTAAAAACCCTTGTTTCCTAGGTTCTAGAGAGGGTTTTGAAATTTGTTGATAGAATGAGTACTTGGGGTCCTCGAACCTTGATAATTGTTTATTTTAGAAACCTAATACAAGACTTTTTTTGGTCATGGAGGCCTAGTGGTGGGTTCTTGAGGGGGTCCCTTTGTAAAATTGGCTAATTTGGGCCCTAAAACAGTGAAATTTGTCATTTTGAGGAAAGTGTCTTAAAAGAGTAATATGTGGATTTTTTATATGTCTCGTACCACTGAAATGGATATCTTGATCAATCATTTTTTTGATAGGTTTTTTGGGAGGTTTGTGAGAAAAATCCCTAAAACTGGTTTGTGAAGCCTATAAGGCAATTTTGGGTCAAAATTGGCTTTTAGAAGAGTTTGTTTGATCTTCTTTTTGTAGGTGGTTTAATGTTAATATGATGGCATATTGAAGGTGTTGACACTCTTTTCCTATATCAAATTTCAATTTGGAGTCATAATGAAGAGTCATGGTTGATAGGTAACCTTGTCCAGTTGAGTCAATTGAAGGTTGATGTCTTGGTTGGCATATTTGAGAGAAGCTATGTCAATTTGTATCTTGGGTTCCCACCACTCTACATCAACCTAGTTCCAGGTACACAACATACATCAGAACCAGGGGTGACTACTTTGGACTATGTTTGACTTCCAATAAGCCTACCTAGCAAAAGGCTTCCCAATTACCCCAAATTTGCAAAGGAAGTACCTTTTAAAGGTGAGGTTTCCACTCAAACACAAAGAACAGTCAATGTTCATGATATCAAACCACCAATTTTATGATTACTTTTCCCACATAAGGTCATTACCTTACTATCCCAAGAAACCCTCCAAAACACAAGCAAAAACAAGGGTTTTCAAGGATTTCACAACTCCAAGCCTCTCCCATTCCTCCCAAGGGTCCAAAAACCTTTCAATACCCTTGAAAAAAATTATCAAACACTCACAATGCCATTACACTCATTAGTTTTCAGAATCACCATCATGGTTATTCACTTTCACATAGAAATGTGCTCTGGCTAGCCTAGCGCATCACTCCACCGACCAAACCCATGCTCTTCCAGACTCCCAAACACATTTTAAATCTACCTTATTATGTTACACACCAATCCAAAAAGTTATAGATCCATCACAGTGGGTGGATTGGTGAAAATCAATACATTATAGCCTCAAACCCTTACACTGTCAAAATAGGGCAGACTTGGAGAAACGACTGAAAATCTCTTCTAAAATGGTATTAATACACCAAACCTTATTCAAGTGAAGATAAAGTAATGCATCGATTATCTCCCAAACCTTCAAGGCATTACACACCTGTACGGGTCCATACACAGAGATAGAACATAGGAAAACACAGGAAAATCACAAAAATAAGAGAATTCCTTTATTTTATTTTATTCAAATCTTGAAGAGCAGCCCCCATTCGAGAATTTACATGATATTTATCTTGTTTCCCTTCAAACTCAACTCCCCCAACATATCTAACTATTTTTGTAACTTCTTAACTAACTTATCTCTTGAATGACATATATTTTGATTAACTTGAATGGATACATTTTTTAAGAACTAATATTCGTCTCATTTCCATGCTACAAATAAAATTATCCACCATTCCGAAGAAAAAGACAAAGAGGAAAATAACAGACGAAGAGAGCAAAACCTTCAAAGAAAAGGAGAGTTCAGGTGGTGGCATATCGTGAAAAGAAGAAATTAGAAACGATTGACGAAAACAAGCCAATTGAAGAGGAACCTCAACTGTCAAAAAGAGAAAAGGGATGGCAACACAAAAGGCATGAATGCAAAAGAATTGTAGTAAGATGGATCCAGATACCATAGTTGGAGACACACCCTCTATGGCAAGTTAATATGAAGAGACACCATTAAGCACATTCGAATATGGAGGGACACCATCTACCGCAAGTGAATATTATTGGCCACCATCCAACACATCTCAAGTTGAGAGTACATCATTTGACGAAGAAGGTATGCCATCATCTCCACGTGAACCTCAAGGTATGTCTTCTTCTCCACCCTCAATTGAAGGTATGCAATCTAGCCCACCTCAATTAAATATTGATGAAATTCCTAATGTTGAGATGTATGTACCCAGGAGAACACCACATAGAATTTTATGTAGAAAGCCAAAGTATTTGATTAATATTGCTGATGATATTTTGTAGCACATGGAAGGTAAGATTTCAAAATGCACTTGTAGAAGATATGTTGATAAGATTTGGAAATTCTTCTTTGAAAGGCTAAATGAGACCGCAAGATGTAAACTATTTGTTGAAATGATGTGAGGTGTAAAGTATAGGAACATAATGAAGACCCTTGGGTTGAGAACATCGAATGCATCGAGTGAAGACACTATTGTGAAGAATCTAATGGATGCTTATGAGAGTGTGGGAAATACCTCATGCTCAAAGGATAGTAATGTCACCCGACGTGTCATTACATTGACTTTGGTAAGCTGTCAAACAAAGAGAGCTTGTCTCATTAGAAAGACGAGTGAACAAATGGGAATTAGTAGAAAAACTTTATCAAGAGCCATTCAACGGTGATGAAGAATTGAGGGCACTGATTCAAATGAATTATGGGCATTCTTGGGGAGACTGTCACAAAAATATAAAGAAGTTGTCAAAGCCTTGAGAACACTAATTGAAGAGTATTGGAAGAATAAAACAAGGCCATCTCTAAATCAAAGGGATGTGGTAAGAAGGAGAATCGGTAGTCAAAATTGTGAGCCACATCCAAAGCATTTTTTGGATATGACTCAAACCCAGTTTTTTTCTTAAGTTTGAAAATGGTTATCCTCAAATTAGTATTTCTCAAAGATTTTTTGAAATGCTTAAACCATTTTATGTCAAGATAAATCACACATGCACTACTTGTTGTTGTAGACTACATATTGAATTCTCTAACCGTTATGATGTTTATCGGTCTATATGTTTAGATTTGCATACTAACGATCTTTTGTGTGGCATAGAAGCCCCACCAAATTCTTCAAGAGAGTTCTTATCAAATTTTTAATGTGAAATAGAGGATGGCCAGATATTCTACATGACAACATGCTTGGATGGTTCATGCGAGAGTTGTAGTGGCTTCCCACATATGCCAGTATGTCAACATATGGAAAGCACATATGAGGTGGGACAAAAACTAGTAGAGTTTGGGAATTTATAAAACAGTGGCATATGCTACAAAAGATGGGTTTCAAGAAAAAAGATGTGATTTGGTTATTGAGAATATTCTAGTGTACCATTTTATGTCCATGTTTCATGACAATATAATATCTAAGTATGCAATGCATACCCATAGAGCCCAATGGTTGGACACACAATTCAAGCTATTCAAGGACATCTTTCCAGTTGGAAACATAGTATCAGTGGTTGAATTTACAGAGAACTAATCTCTACAACCATACTGTGAGGTGTAGTCATAGTATTAAAACTCCACACAGGTTTTGATATGTGCACATAGCATTCATTAATGCATCTGATAGTATAGATGACCAAAGGAAGGTATTGAGGGAGTACCACTTTAACATTAGTGATGATCACACACATTCTCCAAAGTTTGTGCAAGGTTGCTTCTAGATGTTCTACAGTGGTTTGGCTCAAAGGGGCATAGCATACGACCAACATATAATATGGTCGGATAACTGTGTAGCACAGTTCAATAACTAGCGCATGTTCTACTGGTTGTGTAGGATGCATGTCATTACAGGTGTTCAACATATGTGAAATTTTTGTGAGGCCGAACATGGAAAGGAGGAGCATGCATGAAAAGAGAATTAGCACGAGAAGAGTTAAAGTATAAAGACAATGCAAAGTTGACAGATGCAAAATCAATCATCGAGTGGTGTAATGCTTTGATGGGTCTAGGTAATGAAGGTATGTCTTCAGTTCTTAGATTTTTTTGGTTGATGGATGATACTAACATCATACCATATGAGGACTATTGTACACTAGCAGGATCGAGTGAGGTACAGTCTTTCCTTACCTCAAATTTAGGTTCATGGAGTATCAATACGCAAAAGATGGAATGCTTTTGTTCTTCATGTACAATGCAAGCGTAGAATGATTGTGAGTCAGGGGAGTGGGTTGACAAATGGTTGAAAAGTTATCTTAGCACACTTCACACGTATCGCCCTCCAACAACATTGAAACTGACACAGATGGAATCATCGGTCGACTTTGACCACGTATCAGATCTAGTTCAACCAAGTGATATATCTACTTGCTTAGTTGTTGAAATTTCATTTCGTTATCTTACTTTATAGTGTATTCATAATGTTGACTAATTTCAAGAGATTTGTTGCACATATCAATGCAGGACATGTTTATGCAATTATTGCAGATGAATACAATGAAGAAGGAATATAATATTACTTGTGTCATTGTGTTGAGGCTAAAAATAAATTTGATGCCCCAGTTATAGATGGAGAAAACATCGAATACCCTATAGGCTCAATTGTGGTTACTAGAACGTGGCTTAGAAGGTACCCACATTCGAGTGTTAAACATTGGTTGTTTTAGGACTTTGACATGCATCGTAAGATTCTTCATTACTCGAAACTTGTTGTGACATCCAATGTTCATTTGAAAAAATATGGGGGTAGACCTTTGAACAAGACTGTATGGAAGGTCTGTGAGTCTTACCATGAGGTAATACTTGACACAATAAAGAGTAGAGTAGACCTGAATGGTTCGTTGGTTTAATTTGTAAGTATATGCACATTGGTTCTTATTAATTTATACTTGTATGCACATTAATATTTTTGATGCCAATGCTATCATCTTCTTTTGATTTTCCTATTTGTAAGTAACCTACTAAAAAGTGTTTGGTGTCCCCTTGCACAAAATGTAGATATATGAGCCATCCAAGAGAATGTTAGCCAGAAAAGCAATGCAACATCCTTATTTTGATGATCTTGAAAAATCTCAATCATTATTTTAAGCCATTAGAAAATTGTGTGCAAAGATTGGTGAGGGAATTTCAAGTTATTCATTTGAAGTTAACCTTATCATGAGCAGCTATGATGTAGACATTATAAGAGAGGTGTTGTGTGCAATAGGTATGTTGGAATTCCCAGTGAAGATGTATGACCAGGAGTGGCTAAGTTGTGAGACCTGCATGCCTATCTATAAGTACCTTCCATCTATTTTCATTTCATTTCCATTTTGGATGCACTTTCTTTTTCTCTTTTACTTTGGGTATTTGTAAGTAAACTACTAAAAATTGATTGATCTCTTGTTGCAGAAAATGCTGATTTATGAGCCATCAAAGAGAATTTCGGCCAAAAAAGCAATGCAACATCCTTATTTTGATGATCTTGAAAAATCTCAATTCTGATTTCAAGCAATTATAAAAGAGTGTGTGAAGCTTAGCAAGCGAATCTCGAGTTACTTAATCGAAGTTAACCTCATAATGAGCACCTATGATGTAGAAATTTAAAGAGAAACTTGAATGTATGAGTGACATTGTAAAAGATCTATGAGAATGAAGTACCTAAGGCATTGTAATGAGATTTACTCAAATACTGTAATTTTGGAGTTCATGTTTGGTGCAGTAGCACCTTGTTCTGTAAATGCCTTCAATAGGAAAATTTGCAAAATTTGAATTTTGAAATGTAAACAATGTGAAAAAGGTCATGTGAAGGTCATATGCAATTTATTCAAAGTCTCAAAGATTTCATTAGGTGATTAGATAAGTGGTAAAAAGCAAGTAAGGTCGAGAAAAACAAAGATCTTTTGTATTCTTGAATATTTATAATCAATAAAGTCCCTATTTTAGTGATTTTATGAGTTTTTCTAGTTGTTCATTAACTTGTATGACCTATACAGTAGTTTAAGGCCTTGAATCTTGTTGTTTAAGGTAGAATGGTGAAGTATCTTTCATTTTAATCTATTTAGGAGGGTATCCATTGAGTTTATCATTAGTTTGAACTGATTTTTCTCAACTCGGTTTGTAAACCCTCAAGATTGGGGTTTTGAGAGTCTATATAACCAATAATGACTACACCAAATTTGATAGTTTAGATAAGTGGAGTAAGTTAGTATTATTATGTTTTAGGTGTGTGTGTGTTTATCTATGTAGGGGAATTCAAGAAACAAAGGTGGAGTTATTGCTAAAGGGTTTTATGATGAATTTTCAAGTGAAAAGTGTGACTCCAAGTGGTTTTTTGAGAAAAAAATTCTCAAATTACTTCACAAAAAAATGAATTATCTAGATAGCTATTATTGAGCTACAACACATACTTCAAAATCAATAGTGACTGTCTTGGAACATGTGCATCAAAAATGACCTTCTTCGTTGTCCTCATTAGGCTAACTAGGCCTAATTTACAAAGGAACATACCTTTAAACATTCAACAACCCCCTTAAATTTTTGGGGAATCAATTATCATGTATCCAAATCCTCATATCCACAATTTTTCTTAGGACAAACTCACTCCACCATGCCAAACCAAAACCCTTATTTTATGCTAGTATAAGGAGGGTTTATTGAAAGGAATGATTCCACACGTTACCAGAACATGCCACTACCTTAGACCTTCTTAAAATCACCTACACTAACTCAAAATACAATCACCCAACCTCTACATGCAATATTTTATCAAACCCTAGGGTGAAACCTCATCTTTCATGCTCTTTTCCATCAAAATCTACAGGGGCAGCAACACAAACCCCATAAAAATTATTCCCTTTCAATTAGAAACTTCTCGTCTGATCCTATAGTATTGTGTTGGGCCCCTTTACAAAAAATTCTCTCATTTTTGGCTATCTTGGAGTGGTTTTCCTGTGGCGGCGGATTTTCACATGGTGGAAAAAGCGTCAAATGCAAGCAGTGCAAAGTTGCAAAGTGGTGCAACTTTCATTCTACAACTCATGTGACCAAGTAGACTGTTCCAATGCATTTGAATAGGTATGTTTATGCTAGGCATGGTCTTCTTTTGCACCCAAACATGCATAATCATTTCGAGGTACGTTCAACCAAATCAATCCCTTAAACGTCCAAAGTGCTAAATGGCTGCAAACTTTAGCATGGTGTTGCTCATATACCATGATGCTTAAAAAGTTATTGTCTAATCTTTCAAGATTAAGTTGGGCCCCTCTACAAAAACCTCTCTCAATTTTGGCTATCTCGAAGTAGTTTTCCCGTGACGACGGATTTTCACTTGATGAAAAAAGTGTCAAATGCAAGTAGTACAAAGTTGCAAAGTGGTGCAACTTTCACTCCACAACTCGTGTGACTAAGAAGACTATTCCAATGCATCTGAATAGGTATTTTTATGCTAGGCATGGTCCTCTTTCACACCCAAACACGCAGAATCACTCTAAGGTATGTTCAATCGGATCGATCCCTTAAGGGTCAAAAGTGCTAAATGACTGCAAACTTCAGCATACTATTACTAAGATACTGTGATGCTTAAAAAATTCTCATTTGATCCTACAAGATCATGTTGGGCCCATCTACAAAAACCTCTCTCGGTTTGGCTATCTCATAGTGGTTTTCCAGTGGCGACGATTTTTCACTTGATGGAAAAAGTGTCAAATGCAAGCTATGAAAAGTTGCAAAGTGGTGCAACTTTCGCTCTGCAACTCATGTGACCTAGCCAACTATTCCAATGTATCTGAATAGGTATTTTTATACTATAAATGGTCCTCTTTCGCACCCAAACATGTAAAATCACTCTGAAGTACCTTCAACTAGATCGATCCCTTAAGGGTCCAAAGTGCTAAATGGCTGCAAACTTCAACATGCTATTATTTAGATATCATGATGCTTAGAAATTTCTCATCTAATCCTTCAGAATCATGTTGGACCCCTCTACAAAAACCTCTCTCGGTTTTGGCTATCTCGGAGTGGTTTTCCCGTAGCGACTGATTTTCACTTGATGGAAAAAGTGTCAAATGCAAGCAGTGCAAAGTTGCAAAGTGGTGTAACTTTTGTTCTACAACTCATGTGACCAAGCGGACTATTCCAATGCATTCCAATAAGTATATTTACGCTAGGAATGGTCCTATTTTGCACCCAAACATGCAGAATCGCTTTGAGGTACATTCAACTAGATCTATCCCTTAAGGGTCCAAAGTGCTAATTGGATGAAAAATTTCAACATGTTGTTACTCGGATATCATTACACTTAGAAACTTATCGTTTGATCCTACAGGATTGCGTTGGGCCCCCCTACAAAAATCTCTCTCGGTTTTGGCTATCTCAGAGTGGTTTTCCTGTGGCAGGGATTTTTACTTGATGGAAAAAGTGTCAAATGCAAGTTGTGCAAAGTTGCAAAGTGGTGGAACTTTCGCTCTGCAACTCGTGTGACCAAGCAGACTATTCCAACACATTTGAATAGGTATTTTTATGTTCGAAATGGTCATCTTTCACACCCAAACATGAGGAATCGATTTGAGCTACGTTCCACCGGATCGATCCCTTTAGCGTCCAAAGTGCAAAATGGCTGCAAACTTCAGCATGTTGTTACTTGGATATTGTGATGCTTAGAAATTTTTCATCTAATCCTATAGGATTGTGTTGGGCCCCTCTACAAAAGCCTCTCTTGATTTTGGCTATCTCAGAGTAGTTTTCCCATGGCGATGGATTTTCACTTGATGGAAAAAGTGTCAAATGCAAGCAGTTGAAAGTTGCAAAGTGATGCAACTTTCGTTCTACAACTCGCGTGACCAAATAGACTGTTCCAACACGTCCAAATAGGTATTTTTACGCTAGGCATGGTCCTATTTCGCACCCAAACATGTTGAATCGCTTCGAGCTACGTTCAACCAGATTGATCCCTTAAGGGTCCAAAGTGCAAAAGGGAAGCAAACTTTGATGGGCTATTACTCAAAAATTGTGACTCTTACAACCTCTTTGTTTGAGCCTACGACATCGCATTGGGCCCCTCTATAGTAACCTTCTCAGTTTTTGTTATCTTAGAGTCATTTTCCTATGGTGTCCAGTTTTCACTTGATGAAAAAATGTCAAATGGAAGCAGTGTAAAGTTGCAAAGTGGTGCAACTTTCATTTTGCAATTCGTGTGACCAAACTAATTGTTTCAACATGTCCTGAAAGGTAGGTTTACGCTAGGCATGGTCCTCTTTTGCACCCAAACACGCGAAATTGATCTAAGCCACGTTCAACCAGCTTCATCCCTTACGATGGCATGCAAAACAATGGAAAAGAGAAATATACAAATGACAGTTGAGAAGTCTGAGTATTCCACACAAAAAGCGTATGATCATTGGTGCAGAGCACCTTGTTCCTCCATTTGATGAAGAAGGTCTAGTTCAGTGGTTTTAGTGATTATCTGATGGTGAATAGGTTGTTGTGGGTATTTTGAGCATGCTTTGTCTTGAATAAGGTCAATTAAGACCATTAGGTATGTTTCAGGGTGAGTTTTGGGTCTAGTGATAAAATAATGTGAAAATTTCAATCTTGCACTAGAAGTTGTCTTTGTAGCCTTTGATGGCAAATTCGTGAATTTCTATATGAGTGTGCAAGAATGGAGCTTTTTTGATGTAATAAGGCTATTTATAAGCCATTTGTGTGGGTTTATAGATCATTAGTTGTAGTCATTAGGTTGGAGGAGTCTAAAGTTGCAAATTTATAAGTTGCTTAAAGCAACAAATTTGAAATGCAACGGTTACTTATTTTGAAAGTTGGTTTTTAGTTAGTTGAGGGCATGGATTAGTTTGAGAAGGGTGTAAAATACTATGTAAATCCTTGAGAGGCTTGAATGGAGGTTGTTTTTGAACTTTTGGAGAAGATCTAATAAGAATTATTCACACTGTTCTCTATTTTTTTTAATTTTTGATACAAACTTGTTGATCCTATACTTGGTACGACCTGTAGCTTTCCTTTACGGTCCCAAGGCTGACATGGATTGAAAGAGGGCTAAGTTGGCTTTCTTTTGGTAGTGTTTTGGTGCAAAACCATAAAGGAATAGGAGAGTTCTTATCATTTTTCTACAAGTGGTCTGAAACCCTCAAAAACCAAGGTTTTGAGTGAAATTCCCTCATTTCTTCCATCTCCACCATGTGCTAAGGCTAGATTGGGGTGGAATGGAAGAGTACCATGTATATTTTGATTCCATGTTGGTTTCAGAGAATTAATTGAATGTGGGAAAGAGATCTTTGGAATTCTAGGCTTGACATCTTTATGTGATAGGCTTGATTTTGTGTAAAATCTGATTTTTGATTGTTTTCATAAGTGTTTTGTGACAAGAGTGCTTGGGAGAATTTTATATGTGTTGGAAAATGTTGTAAGAACCTGTTTGTGGCTAAGGGGTGTTGGGGTGAGCCAAGGTACTTGATTCCTTGTGTGGAATAGCCTAATTAGGCCTACCTTATAGCATTTTGTTTTGGCCTGTCATGGCTTTGTCTTTTGTTAACAAGACATGGGCCTTTGAGGGCTTATGGGAATTGGTATAAGATGCCTAGAACCAGTGTCCTTGGTCTATTTAATGCCTTTTGAGTGGTTCTTGTGTTGACTGTCCTAGTTGGTTAGGCTGCAAGGAATAGGAAGCCTAGTTTGGAAGTGATAGGTCAGAGGTGGTTCCCAAGCATAAGGTGAGTTTTGTTGAGTTGGGTTGGTCATGTTGGGAGGTTTCCAAGTTTTCTCCAAGATTTGGTCATGTCTGGTTTGATAGATTCCATGGTTGGGTAGTTGAGTTACCCTATTGAGTCAAGTGAATGTTGGAGTCTTAGTGGGCATATTTGAGAGAAGTTGTGTCAAATCACAACTTGGTTGAGCCACTCTGCATCACCAATGGTGCTTTTCAATTGGAAGAGTGATTGAGAGTGTGTTTCTTTGTTAAATAGATCTGTTCAGGGGTCTAGGACAACGTTGAGTCCATTTCTTATTTGTATTAAAAATTATAATTTGCTTTCTCCTAAGTCCATTTCGTATACAAGAAATAATATTGCAAAAAATTGACATATAAATCTTTCGATGCGTTTATATGGTGATGCATCAAGAACATATTGGAATATTTTTATGAATCATTTCATGGAATACCAATTGAAAACGTGTTTTTTTCTTTTAGATAAAGTTGTTTAGCATCAATCAATTAATATTCAAGACAAACCATGGACAACGATGATCAATGCTAGGGCTAACCAATTAATAATTATACACGTGAATAAGTCAAGCATGTACATGTGAATAAGGGAAGCATAATTACTCAAAAACACGTAATCCTCAAGAAGTATACACACAAATACATAGTATACACAAATTAATACAAAGTATATTCACAAATACAAGGTATACACATGAAACCACATAAGCCACAAAGTATACATTGAAACACACGTAAGTCACAAAGTATACACGTAAGTTGTAAAGTATACACTTGAATACACCTAACTCATATCTATTGAACCATCAATTTAGAATACAAATATGGACACCATCGATAAAAGATATTTGTATTAACCAAATAGCCATGTAGGAATACATCAATATATGTCGATATAAGTATGAAATATATGTACAAAATAGGCATATAGGCTTACAAGAATTCCATATAGGCATACAATGTAAAATATGTCCAATATAAAATATGTACAAAACTATCATGTAGGCATACAACAAAGGGCTCTAGAATCAAAAGTCGTTGCTCTCCATGCTCTGGAAATAAATTCTTTCCCTTTGCTTTTCGATCAGATGGCGATAGGTCTGTCACTCGTAAGGCATAAAACATGGCTCCAAAGATAAAATTTCATCCTCAAAAGAAGCCATGTGGTGAGAAGCACCCTAATCAAGAACCCATGTGGATGGTGAAGAAGTAAATGCTTCAAGAGCCTTGCACTTTCCTTTTCCCTTGTTGTTATCTTTGGCCTTGTGAGACCCCTCATTTGAACAGTGTTTGACATAATTAGGAACATTGAGATTATTCTTCTCAAGAATGTGTGTCAAGTGTTCTACTTATTCAACTTCAAACATTTGTGCTCATCATGACTAGGTCGCTTATAATAGGCGCATTTGATCTTCTCTTTCTTAGGCTTGTCACCTTTTGAAGATGAGATCTCATTAGATGCCTTTGGAGGAGCTAATTTTAGATCATTTTTTCTTAGATATTCTTTTGTTTCTTATCCTTATTAGAAATTTTTCCTTACTATTAATTTGTGCCATGGTTGGCTGCCAAGGCATGTGACTTAGAAGAATTAAGAGTGCCCATCTAGATTAGCTTATCTTGTTCTTGTATGAGAGAATTAGCCAAATCATCCAAATATGGCATGGTGAATTTGGAACCAAATGCATCCTTAGTAGCATAAAAAGTAGAAACAAACACTGAATATTCAAAAATTAGCTTGGAGAGAATGATTAGAATCAATTGTTCATCTTTCTTATCAATTCCACATTGTTGTAGCTATAACCTTAGTGATTTAAATTTGGTGAGGAAATTTTGAATTGTGTTGAAGTTGTTTGGATTTAAACTTGTTAGTTTGACATTTTCTAACATACAACCCCTCATAGAATCTTGAGTTCCAAAAAGAGATTATAACTTTTTCCATATTTCATTTGGAGTATTCAAAGATTCAATATGAAAGGGGAAATCAGGAGATATAGACAAACATAATACTCCACATGCTTCATCACATATATTAAACCACTTAGGCTTTTCTTCATCTTTAGTAGGTTCATTTTTTAATCCCATTCTTATTTTATGCAAACCAATACTTTGTAAGTGAATTTGTATTTTAGACTTCCACTCAAAATAGTTGTATGCAGTTAGAATAGGAATTGTTGTTGAAGCCACGATGAATAAATGCAAAAGAAAGTGCAAAAAGGAAATGAACACAAGAATGCCAAGAACACCCCACTCTTTTTACTAATATCAAAAACCACACCCCCAAATATTATAATATTAACACTTTATAGTTTAGTGCGATTACAAAGCCTTTTCCAAGATACAATGCTCAAAAGGCCAAAATTACAAATTTTGATATAAAATGAACCCGAGAGAAAATTTGGAAAAATAAACCTTATATCTATGTATTACTCTTCACCACCTTTCCAATGCCTCTTCATTTTTGAAAATCGGAGCATCAGGGCAAAAGTGATGGCATTGTTAGAGTTTAGTTTTAACTTAATCATGTTAATTAAGTTACCTTTATTCCTCTCTTAAGATTTCACTTTAGTTTGCATATTGTGACATTTAATAATTATATTAATTATTAAATGTCTACCTATTAGGGTTACTTTTAGGTTTGCACAATCTCCTTTTATAAGGATTGATCATTGTATTTTATTATCTCTCTTTGATTAATACATTTTCAGCTTTCAGAGCACCCTTTCTTTTTTGTCTCGAATGTCTTCTTTTGTGATAGGTTATTTGCATGCAAGTGATCTTCGGGGTCTGTGAAGTTGGATTTCACAACTTCTACATGGTATCAAAGATCTAGACCTGTGGTTGTTTGTTCATCTTTTGAAGATATTTCCTCACAGTGATTTTTTTGTGCAAGGGTTTTAACTTACGACAGGTTTTTACCAGATCAGAGGGTTTTTCCATCATTTTTTGAGAGATTTCGACCTTGATCTCTCAAACGGTGGATGTTGGTGCAAAACGGAGCTCGCGATTACACTCAGAAGACCCAAAAACTCCCTTTTTTCATATAAAATATATTAGGGTTTGCTGAAAATTGATTTTTTTGTGTTTTTGGGGTTTTCAAAAACGTTGCGAGAAAAATTCGTACAACTGTACAGATCCGTACAAATGCCTCAATTTCCGTGCCATATTTTTTTGGTACACAAAGTATTTTTGAGTTGCCTCGATTTTCATGCCATTTTGTCTCGATTTTTGTGTCCTCTCGATTTCTATGTTGCCTCAGTTTTCATGCCATGAAGGTACAGTTGAATATTTTATTAATTTTTTAATCTTTAAATTAATAAAATATTTGGTTTAATTCCTTAATGAGCACTTTTAATAAAATGGTCATATCTTGGGCATACGGTGTCAAAATTAGGCAAACGAGATATCGTCAAAAAGCTGATTCTGGGAACTATCCAATGGTGCAGGTTTGATTTTCTGGGTTTGTCGTTTTGATGCATGTTTTGCTAGTCAAATTCAAACTTGTGTTTTTCACTCTAGGAGGCATATCTTTTGCGTCTGGACTCCGTTTTGTGCAAAAAAATAGGCGTTGGAAAGGTGTTACAGTGATCTTTCTAGGTTTTTAGTCTATTTGATCAGATAATTTACTAGGTAAATTTCATTCATCTTTGTGTATTTTTACACTTTGCTCAATTACTTGTACATTCTAGCACCTACATGGGTTATGTTTGCATGAGATGGGTTAGATTAATATGATTTATCAGTGCTGAGATCATTAGTCTCTATTTTTTTCATTTGAAGTGAGTATCATGGGTTTTTCTACTCACCCTTTAGTTGTAACTCTAGAACGGGGTAATTATGAGTCATGGGCAAAGGGCATACTTACACATTGTAGGTGGCTCAATATTTTGTCTTATTTATATGATCTCATACCTACACCAGACACATCAAGGGGTTTATTTGCATGGGTTATTATTCGAGATCATATTGTAGGGGTTATTGGTTGTAGTGTTGATTTTGATACTGTGTGCCTTATCCGACATTAGTTGTCTTCGCACACTTTGGCAACGTCTTTGGGAGATTTTTGGAGATTCTAATATCTCTCCATTCTCAAAGGATCATGTTGCAGATTGTCTCATCCCTCTTGCAGATGTAGATTTCATACCCTATGATAATCGTACTCTAGAGGAGCTTGAGTATCTTACAGGTCTTGCATGTGTCGATGGTTTAGAGACTTGTATTCATGTTCCCACTCTTTAGATTGAGACTTCATCAGCATCTCTTGTTGTTCCTGATTCAATGCAGCAAGGCATCATACATCTTCCAAACATAGCTACTTTAGACTCTTATGTTGCATACATATCTTTCTTGTTTGTGGAGTCCTATATTGCAGATTTGGAGGATTATTTTGAGGACATTCATCTCCTCTACCTTGATAGTCAGGTTATCACTGTACGCCCACCATTATCAATGCATTCAGAGGTTGCATTTCAGGATTCTCCACATCAATTTGAATTTGACATCATTTGTTTCAGTTCAGACAGAGAGATTCTTCAGCATCTTATCATAGCACACATCTTTAGACAGATTGGTTCATCGCTCTTCACAAGGTTTCTTCAACATCATCCTTTGGATCCGTTTCTTCCCAAGGGGAGGAATATCATTTGCCGCTTTAGAATATCCTTTTGGATTCTACATCAGGCATCTACCACTGTGATAGGAGTTTCTTCATTGTGGAGGGACTTTCTTCTCTCTTTCTATCTCTCCTATGGAGACCATTATATATGTACTTATATGATAGAATTTGTCTATGGGGGGTATCATGTAATCCACCTCCTATCCTTCTTTCATTAGTGCATTGCATTCCTTTCTTTGCATTCTATTTTGGGAAAGATTTTTGTTCCCACTAGGTTTTCTCCTTTACCCCATATGGTTTAGTTTGTATTGCCTTCTGTAAATGGGTACCTGATCAGGCCTAGTTGTCGAGACCCATGTTTACTTTCATGCATTGTAGTTACCTTTACTTTCTTGTACATGTTAGTAGCTGCACTCTTGCTCATCTTAAAGGGGGGTGTTAGAGTAAAGGTTTTAACTTAATTATGTTAATTAAGTTACTTTTATTCCTCTCTTAAGATTTTACTTTAGTTTGCATATTTTGGCATTTAATAATTATATTAATTATTAAATGTCTACCTATTAGGGTTACTTTTAGGTTTGCACAATCTCCTTTTATAAAGATTGATCATTGTATTTAATTCTCTCTCTGATTAATACATTTTTCAAATTTCAGAGCACCCTTTCTTTTTTGTCTCGAATGTATTCTTCTGTGACAGGTTATTTGCATGCAGGTGATCTCCGGGGTTTGTGAAGTTGGATTTCACAACTTCTACAGGCATGTTGAAAGAATTGTCAACAAACAACTTCAACTTTAAATATTTAGTAGATAATGGAAAAAACTATTCTCAATGCCTTCGTGGATGGAAAGTGATCATCTCTAGATTTCTAACGATATCTCATTTTTTAAAAACTGATACTGTGGCGGAAAGTTAAGCAAGTTTACAAAAAAGGCCCAATTTGGCCTATTGGAGGGCCCTGGAGGTCCCCTAGTTGTCGTTGGGCAATGCCATTGATGGTGGTCTGGTGGTGAATGGGTGGAGTTAGGTAGATTAATATTTTAACCATTGGCAATTACCTGAAAGATTGTCGTGGTTAAGTTCAAACAATGAAGATTAAAAATAGTGATGGTTAAACCTACGGTTGGTAGTTTTTTAAGACCACCCTCACTTGACCGTGGGCTTTTTTAGCCCTCAATGGATTTCAAAGCTACTTGTGTAGAACTTAGGAACTATAAGTGCTAGAAATTCAATGCTATAAACACTTATTAATATTTTTTATTTTTTATCGTCATACGACTGCAATTGGGGGGCGTACGACCCTCTTGGCAATTTTTTTTGCCTTGGTGGCTCCCGACACCAAATATGGGCAAATTTTATGTCAAAATTCATCTCCTCTATTTCTTGAATGCAATGACAATGTCTTTTTTGGCCGAAAATGCTTCTATAAAAACCTATTCATCAAATCTGAGCTTCAAATCCTCATTTGCAACTATGTCAAATGATCTCCAATTTGGATGAAATGAAAGCCAATATTGAATTTATCAAGCCTCCTAGATGCGTTGGAATAATGAAAAATATCACTAGTATAACCTAAAATGCTACAATCACCTGGATCTTACAAAACACATATGCAATATAAAGAGATTATTAATTTTTTGTAAACCCTTTTTGATTCTCAATATTGTCCAAAAATGCAAGAGAAGAGCATACAAGAATATACAAGACTTTTACATGAAAATATAAATTTCTCAACTAGGAATCTAAGAACTTAGATTTCTCAAAATAAAAGCTCCGATACCATGTTATAAATTTGAAATAGACTTAATAACCTAAATAAATTTGTATGAGAAAATTAAAGTTACATAAACTAGAAAAACATAAATAATGCAAACCAGAACTTTGAGAGATTATGCAATGTTAGAATGACAAAATTGCATTAAGAGCTTCTAAGATAGAAAATACGAGCTAGGTAGTGAGTTTATATAGAACTAAGGAGGGGATGGAGGTGACAAATCAACCAATGAGAATTGACCACCATTAACCACCAACACTAAATAAAGTGATGAAAAATAAACACTCTACCCTTAAAAGGTGGAGGGCAACTCATCACTTTATCTCCTAGTTATTAAATGACTAAATCACTTTATTATCCTAAGAAAGCTATAACTAAAGGAAAAAAAATCCCTCTATGAAAATAAAAACCTACAATAACATTTATACCTTTCTAATTGAAGGAATCCACCCTTTTAAATGTGAAATCTACCTTTTTATTAGCCATTAATCTTAATTTACCTTGCTATTTAAAATTTTAATTTATCATATATGATAGGAAGCATATTTAAGTTTGAGGTAAAAATTAGATTAGATAATTAATATCCATCGATAAATTTTCGTTTGTTTTTGATAAAGTAAACAACATTTACAAGGTGCTATACCCAAACGCAAAAGGCCCCAAAGGAAGAGAGTTTAAAACAAAAAGGGAACTAGGGTCACAAGCCATAATCAAACAACTGACAACAAACTTACAATAGTGTCTCAATAAAGTATTTTTTTAAAATAAAAAACTAACAAAAAGAAGAACACCCTACTTGGGGAGATTTCCCAATCCTCCATGAGGAACTTAAAGACATCCTGCTCTTGGTGGAAAGAATTGGGGTTAGTTGCATCTTAGTGCTGAATAATTGATCTTGTTTGCATGTTTTTTGTTTAAATTAGAGTGTCTTTGTAATTGGTTGTGTATGCTCTTTCCTTGTATTGTAAGGTAAAATTAGAAATCAAAAGTAACTTAAGCTATCACTTTTTGAACCAAGGATGGGCAATGTTTGAAATCTCCTCTCATGTCGCAAGATGATCTTGAGGATCATACATAAATTGAACTAATTTTTTGTGTGACTTGGGCCTCATCACTAAACACTCATATTTCATTCTTTTTAGGTATGCTATAATCTAGATTTGATCACTGGATCTAGTGGGAGCTTGTGTACTAGTAGGCTTTACAAATATAGTGAGAAGATGTTGTTACTAGATAAGTTGATATGTGTTTTAAGAACTTCATGAAATGAGGTGGTTTTATCTTGCCCATAATTAGGCCTTAAATAACATCCCTACAACTTGAAATTGGGCCTCATGTACCTTTGGGAATATAGAGGACTCCCTTGGATTGTTAGAATTTTTTATTAGATTTATAACCAAATTCTAGGGCTATAAAATAACATTATTTTTTCTAGGGCTATAAAATAAAATTATTTTAACTTAAATATAAATCAAATTACCAAAAATAGCTAAGTCTCCAAGAAACTACAAGAGCTCATAATGCTTGATTCATTATCAAATAGGAAGGAAAGAGAGCTATGTATATATAGCCTTATGGTTTCCAAATTGAAAATGATGAGGATAAGTCATAAAACGAAAAAGCAAGGGATTTTTTATCCAACTTTCCAAATCTATAATGATAAGAAAGAAAAAAGAAGAATCCCATGGATTGTGTAAATCATTATCCTATACTAACTAAGTAATTAAAAATAACTTACCTAAGTAAACATAAATAACATGTGTAATATCTTACCTAGGATAAATATTTTCAGAGTAATAAATATTACACTAACACCCCCTTAAGTGCAACTTTGGTAAGAAGAAAAAAAATCTCGACAACAAGACCATGCTAGGTACCTGTGGATATTTAATATATCCCATGCTCCCTTTGGGTTGTTTTGATGTTTTTCTTTGCTTCCGACCTTGATTGATAAATTAAATGGCCTCCAACTTTTCCTTTTGGTGTTCTCCGATTCAGAGCTGCCACGTGTCGCCAAATCGCTTACCAAAGAAAAGCTTCCCTTCCCTTCTCTTTCGGGCCCCGATTGCCTGCCACATAGCCTCCACTCATGTAAAATCAAGTGGGCCCCTCAAGCAATGTTGACAACAAAGAATGTTGCCACATGTCTCCTCATCGCAAGCTCTCATCAAAGGACGGGGAGGCTGATTTTCGGGTTGCAAAATGCCGCCACGTACCCTTCAACAAGGTTAAATAAAAGAAAGGAGTGACATGAACGTCTGGCTGCCATATTGTGTCATGTGCTAAACCATTTTTCACTTGATGCGACACTTGTTTATACAGGGTAGAACGGGACCACTACCATCATTTGTAGGGAATGCACTTGACTAGCAAGCGACTAGGTTCATGCTCGAGAATCTTTTTGTTGCAACAACCGCTATGAATCATTGCTGCAAGAATTATGATTCATGATGGGGAATCATTTTCTATTACAGACCTTCAAGGCGGTGGATTCTCTTGGCTATATATACTACTTCTCTCGAAGGAGAGTGGGGCTGGAGAGGAGAATTCTTTGGACAAGAACAAAAAATTCTATTTACTAGTTCGAAATATCTATAGAAGATTTTAGGAGACACCAGGCCTTTATTTTGTTAGATAACTGTAAAGATTCATAAAATGTGCCCTTGTAATTTGGCCTTTTTGTTTCTTAACTATTGATAACATTATACTGTGTTGTTTCTGGATAGTTTTATTTCAACTTTAATGATTTGAATGGAATGTTGATTTAGAACCATGTCTTTGACTCTTTTTGTTCAGTAAAACTCTATACAAATGATTTTATATTATGGAATAAATCATTTAGGTCTTTATCTTTGATAGTTGTCGTTTTAGGCATAGCAGATGGCTTAGCAGGCCCTTAGACCACATCTACAAGATAGGTCTATCGTGCTTTAAATCTAAATCTTGGTGTATCGCCTTAGTTAGATCTTTTATTTTATATTTGCTTTCATTTTCCATTCAAAACCCCAATTATAGAAGAAGATGACTTCTTTAAAAATTTGGAGGTTACTCAGTTTGGCGCAATAGGTTCCCCCTAAAACTAAGTTTCCCACAAAAGGCCGTTACCTTGCCAACTTTTGGCATCAACATTTTTTTTTCTGGCATGCCCGATGGGACCATGAAGTATATGCTTAAGCTTTGAGCAAGTACATGAACCATCAACTTGTCACAAGATCCCAAATAGTAAACAACCCTGGTTTGTTGATATCTCCATTAGGGTCAATACCAACTAGAACCCGTTACAAAAACATCCCAAACCCTCCACCAACTATGTTGCCTATAGCCAACCAAAATTGTGTAGCTTGGGATGCCGGGAGTCCCCTTGTTGCTCTAGCAACACCTACCATTTGGGCCCCCATTCTGGTCTCTTCCCTCAAGTCTATTCCTGAATTTACCGAAGATGGCTCAAGAACACCATCCAAACATCTCCAAGATGTTGCAGACGTGTGTTTGGTGCACGAAGTGAAAGATGAAAAAAAAAAGTGTTGAGGTTGCTCATAGGCTCTTTTAGAGGAAAAGTATCAGATTGGTACCGCACTTTGCTGACTAAATCAATTGGCACATAGGATCAGCTCAAAGACCCCTTTTTTGAAAGATTCTCGAACGACGGTGATAGATCTTCTCAGTATCACTAGCTAGAAACCATCAAACAAGCCTCATATGAGGCCTTGACGAACTTCAACACACAATTCCACATAACTTGGCAAAGAGTTCAGCCTACAATTCATCTGCCACCTGACTTGGCATTCATGTTTTACCTGAAGTCCATCAACGCCGACATATCCATGATGATTCAGTCACTCGGTGGAACCACACTACCAGATTCATATAGTATTGCAATTAAGACATAAAACAGTTTGATCGATGTTGGGAAGTTACCACCTTGACCCACCATGTCTATATTCCCCGAGATGCAAGCTTCCCCTCAGGCAATGCCACCCATCACACCAGTTGCACCTCCTCAATTGATGTACACATATGCAAGTGTGCCCCAGAGCATCGCACCTGGCTCCTTGAAGGGTGAAATGAGTGACATAAAGGAAATGTTGCGGGCTATGACCAATGAGATAACTATCATCAAGCGCAACCAAGTCGCTCCTCCAAATCCAACCTATCAAAACTATTAGGGTGGAAGGCCCTCTTATCAACAAAATAAGTTCTAAGGAAGTGCTTGTACAAATCCTCAGGCATCAACAACAAGTCAAATAGTACCAGTACCCACTCCACTACCGAATGCCAACCAAACCTCAAACTAAGAGCTGACTGAGGGACAAAATAATTTGATCAATGATGGAAATACTTGGTGTTTTCCTTGCGATGACTCACATATGCCCCGAAATTTCCCACGTGGCAATCTACAACAGAATGTAGCAGAGCAACACAACCAAGGTGCAACATCGAACCATGGAGACTATGCATACACTTCCCCACAAATGGAAAATGTGATACTCACCGCTCAAATGCAGGGAATGTCTCTAGAGAAAGAAATCAATATATCTCTCGACCATTCCCTTTTCTCATGGATGAAAGGAGAAGAGGCGGTGTTCACATTCGAAGTGCCCCACTTCAAAAGCTCCACATGTACAATCTGACCACATCACCCGCTCTAAAGAAAAATTCACGAGCGAAGCAGTCGTCCCGCAATTAGTTGGTTCATAGCTGAAAAACACCCTCGACTATGAATCTGGTACTTCTGCAGGAGCACCACCATGTCCGCCAACAAAATAAATTATAACAAGGGCTAAAAGGCAAGAATCTCCATGGCCGCCACCATTTGATGTAGTGGAACAATTGAAAAAGTCATTCGCTAGCATTTCCCTAACGAAAATCTTAGCCATTCTGGAGCAGAAGACATTACTACAAAAGGCTCTCTGAGAAGACCCAAGCATAAAACCAAAAGAGCAGTCATTGCAAGAGGAAGCTATTAGTCGATCACCTCCGGCCAAAGTTCTCATGAATACTGTAGAAGAGACCTCTACTGAGGACCAAGAGGAAAAATCGACATTCAAAGTCGACGAAGTAAATCCGAAACCAAAGTCGTTCTACTTAACCCTTGTTGTGAGTAAGAAATTACTGCACAACTCCATGATCGACTTTGGCACCAACACCACAGTCATGCCCAAACTAATAGCTGAAGTCCTAGGACTGAGCTACGAACCTTTGAATAAAGGAATCATGCAATTATATGGGAATATGGTTGATACTGTAGGGATCATCAAAGACCTACCATTGACCTTAGTCGCCTGCCCAAATATCACGGTCAAGTAGGACATTGTGGTCATTGATATTCCCCCAATATTCGATCACTTCTAAACTAGGTGGATACCTTTCTTTAGACTGGTCACACCTGATTATAAGGACCAAACACGGGGTCAAAATGAAGCTAGTGTCTGAACCTCTGCATTCATAACATGTTGTGGATGAAGCTAAGACAATCTTTGAGTCCGCCCATACTTCCATCACTAAGGAGGAAATGAATTACACCGAGCTTCTTGAGGATGAAAAGATCATAGGGGATTAGACCGATCAAGAAGTTCTTCTGAGTGAATTCATTAACAAAGACCCTTTCAGCAATTATCATACCACCGAACTGGAAACCTATGTCATTTATGACGAAGATCAAGCTATCCCAAAGGTGACACAAAAACTTGAAAGAGGTTCGACAATTGGACTATGGTCTCCACACTTCAAAGGTGCAAAATGTGAGAGCGGTGCATAAATCAAAGTAGACCTGACTTCCCCGAGCAGCGAGAAGATAATCAGGCCTTTCTGATCCCAATTGTCTTGTTCTAATGACATGATGGGAAATAAAGGATTCATAATAGGTATGGGCTCAGTAAAGCAAAAGGGCATGGATTTATTTGGAGTTCCCGAACTAATCATAAATCAAGCCTCGGATATCGAGCCTACAAGCAATGTCCATATGGGATCATCTGGAGAAAAGGTCTGGGACTTAATTAAGAGCTTTGGAACCTGCAATATTCAAGTTGTTCCTCAAGAATAGAATGATGGTATAAAAGATATGGCCAAAGTTAGACCCCAATCTAAACTAGCGCCCGACCCGATGCAAAACCAATGCTCTAGGGAGTTAACAATTCAACCCACACATAAAGATGATGGGAAAAACTGGAAAGTACTTAACAACAATGGACCCATCGCTTGGATCGATTCACAGTCGGGAGAAGTTACCGATGAAAGGATAGCAAGAGTCACCACAAGCGACAATGAGTAAGACATACAACAAGAATTCCGTGAATTTCCAAAGGGTTTGGCTACTTCCAAGGATTCTCATTTTTGTAATACTGGAAATAATAAGAGAAAGCCCTTAGCAAAAGAAGATAATTGTACGGATGGTCTAAATAGAAGGGTAAACAATCTTCAACTCCAAAAAAAATCCCATATCAAGGAAAAGTAAGGTGCATACATTTTTCAAAGAAAAGTGATTGGTTATCTGCCTAGTCGTATAACAAGCTCAGAAGATATGATCCCGACATCATCTGGCCTGCTATAACAACAAACGAGACCGAATCAACTCGCCAAATAAAAGGGCTAATGAGTCTCAATATTGAAGCACTAATAAGTCAACAAAGGTCGACAAGGTTAATGCCGAAGCAAGTTGCCTTTTTGGGTGAACCTAGTGTTTGGGTTATCGATCGCATTCTGGTCCAAAAGAAAAATGGAGGTATCCACCTACACGCTAATCTCTGCAAACAAAAATCGAGAACTAACCGACACGAGGAATCTGTTCGTAATAATCTAGAATGAGCGAGACAAGACTTTCAACATAGGAAGTGAGGAAATAAAATCATCAAGGGTTTCCCATTAAGGGAATTCACTTTGAAATTCTAAAGGCTCGTTCAGGCAGTCCTACCATGTAAATATGTAATTAGTGTGTTTATTTTCTTCTTTGTTATTTTGTTCGGTCGGTCTTCCTAATTAGTGATACAACAAGAATTTATAAATGCAATGCAAAGAGTAACATAGAATACCCAAAGAAATAATTCATGCAACATGATAGAGATATTAAATAAAAGCTACGTATTCATCATATTTATGTACTTAAAAATTTACAGACAACAAAATGGCTCAAAGGCCACATGTTCAGAGGAGTATGTATTTATATATATGCTATGATTCCCTTTTCTAGCTATACACAAAAATTAACAAGATTTCGGTCTCAAGGAAGCAAGAAAAGAAGATTTTTAGTCTTCGGCAGGGGAAACAGCATCAGCAAAACTAGGTACCACCTCATCCTCATCCACATCAACAGTGTCATCCAGAGAAGCATTGGTAGGTGGTGGAGGGAACACCAAGCTCCTGAAGTTAGTATACCAGTCAATATTGAAGAACGACACCACATTGTAGATTCGAAGCAGAAAGTAGCAAGCACGGGAAGCCTTCAGGCGGTGAATTTCTTGTGATTGAAGGTAAAATCCACTCAAAATCGGCAGCCATGGGATGACCGCATCCTCTTCGATGAATCAACAAAGGTCTCTCACAACTGGTATCCTGCCAAATGCACCATGTGCCAACACCTCTCTGAGGCCATTCAGGTACTTCTTCGGAAACACTACTGTCACCAACCGAATTATAAGCGGTTTGGGAACTTGGATGTCAAGAAGCGACACCACAAAGTGAGATCTCACATTAGTGTTTACACTATACTTATCCTCATATTCAAGGCAGTCCCGACCAAGGACCCATTTCATAGCTATGATGGCTAAAGAATGCTTATTATTTGTCATCCTTTTTAAACGCCTAGTCAAAATCTCCCCCAAAAAAGCCCTTTGTGGTTTATGGGAGGTTAGCCTAATGGGGGTGTCCATGGCGCTAGATGTTATACGACTGTCAAGAAGAAATCCTATACCAAGCATCTAAATTCAAAATTACGCAGACTCCAATTACTACTTGCTAAGCCAATTACCTAATGTTGATTCTGCTAAAACTTGCTAAGATAATCTCTCTACTGACTAGACACCTATTTATAGAAGCAACAGGGATAAGCGCAGTAATTTGCATACCATAAGCATGAGGTTAGGCAAGTACTACCTTGAATACTGCACCAAGGCTCGCTTGAATTTTGCACCAAGTTGCAATCACATATATGATTTGATGCAGGTATGCTAATTAAATAGCACAAAGCCACTGACAGAAGACAACAGTAGCCTTTTCGGCCGGACGATGAGGTGTCATCTTTTTGAGTGTTCCTCAAAGCTCGAGAAAAGATACAAATCTATGTTATGGTTATCACCTACCTTGGCATAATTATTTTATTCGGGATATTATTTACCACGACATATGATGCCTAACCTGCTTTCAAATCATCGACTCAATTTCCAAGAAAAATCACGTCAAGGGTTACGAGTACTTTGGGTCATCATGGAGCCTTGTCATTTCAAAATATTAGGTATTTTGCTTCACATAAACCAAAGGGTTAGCAGTACATGCTGCATTTAATGTAGGAAAAAACAACCGTCATCTACCACTCGATGAAGGACAAAAAAGCAAAAGATTGCATGCGATTGTTTTTAAAACATGAAGAAATTTTGAATACAGGAACTGCTAAGAGGATTTTGAAGCACAAAGTTGCTAAAGAACAAATAGTGAAAATCCAAGAGGTTCAAAAGAGAATGGAATCCACTATCCCTAAAGTGGCCTAGAACCCACAGATAAATGAATTAGGTCAGGCATCTCAAAGCTTAGTCGACACAATAATCAACGCACCTATGGTCAATATCTTTGAGCAGAAACAGTCCTATGTTATGCCTAGAATCCCAAAGAAAACAAAATGGCTTTGCTCATTACTGGATAAGAAGGGCGCAGTTAGAGATGCTAGTCTGATAAAGGAAACCCTTTCCTCAAAACTAATCCTAGGGGTTTAAGGGAAGCTCCTTTCGCTAGGATGAAGAAATCCCAAGAACACCAACTACCATTCAAGCAATAGCAATGCAGACTTCCCTAGTACATGGTCCCTTATGTACCCCACTGCCCAGAGATAATTCATGAAAGTGTTTGATGCTTCAATTCAACGACCGACGCCATTAAAGGAAGGAAGTTATGGGTGGTGCTAACTACAGAGGCTCTCAGACACATATTGTGCATTCCCGAAACAGGAACCAGAGAGCGTCCAATGGAGGTCTTCAGCCAGAAAAAGGGTTCTGAATTCTAGAGGACCAAGAGGGATGCTTTCGAATTCTATATGTACACATCTAAAAATGGTCACGGTTATTCAAATTGCTAATTAATTAAATATGAATTATTTAATTAATATCCTAAAGTCATCTACATATAAATAAATTTAATTATTTATTTATATTGTTCATTTTTCTAATTCTTCTAGTTTAATTAAATAAATAATTTTATTTAATTATTGTTGCTTTCCTCTTAATTAAACTAAATAAATTTTATAATTTATTTATTTAATTATCATTTTGTTTCTAAAGTTTGAATGTTTAAATTCAAAACAATGGAATATTTTGATATTATATATTTAAATATCTTTTTCACCCCACTTAATTAAATATTGTAAAATATTTAAATACCTTTCTTTTTCACTTCCCACAAGATTAAATATTAATTATTTAAATTATGGAAACTTCTATTTGCACATGTCACAAGAAATTAAATAAATTTATTTATTTAATTGAACAATTATCCTCAAACTTCAACCAAATTTCATAAATGAAAGATAAATGTCATTTTTATCTCCATTTTTGAATGAGGATGGTCTTGTGGGTTGAAAACATTCTTCCACCTTCCTCTCAACCTTCCACCTTTCTCTCAACCTCTCCATCCCTCACTGTTCATCTTGACAAGTTTGAATTTCAACCGTCGATCCCCGCCAACTGGATTCTTGCCTTTCAAAAAATCTATAAATATAGCCTTCTCGTAAGTAGATTTCATCCTAGATTTCATGCGTAGTTACTATAGTTGCATTCGAACCAACATATCAGCATTATAGCAATAATCATAGCATTAGCATCTTAAGTTCATTTCATAGCTTAAATCATTAGCAATGGACATGCAATTTCAATCAATCTCATTCTCCTAAGTTGTCATTTCAACAAGTTGTTGCATACACAACTGAGAGTCAACATCTTTAATCAAATCCTTGGAGATAGAGGACAATGTGATGAATTTTAAGAAGCTGTTGTCATTAGAGTTTGCATTTATGTTTTCTAATTAGTTTTCTTTCAATCTAATGTCTCATTGGTGTGTTAGTTTACATTTCAATTGATCCACTTATTCTAACCACACATTTTTGGCACCCACCGTGGGGCATCCCCCCCGTTTTAATCTTTTTATTGCATAATTTTTTTTGACAGGTGATGGACTGGAGTTGCGCTTTAGTGCATATGAGTCTCGGTTTAGCGCATCCCCAAACTATTTTAGTGCATCCCCAGACTGTTTCAGTGCATCCCCAGACTGTTTCAGTGCATCCCCAGACTATTTTGGCGCATAGACGGACTATTTCAACGCATAGATGGACTATTTCGACACATCCATGGACTATTTTGGCACATCCATGGACTGTTTCGGCGCATAGACGACCTGTTTTCATGCATATCGGATTGATCTTTTAGTGCATTTAGCAATTGTTTAGGCGCATTGGGGGCCTGTCTTAACGCATATAGTTTGTAAAAAAAAAAGAAATTTTGATTTCAACGCCATCCGCGGGCAAAAATTTTCACTTTAGTTTTTAAGTAAAATGAAACAACCCAAGGATAGAAATTTAAAAGTCTAGAATTTACCAACCCTAGGATAGAAATTTAAAAATTTGGAATTTATCAATCCTAGGATAGTCACCAAACGTCATTTCATGCTGGTTAAAATGAATCCAATGTTTTTGGTGAAGCAAAATCTTCACTTAGCATAGAAAATTGTCAATTTGGATTTAAAACTCAACCACTTGTTTGTTGCGATTGTGGGGTAATAGGTATATGCTCTCCCCTTTACTGGGTGATCAGAACACCAGACTTACCTATTTCATTTTATGCATTTTAAAGTTTTATTAAATCCTTTAGAAGGCCTGTTGTAGTGGGAAAAAGTACTCACCCTACGGGAATGACCTAAGTGGGAATAACCAAAGCCAAGTTTTCCAACCCACTATAATCAAAAGTGATTTTTGGGGAAACCCATATTCAACGAAGTGAGCAAGATAACCATCCCCAAAATCTTTGTTCTAAAGACTAGGAGGTCTCTTGAGGGATTTTATCTATTGCCACGCCGAATGGAAACCTTTACTAAGAACCATAGTGTAGAAAGCCAACCGTGTCAGTATCCAAACATCATTTCAAACACAATGCGAGGGGAGGGAAGAATCTGCCCCCAAGACACTCACCATATAATCGCCACAGATTGTTTGCTCAGGGGATTTAGTATCCACTTCCGTCACCTTGAGTACACACCTGGAAAAGACAAAAACACGGGCGCCCTCTAGGGGGTGACACGGCTGTGTGAGTCGACGTGATTTTAAGATGTGGGTTGTGGATGTTATGATGACCTATTTGACAAACTAAGAGTGAGTCTGATTGAAGTGCTTATCTTGTTCAATACCTGTGAAAATCTCAAAAACATACACTCTTTGTTTAGCTTTTAGAATTAACAAAACAACTGTCTGCTACTATATGTCATGTTTTTCACATTTAAATCAGATTAAGATCATTCGAAAATATCAAACTATCCAAGTATGTCTGTCTCAAAAGTTTAAATGGATATTCTAGCGCATTCTTGGTTTGTTTCGGCGCATAGCCGGTCTATTCCAACGCATATGTGCCTTGTTTCAACACATTTGTGCTCTATTTTGGCACATCGCTGCTCTGTTTCGGTGCATCGCTGCTCTGTTTCGGCACATTGTTGCTTTGTTTTAGCACATCGCTACTCTATTTTGGTGAATCGTTGCTCTATTCTAGCGCATCGTTGCTCTAATTTGGCACATTTGTGCTCTGTTTCAGCGCATAAGTAGTCTGTTTTGATGCATTCATGCATCTGAGCCTAGGTATTTTTCTAACATTTAGAAATCAGTCTTCTCAATCTAGTCTTTTCCATGCTCAGAGTTTGGAAGTCTGCAACTTTTGCTAAGAAGTCTCTAGAAAGGAAGATTAGAAAGCCAAAGAAATATCTCAGTTATAAGAAGTTATTGAAGAAGAGGAAATTTCTATACCAAAGTCGAAAGGTCTTGCTTGAACACAAGACCTTTATTCACCGATATCACAACTATGTTAGAGGTTTCACTGACGATTATGCTGTAGAACCTTTATACTCACAAGCCTTCTTTCAAAGAAGAGCCCTTTCTCAAAGGCACAACCACAGTCAGCATATTCGTTCTTCTTATATTCCCCAACCTGCGATTACATACGCTACTCATCCCAATCAAATTTTGCAATAGAGAACTCAAGCACATTAGGCATTTATCACAATCCATCTTTTTACAAAGCTACGATCAAAACCTCACAAAGTGCAAAATCATCTTTATTTTTGATCTTTGGTTTAATTCTCGCAAACAGGATTTTCATCCTTTCAATCAGGGAATCACGAGCTAAAAATTAAAAATCTTTTAAGTCATATAATCTTCATTCTATCCTGACTTTCATATCCATCAAAATTTCACTATTTCATTCTTTTGATCAAAACTTAGTAGAATTTGGGTAAAGCTTATGCCTGTTGTCACAAGATCTCAAAAACACATAGAAAAAGATGAAAGAGAAAGTGCAGTAAGCAAAATGGGTGATAATATTGATAGGAAAGAAAATCCCTTTCATACTGAGGAGATAACGAAAGAAAAGCTTCAAGAAGCAGAGCAGGATCCCCAATTCCATACTCTTATGGAAAGGATTTTAGAACGAAACAAGGAAAGATATTTCCTTTCATTAGCTAATCAAGGAGCTAAGTTATCTGTCGATTTTGATACATAAGGGATTAAAGAGAATCCCAAAACTCCTCCTAATGATTTTAGTGCCCTTACTCAACAAATAAAAGAATTACAAGGGCAAATAAAAGAAATGCAAGGGGGTGCAACAAAGAAATATGTTTTGGATGACATATGTCCTTATCCATTTGATAGGAGTCTTCAAATGATTCCTTTTCCAAAACATTGCGAAATCCCTAAATTTGATAGGTACAATGGGAAAACTGACCCCATTGAACATGTGAGGGATTTCTGAAATATGAGCTTAGGATTCGCTCATGAAGATACCTACTTAATGCGATCGTTTCCATGAAGTCTGGGTGGACAATCCATGGAGTGGCTTTCAAAGATCACTCCCCCCATCAAAACCTTTGAGGAGTTAATAAATAAGTTTATATCACAATACTCCTACCACATCCAACACCAGATAACCATGCTTGATCTTTGTAAGGTGAAACAAAAAGTAGGGGGATCTTTCACTATATTTTTGAAAAGGTGAAGAAGGGTGTTTTATAGATACTCCCGTCTTGTTCCTGAAACAGAAAAGATGGAGATCTTTATCGATAGTCTGAATCAAGAGATGAGTTACAGACTAAAGCTTCACTGTCCTCAATCATTTGAAAAATTAATTGAAAACGCAATTACTATTGAAGGTGCCTTGGTCAAGCATGGAGTTCTGAAAATCGATAAAGAGGGTTAAAATTCATACAAAAACAACAACAACAATGGTCACAACAATGACAAGTCACGATTTTGGACTCGAAATAAAAATGTTGTGAATGATGGGGTAGTAGATGCTAACAACGTAAGTGCGAAGCCTACCGTCCTTAATGTATTAGGTGTTCAACGTAGCAGTAATGCTGGAAATTCTAGTACCCAAGGCAATGTTTCCAATGAAGGGAATGTGACTAATAATCATGGAAATAATTTTGGCAATAATCAAAATCCAAATGTGCCCAGATCCTCATATTTTTCGAATCAACAGAGTTTCACTCCCTTGGGCCAATCTTTGGAATCCATTCTCAAAGAGTTATTGAATCAAAACGCTATTACATTGCCACCACAAAGAGATTATGAGCCTCGAGTTAAACCACCATCATGGAATGACTCACACTTTTGTGATTATCATAGGTGTAAAGTTCATAAGAAAAACATTTGCCAAGGGTTAAAGAATATTGTTCAGGATCTGATTGATAACCGCACCATCACGGTTGAGGGACATAATGTCAATGATAACCATCAGGCATTCAAGGATCCTCTCCCTAATTATCAAAAGGGGAAATCTTCAGGTGATAAGAGCAAGAATGTTAATTATGTCCACGACACCATTATCAATCATATTTATACTGACGATCAACAAATCAATGCTATTTGAATCAAAGGTAAGTAAGAATATTGAGAGGTCAATGCTACAACAAGGGGACAAGCCAAAATCATTGTAAAAGGAAGCTCATCTAAAGTGACAATTCCCCCTCCAAGTCAATACAATTTGGTTGATCAACTACGAAAAACATTAGCCCAAATTTCTATCTTGGAGCTCTTAAAGTTATCACCTGCGCATAAGGACATTCTGGAAAAGGCACTTGTTGATACAACTGTCTCTCCTGATCTGGATATTAATAAATTTCAAGCCATGGTGGGACACTTGTCCTCATCTGCATGTTTATCCTTTACTGAAAAGGATGACTCACCCATAACCCATCCACATAATTCATCACTCTACTTAGAGGTCATGGTTCACAAAGCTCGCATTAGATGTGTCCTAATAGATGGGGGAGCCAGATTAAACATTTGTACTTTGAAATTGGTCCTAGCTTTGGGATATTCTGAAGAATCTATAGATCCACGAAGGAAGATTACAATCAAGGCATATGATGATGAAGAAAGGACTTCCAAAGGCCTCATCATGCTACCAATCAGAGTGGGACCTTTTGTCAGGTTCTAGATCAAGATCTAGCTTATAACATACTCTTAGGTCATCCATGGATCCATGACATGCAAGTTGTTCCATCTACTTATCATCAATGCTTGAAGTTTCCATATGATGGATAGGAAGTAACAATATCCGCTGATCACATTAGCAATCAAACTTGCTCTAACCTAAGAGCAACTCAAGACACACTCGTCCCACATAATAGAGAGGCCTTGGCCATCTCTACCTCCAAGTACAATGAACAAGCAAGAGAAATGATAAGTAATTTTGGCACCAAGCTAAAATTGAAAGATAATGGAGTGGGAGAATATTCTTTATCTCTCTCTAATTTACCCATATCTCCAAGATCCCATGGTCAACCATCAACATCCATACAGCAAGCTACATCAGCTTTAGCCTCAGCTTCAGTTCCCATCACCAAGTTTAATGGAGTGTTTATCAAAGAAAATGAAATGGAAGATAGAGCTATCCTTGATTGGCTCTATAAAGATGAAGAAGAATTGGTACAACATGTCAAGTTGCCCACAGAACAATATGGAAAAAGTTATGCTATCATGCAACAAATGGGTTATGAAGGAAATGGCCCTATAGGTAAAATAAAAGAGGGTATTGTTGAACCTGCCCAACTAGAAACAATGCACCCAAAGGATAAGACTGGGTTAGGATATGGTGAAGATACACAGGAAGAAGTGGTACAAAGAATGTATAAAGAGGAATTAACTGAAACAATTCTGAGAATTCAAGCAAACAATTCTGTCACTAACTCCAATGAATATGAATGGGACAACTTCTTTGATGATACTTTCATCTCAGATAAAAGGGTGGATGTCATACACAAATTCACACCTGCATTCTTACAAGGGGAAAGCTCAAGGCCTCCGCTTGATTATGTTCTGCAAAGATATCATGACTCAAGTGAAACCGATTCGATTCAAAGTGAAACAGATCATCCACAGGAGGATACCATCTTAGACCTCTCCCATAACGACGTTAACAATAGTATCATGACTCTAACAACCAGTGACCTTACTCATCCTAATGATCCATTTCCTTTGGTCCATCCTGAACTCATTGATTGGGAACAAATTGCACCTATTGATGTCCCAACTTTTCCTAATGACGAAACCATCATAAACTTTCTTTGTTCATCCCAACCGGAAAGAAGTTCCACCAGGGAATCACAAGATCAGACTTTTCGACAGGAAAGTGCCAAGTTTCTCAGCTATGAAATAAATAACATAAAAGAAAGATCTAATGGTGAAAACCTAACAAAGGCAGTATTAGATCAAGAAAAGAGAAAAATAAAAAGCGTATCCAATGGTGAAAACTTTCCAAAGGCACTAGAGGATGGGAAACTTGACACTCTCCTGGAACATTACCAGGAAAGGTCTTCTATCCTAATCGAACCAACATAGGCATTCAATATAGGTACTACAGAAAAGCCCAAAGTCTTGCAATTGGCAGCATCTCTAATAGAAGAGGAAGTACCTAGATTCACAGAATTTCTCAAGAACAATCAAATCAGTTTTGCATGGTCCTACGCGGATATGCCTGGATTGGATCCAGATCTCATCATGTATCATCTATCTATTATGCCGAGGGAAAAACCTGTAAAACAGAAACTCAGAAAAATGCATCCACATGTTGCATTATTGGTTAAAGAGGAATTAAAGAAGCTTTTAGATGTTGGATTCATTCGGTCTATTGACTATGTGGAATGGATCTACAATATCGTACCTATTTTAAAGCTAGATGGAAGGATTAGAATTTGTATAGATTTCAGAGATTTGAACAAGGCATGTCCTAAAGATGATTTTCCTCTACCAAACATAGATATGATTGTTGATTTGACAGTTGGGCATGCAATGTACTCATTAATGGATGGATTTTCAGGATACAACCAAATAAATATTGCACTAGAGGATCAGGATAAACAACGTTCACATGTCCTTGGGGTACCTATTGCTGGAATGTAATGCCATTTGGGTTGAAAAATGTAGGAGCTACATACCAACGCGCAATGACAATGATTTTTCATGATATGATGCATACATTCATGGAAGATTATGTCGATGATCTCCTTGCCAAATCTAACACCAAAGAACGACATATATATATCTTATCTAAAATTTTCAAAAGAATGGAACAATTCAAAGTGAGACTTAATCCAAAGAAATGTGTCTTTGGAGTGAAATTTGGAAATTTGCTAGGTTACATTGTCTCAGAAAAGGGAATTGAAGTGGATCCAGCTAAGGTACAAGCAATTCTTGATATGCCACCACCAAGGAACATTAGTCAATTACGCTCTTTGCAAGGATGATTACAATCCATTCGAAGATTCATTTCTCAACTGGCGGATAAAAGTTTACCATTTACACATCTCTTACACAAGAATATTCCATTTAAGTGGGAGGACAAATGTGAAGCAGTGTTTGATCAAATAAAGCAGTATCTAATGAATCCACCATTATTAATTCCACCAGTGCAAGGTGCACTGCTCATATTATATATTTCTACCACGGAAGTGTCCCTAGGAGCATTATTGGCACAGGAAGACAACTCAAGAAAGGAGCGGGCAATTTATTATATCAATCGAACCTTGACAAGTCATGAGCTAAATACACCTTCATTGAAAAATCTTGCTTAGTAGTGGTGTTCACTTCTCAAAAGTTACGACACTACATGCTAGCACATACAATAAAGCTTGTGGCTAAGATTGATCCACTTAAATATATTCTAAGTAAGGCAACCTTAACTGGCAGGTTGGCTAAATGGGTCATGATCCTGAGCGAATTTGACATTCATTATGTGGATCACAAAGCTATAAAGGGACAGGTAATTATGGATTAGTTAGTAGAAGCACCAATGCTAGCGAAACACCCAATACGCATTGATTTTCCTGATGCCGATGTATTCACAACAGTTATTAAGCAGTCATGGGCATTCTACTTTGATGGTTCCTACACTCAACATGGTTCAGGAGTAGGGATTATTTTTATTACACCTCAAGGACATACAATTCCAAAGCCTTATCGGCTAATGTTTCCTTGCACAAACAACATAATTGAGTATGAGGCATTATTAATTGGCATGAGAATTGCAGTGGATTGGAAAATAAGAGAACTTCAAGTTTTTGGTGATTCACAACTTGTTATAAATCAAATCAATGATGAATATATCACACTAAGGATGACAAGTTGGTACCTTACAAAAAGATGGTGGATGATTTCAAGAAATACTTTGTTGATATCAAGTTCATACAAATTTCGCGTATTGACAATAAAGCAGTTGATGCAATGGCTACAATAGCATCTCTACTCCAGTTGACAGAGAATCAAACATGGTATGATTTCCTGGTGGAACAATTGTTTTCTCCCACCTATGACAATCTGGAAACTCAAATCATTTGCCACTTAACCAGTTCTGATTCTCCCTTATATGGCCAAATTTACACTTACCTAAAGGACATTGTTTTACCTTTAGATTTGTCTAGAAATCATAAAAGAAATTTCATCCATCAATCCTCCCGTTACACCTTAATTGCTGACGTCTTATACCGGTGTGGTCTGGATGGTACTCTCCTTAGATGTATCGAACATGATGAATAAGAAAAGGCTTTACAAGAGGTGCATGGTGGCATTTGTGGGACACACTCGAGTGGACTAACCTTAGCAAAGAAACTTGTGAGATTGGGTTACTATTGGCCAACCATGGAGAAGGAATCATTCATCTTTGTGAAGAAATGTGCAAAATGTCATATTCATGGGAATCTCATTTATGCCCCTGCTCAGGAATTACAACCCTTCACCACAACATGGCCTTTCGCTTAGTGGGGATTGGACTTGGTTGGAAAGATACAACCATCATCTTTAAATGGACATAAATTCATCATTACAACCACTGAGTATTTCACTAAGTGGATTGAAGTTGTTCCCCTAGCAACTGTTACATGCAAACAAATCTCTTCATTCATTTTGAACTATATCATCTACCGATATGGTATTCCTAACTCCATTATCACAAACAATGGAAGACCCTTTAAAAATTAGGATGTTGATGAGCTATGTGAAATATTTCACATCCAACTCAGGTTCTCTACATCTTACTATCCGCAAGGGAATGGTCAAGCTGAAGCTTCAAACAAAATAATTCTAAAGATTTTGAAGAAAATAGTGAATGAAGTAGGTCGTGATTGGCATGTCCAATTGAATCCAGCATTATGGGCATACAAGACAAGCATTCACACACCAACAAGTGCTACTCCTTATGCTTTGGTTTATGGAGCGAAAGCTATCATACCACTGGAAGTTGAGATTCCTTCACTTCGAGTATCACTCAAGGGGTTAGTCAATGATGAAGACTATAGAGTATCAAGGTTGCAAGAGCTAGAACTGCTTGATGAATGACGTCAAACTGTAGTTAATCATTTGAAGGGATATCAACAAGTTATGTCTTACAGCTACAATCATAGAGTCAAACCAAGAACTTTTCAAGTGGGTGACTTGGTTCTCAAAGAAAACCCCCTAAATCAGTAGGATTGGGAAAATAAAGGCAAGTTCGAACCTAATTGGTTGGGCCCGTTCATTATCATTGCGACATATGGATCGGGGGCATATCAGTTGTCAACATCAGAAGGGGACCTGTTTGAAGATACAACCAACAACATACATCTGAAGAAGTTTTATGCCTGAAAATATCAAAAACAATATAAAAAGTCCTGAAAAAATACAAAAAAATCAAAAAGAGCAAAAATACAAAAAAATCAAAAGAGCAAAAATACAAAAAAATCAAAAGAGCAAAAATACAAAAAAAAAGAGAAAAAATCCTTGCCTTGATGAAAACTTGGCAAACAGGCATCTTGGTAACAACAAAAAAAATCATAAAATTAGGAAAAAGTGCAATAAAAACAAATGGTGAAAACTTGGCAAACAGACATTATTTGTGATTTTGTTTGGCTCTCTCATCTATTAGGATACATTTTGCATATCCATCTTTTCATCGGCATCACATACATGCCTAGCCATTAAATTCGCATCATCTCCTTGAAACAACAAGGATCTCATCATGGCTTGATGATTAGGGTTATCCTTAGCAGTAGTTCTGTCTAATGGGAGTCAAAGTACAGGGTCACTAAGGAGGGGCAGTTCACTTCTTGGAGCTTTCTAGCAGGCAATTGGCAGCGTGTGTTAGAAATTGGAAGATCAGAAACAAAAAACTTGTCGAATTAAACTAAGTTTACACGACTATTTTGACAGATAACATAAACAAATTGGATGATCTTAATCTAAATAAAATGAATGACAAACTTAAAGCATAAGTTGCAATTGCTATTTTGGTATTTGATGACATCATATCTTTGGAGTGGTTCAATGTTGTACTGAACTAGAATCACAAGGAAAAAGTATGATTTTTCTTGGCTTGTTGTCTATAAGCTAATCATTAGTATTTTGAAAATTGGTCATGGGACGTGCTCTAGAATGTATCATTGATGACATTTCAAAATTTGCATAAGAAAATGGTTAAATTTTGTCTGTTTATGCAAAAAATACTCAAGTCATCTTGGTTCAATTATACCTCGATGCTTGTATTAATTTGCTACATCAAAAATCATGAAAGCAGTACTCAAGTCATTATTAGTGCTAACATACCCTTTGATGCTTGTACTAACTTTCAACATATCAAAAGGCTCAATGATGAAAATCACGTGCAACATGAAATGACAAAAGGGAGAATGATTTGTTACTACATTCTAGGACTGCATGATTCATTTAGGTTTGCATTTTGAAGGCTGTATAAGGTAGAATTTTTGAAGGTTGGTAAGTATTTCATATATCTTTTCAAAACAAACAATTGAGTAAATTTGGACATTTGTGGCATCTTATTCCATTATCATTCTTTACACATCATTTCACCATCATTCATTTTATCATTATTATTGCATTTGCATACTTACATCATCATTTCATTTCGTTATCATATTTTTCAATCTCATTTCATTCATCATGATCATTATCCATCATTACATATCATATGCATGGTCATTATTTTAATCATTCATCTCATTATTATATCATAACATTAACATTTACATTTGCATTTATTGCACATCTTTTCACACACATATACATTCATAATAAGGTTACATCCATTTCACATCATCATTTAGGTTATCATGTTCATTTCCGTTACATCATATATCATTAGTTCACCAATTACATCATTATCATTATTATCATATTACATGATTATCCATGTATGTGCATTTCATTCATTAAATATTACATCTTCATAATCATATCATTTATCCATTTATCTCATTTCATCATAATTTTCCATTTAAATCATTCATCATTACATCATATCATTTTTCACATCATTAAAATCATTACATCTTACATCTTGCATTCATTACATACATCATGAAAGAAAATCATTTAGATTACATCATATCATCATTGCATCATCATACACAAATTAAAACATCATCATTTTCATATCATTATTGCATCATCATACACGACATAGCATACAGAAATAAACATGCATTCATAAATATACATCATAAAATAATCCATAACACGTGTATAATCAAATCACCACTTCATCTCATAAATCTCATCAAAACAAATGTCCAGAAATACAAGGATATCAAATATTTCAAAAAGATATATCAAATACAATGGAATAAATGTGTCTAAATGCTTATCACTGAGGGGCATCTGGCCATGGAGCATGGTTGTTGTTGCCTCTTGAGGTAGTGGATCTCGATGGATCTCTACTCCCAGAAGCTCTAATCTCTCGTCTGACTAGCTGACCCACACTTTTGGAATGACTGCATGAATGGGTCCGAGACCGAGTACCCGACTGTGTGAAGGCAATCCTCCTCTCGGGTGGTACTGCCTCGAAGTATCTCATCCTGTAATACTTGGCCTCTCGAGCAATCTCTAGTCCCTCTGCTACAACCTCTCCAATAGAGGTGCTCTCAATGGATCTAAGGAGTCTCTCGGCTACCCACTCAGCCTATATACATCTCTCCCGGAAGTTGTCTCTCTCGACCGTAAGCTGAACTACCTATGGGTCAGGAGGTGGTGGTTGTGCAACCTGTGCCTACAACTGATTGATTGTCCCCTGAGCCTGTGCTAACTGACTCTGAAGAGTCTGAATCTCTGCCTACAAAGATCCAATCTATCCCTGTGAGGGAGCCCTGATAATGATCCGTGGAGCCAAAGCACTCGGTTGGTCCACTATTCTAGATGTTCGTGGCCTCATCCTGAAGGGAACATCAAAGAAAAATATTTTTCCTCCACCCCCACCACCTCCATCATCCCCAATGTCATCACTACTGTCATCCAGGCTGCTAGAATCATCCCCCTCATTGCCCTCGTCATCAATATCCATAGCCGCTGCATCTGGTACCTGTGCCTATGCCTCTCCCTGTGGCTGCCTTGCTGCTGCCTGTGTCTGTGCCTATCCTCGCCCTCGCTGTATAACTGGTCCTCCCAATAATGGAGCAGGCTCCTTTGGACTAGTAAACCTTGGAAAGGGATGTGTGTAAAAGTATGCAATATACTCATCTGTCATCCCTACATCTGTAACCTTCAGATGTATAGCCCACTGATCTGGCTGCAACTCCAAATACTCTGCTCGGGCCATCTCAATTGTCACAATGGGACCCCACTCTGGTACATCCTCCCGACGCCTGGCATAATGTGCCACACCTTGCGGCATTATCTGTACTAACCCATACTGCCTCAGAACCCACATGACTAAGAACCGCTCAATAATGAATGGGGTGCGTCCAATCAAATACCTCGATCTAGTGGAGTAAGGTAACTCTATATCATCTGCCTCCCACAAATCATAATCTAAATACGGTCTCCAGATGAGTGTATCCAAATCATCTAACACGCGCCGCCAGTACTCTAACTTTCCCAACCTCGACTGGACAAGGGGACCTATGTAGGCATAAACATAAGGGAACCCAAGAGGACGATCCCTTCGAACAATGGGACGAGTGATGGCAAAATGCTCCCATGCAAATACCTATAAAAGAGTAACTCTGCAGGAGAGACTCTTCCCATCTATGTATACGACCAGATGAAGATTGTGGTACAAATGGGCAAGCATACATGATCCCCATGCATATCTAGTTCGGTGGAGAAGCATATCCTCCAGGATCCTACCCCAACCAACTGATAGTCCCTTTGCCCTACGATCAGGACAAAGAAAACCACTGATGAATCCTACTAACACTGAAGGCAGTGGGGCATAACTCGATACCATATCCTTCCAGGCAATCTCATACTCGCCGACATGAGGATCCTGGAAGACTCGTCTCAAAGCATTGGTCCCTCCAATCTCCTTGTGATCATAGATCACAAGCTCACCAACTACAAGAATACCCAGAATCATGTACACATCCTCCAAAGTCACGGTAATCTCTCCTGTGGGCAAATGAAAGGTGTTATGCTCGCTATGCCACCTCTCAGATAATGCAATCAACAACACCCTGTTGACCTGATACTGTGGGATCCTCAACAATGGACTCAAACCACAATGGTATATAACCTCTAAATCATCTTGTGACAGTCGAGGAATCATCTCCCCCATACGGGGAAATCTCTCTCTAATATGGAGAAGGTTAAATTCCTCCTTTACGACATTACAAGCAATCATACAAATCAATCAACAACAGATATATCAATCAATTAGTACATCAAGTGAGTTCAATCAAATCAAATCAAATCTTATTTGTTTCTTCAAGCAGGAAGGCAAGTAAAAAAAATATTTTCATCTATTTTTGTCTTTCAATCACGAAAGCAAATCTATCTATCATTTCTACTATTTGTTTTTCATATCACATGGAAACAAATTTAACGGTAAATCGACTCAACATCATTACTATTTGTTTTTCAAACAGGAAAGCAAATTTATTAGACCTATTTGTTCTTCAATCACGAAGGCAAATTTATCAAATCATGCTAATCTATTCTTGATGTTATTCAACAACATATAAATCAGTTGTCTAATCTAGCAACAATCATCAAGTACATGTCAATTTTTCTTCAGAAATTGAAATTTGGCAAAATTTCATGGATGCGCTAAAACAGGTCATCAATGCGCTAAACCATGTATGCGCAACTTCAATCCATGGATGCGCTAAAACAATCAATCAATGCGCGAAACCATTCTATCTAGTATATGCGCTAAAACAAACATTGGATGTGTTAAACTATCTATGCGCTATTTTATCAAGTATATGCGCCAAAGTAGTCATTCTATGCACCAATTTACCCTATGCGCTAATCTAGCATCCTACACGGAAAGCATTTATGTATGCGCTACTTCAGTCATCCTATGCGCCATTCTACGCTATGCACGACTATTTCGCATCTATGCGCTACTTTGTATGCGTGACTTTATCTAACCTATGCGCTATACTACAACTTGTATGCGCTAAAATAGGACATGAAAAATTTAAAAAATCCAAAAAAATGTGAAAATTGATCAAAAAAAATTATGAAGAGGATCAAGATGACTTACCGGAGGTTTGTACGCGACTGGTCTCTGATATCGGTGGGCTCGCTTGAATCTGTGGCGCTCATAATGGATCGACATTGTGAAAATCTATCTCAGAGCTCTCAAAATTACCAAAGGTTACTATTCAAATGACAAAGACTTTTCACCTTTTCCACCTTTTAAGGGGGTAAAAATGTGAAATATTTGAATTTTTACTAGGCAATGTGTTGTTTCAAGAATTAAATCGCCTAATCTCTCCAAAAATCATCAACATCCTTTCAAAACATCCTCATTATCATTCAAATCATGCGATTTATCTCACGAGGGGGCATATAGCATCGGTAATTTCTAAAATTTTGGGGCAAAATTCTTTGAAGCAATGCGTAAAACACATCACTTCAAAGAGGGGCAAAATGTACACATCTAAAAATGGTCACAGTTATTCAAACTACTAATTAATTAAATATGAATTATTTAATTAATATTCTAAAGTCATCTACATATAAATAAATTTAATTATTTATTTATATTGTTCATTTTTCTAATTTTTCTAGTTTAATTAAATAAATAATTTTATTTAATTATTGTTGCTTTCCTCTTAATTAAACTAAATAAATTTTATAATTTATTTATTTAATTATCATTTCGTTTCTAAAATTTGAATGTTTAAATTCAAAACAATGGAATATTTTGATATTATTTATTTAAATATCTTTTTCACCCCACTTAATTAAATATTGTATATTTTACCTTTCTTTTTCACTTCCCACATGATTAAATATTAATTATTTAAATTATGGAAACTTCTATTTGCACATGTCACAAGAAATTAAATAAATTTATTTATTTAATTGAGCAATTATCCTCAAACTTCAACCAAATTTCATAAATGAAAGATAAATGCTATGTTTATCTCTATTTTTGAATGAGGATGGTCTTGTGGGTTGAAAACATTCTTCCACCTTCCTCTCAACCTTCCACCTTTCTCTCAACCTCTCCATCTCTCACCGTTCATCTTGACAAGTTTGAATTTCAGCTGTCGATCCTCACCAACTGGATTCTTGCCCTTCAAAAAATCTATAAATACAGCCTTCTCATAAGTAGATTTCATCCTAGATTTCATGCGTAGTTACTATGGTTGCATTCGAACTAGCATATCAACATTATAGCAATAATCATAGTATTAGCATCTTAAGTTCATTTCATAGCTTAAATCATTAGCAATGGACATGCATTTTCAATCAATCTCATTCTCCTAAGTTGTCATTTCAACAAGCTGTTGCATACATAACTGAGAGTCAGCATCTTTAATCAAATCCTTGGAGATAGAAGACAATGGGATGAATTTGAAGAAGCTTCTATCATTAGAGTTTGCATTTATGTTTTCTAATTAGTTTTCTTTCAATCTAATGTCTCATTGGTGTGTTAGTTTACATTTCAATTGATCCACTTATTCTAACCACACACTATAATGTCAAGACCGGAAGGCCCCATGATAGCAAAGCTCCATTGAAGAACCTGAATCATTGTGTCAACTACCAACTGTTGAACATGAGGGATGCCTTCTCTATGGTAGCATTTGTGTGTGGCTTTGATAATGATGAGATCGTGTTCGAGGCTCAGTTGGGTCTATGTTTCCAACTCAAGAGACAAAAAGGAACCTTTTTGGTATGATTTTGCGGAAATGATTATCAAGCACATGAAGAAACAGATTAGCGAGTTCAAGACTATGGGTAAATTCAGGTACCCATCTCTTCTTGCCTATTTGTTTCTACATCAAAACCTTGATTTCTTCAAGGAAAAAATGGAGTTGGCAATATTTGATGAGAGAAAGCACCGACAACCGGTTTCGGTATGGACTCCCATCCTCTATTCCACTTACGATTATTATGTATTTTCGAAGAAATTCCTGGGTCCGATTTTGTGCGACCTGAGTGAGGATGGTGACTATTATCGCCTATTGGGTGATCAAACCAGTTGAATGCAATCCTTGTTCCAAAAGTGCGACTGGTTCCTTGGTGAAGATTTCACATGTGCCTGAGTGCATGGATTTTGTGAAAAGTTGATCCATATCCCCGCATCCCCCACCGATCGAGTGTTAGCCCTTGAGGTTTTCCGATAGGTGTCTGTTATGGACTGGAACTTTTGCTTAGACCTAAAGAAGAAGAAGAAAGCATTTTTTGATTGCCCTATGAGCTACAAGACAATAATCATGGTGAAGAGGAAATCGACAAAGCTACTTGAGGCTAAGTTGGAACACCTTGGGTTGATTTTTATTTGTGATAAATGGGACTACAATCCAAAATATGACTTAGGTAACACATTTATTAAGGTGAAGCATAGCCCTTGGCCATACTGGGAAGCACGGAGAAATCCAACTGAAGATGACAACAAGTTCTGGGTGAACTTAGCACTCATGTTGACTAATAATCAAAGGCCGCCATGGCTTGGTTTCTATCTTGTCAGAGGAAAGGTTGATGAAAATTGCCATATAAGTACTATCCTCTGAAACAACTTGATAAAGGAGCATAGTTGGAAGCTAGAGAAGATACATGACTTCTGGATCTACTACCAAGAGATTAAGAATCTTGATGCCCCTTTCCAAGATGACTCATATTTTAAAATCGATGATAAATTTGACACCCTCTGGAACCAAAATCATTTAGACTTCGACACAAGTGATGCAGAGGGGCCTGACCCTGAGGATGTCTTGTAACGCTCCAACAAAGGGAAGAAAAATTGGAAGGTGGCGACACAACTTGGTACAACGATTAGGAGGAGTATGCGGGTGAATGTTTCAAAATTAGGGTCATCACAATCTCAACTGATAGGCATGGCTAACCTTAGAGCAACACAACAATCGACGCAGGTGGTAGATTTGGAAAACCCTTCATAGAGTAAAAGGTAGCGCACTGATACCTCTTTGGGAGTTAATCCGCAAGAGGTTGCAATTGGCCAAGCATCGGAGATGAAAACAACCGCTCAGGTATCTCTCTCTCCCTCTTTTCTTGGCTCACAATCTCTTTGTTTCCTCTGCAACCCCCGTGACACCTGTCGGTCCAGGTTTGAACCCATCTTTCTTTGTCCCCTCTGCAATGACTACGGGAGTTTTTCCCCTTTCCTCTAATATCCGACAGATGGTTTTTACCCCCCCTCATACTGCCCCTCCACTAATCGCATCCCCTTCGGCCACCCCATCTGCCTCCATGTCTTTCACCCCATTGGTGCCCGGAGCTGTTGTCCCTATTGCATCATTAGAGTCGATTTTGACTCAACCTTCATAGGCATCAGAGCTTGGTGTATCCCCTTCACCCCCACCTTTTTCCATGAGCCCCTCCACACCATCATTGCTTAGGATGTGGAATATTCCCCTTTCTCTCCATAAACAATAGCCCTTCTAAGGAAGAAAACATCAGAGGTCACACACCTCTCTTTTCCTTTCGCTATCCCTCTTGGTGCCCCTTTTGCAGGTGAATGAATTAGGTTGCCGACTTAATTCTTGTCTTAGAGTGATACAATGAAGTAGGCTTGAGCTCCCCGACTCCAAAAGCAACAAGCAAAGGATGCCAAAAGGCCAACAAAACCCAGATTCCATGCAATTTTTAACAAAGCTCAACAATCCTTGCATTTCACAACCTTACATCCAAATGTTATCAAACCACAGGGAGAAATGCAACCTGATGACTATGACATCCATGTCATTAGACTGGACTTGCGTGTTTCTTGACCACAGAACAAGGTCGAGCTAATGGATGAAACAGAACGGGTGGTGACTATTGGCTTCCTTAAGTCTGGGCGCAAATTAAAAAAGCTGGAGGACGAGCTCAAGACCGTCAAAGGAAGACTAGAAATTGCGTTGAGAAAGGAAAAAGGCACAGGAAGCTGAAAAGGTGCATCTCGCACAAAATATGCAGGCTGAACGGGCTAGCCTACAAAGAGAGCTTGAGAAATTCCAAACCCAAGAGTTGGGTCGAATAACCAAGCTACAACAACAGAATCAGGAATTATCCGACAGGTTGACCCAGTTGGAGGAAGAGGTGCAGTTAAATATGAAAGAATTACAACAGCTGGATGACCATCTAGAGTAGATAGTCCGACAAAAGGAAGCAGACCAAGTGAGCATACAAGCTCAGTTTCAAGAAGATCTCAGAAAGTTCAAGCTCTTGCTAGATCAAGAGTCTGCAACCCAAAATCAGGCCGAGGAAAGGTGGTTGGCCGCACAAAAGGACCTAGAGGAGAAACTCACCTCTGCCGTAGAACAACTTGTAGGGTTAACATAGGAAATTGGGACGAGATATGCAAAAATTAATCTCTTAAAAAAGATCATTCAAACCCCTGATCCACAATCAGACCTCAGCTCAGTAGCCCAACAACTATACACTTCCTACTGGGAAAGAGTTAGGGCCTTGTGCCCGACCCTCCAGCCTGCACTCTAATTCATGGCTAAGGCAACAAATTTATGCAAGGAGTTTCGTGACACAATGGAGTAGTTCCCACAATTCATAGAGGAAAAGGTCCCCAAAGCAAAGGAGCTACTAGAAAAGCTATATACAATGCCAAGCGAAGATCTGGAATGAGCAGGGATCAAGGATCGAAGGACAACTGCTAAGGTTGCAAAGAAGTTTGTCTGCTGCCAAGAGGCCATTCTTCATGCTCAGAGATGTTCAATTACATTGGGGCAAACTATGGACGATGTTCAGGCAAGGCTTTCCCAACTAGCCTAGATGGGCTTGCCCTCTCCTTTTCTTCCAAATGAATCAGTGGCTACCGCTGAGCAGATTGCAACCAAAATTGAGGAAAGGAAGCATGAATTATCAGTTTTCCATAATTTTAGCCAACCTCCTACCACCGAGGACATTGAGGGTGTAATTAATCAAATCGCACAACTACTTTTCCAGCTTGAGGATGGGTCAGGAATATGTTCGATGATATCCTATAAAGAGGTGATTGACCTGCACGAAGCACACAGGATCTTGCATGCCATATCAATGCCTTCTGAGGTCGACTGGTTGCCCTTGCAGGGTGCTCTTTCTAAGCTCTAAATCCAACACCCAATGAATAAAGCTTTGATCTTTAAACCAAAAAAAATGGATTCATCATTCCATAGGCGAAATGCCTTGGTAGTCACCAAATGCTGTGGATATTTAATATATCCCATGCTCCCTTCGGGTTGTTTTGATGTTTTTCCTTGCTTCTGACCTTGACCGATAAATTAAATGACCTCCAACTTTGCCTTTCAGCATTCTCCGATTTAGAGCTGCCACGTGTCTCCAAATCGCTTGCTAAAGAAAAGCTTCCCTTCTCTTCTCTTTCGGGCCCTGACTGCCTTTGCTTGTCATGTAGCCTCCACTTGCGTAAACTCAAATGTGCCCCTCAAGAGATGCCGACAACAAAGAATGCTACCACATGTCTCCTCATTGCAAGCTCTCATTAAAGGACGGGGAGGATGATTTTTGGGTTGCGAAATGCCACCACGTACCCCTCAACATGGTTAAATAAAAGAAAGGAATGATGTGAATGCCTGACTGCCATATTGTGCCGCATGCTAAACCAATTTTCACTTGATGCGACATTTGTTTGCACAGGGTAGAGCAGGACCACTACCATAATTTGCAGGGAATGCACCTGACTAACAAGCGACTAGGTTCATGCTTGGGAATCTTTTTGTTGCAACGACTATGATAAATCATTGCTGCAAGCATTATGATTCATGATGGAGAATCATTTTCTGTTACAGATCTTCAAGGCGGTGGATTCTCTTGGCTATATATACTACTTCTCTCGATTTAGAGCGTGGCTGTAGAGGAGAATTCTCTGGACAAGAAGAAAACATTCTATTTGCTAGTTTGAAGTATCTATAGAAGATTTTAGGAGACACCAAACCTTTGTTTTGTTAGATAAATGTAAAGACTCACAAACCGTGCCCTTGTAATTTGGCCTTTCTATTTCTTAACTATTGATAACATTAAACTATGCTATTTCTGGATAGTTTTATTTGCAACTTTAATGATTTGAATGGAATGCTGATTTAGAACCATGTTTTCGACTCTTTTTGTTTAGTAAAACTCTGTGTAAATGATTTTATGTTATGGAATAAATCATTTAGGTCTTTGTCTTTGATAGTTGTCATTTCGGGCATAACAAATGGCTTAGCAAGCCCTTAGACCACATCTACAAGATAGGTCTATCGTGCTTTGAATCTAAATCTTGGCGTATCGCCTTAGTTAGATCTTTTATTTTATATTTGCTTCTATTTCCTATTCAAAACCCCAGTTATAGAAGAAGCTGACTTTTTTAAAAATCTAGAGGTTACTCAGTTTGGCGCAATAGGCCCCCCCTAAAACTGAGTTTCCCACAGAGGGTTGTTACCTTGCCAACTTTTGGCATCAACAGTACCCATGTACTATATACAATAACCCCAAAGCACAAAGAGAGTGCACCCCTTAGAAGTTGAACAGGAGAAAACCTACAGGAAAGAAACTCCATCCCAATTGAGGTATGTGAAGGAGGACAACATAGCCCCCCCAAATGAGTGTCCTAAAATCCTTGCAAGATAAGGCACATGTATGCCTCCATAAAGAAGAGAGAAGAGAAATGCAAAATGTGACATGGTGAATGTTGTAGTAGGTCCCTCTACAATAGATGATACATCTTCCTTTTAGAAGATCTCAATTATAAATTTTAAGGAAGATCTACCTATTAACTAGAGCATTGTATTTAATATGTAAAATATACACAATCAATGAAATGCAATCTATTTACAATAAAAATATTTCAACTTGTTGTTTCATTGTATCTTTGTATGGTTCAATATAAATAAAAACTTACATAAATTTGGGCATGTAACTAACTAATCTAAATAATAGTAGTGGCTATTTTTTTTATGAAAGCTTGCATCACATCAATGAAAATTCTTCAGCTTAAACTATTATAGAACTTGCATCATTCTTTCTATTGCCACTCACTACCATTTTGTTCTATGCATTAAGTTTTGCTTGGCTTGTGACCCTCCAATATTTACTTGCAACAACCAATCATTTTCTTAGAAATCACAACATTTATGACATATTAATGAAATGGACAATCTACTACATGAAATTAATTGTAAGTGTCAACTTAGTGAGACAAATAATCTCATTTTGACATCAACAAAACTTGCTAATATGATAATTAATTAGAACAAGATTATTGCTTACTCTTACATTAGAGAAAAAATGTCATGAGCATTTGGTTACATTTGATTAATTCATTAATTCTTATTGGTTTTTATTGATGATAGTTGTCCTCATTTACTTCTATTATTATAACTTTGACATAGAGAAGGAGAAATAATGCACCTTAACTTCACATCTCTCAAAATTTTATAACAATTTGCTTGACAAGTTCACTATTTAAACCAAAGATTAATGAAGAAGATCTAGTGATTACATATGATTCCACATCAACATGCATTTATTGAAATGTTATAAAAGATTTTAAAAAATTATAATTGTATATTAAACCATATTTTGTTAGTATTATTATATACCATCATAAATTATTGTTTTTAAATTTAATAAACACATTTTAATCATTTATTAATAATAATTAATACTAAATTTTTTAAAGTCTACCAATGATATATTTTAAATCTTAAAAAACTATCTCAAACTATTAGAACAAGTTTGGCAGTATTAAATCATTTCCCTAATAACGGGTAGTAGAGTTGACTTGGGGAGTGGGTTTGCTCCCCATTGATCTCAGGTTCGACTCCACTCCCAAATTTAAGAGGTGGGACTTCTTGTGGACGGAGGACTAGTCTCACCTCGGGGACCCAAGATACGGAAAACATGTTAGAGAAGAACAACCCCAGAAAAATTATAATTTAAAAATAATTAAAATGCCATTTCAACTGACAAAGGAAAATAACTATAACGTAGCAGAAAAAAATCTTCCTTTTGTCTAAGGCTCAAAATTTTATAGTTCAAAACCCCAAAATTTTGCTCCGCAACTGAGAGCTAGGTTTGCAATTGAAACTTGTTTTTTCGCCTTTGAAAGCTCACGGTAAGATGCAAACGATTTTCATGTAAAATCTTTCACAGGATTAAAAGTTCATAGTTCATAATATTTGCTCAAAATCTTTCGCGAAGTTCATAAATTCATATTTTAAATTCTTTGCCCGTTAAATACTTGCTTGAACATGTATTTTCTGGTTAAATCTTTCAAAGGGTTAAAAAATTCGTACTTTGCCGTAAAATCTTCTACCGGGTTCATCAATCCATACTTCTAAGTTATTTGCCTTAAAATACTTCATTTCTTTTCCTGTCAAATTTTCCAAACGTCTCAGAAATTCGTATTTTTATCTAAAATCTTTCCCAGGCTGGAGAATCCTTTGGTCATTAAAAATGGAGGATCTCTTGCCCAGCGAAGATGATCTAGTGTACGAAGAAGAGATATTGCGAAATCCGTTCACGCTGAAGCTATGGTGGCGCTATCTGATTGCACGGCGCGACGTTCCTTTCGAGAGAAGGGCCATCATCTACGAGCGCGCCGTCAAAGCGCTGCCGGGAAGCTATAAGCTGTGGTACGCGTATCTCCGCGAGAAAATGGCCCTGGTGCGGGGCCTCCCCATAACGCACAGCAAATATGAAAATCTCAACAATACGTTTGAGAGAGCCTTGGTTACAATGCACAAGATGCCCAGGATTTGGATCATGTATCTGCAGATTTTGACGGAGCAGAAGTTTTTGACGCGGGCGAGGAGGACATTTGACAGGGCTTTGTGTTCGTTGCCTGTGACGCAACATGATAGGGTTTGGGAACCTTACTTGCAATTCGTGAGTCAGAAGGGGGTGCCAGTAGAAACATCACTCAGGGTTTACAGAAGGTATTTGTTGTTTGATCCCAGTCATATTGAAGATTTTATCGAATTCTTGCTTAACAGTGAATTGTGGCAAGAGGCTGCGGAGCGGCTCGCTGGGGTCTTGAATGATGCGAGCTTCTGGTCAATAAAGGGGAAGACGAAACATCAATTGTGGCTCGAGTTGTGCGATTTGTTGACCAGACATGCCAATGAGGTGAAGGGGGTGAAGGTCGATGCGATTATCAGAGGGGGAATTAGGAAGTTTAGTGATGAGGTTGGGAGGCTGTGGACGAGCCTTGCAGATTATTACATCCGGCGTGGGCTGTTCGAGAAGGCGAGGGATATTTATGAGGAGGGGATGATGGCGGTGATAACTGTGAGGGATTTTAGTATTATCTTTGATGCATATACGCAGTTCGAGGAGAGCATGTTAGCGGCAAAGATGGAGACTTTGGGCCTTAGTGATGATGAGGAAGAGGATGGCGATGGGGAGTTGCAGGGAGGGAAAAAGACGGCGTTGGGGAGTGGTGACGGCAAGAAGGGAGCAGTGGATAAGATGGCGAAGGACGTCGTTGCAGGCTGCTGGCTGTCCGATGACAATGATATTGATCTCAGGTATGGATGATATTAGTAGCAAACAATTTATGTTTGTGTAGATGTGAATGTGAACACTTTCACCTTTTTTTTTGTTTTGTTTTATGGTTGTATGTGCTCCCTTTTACACTAAATTGAAAATCTATTTTAAAGAACCTCTACATTCTACATTCTTTGACATGTTTGCTTGAAAATAATTGTTCTTTCTGATCAAAAAGCTTTTTGAATTAAATTGAAAATTTTATATAAAGGAAGTTCTACATTCTTTGAGGTGTGAAATTGCAAAGAATCCTACTTCACATTAAAAAAAATAAAAAGTCAAATAAATCTGGGGAATTTTGGATCATAACAAATTGGTTGATAGAAGCTGAGGTAAATCTTCATTTTCAATTGGAAAATATCTTTGAGGTGTGTAATTGAAAAGAATCCTTCTTCCCATTTTCAAAAAAAAAAAGTCAAATAATTCTGGGGAACTTTGGATCATAACAAACTGGTTGACAGAAACTGAGGTAAATCTTCATTTTCAATTGAAAAATATCTTCGAGGCGTGTAATTGAAAAGAAATCCTTCTTTCTGTTTTTGAAAAAAATGGTTAACAGGTGTTTAATAGTTTTCTCTCATTTTCTATAGACCAATATGTTGTGATACAGGGTTCCCCAGAGGCATTTTCCATTTGAAAATGAATACCAATTTGTTATTATTTAAAGTTCTTCAAAGACATCTGCCAATTGAAAATGAAGAGTCCCATCAATTTCAATAGACCAGTTTGTTATAAGCCAAAGTTCTCCAAGGATATTTTCCAATTGAAAATGAAGTTTTAACTCAGTTTCTATAGATCAATTAGTTATGATCCAAATTTCCCCAGATACATATGGCAATTGAAAATGAAAATTTTCCTTCTTTTCTACAGAAAAATTGTTCTGATCCAAGCTCAAAGTTCAAACTATAACTCTTGTAAAACTGAGCTGGATAAACATTCTTCTCTTTTTTATTCATATCAGATGTAGTCATTCCTTTTTCTTCTCTTACCTTTGAGGCTTGTGGAGAATCCAAAGTTCTCCAGGTCTTTCAACACCTCCCATGTTGTAGTAGCATCTTGCATTGGAAAGGGCATGTCTTCAGAATTTTTTTTACACAAACACTAGCATTATAAAGGTGTAAATAATCAAGGATGTTACCTTGATGAAAAGAAAGATTTGCCTTAATTTCTATAGACCAATTTGTTACATCCAAAGTTCAAACTACAACTTCTGTAAAATTTAGCTGAACAGGCATCTGATTTACTAAATTTCTGTTAAAAATTAAAATTTGAAACTAAACTGTAATAAGAATATTGTTTGTCTTTCATTACTTTTTTTTTTCAAAGTCATATTATATCTGGAAAAATGCCAAATAGAAGTTTTGCAAAAATTTAGTGGCAAACATCTCCATCCGGATATGGTTAGAAAGAGTTTTGCCAATTGAAAATGAAGGTTCTTCTCAATTTGCATATATTATGACCAGGTTTGAAGGGTCACCCTGCTTTTGGTTGAGCTCTTCTGAATGTAATGTACTTACCTAGTTTCTTTATATAGAACACTTTGTTACGATCCAAACTATAATATATGCTGCAAAATTCAGCTTAAAAGAAGCTTGTTATAATCAAAATGATAGAATTGTTTTACAATGTGCATGAGATCCTACACTTTTTGTACCAAGCTATGGCAGTTTCTCATAGAAAAAGAAAAAAGTTTTAGTAATTTGAACTGTGACTGCTGTAAAACTGAGCTCGGAACAAGAATATTTTGTTACATGGTCAAAATTCTAGAAATCATTTTCAATTTTGTATGGGAGGTCATCGCATATGTTTTTTATATTGAGAAGGAAAAATCACCATAGAAAAAGAAAGTGTGTTATGATACAAATTATAACTTTTGTAGAACTAAGATTAAAATAATTTTATTTATGTCAAGAGGTGTAACTACAATGGCAGCAAGGACTGGAGTATAACGGTGTGAGTGTGTTCACAAAACTTTGTAAAGCCATTTACACATCAAATTAGTAATTACTATATATATATATTTTGTTGGCAAAACAAGGATAGACAATTGAGGAGGGGTGGGGGGGAGGCGTGGTGAATCATGTTAGAATATTATATTCTACATTTGTTTAATGGTCAACAGTAGTAGGTAGTTAGAAGTAGGTCATTTCTTAAATGACTACAGTACTGCTATAGTACTTTGTAACTTCTATATAATGTACTCTTTACTTGAGTAATTTCATCACATTCTATCAGTTCATTTTCTGAACATGGTATCAGAGCTAGTTTGGGCCTAACTCCTTCATGGGAGGGTCCAGGTTTATGAGTGTGATCTTTTGAGATTGCAAGATGGGTTTTTGTGTTCAAACTCGTGAAGGGTTTTGACCTGTCTTCTGAGCAAGATTTCTGAAAAATTCGAGAGTTTTTACAGTCTACAATTTTCGTGGGTTTTTTAACCTGTAATTCGAATTTTTTCAGTGTGTCTGAGGGTCTTGCTTGCTGAGTCCAAATTGAGGGTTTTTTGTTTGCATTTTTCATGAGTACTTTCATGAAAACTTTCGAGCCTCTTGTTGCTTTCATCTAGGCACGACTTTAGGTTTAGGGTCGTGTTTTTGGGTGTTGCAAATTGTAAAAGATTTTGGTGTCGCTTCTGGAGGTCGTGCGGGTAGCAGGAACTCACGCGTTTGCAGAGTCGCGATTTTTTGGATGAATTGGTGCGTGTGTTTCTTAGCTGCATGACTTGCTAAGTCCGTGCCTTCTGACTCTCTTGTGGTCAATTCTCCTAGTCGCGTTTTTCACGCCCGTTTTCTTGGCGACGACATTTCTGACAGGTGCCTTTGGATGCGATCTCTGAAAATTTTCGTGGCCGTTTTTGCTTGAAGCTCCTGCCTGCGTGTGACGCGCTTTCGGGGCTGCACAACCTCTATTCTGGTCGCGTTTTAATTCCTGTGTGGATTTTTCAGGTCTGCGCGCTCTTTTCAAGCTCGTGCAACACGTTGTTCGTGACCTACACGACCTACAGTTTTGTGGGTTGCTGGAAAAAACGTGGGTTTGTGGAAACTTCGTGGGTTTGGTATCTTGCGTTTTGTTTACAAAGCTAGGTGCCGAACAATTACCAGCGACATCTCTGTAGCCAACATCCACAAAGGATACCTTTTGGGCCTTCAGCAACACTTACAGGGTTTTTTAAATTATTTTTTCCCTTATTAAAAAAAAAAAATCTGCCTTTTTGGGTTTTTAAAAATATTTTTTCCCTTCTATAAAAATAAATAACGGGTAAGGTTTTTAAAATATTTTTTCCTTATAAAAAAATATGTCTTAAGGTTTTTAAATATTTTTTTTTATAAAAAATATGTCTTTCTAAGGTTTTTAAATATTTTTCCTTATAAAAAAAATGTCTTTCTAAGGTTTTTTAAATATTTTTCCTTATATAAAAAAATGTCTTTATTGGGGTTTTAAATATTTTTTTTGTCCCGTAACAAAAATAAATAAATCTGCATGGGTTTTAAAGTTTTTTCTTTTAAAAAATCTGTCATTTGGGAGGGTTTTAAAGTTTTTTCCCTTAAAAAATCTGTAATCTTGGAGGGTTTATAATTTTCTCCTCAAAAATTACGAGTTTATCCTGTATACCCTAGTCAGGGTTTCTGTTGTTCGAGAGGGCTCTTGGTATTTGGTTTTTACCATTTTTTACGAAAAAACGATGATTTGTAATCTTGGGTTAGGCGATTTTTTCCTTAAAAATTGTGGTTTGTTGCAGTCTGTTTTGGTTGCACTTGGAGTTGTTGAGGCGAACATCTTGCACAACTAGCTTCTTGCAGTCTGTTCTTGGGCGTCATGCTCCTCTGCAAAAGTTTCGATGATTTGCCGATTTATCCTCAAAATCGTGTCCGTTGTTCTCGGTCTGTCTCTGGTTTCAGGGAGGAACAACTCTGTTATCTAACATCAGGCTGGACATTTTGTGATGACTTCTAGTCAGCAGTTGTGCAATTTCTGGGAGGGTTGGTGGCAGACTCATCTCGGTGGCAGAGTCAGTGGCAGGCTCTTGTCTCTTGTTGTAGAGCATTTTTTGGACCTTTTTTGGTTCTCTTGGTCATTCACATTCTGCAGATCCAGGGAGGGTCTTCGTAGCAGCAGGGTGTTTTGAAGAATTTGTGACCAATCGACCTGCAGTTGTTTTCTGTAGGCTAGTTAGTAGATTGACCATTAAGGAAGGGTGTTAGAATATTATATTCTACATTTGTTTAATGGTCAACAGTAGTAGGTAGTTAGAAGTAGGTCATTTCTTAAATGACTAGAGTACTGCTACAGTACTTTGTAACTTCTATACAATGTACTCTTTACTTGAGTAATTTCATCACATTCTATCAGTTCATTTTCTGAACAAATCAGTTGTCTTAGATTATTCAAACTTATTAAACCTTACTCAACTTATTCTCATATCTGATGAAAAAACATTAAGCATAAACAATCACCACATCAGAAACACAAAGAACACCAAGATTTTATACATGGAAACCCTATTAGGGGAAAAACCACGGTGGATGTCAGTCCACAATATTGTACCCTGTTAAAAGTATAGAGATGAATAATGAGAATGCACATGCATTCAGGGACACTGCCTAGAACTCATTGCTCAAAGAAGACACACTGTCTTACAAAAATATTCAGATTAAAACCATCTGAAGGATTTGAACTGAGAAATTAGCTCTTTCAAAAGCCTGATTACAGTTCCAATTAAGCACATAAACACTTCTTCACACTTCGCTCAATCTTCTTTACACTCTGCTCTGCAATCGAATGATCTGATCTTTATTCGCACATAGCACTTGCATACTTCGCATTACACACATGCATATCTCAAATGAAGAAGACAATCGCTCTTATATATTCGCTACATGGAATTACATCAACAACTTTGTCGGCCAAAAATAAAATGATAAATGAATACAAACTGTCGGCCCAATTCATGAACAAATCTCAATGTGCACCAACTGAAGTCGATCACAACATAATGAAGACCTAAAACAACATCCTTGAATGCGCCAAACAATCAAAAATTAATCCACTAGGATCCACAACATGCTACAATCACCATGTCGGCCAAGAATATGAAAACCCAAACATACAAAGGAAAAATCTCTGATCACGAGCACACCGATCAACGTGGACGTGCAACAGAGATAAAGCATGATCTAGAAACATCAACGACCATCACAAGAGCATACACAACAATTCAAATTACCAGAGTCATGTTCCCTTCTTCCAGAAACACCAGCTACAATAACAGAATAACTGTAGGAACACAAAGACTCACAACTTGCTCAAATCTTGATGCGCACCTCTGAAACTTCTGGTAGATAAACTAGATAGGCTCAACAACAAACCCTTTAATCCGCAACTTTTGAATACCAACATACTGAACTTCGCAGCTTCACAAACAACCTTCAACATATTTATTATAATTTTCTCAATATCCTCGACATATATAGCCTTCAAGACACCAATGCTAATAGTGTTGACATCAATGACATGTTCTGGAAGTGAACTGGTAAAAACTAACTTGTATTAACAAGAAGGAGAGATTACAATATATAGAAAATACTGAGCATAGTAGAAATTAATGAGACCAACTACTCCAGCTATTGACATTTAAGAGACCAACCACCTATAACTGTAGGCATTAAATATCTACCTACTAACTACCAAAGACTAAACTAATACAATATAATATTGACCATTAACATAAGAATATAGTATTCTAACACCCTCCCTTAATGGTCAATCTACCAAAAACACCAAGTTGCCCCCTGAATTTGACAAATTTATCCTGGCTCAGAGACTTGGTGAGAATATCGGTAGTCTGATCCGCTGTTAGAACATATTGCAGCTGAATTGATCTGTTTTCTAACAGCTTGCAGATGTAATGACAATGAAGCTCGACATGCTTGGTACGTTCATGGAAGACTGGATTTTTGGCCAGTTTGAGCACCCTTTGATTATCAGTGTACAAGGGAGAAGGATCGGCTTGGGACATGTGCATGTTAGAAAGCATCCTGCATAGCCAAATTGCCTCACATGCTGCCTTAACTGTTCCTCGATATTCTTCTTCAGTCGAGGAAAGAGCCATTGCCTGTTGCTTCTTGCTGGTCCATGTGACAACACCTGTACCCAAATTGAATACATATCCAGAAGTAGATTTTTGGTCATCCATTGATCCTGCCCAATTTGAATCTGTATAACCAATCAGCTTTGGATCCTTGCATCTGCTATACAAAATGCCATAATCTGAAGTGCCTTTAACATATCTTAGCACTTGCTTCGCTGCAATCCAATGATCAACTTTTGGAGCTTTCATGAAGTGAGAAATGTAGCTCATTGCAAAACTGATGTTAGGTCTAGTGGCAGTGAGGTAGATGAGACTGCCCACTAGTTGCATGAATGTCGTTTCATCAACTGGAGGTGAATCATAGTTGGCTGATAACTTTAGCCCCTTCTCCATAGGTGTGGAGGCAGGTTTACAATCTTGCATCCGAAATTTGTCAAGCAGACTTTTGGCATATTTAGATTGAGAGATAAAAATGCTACCAGTGGTATGCCAAACCTCAATATCCAAACAATAATGGAGAAGCCCCAAATCTGTCATGTCAAAATCTTGACACAAAGTCTATTTGATTGCTGCAATCAAATGCGCTGAACTGCCAGTAATGATCAAGTCATCAACATAGATAACAAGAAACAAAACATCATCACCAGAGTGTTTGACATACAGATTAGACTCAGAAGGGCTGCGTTGAAAACCATGATCAACCAAGTATTGATCAATCTTGATGTACCATGCATGGGGAGCCTGTTTCAGTCCATAGAGTGCTTTCATGAGCCTACATACCTGATGTTCTTTGTCGACAACCTTGAAACTAGGAGGCTACATCACGTAGACTTCTTCCTGCAACTCACCGTTGAGAAAGGCACTCTTGACATCCATCTGATGAATTGTCCATCTGAATTGGGTTGCAATAGCAAGAAGAAGACAAATTGTGCTCATCTTGGCAGTAGGAACAAAAGTCTCCTCGTAGTCAATGCCCTCCCGTTGTGTGAATCCCCAAGCAACTAACCTTGCCTTGTATTTATCCAAAGTTCCATTTGCATGATACTTGACCTTATAAACTCATTTGCAGCTGATAGGTTTCTTCCCAGGAGGAAGATCAGAAAGAACCCAAGTGTGATTCTTCAGAAGACTATGGTATTCGGTCTCCATAGCCTTTTCCCACTCTTGAATTCCTTTAGCCTCTGAATATGTCTGAGGCTCATAGATGCTGTGGATGTTGGCCATAAGAGCAAAATTGACTGTGCTGTGCTGCTTGCTCTTACGGCGAGCTGATCTGCCCTTTAGTTCATCATTATGAAGATCTCCGATAGTCTTGAGCCACCACTTAGGCCGACGAGTAGAAGTACCAACATCTGGAGTAGGAGAAACAACATCTTCTGGGATTTCTGGAACAAAGTCATCTGGATATGAATCCTGAGGAAGATCAGGTGATGCTATATCATGACCGGTAGACTCCTCATCTTCAGAGTCAGAATGCTCTGAAGCCCTCCCATCAGGGGAACCAAGAGGAAGACGAACACCCTCGTCAGAAACCTTCATAGGCTGATCTTCAGGGCTAGTAGTAGGAACAAATGGACCAGTAGTCTCATCAATCACAACATCACGACTGAATATGAGACGATCCGTCTCTGCATCAATTAACCTGTATGCCTTGTGATTGTTGTTGTAACCAGTAAACATAAGTTTTTGGCTCTTGGAGTCCAACTTGGCATGCTTGGCTTCTAGAATCCATACATGAACTGTAGAACCAAAGACTTTCAAATGGCCCACCTTAGGCTTACGTCTTGACCAGGCTTCTTTAGGAGTCATCTTCTTAACGACCTATGTAGGTGACCGATTCAGGAGGTAGACTGTAGTATAAACTGCTTCAGCCCAGTATTTCTTAGGTACATTTCTGTACTCCATCATAGAACGAGCCATTTCAGCAATGGTGCGATTCCTACGTTCAACGACACCATTTCGCTGAGGGGTGTATGGTGTGGTGAGTTGTTGTTTGATGCTGTGTTGAGCACAAAAAGTAGAGAAGTCAGCTGAACAAAACTCCCCCCCATTATCTGACCTTAGAGTAACAATTTGAGAACCTGATTCCTTCTCAACTAAGGCCTTATACTGCTGAAATGTACTAAACACATCTGATTTATGTTGCAAAAAATATACCCACATTTTTCGATTGAAATCATCAACAAATAATAAAAAGTACTTGGACCCAGTAACAGATGGAGTGTTCATTGGTCCACATACATCAATGTGAACCAATTGAAGCCTTGGAGGCTTGCCAAGAATCACCATCCGAGAATGGTGTCCGATGCTGCTTCCCAGCTTGACAGGCTCCACAAACTCCATGATTTTGAGTTTGGATCTTAGGTAGACCAGCAACCAAACCCTCCCGAGACAGTTGAGAGAGATAGTGCACATTCAAGTGCCCATAACGCTGATGCCAAAGTTTGCTGATGGAAGTACTCCTGGTTGTAAGAGCGTGCTCCTCAGAATCACCAGAATCAACAAGTCTATATAGACCATGATCCTCAAGTCCCATAGCGATTGTAGTATGTCTCCCCTTAGCAACAATGCTGTAGGTGGACGAACTGAAAATAACATCAAATTGGGGAGAATGCCTCATGATCTGGCTAACAAAGAGAAGATTATGTTCCATGCTTGGAACATAGTAGACATCGAGAAATGGTAAATTTCTCCCTTTAGAGTGAATTTGAACATTGCTCTTACCAGCAACTGTGTACTCTTCGCCTCCTCCAAAGATCACTGAATCAGTGAATGGTTCATATTTGGTGAACCAATCCCGATGATGAGTAAAATGCCGAGAAACGCCTGAATCAATATACCAGGCAGAAGATTGTATTGGATCTGCTGTTTTATTGGCCATAAAAGCATAGAATGCATATTCTTTCTGCTCAGTGTGTCTGCAACATTTGCCTTTTGTTGAGATCCTCCCTGTTTCTTTTGTTCAGAAGCCAATCGAATTCGACAATCAACCTTCATGTGACCATATTTATGGCAATAATTGCATTGAACATTCTTTTTCTTCTTGCTGTCCTGAGAAGAACCAGAGCCTTTCGGCTGAGAATATTGAGTCTTCCCTTTGTTCTTAGTAGAAGATTTGGCAGAGAACGCTTGCTCTGTGGAGGTGGAATTGGTACTGTTGCCAAATTGCTGTCTCCGGCGATTTTGCTGCAAGAGCTTGGTGCAAAGATCTTCAAATTTGAGATCAACATTGGTGGAGGTGATATTCAATGTCTCAATGAAATGCTCATACGAACGTGGGAGATTCTTCAGAGTAATGACCACCATATCTTCTTCCTCCATTGTTCGACCAATAACTGGTCGCGAATCTCCTTTATCTTGGTCAGATGCTCCTGGAGAGAGGTCTTATCGTCCATCATTATTGAAAAGAGCATGTTCTTAAGAAAGAACGCACGACTCTTATTTGACGTTTCATGGAGATCCTTTAGGTACGTCTAGACCTCAGCAGCTGTTTTGCCTAATGGCACTTGTGGCAGCTGGTCGTCAATTATTGAAAGCCTGATGAGCATGACAGCTTCCCAGTTGCGTTCATCCCATTTGTCTTGGTCCTTTCTGACTACAATGGGACGAGGTGAGTTCCCCAAAACGACCTAATCGAGGCAACGATATTCAAAGATCGTAAGTATGCGCTGCTTCTAGGTGTTGTAATTCTTCCCATTGAACTTTTGGTTGCTTTCGAGAATGATATTTGTTAGAGATGCCATCACGTACCCTGAGGTCAAACCAAAAAATGTAGCTGAAAATTCAAATTTTTTTTGAATACCCAAAAAATTTCGTCAGCACCTACTTGTACAAATTGAGGCACAAAAAACGATGCACCAAGAAAAATCGGAGACCAGCCCAGTTGAGATCTTGAAAAACCCACCAAGAATCTATAGTCGAAAAAAAGATTTTGCCTTGGAACAGAGGGTCAAAACCCTAGACGAAACTTGTAGAAACCTTAGCTGCCATGAAAACATAATTTTTTTTTTTTTAGTTTTCTGAAATCCACCAAAAAGTTTGTCTAGCTTCAAGACAATACGTGGGCAAAGGAGATGATGAAAATGCAATCAAAATCCTCAAGAAATCGCGTTCACGGAAAATAAATCGCGCGCTCATAGAAGATCAAAATGCGGCCTTCATTTTTTTTTGAAAAACGTGAGCCAGAAGAATAAAAAATGTGCCCCACAACAGAAAGAACGCGGCTACCAGAGAATACGTTACAAAACATGACGCCCAGACGCGTAGGTTTCATGAACATGCACGCAGAAAGAAGATGCGGATTCCAGAAAAATGGCACCCTCAAAGAGAAATGACGCGTCCAAGAGAAGAATTCGCGTCCAACACAGATGAAAAATGTGCCCAGGAATGAGTAAAAACGCAGCTCAATTCTCTCAGAATCGTGCCCTAAAAAAATGTGCTTTTCAATAGACGAAAATCTTCATGAAAATGCAGAAGAATTTTCAGAAAGGGTTTCGATTTTTAGTAAAGAAAAAACTTTTCAAAAATAGAAAAATTTCTCCTCGAAATTTTTAGAAAAGTATTGTTCTTTATTTTTCTACTCTGATACCATGTTCAGGAAGTGAACTGGTAAAAACTAACTTGTATTAACAAGAAGGAGAGATTACAATATATAGAAAATATTGAGCACAGTAGAAATTAATGAGACCAACTACTCCAACTACTGACATTACTACTCCAGCTATTGACATTTAAGAGACTAACCACCTATAATTGTAGGCATTAAATATCTACCTACTAACTACTGAAGACTAAACTAATACAATATAATATTGACCATTGACATAAGAATATAATATTCTAACATGACAACCACATAGCAACAACTCAACCACAACATCCAACAATCTCCCCCTTTGGCATTGATGGCGACACATGATGTGAAAAATACACCATCAATGCAACTAACTCTTCTTCCAACAATCTCCCCTTTACACATTGCTCTTCTCATACTGTTCTTCTTCCTCTTACTTTTAGTTTTTCCATAATTTTTCACATTACTCTTCTCCCCCTTTGACATCAATGGCAAAGGTACACATGCTCTGAATCACATATCTGAATCATCTGACTACTCCCCTTGAGTAGCAACCACCACAACATCAATCCGGATCAAGATATGACTATGAATGCACAGATTGATGCAAAGATTATGCATCTTAGTTCTGATTAGGAGGGGTAATCACCCCTAACTTCTCTCTGAGATACTCAAAAGTATCTTTAGGCAAAGGCTTAGTAAAGATGTCTGCAATCTGTTCCTTAGTAGACACATACCCTAGTCTGACTTCTTTGTCACTCACTTTGTCTCTCAAAAAGTGATATTTGATGGATATATGCCTTGTCTTTGAATGTAGCACCAGATTCTTAGAAATGTTTATTGCACTTGAATTATCACAAAATATAGCAATAGGCTCATCATACTCAATTTTGATATCTCTCAGCATCTGCTTCATCCATATTATTTGAGTACAATTGTTTGCAACAACAATATATTCTGCCTCAATAGTAGATAAGGAAATGAAATTCTGCTTTTTACTTAACCAAGACACCAACTTCTTCCCCAAGAAAAATGCACCACCACTAGTACTTTTCCTGTCATCCACATCACCTGGCCAATCCGCATCAGTAAAGGTGCTCAAAGTAAGATCATCATCTTTAGGATACCAAAGGCCAAAATCAACTGTCCCTTTCAAGTATTTGAAAATTCTCTTTATAGCAGTCACATGGGATTCCTTCGGATTAGCTTGATATCTAGCAACCATACATACAACATTCATGATGTCAGGTTTGGTCTGAGTCAAATAAAGGAATCCATCGATCATTGACTTGTATCTTGTCCGATTTGCCTTAGGAGAATCATCATTCTGTGTTAACTTGCATTCGGTTACCATGGGTGTACCAACAGGCTTTGAGTCTTCCATGCCAAACTTTTTCAGTAGCTCTCTTACATATTTGGACTGAGATATAAAAATTCCATTATCTAACTGAGTGATTTGCAATCCCAAAAAGAACTTCATCTCTCCGATCATAGACATTTCAAATTCACTCTTCATTTCATCAGCAAACTTCATACACAAATCATCATTACCTCCAAAAATGATGTCATCAACAAAGACTTCAATAATCAATTTTTTATCATGATCCATCTTAAAATACAGATTACTGTTAGCAATACCTTTATTAAATCCAAGCTTCAACAAGTATTTATCTAGTCTGGCATACCAGGCTCTAGGGGCTTGCTTGAGTCCATACAAATCTTTCTTCAATCGACAAACCATATCTCCCTTATCAATCAATTGAAATCCATCCGGTTGCTCAACATATACTTCTTCTTTTAGCTCACCATTCAAAAATGTTGACTTTACATCCATTTGATAGACTTTGTAGTTCTTAAAAGCAGCATAAGCAAGAAACAATCTTATAGCTTCAATTCTAGCAACAGGGGCAAAGGTTTTTTCAAAATCAATACTTTCCATTTGTGAGTACCCTTTACATACCAATCTTGCTTTATTCCTGATCACTTCATCTTGTTCATTCAGCTTATTCCGAAAGACCCATTTAGTTCCAATCACATTTTTGTCCCGAGGTCTAGGAACAAGAATCCATGTATCATTTTTCTCTATCTGCATCAGTTCTTCCTTCATTGCTTCCATCCAATGTTCATCTTTACATGCTTCATTGACATTGTTGGGCTCAGTCTTGGAAATAAGACAATACTCTTCTGCAATTCTTCTTCTAATCTACACACCTTTGTTCTTATCTCCTATAATCTGATCTTCAAAATGATTTAGCTTTACATACCTTGGAACTTTAGGATTCTCTCGAACTTCTGGTTCTTCTGTTCTCTCTTCTGTACTTCCACTAGCCTCTCCTTCTTGATTATCTTGATTCACCGGAACAATTTGGACTTGATTCTGTGTTTGAGTATTTTTTCTTTTATTAGTACTATCATGTTGGTCATTTGAATCATATCCACAGTATCTAGATGATCTAGCAGCATCTAGAATTGTTTTGTTCTTTCTCTCTACAACTCCGTTTTGTTGAGGAGTCCGGGGAGCAGATAATTGTCTTTTGATTCCATGCTCTTAACAAAAAGAATTGAACTCCCGGGAAGTGAACTCACCACCTCTGTTTGACCTTAAGCATTTAATCTTTAAACCTGTCTCATTCTCGGCCATAGCTTTGAAACATTTGAACTTCTCTAATGCTTCATGTTTTTCTCTTAAGTAAACAACCCATATCATCCTAAAGTAATCTTCAATGAGCAACATAAAGTACCTTTCTCCTTGTAAACTTCTGATTTTGGAGGGACCACATAGATCAGTATGCACCAGCTCCAATACTCCATTAAAATGATGCTGTTTGCTCCGAAAAGAAACTCTAGTCTGCTTTCCCATTTGACATTCCTTGCATATGGTGTTAGTAGGCTTCACTAGCTTAGGAAGATCTCTTACTGCTTGAGTGGAGCTTATCTTGACAATGTTATCAAAATTCACATGACACAGTCTTCTATGCCATAACCAGCTTTCATCAACTCTGACATTTGCACTTTCAACCATTTTCCTCTGTCTTCTATTATAGCACTGGTAGACCTTGCTTTTAGTAGAATAACCCAGATAGATTCCTTCATTACTCCTAGCATCAAACTTGCCTATATCTTCATTTCTTTTGATGTAACATCTACTTCCAAAGATTTTAAAATATTCAACAATAGGCTTATAAACAAACCACAGCTCAAAAAGAGTCTTACCAGAATTACCATTGACATTTACCCGGTTAAGAGTATACACAGCAGTGCTTACAGCTTCTCTCCAATAGATATGAGGTACATTACCTTTCAACATATATATATATATATATATATATATATATATATATAATTTTGTCTTTTATATTATGTTCAATTTAAATAAACCTTCATTAATTATAATGTTTATATGTTTAACATAAAACGTCATGTAAAAGATATAATTTATTTATCTTATATATATAGTCAAATATTAATTAATTACAATATCAATTTTTTATTTTAATTTCTACATTGAAAATAGTTTACAAATATAGCTCAGCTCAAGATCCGGATAAAAAGGCCAACTAATAGAAATCAATTACAAAAACAGATGTAGGAGCAAAAGGAAAAGACAATTAGAAACTGCTCCCCATCAACAGACACAGGTTATGCAAAAGCTATATCAATATCCATAATAACAGTTCACTGCTGAACCATAATCCATCCAAAAGTAGTAGCCAAGAGCTAAATAATCAACACATTCAATTGCTGCTGATAAGTGTAGCAAAAAGATAACTAATTAAAAAATCTCTGACTGACAGATGAGTTGAAAAAGAACATTGCTCTGCAACTTTTTAAGCACCCTTTGAACCCTTTTAAGCAACTTTTTAAGCACCATACGTTCAACAGTATTCTTCAAAGTGTTAACTCTGATGCTAACCCAATCTTTCAACCAGTCCTCAGGATATAATCTAATAGGAACTGCTGGACACGGAGTGGAGATATCCTCATCATTACTGAGGGGTTGACATCATCAGCAGGATCAACAAATGGACCTCAAACATCATCTGCAACCTTTTTATCTTTATCCACATCAGAGAATGACGTAGAAGGAGCCTCCTCAGCACTCGCAGGATCAATTAGAACCCCTTCAGCACTCATAACCAGAACAGAGGGAGCCACAATAACCTCAACATTGAAAGAAACAATTACAGGAACAAAGAAACCTACAGCAACAGCAGCAGCAGGAGCATGAGATAAAACAGGAGCAGAACCACCACTAACAGCAACAGGATTTAACCCATTTGAAGCAACTGAAACTTGAATAGAAATTAAACTCACCCACAAAAGCATCATTTCTAGATGGGAATATATCAATACAATCTTCATCATTTTCAAGTTTCAAACACCACAATATTATGTTGCTGCAAGTGCAGCCAACCATTCTTTTCAAAAGAGAAATTATCTGAATTGACACCCAGAATCATGATTATCGAGAGCTTGAGCACTGCCTGCAACAAATTTATTTATTTCATCCTTCTTTTTATGTACTTACAAAGCCACATTATTGAACACCATAGAGATTGTGACTTTCTTTGAAAAGCCAGTGAACACACACTCGTTTTCTTGAATCACCTCATTATTTCTTTCTACCAGAAGTGCCAAAGAATCTTACAAGACATAACATCCCACAGATTAGCAAGACTCTTATCAATTTTTCCAGAAAGGATATCATGCAAGACAATAGATCTCTTACCAATAAACTTATCCCAAGAAGGGAGGAAACAATTCCAAACTAGTTTAGCAAACAGGCATTCAGAAAAGCATATGAATAACAGATTCTACACCCCCACAAACTAAACATGACTTAGACCTAGGATTAAGCATAACAACACTCAAAACAAGTTTGTTAAACAAAAACAACAACCTAAAAAAGATTTTTTTGGCTCAATATTACTAGACCAAACCCTTTTTAACCTCTTGGACCAAACATGCTGGTGATCATGGAGGCCCCAAATCTTATTAAGCTCGCTAAACCAATCATCTGAATTGGACAAGATAGCATATGAATATTTTGGAGAAGCTTGAAAGAATTTTTTACTACCGAACCACTGAAAGTTTTTCCAAAGACTATCAAGTATCATCCCACAACTTAATGCCGAAATTGCTTTCAAGATCTGCAGAACCATTGAATAAGTCTTCTGCTAATCTGGGAAACCAAAATTGCACTGTGTGCGCTCCCAAGGCACCAGACTGCCATTACACAAGAATATTATCAATACATTTAATAAGTCATCTTCTGCTGTTTTGGGAAACCAAACTTGCACTGGATATGCTCCCAAGGCACCAAACTACCATTACACAAGACATTATCGGTACATTTAATACCTTTATTACACCAAGCCTTAGAAGAGTATCCTCTCATAGAGGCTAAAAGATAAATTTTACCCTCTAAAGACCACAAAGACCAGAAACTCAGCACCTTATCCTTATTAGAACTGAAAACCTCATGCCTTTTGGTGAATTCTTTAACAACAAGACAAGCCTTCCATATTGAGCTAAGAACTGCAGAATCGAATGGTTTAGTTTTAAATTTAGTATTTACCAAAAAGAATATCTAGTGTATGTAGTCTATTCCAAGTTTGATTCAACTTAGGGACACCATTGTTAAATTTAAATCTGAAAAGAACCTTCCAAGGCCCATTGCCTTGCCTTGGCTTTATGATCCATTTCACTGCCATATGAAATGATAATTGATATTCGATATTCACAAAGGAGAGGAATACTCCTTAAATATGTAATGTCCCCAACTCAAATCAAGATGATTAGCAGCAGATTGGCTGTCCTTTCTTTGGATTACCCAAGAGGAAGAGGACACAAAGCATCATTGGGTAAGATATGGAGTCTTTGGCTTGTTCTAAATTCTATTCTTAAGTTGTGTGCATGTCTTTTTATGCAATTTAAGTGAACTTAAGTTATTTTAAATTATGGGCACGTCTTTTTAGGCAACTTGAGAGTTCCTAGCCAAAAGACTTGAGTTGTCCCCTTTTTATGTACTTTAAGTGACTTTAAAAAGCATGTGATAAAAAGGCAAAGGGGCATGAGTTTTGAAGGAGCTTATTGGTTCAGTTTTTAGGGTTTCAATGTGGAGCATTGGATTAAAAGGTGGTGAATCAAGGGTTGAGATTAATTCATCTCTTTGGGAGTTACTCTCTAGAGGTTTTTTAGAGCTATTTATGTGATGAAGTTTTCTATTTACTGCTGCTGCAACTTGGCTTGAAGATTGAAAACCTTAAGTATCCTTGATTTTGGTGAGACATACAATCTCTCCCTAGTCGGAAGAGTGTGTTTCAGTGGAAAAACTCTAGTTTGTGAAACCCTAGCACATTATTATTTCTAGGCTGCAAGTATTTATCAGGTATGAGGCCAAATTTGAGGAGAATCTTAGTGCTGAAGACTCAGATCTGGAAACTTCTACAGCTGCAAATCGTCAATTTCTGAGTATTTGGTGGACAACTAGGGTTTGGAAATGATTCTAGTTTGGAAATGATTCTAAAGCAATTTGAGGTATTTTGGGTGTTAAAAATCTGCATATTTATCTTGGTTTAAACTCTGAAATTTTAAGAGGAATTATTGTAATGTTTTTCTGAAATTTTTGGGTTGTTTAGTGGATTTTTTGCAACTTTTTCATGTTCAGAAATTTTCATAAATTCCTTAAAAATCATAAAAAAATCAGACAAATATTTTGAGCTCAGATCTGAGTTTGTTGAACGGTTTTCTACTTGCAAATGAAATTTCAGAATTTTTTATTGCATATTTTTGGAGATATCGTTGTTTTTCTATTATCCCTATTTGGAGATATTACAAAATAATACAATATAGGACGATGTTTCTAAAAGGAAACAATCGTTAACTAAAGTAATTAATTGAAAGTTACTAAAAGCTAACTGAAGCAAACTAAGTTAATTGAAAGTAAACTATTGACTAACTAAAAGCTAAGATGACCATTAAATATTACAATAATACTTTAATACCCTCCTGTAATGGTCATGCTACTAACTACACCAAGTTTATGCCGAAATTTTACAAATTTATTTGGATTGAGAGACTTGGTGAGAATGTTTGCAATTTGATCCTCAGTTGGAACATACTGCAACATCACAGATCCATCTTCAACAAGCTGGCGAATGAAATGACAATGAAGTTCAACATGCTTGGTTCGCTTGTGGAAGACTGGATTCTTAGCAAGCTTGAGTACCCTTTGATTGTGACAAATCAAGAGTGATGGCCTTGCTTGAGACATCTGCATGTCGACAAGCATTCTTCGAAGCCATACTCATTTAGTTGTTCCCCGATACTCTACTTTGGTCGAGTAAAGAGCTACTGCCTGCTGCTTCTTGCTTGTCAGTGTGACTGCACCTGTACCAAGACTGAAAACATACCCAAAAGTGGACTTCCTGCCATCAATTGAATCTATAAAGCCAACCAGCCTAGGATCTTTGCATCTGTTGTACAAAATGCCAAAGTTAGGTGTCCCTTTCAAATATCTCAATAGGGGTTGTCATGAAACGAGAAATGTAGCTCACAACAAAACTGAGATCAAGTCTAGTGGTAGTAAGATAGATGAGGCTGCCCACTAGTTGCCTGAACGTAGAATCATTCACCACTGGTGAGTCTGATTTGGCTAAAAGTTTTAGCCCCTTCTCAATAGGAGTAGATGAGATTTTGCAATCTTCCATCTTGAATTTCTCCAACAAACTCTTGGCATACTTCGACTGAGAAATGAAGATATTGCCACCTGTTTGCCAATCTTCTACGTCAAGACAATAGTGTAGGAGATCCAAGTCCGTCATCTCAAATGCTTGACACAAATTCGACTTGATTTGTTCAATCAAATGTAACCTACTGCCAGTAATGATGATATCATCCACATAGATGACAAGAAGGATGATATCACTACAGTGTTTTTGACATACAAATTTACATCTAAGGGACTCCTTTGAAACCTCTATGCAAGCAAGTACTTGTCAAACTTTAGGTACCATGCCTTGGGTGCTTGCTTTAGGCCATAAAGAGCCTTCAACAATCTGCATACCTTGTGCTCTTTTCCCGCAACCTTAAAACTAGGATGCTGCGTCATGTATACCTCTTCCTCCAAATCTCCATTGAGGAAGGCACTCTTCACGTCCATCTGGTGGACCTTTCTAGCAAAACTGTGCTGCCATGGCTAGGACAAGTCGGATGGTGCTCATCTTTGCTAGAGGAGCAAAGGTTTCTTCATAGTCAATACCTTTTCTCTACGAGAACCCCTTAGCCACCAATCAAGCCTTGTATTTATCTAGTGTTCCATTAGCCTTGTATTTCACCTTGTATACCCATTTGCAGCCAATGGGTTTCTTCCTTGGTGGAAGATCTGACAGAACCCGTGTGTTGTTCTTCAAAAGACTATGATGCTCAAAACCCATAGCTTTTTCCCATTCAGGTTTACCCTTCGCCTCTGAATAGTGTTGGGGCTCATAAACACTTTGAATGTTGGCCATAAGAGCAAAGTTTATGGTGTTCTTCTTGCTCTTGCCTCTAGATGATCTTCCTTCAACAAGCTCATCATCGTGAACATCACTAATGAGCTTCGCCCACCACTTAGGGAGAGGAGGAGATGCATCTTCTTCCAAATCAGGATGAGCATCATCATGACTTGGACTGTTTGGAATAATACCATCTGGATGTTGATCTAGGTTATCTTGAGGAAAACCTACTGGTACAAAATCTTTCCTAAGAGATTCCACAATATCTGAATCATCAAAATTCCTCCCTGCTGGTACATGATCTTGCCTAGGAGATTCCACAATGTTAGAATCATCAGAATCCCTCCCTTTAGATGGAGCTAGTGAAAGCTTAGCTCCCAAGTCTTTGGTCTTTAGAGGCTGATTGTCAGGGCGCTTGATAGGAGAAGAGAGTAGAAAGGACCCACTTTCCTCATCAAACACAACATCTCTGTTGGATGTCAAATGATTAGTGGCCACATCAATTAGTAGATTGATTATCACTATATCCTGCTAGCATCAACTTTGGCTCTTGGATTCCATCTTGGTCCTCTTGGCATTTGGAATCCAAACATGCATAGTTGAATCAAACACTCTGAGATGAGTGATTCTTGGTTTCCTCCCAGACCATGCTTCTTTTGGGGTCATCTTCTTGACAGCTTGTGTGGGAGATTGGTTAAGAAGGTATATTGCAGTATACACTGCCTCAGCCCAAAACTTCTTGGGAACATTTCTGTTTTCTAACATACAGTAGGCCATTTCTTTGATGGTACGATTTCTCCGCTCTACAACACCATTCTCTGAGGGGGATAGGGTGTGGTAAGCTAACGCTTAATACCATGTTTAGTAAAGAAGTTGGTGAACTGTTTGGAACAAAACTCACCCCCATTATCTGACCTAAAAGTTATGATTGGACATTCGAACTCTTTTTTATCTAATGTCTTAAACTTTTGAAATTCATTAAACAATTGCGACTTTTCCTTGAGAAAATACACCCACATTTTCTTACTGAAATCATCAACAAACAAGAGGAAATACCTGGCACCAGTGACCGATGCAATATTCATTGGTCCACAAACATCTGCATGAACCAACTATAGAACCTTGGATGCCCTCCAAGACTTTCCATCTGAAAATGGAGTACGACGCTGCTTCCCTACTTGGCAAGCTCCACAAACACCATGTGTTTGCTGTTGAATCTCAAGTAAGCCTTTTACCAAATTCTCTTGAGCCAGTTGAGAGAGGTAGGCAATGTTGAGATGCCCATACCGTTGATGCCAAAGAGTGCTGATAGATGAACTTCTTGCAACCAACGCATGCTCCAAAGATCTCCAGTATTAAGCAATCGATACAAACCATGATCCTCAAACCCAACTGCCATAGTTTTCTTGGACTCCTTATCAACAATTCAACACTTGTGTGAATTGAAAATGATGTCCAACTTCGGACTGTGTCACATAATCTAACTCATCACGAGTAGATTAAGCTCCATGTCCGACACATAGTATACATTGAGAAATATTTTATTTTTCCCACCAGATGTGATTTGGACATTGCCCTTGCCAACATTTGTATATTCTTTGCCACCACAAAAGATGACGGAATCGTAGCAAGCCATATACTTCGTGAACCAATCTCTCTTGTTTGTAAAATGCCGAGAGGCTCCAAAATTGATGTACCATGCAGGGGATTTGACACGATTTGTTGGTCGTTTGGCCATCAATGCATAAGAGGTAGACATTTGGTCAGATTGCATAGATGCTATCCCTCCTGTTTTCCAAAAGCATGAAAAATGAGGTAAAGTCTGTGATTAGCTGGCACTAAACCCTGGACAATCAGCTGGCACAACTCCCACAATTCTTTAAAAAATTGTCTAAAATAGAGGCTCAGAAACAACAAGATTTTTTCAGAAAAAACAGTCAAAGAACTCGGCAAGATTTATTTTAGAAAAATACCTTAAAAAACTTAGCAAGATTTTTTAGAAAAAAACCTTTAAAAAAACTTCGAAAAACAAGATTTTTCCAAAAAACCTAAAAACTTCTGAAATTCAGCAAAATTTTTTTATAGATTTTTTTTCAAATTCTCCAAATCTTCGGATTTTGAGCAAATCCCAAAAAACCCTAGGTCACAGAAAATCGGCCAAAAAAAAAAGGAAAAATTTCACGAGATGTAGACCCGCAATTTTGTGAAAAAATTGCTCAAAAAACTAAAAAAAAAACTGGTCAAAACAAATAGGCACGATTTGAGCAGGTCGAATGGCAGAAAAGAACCTTAGTCGTGGCACAAAAAAGCCAGAGAAATTTGTCGAAATGTCTGCATAGAGGAACGCCCAAAAAAGAACATGATTTCCGACAGAGAAAAAACACGATTTGAGATGAGGATGCGTGCCAAAAACCAGAAATAATCTGTTGTGATTTTCTGTTTTCCTCTAGGGCCGCATGATTTTCAGGTGCAAGAAATGCCAAAATAAAATCCAATAGGAGACGCGAATTTCTACAAGAGGATGCTGCAATTTTCTTCAGAGAAAAGTCGTGATTTGTTGTTGAAGAAACCCATGATTTTTAAACAGAATAAACCCTCAAAAATGTGCATGAACAGATCCGTGAAAAGCTTTTTCAAAAATCTGCGATTTCATGCAAAACGGACCCTCAAATCTGCTTCAAGAAAAGTCAATAATTTTTTTTGATAAAAAACCCTTCAATTTTTGAAAAATCGGTTCACAAAATCTCTGCTTAAAAAAAACTCGATTTGTATCTTTAAAAAAATCGGACAAAAACATCTAAGATTTAAAAAAGAAAAACCCTCAGGAATACACAAATTTTTATTACTAAAAATTCCGCCAAAAAAATTTGAGCCTAAGCTCCGATACCATGAAATGATAATTGATAGTCAATATTCACAAAAGAGAGGAATACTCCTTAAATAATACAATATAGGATGATGTTTCTAAAAGGAAACAATCCTTAACAAAAGTAATGAATTTAAAGTTACTAAAAGCTAACTGAAGCAAACTAAGTTAACTGAAAGTAAACTGCTGACTAACTAAAAGCTAATAAGTTGACCATTAAATATTAAAATAATACTTTAATACCATAGAGATCCAATGCAAAAAAAGATTTATAAAACCCGTGACCCACCAAAATTCTGTGTTTAACACACTGATCCCAAGAAACTGTATGCCTTTTTCTATTACCCTTTCCATTTCCCTAAAGAAAACTTATAATAAGCTTGTTTAACTGGTTAATCTGAGAGCAGGCTGCCGACCAACTAGCTGGAAAATAAATATTATAAGAAGAAAGAATCTTTTCGCAAATTTGAAACCTCCTTGCCAAAGATAGAAGCTTCCTTTACCATTTAACAATCTTGAGAATCACTTTTTCTTAACCCAATCCCACATAGATTTTAAAGAAGGGTTAAGAGAAAAGGGAATTTCTAAGTACCTTACTAACACATTTAAGCTAATGCAGTTCCAACGTTTATCTAAAATCCAATTAAGATAAGTCTCATTTCAACTAAGAACATTGGTCTTATGAACAACAATGTTTGAACCAGAAGCAAAATAGCATATTTTAAATCTATTAACCAAATTACTCAATTTATGCTCATCCACATTGGTAAAAAATGTTGTATTATCAACAAATTGAAGATCTCTTAGCTGATTCCTCAGAAGGCAAACCTTAACTAGCGGCCCCAGAGAGAGATCCTTTGATAAATATTGGATTAATTCAGTAGCCAACACAAAAAGATAAGAGGCAGAAGGACACCAGTCTAATAGATGTCTGAAGAGGGAAAGATTCAGTAAGCTCTTCATTCACACTAATGTGGGCAGAAGTATTTCTAAAAAGAACATTGATCATACTGTAAAAATACTCACCAAACCCCAATGCTTTCAACATTAAAATAATAAAGGGCCACTCAATTTTTTCATATGTTTTTTCAAAGTTGATGTAATGTCCCTCTCTAGAACATTTCTTATTTTTACCTTTAAACAATAATTCAAACTGAAAATGATAGTTGCATTATATTTATAAACATGACTTTATCTAAAATTATGAATTTTATTATAATATTCAGATTTATTACTTATGACATAATTCTGAAAATAGAATTTATCTTGATTTTCTGCTATAATTCTCCTTCCAATTTGCAGCTATTCTCCTTGAATGATTGTCCCTAATATCTAGTCAAGTAATGGGTTTTTGTCCAATAACTCGATAGGAGAAGTTAAGGGTTTTCATCCTTAAATCTCTCAATTTTCCTTGGAGGGTTTTCGTCTTCTTTGGCTGTAATATTTACTTGGAAAGTCACATAATATTTACTCCCAATTCATTGATCTCCCTTATATATCTTATTGCTTCATGAGACACAACCCTTCATGCACCCTTTGGCTTTTTGATAAACTATAATTTTAGTTTTAATTTGATCATTCTTTAAACCCAATTGCAGATATCTTAGTTTAGCTGCAATTTTTTTAATCTCCTTTAAAGAATTCTCAGTAGGTTCAGGAGGATCCTGACCACTTAAAGGTCTCTTATTGTTACCATTCAATTCATCGATTAAAATGGGCTGGTTTGGAACATTAGGAGTCTTTTAAATAATATTTTCATCCCCTTGGTTCTTAGCCAACTTAGGATTTCTAGTAGCATTCTTTTTTAAGAAAGGGCACACCATTCTTAAATAATCATCTTGCTTACAAAAAACACACATTTAACCCTCTTAACCCACTATTTTTACAAATTCTTGCAGACCTGTGAAGAGGGATAGCTATAAATTAGGAAGCATCATATTATGGTCAGTGAAACCAAAACCTGCATAAAGGAAGAACGGTTTCTTCCAGTTTTATCACTTATCCCAATGGCCTTAAAACTGATGTAACAAAAACCAGAGACTTGGAGGTCATCACAAACCTAAACTCATTCAGGGAAAGAGTTAAAATATCCTTTGTATTTGCTATGGGGTCCCAATCAAAAGCTTTAAACAAAGACCTACCAACTGTCCATAAGGCCTTAGAAAGAACCATTTTTTGTATGTTATTATTCTTTAGGTGGACAGAAAATAAACCATTGTGCAGCATTTGACAAAAGGAAACATAGAGCCTCAATTTCTTATGCCACATAGAAGCAAACTAATTAGACACAAAATTTCTAGCAGGAACTGCCTCCAGATTTGAGCAAACAAAAAAACTACCAACAGATTTCACCCTCGTGTCTTCCTTTTCTATCACATTATGCATAACTTCATTAGGCTTCAGGGTAAAAATTGTTTGCTCACCTTGCAAGCCATCCTCTTGCAGTGATGCCTGAACAGGTTCTCCATCCTGCAAAACAAACAGATCTTCACCCACCTCTGGCTTTTCTCCTGTGACCAATACATCTCTGAAAGATTAATGTTTGCACCTTTTTACTATTGTTTTTCGCTATAATAAATGATAAAAGCTCTCCACCATATGGATAAACTTAGCAAGCCACACACCTGAGCAATTACTATGCCCAAAACCCAAAACCTGGTATGTACAAGATTCTCAATAAAAAAAAGGTGGCAAAAACAAACAAACCAAACAACGACAATACAAAAAGAAAGGTTGAAAACTAGAAAATAAAGACAACCAAAACCATTAACAAGAAGAAACTTAACATGACACAAAATCAACCAAGAAAGCATCAATCAGCCAGCATGGAGAGCAATGGAGGATGATTCTCTGTCTTCCCACCAGAACACTCCATGCCAGCAAAATAAAATAAAATTCTATAATAGCAACTTAATTATATAATTATAGTAGAATAATAAATAATTACATAAATAAAAATAATTTTTATATTATATTATTAACTCATTCTTAATTTATAATTATGTAATTATTGTATTATATTTATTGTATTGTATTGACATCTCTCAATGTCTTTTAGATGTATTTAAGACATCTATACTACTTTAGTTGAAATTTTACAAGTCTCATCCATTTTAAAAAGTTCATAACATTTTATACCTAGAAAGGGCAGATTGAAATTTCAGTTTCATAACATTTCTAACCTTATATAGATATTCGGTGTTTTAACATTTTCCTCAATCCCAGGCTGGCTAGACTGGAGAATTTGATGAATCGGCGACCTGAGCTTGTCAGCAGTGTGCTCTTAAGACAGAACCCTCACAATGTGCATGAGTGGCATAAGAGAGCAAAGCTTTTCAAGGACAATCCTACCAGGCAAATCTTAACTTTTACTGAAGCTGTGAAAACAGTGGATCCAATGAAAGCTGTTGGGAAGCCGCATACATTGTGGGTTTGCTTTGCACACCTATATGAAAATCACAAGGATGTTGGAAATGCAAGGATAATTTTTGAGAAAGCCGTGCAAGTGAATTACAAAACAGTGGATGATTTGGCTAGTGTTTGGTGTGAGTGGGCAGAAATGGAGTTGAGGCATAAGAATTTCAAAGGTGCACTTGAACTTATGCGCAGGGCAACAGCAGAACCTTCTGTGGAAATCAAGCGCAGAGGTGAGTCTAAATCTATTTTGGAAATTTCACTTTCAGTGACAGTCTATTTATTTGTAAATAAGCTAATAGTAAATGGACCATATTAAGACTAAAATTGGAATCCTAGATTTTGGTTTTGATGGAAAAAGTTAATATGATGGGAATTTTAGCAAGCTTTTGGATTTATCAGCAAAATATACCATTTTATTAACAAGCGTGCCATTTTATAATGTTGTTATATGAGATCTCAAACATTACGTAATTCACAAGAATGCCAATTTTATATTCTGTTGTCTTTTGGAGCCATAAAATGGCCCAGTGCCAACTCCAGAAGATATCGTCCTTTATTTAATGCCATTTGAAGCACCATATAATCATGTATATCATGTATAGTCTGGAGGTAGTATGGATAACATCTATGTTCTTATCTCACCCCTTGAAATATGGAAGGTGTTGCTTGTCTACAAACTTTCTTTTATCAGCTATAATATCAAGGAGAATCAATTATTTGTGTAAGTAATCCAGCAAGAGATCACTTCAGACTGGTGTATATCCTTTTAGCATAATTGGATTTCTTTGCCGGAAAAAAATAGTAGCATGTCAATGAGGTGATACAATTTGCTATCTACCAGACTTTCATCATATGCAAGTGTATAATTACAGCATTGCAACCTTCAACATCGAAACCAGTAATAACCTTTTAATCTTGCATTCGTTGGGTAGACCCTGAGATGTTATATGTACGAGTCTCAAGCTTTCCTTGTGAAAGGTTTGAATTCAGTTTTAAAAATTTGCTGCCCACCTTAATATGGATGCTTTGGTTGTCATTCGGAACATAAAAATATCCTCACCACCTGACATGGGGACCCACAAACTAATTAGATTTTGTATCAGCAGTTTTCTAAACAAACATAAACTCCAGTTAAAGTCAAGAGTGAATATTTGGTGTCTACTTTACAAGTCAGTAACAATACCCCATCTAAGTTATATGCTGTACATGTCTCACTACATACGTTTCTAACATATGCAGAATGATTGATATACAACAACCCCAGCATTTTGAAACGTCACAATATATATAATATATTCACAAATACAACATTAAACATTGCAAAGTCAGAAACAAAATCATGAAAGTTCTAATTGACATGCATTTAACCTTATGACCCTAAGCACCTCATATTTTTCTTCCAGCATTGTCCTTCCACCAAAATATAACTAAAAATAAAGAGCACTAGATGGTTATTTTGCATTTTATCCCCCGTTTTTTATATTTCTTTAGTTGTTTGTGTTGAGTTACTTCTCATAATCTAGGTTGTTTTACTCTTTTCTATTTTAAGTTTTAACTGACCATATAACAATGTTAAATAGCCTATTTGTGTTCTGATATTTTCTTGCAGTTGAATATTTGCTAACTCTATTTCAGTAACTGTATGCTAAACTATTGTTCCAGTGAAGAAATTTAACAAGCTGAGATTCTTTCTGCCAAAGCTGAAGTCTTTCTTGTAGCATATCCACTCCAAAATTTATCTGTTTTCCTCAAGCTGAACGTTGTTTTTCTTCTTCAGTTGTGTTGATAATTTATTAATCTCATGTTTCTTCAGTACCTTGAAGATTTAAATTTTAAATTTATAACTAATCTGCAGGGTTTGTCTTCAAGTAGGGAGCTTCAATGATTTTAGATGTTCCAAATTTTTTCAGTATAAGAAATGGTGACCAAAAAAATTGTTCCAATTCTGTCATTAATTTCAAACTATTATTTGTACAGTTGCTGCGGATGGCAATGAACCAGTGCAGATGAGGCTGCATAGGTCATTGAAGCTTTGGACATTCTTTGTGGACTTGGAGGAGAGTTTGGGAACACTAGAATCAGCACGTGCAGTATATGAACGGATACTTGATTTAAAGATTGCCACTCCACAAATTATTATAAATTATGCACATCTTCTAGAGGTAACATTTTGGACAGGGTTATTGACTTTTCCCTGTTTCTATTATCAAACTACCATGTTGGACAGGGTTATTGACTTTTGTTATCTATTTTTTTGGCTATCAGGAGAATAAATATTTTGAGGATGCATTCAAAGTATATGAAAGAGGGGTCAAAATCTTCAAATATCCACATGTGAAGGATATCTGGGTGACCTATCTCTCAAAATTCGTAAACAGATACAAGGGGTCAAAGCTGGAACGTGCCAGGGACTTATTTGAGCAAGCGGTTGAGAAGGTGTGCTTCTTTCACTAAAGTTATTTTAATAACTCTTCTCTGGGGTTCAAAGTGTTACCAGATATGTGGAAAACCATTGTATATGTTAGATATTTGTGACTATTTTGCCTACTACAAGAAGGATAAGTGGAATGCTATAATCTATTATGGATTTGTGCACCAATATTTTATAGCTAAAATCAAACAACTTGAAAGATTATCTCATCACATCAGTTATTTGTCTCTTTTGAGAGCATGAGATTTGGGACTGCTGTTGAAAATATAATTGCAATTTTTCCTTTTTGATCTTTCCTTTTTGTACTCTCAATTGTATTTTTTTGTAGCTTTTTTTGTCTCCAAATTTTGTTGAAATAGATCTGAACCTGTGCTGCATAATATGATATCTTGAATTCTGAAAATTGCCATTCCACCTAATTGTCATGACCTCACTCTTCTTCCTTTATCTTTGCACTTTTTCCCACCCATTTTCCTGAATCATTGATGACCACTTTCAGTCGGGTGTGGGAGGTAGCCTCATATACTGTAATCTGGCCTGCAGCCCAAGCACATCAGGTGCACATGGTGACAGGCATGATGGACCTAAAAAAGTGCCTTCCCCTTGTGCACAATTAGATATATGTTCCATGACTTGAATGTTTTTCAATTCAAAGCAAGTTTTCGAGGCCACTTTATGGAGAACAACATTTTTTATTCATTTTTGAAGCCATTTTGGGCCTCAATGGAATGCATTATGAGATTTATCTATCTGGCTTTTTCTACCCATTGTTATGTTATTATCTTCCTTGTCTGTCAACTTGCCCTCTGATCTCTCCAAATAACATTTCTGCATTTAAAAATAATTAACAGATTTCTCTCCTGGACATTATTCTTCTTATATTCTTTTTTTATTTTTGAAGGGTTTATGCCTAAGGTTTTGCTTGCTTTGATCTGAAGTAAAGCCATTTTATTCTGTCTTTTCAGGCACCAGCAGAAAATGTAAAACCATTATATTTGCAATATGCCAAGTTGGAAGAGGACTATGGACTTGCACGACATGCAATGGAAGTGTATGACCGTGCTGCGAAGGCTGTTCCTGATCATGAGAAAATGGAGATATATGATCTTTACATTGCTCGTGCAGCGGAAAATTTTGGAGTTCCAAAAACCAGGGATATTTATCTGGTTAGTTTCACAATTAGGCCAATGTCTAAGAAATTATGATTTTTTTTTCAGTGCCAGTTGGCATTCCTATGATAAAGCCTGTGCTTCAGTTTTTTAGTTAGATTTTGTTTCCATTGCTAGCCACACAAATTCTAATATTATTCATCTTTCTATGGCAGAAAGCTATTGAATCAGAGCTACCAGATAAATATGTGAAGGTAATGTGTATGAATTTTGCTGAGCTGGAGAGAAAATTGGGGGAGATAGATCGGGCACGTAATATTTATGTATACTGTGCACAAATGGCTGATCCACGCTCTGATCCAGAAGTCTGGAACAAGTGGCATGAGTTTGAGGTACAGCATGGAAATGAGGATACTTTCAGGGAAATGCTTCGAATCAAACGAAGTGTGTCGGCCAGCTACAGCCAGGTTTGCATTTTCCTGCTCTATATCTGTTATTCTTTTTTATTTTCATTGAGGATTAGAAAATAAATAATACAATGCAAATCTGCACATCCTAAACAAATTCTAATGAATGGTTAACTTACATGTTTCAAAAAGTTTGTTTCAATTCTGAGGGCACTTGCAGTAACCCACATTTATTTGCCATATTTTATTTAACCAAGGTTGTTAAATCTGTTATATCTGTTAGAATATTATATTCTTTTATACTGTTAATGGTCAATAATGTAACTTGTTAGTTAAGACATGCTATTAATGTAACTTGTTAGTTAAGGCATCTTAACTTGTTAGTTAAGACATGCTATTAATGTAACTTGTTAGTTAATACATCTTAAATGTCTTATGTAGTGAGTAGGTTAGATATTTTTCTAGTTTAGTTATTCTGGTAGGTAGACATTTAATGTCTACAGCTGTAGTTAGTTGCAATACGTCAGTTCATTTAATATCAGTAGGGCAGTTCATTTAATATCTTCAGTGCTTTGTATTTTCTATAAATTGTAATCTTCTTTTGTTAATACAAGCAATTTCTGCTATTAATGTAACTTGTTAGTTAAGGCATCTTAACTTGTTAGTTAAGACATGCTATTAATGTAACTTGTTAGTTAAGACATCTTAAATGTCTTCTGTAGTGATTAGGTTAGATATTTTTCTAGTTTAGTTATTCTGGTAGGTAGACATTTAATGTCTACAGCTGTAGTTAGTTGCAATACGTCAGTTCATTTAATATCAGTAGGGCAGTTCATTTAATATCTTCAGTGCTTTGTATTTTCTATAAATTGTAATCTTCTTTTGTTAATACAAGCAATTTCTCAGCTCAAATTGTTTCAATATCTGACTTTGAGCATGTTATATTGCAGACACATTTTATACTACCAGAATATTTGATGCAAAAGGATCAGGGTAAGCTGACACTTGAGGAGACAGTTGACACGCTTAAGCGGGCTGGTGTACCTGAAGATGAAATGGCTGTTCTAGAAAGGCAATTAGCACCGGCAGCTGTTTCCAGCTTGGCTCCAAAAGATGCAATGAGATCATTGGGATTTGTTAGTGCTGGAGTGGACTCCCAAGCGGGGGTGATGCGCACAGCAGATGGGGGTAGGAAGGTAACTGCTAATCCAGAAGATATTGAATTACAAGAAGAGAGTGATGAAGACAATGAGAATGATGAAAGGGTTGAAGTTGCACAAAAAGATGTCCCTGCTGCCGTTTTTGGAGAATTGGCAAACAAAGCAAAGACACAAGACAATGAAGGAGATGGTGATAGAAAGCAAAGAGAACGTGAAGAACCCATGGGTGCTCTTGAGAGAATAAAGAGGCAAAGGAGACAATGATGCTGATTCAGTTGTCTTTGCAATCTTCATTGTGACTAGACCTACCAAAGGAAATGATTCTGGTAGTACAGAAGATGCATGAGGTATTGCTAATTTAACTCTTTGTTGGTTTGTGTTGAGTTTTTGCTGTAATCCACAAGTTGATGAATTAACTGTGTTCTAAAAGTTCCTTCTCTTTCTTGAGTTAACGATTAATACAAGAACAGATGGGTACCACTTATGTTGCAGGAATTCTTTTTTCATGTGTATATATATTTGCAGTTTGAACTGAGCGGAGATGGTTGCAATTCAGGAACATTAAAACTGTAAACTGGTTTAAGAGTATTCTGAATTATGATGCACTGCACATATAAGAAGGTCGAATGTCACTGGTGGAATTACAGGTGTGAAATGACCTATTAATATATAAATCGACCATGGTTGTATGATATTTTGATCAAGGTAACCAATCTCTTAATCTAATGTACTTGATTTATTTTGTTTGTATTATGAACCACATTGTACAAGTTTTTTTGTGGGGCAATTTAAGTTCAGTCCTCGTGATGTTCCTTTTAAAGTCACATTTCAACTTAGTCATGAATGGCTCTTGGTTTATTTGTCCAGCAGTTGGCTTTTCCGAGTAACATTTGCATCCTCAGCTTCATGGCATATAGACTTTAGACAAGTAATTCCATAAAAAATTAATCATTGGGTACTATCTTCTTTAGTCTCTATACATTACTAATTATCTGTTTGAAAATTTGAATGGCCAGATCACCCTAGGGAAGCTCACAAACAGTTTTGCAGTGTAAACAGAGCTTCAATTTAAAAAATGCATGTTTAAAGCTTCCTGTTTTCAACTGTTTGGTCACTGGTTTTTTTAATTTTAAATAAACTGAATCTAATTGTCAAACTCAGAATACATCTAGTGTAGTAATGCATTAGTCAAGCTTAAGGCATTAGTCATAGAAAAACTGAGTGAGATCTGAATGTCAATGGGTTATTGCTAATGAAAATGGACTGACCATCGTATCTGTTTGCTTACAGTAGAGAAGAACATTGCAAAAGCTTTACCTGCAATATCTCTCTCTCTCTATCTATCTATATAATATTCACCATTTATGACAACAATAAATTAACTCTGAAAGTGCTTCAGTGTGATAAATCAAACTGTTTACAAATTATGTAAGTCACATAACTCATTATAAATAGTTTGTAAAGCACAGTACTTGCTAAAAGGTCTGGCAAATAATAATACCAAACAGAGTGGACTTTCTTGCTATCTTGAGCAGGATTAATCTTGGATTAGGGACCCCCTGTGTAGTTGAAGCAGTGGTAATTGATACCAGCTGATGGTTTGCTTCACAAGTATCAAATACTGCACACAGTTGATCTCAAAAAAATTGGGTACAATACTTTATAAAGGTTTGCAAATTGGATAGCAAGCAAGGGGGGCAAGATTGGGGAAAATTCCATGGCTAAGTCTAGTAGAACTGGAGTAGTAGTAGGATGCATGGACACCTTGGGAAATCCTGATCATTAGGTGCAAGGCCTGGAGGAATGATCTTTACTGTATATGGTATGCTTTGTTAATTACAATCCACCATCATGCGATCCATTTGAAAATTAACTAGGATGTAGGAAGTGTTACATTCAAGCTCTTGAAGATCAACTATAGAAGGAATGACTATAAATGAGGAATGTGTTATTGAAGGAATGACTGCAATATTTATCAGTGTACATAGTTAATATTGAAGGATGATATGCAAAACTTTTGCAATGTAAAAATTTCAGTTGCTTGGAAACCAACAAGCTAAAGAGCTATAATATGTAATTAGATATTGTTGAGCGGTCTTAAGTTTCTGTTATCATGTTATAACAGGTCTAGTGCTTTCATAGTTCATGTACTTGGAACCAAGGCTTCTGGAATGATTGTATGGAGAGTTTTTGATTGAAAATCTGTATCATCATACGTGGCTCATCACAAGGGTAGCTGTTGATGTTACTTTTGGCATGCCATCTTAGGGAGCAAGTGGACGCTCTTTTTGAAGAAATTTGACTCTCGCAAGGCATGGGATTGTTTTTCAAAGGTTCAGTTTATTTCTTGGAATTTCCTAATTAACTGTCCCGCAAGAGGATATTCGATATTTGGATCAATATAGACAAGCAACGGGTTCTATGTGGGTTACTCCAATATGTCCTTTTTTTAAAACAAGATTAAAGCCCACTTTGATGCTCTTTTTGAAGGCATTTGAATCTCCTAAGGCTTAAAATTCTTTTTAAAAGGTTCAATTTGTTTATTGGAATTTGCTAATTGACTGCCCCACAAGAGGATATTGGATATTTGGGTCAATATAGACAAGCAATAATTCTACCTAGGTTACCCCAGGATTTGTTTTTACTAAAACAAGATTAAAGCCCTCTTTGAATAAAACAACTATCAATAAAAAAACAATCAAATGATTTTTCAAGAATTTCAAAATGATATTGAAAAGAAAAAACAAGATTATTCAATCTAATTCTAATTTAAATCTAAATTAACTAACTTAAAATAACATAAAATAAAAAAATAAGGAGATAGAAGAAGATAGGAATAGGTTCGTTTATTTGAACAAGTATCACCGAGTTTTACAAGTAGGCATCTAAACCTTCCAAGTAATAGCCATTTCAACACAACTAAATACTAGAGCAATGCAATCTCTAAGGAAAATGATAAGTATAAATTCAACAAAGCAACCACCATAAAAATGCATAGATCATTGTCAATGTCATCTGTAACATACAGGCGAAACAATCATTGAAACTCAATTCACAATAAAATGCTCATATAAGCATCCATGCTCAAGTTTATATATCCACAAAGTTTAGATTGGAAATACAAAGGAAAATGGACTAACACTGATATTGATATCATTTCAAAGGTACAAGAGTTCAAACTTTTTACATATTATGAAACTTGAGTATTTATAGAATTTCTTGGGTATTCACTCATTAGAAGTTGGCAACAAGTTTTCTAACTGCTACACCCACTTAACAATAATTAAATATCTTGGTTCATCTAAGAAATTAACTAATTCTTCTATTGTGTCGCCTAATCATTACACTCTTGGTAATTAACAACCATTAATTAAATTTTTGTTGCTGTGTTGAAAATTGTCATGACACTTGAAAATTGTCACGACAAATCTCAATAAGTCTCTATATGCATCGAACAATAATCGATGTCTAATTCTCGCTTCTTCCTTTGATATAAATGTATTGTGTCAACTTCCTAGGAAAATATGATTTGTTTATGTAATAGACATATAATCACAATTGGATTTGATTCGAGATTGATCCCGAAAATGTTCTCGAGCTCAACAACCTGTTATATATTATTGCAGACAAACACACAATTCTTTGGAGTTTGTATTTTTTTTTCATGACTTATTACTCTTGATATTTGCTTTTTGGTGGCTGTAGATTATTTCCTAGTTCAAATCGACAACTATTCAATTTCCTAGTTTAGAAATTTCATTTAAAAATAACTCTAGAGGTTTCCACATAGGAGTTCCTTTTTCACCATATTTATTCCCATCCCTTTCCTACTTTTTAGTTGAAGTACACCCATCAAATCATTTCCTTACATTTATCATACATGCATGACATCAATATGACAAGTGACAAACATTTCATAGACATTGGGCTTTTTGGGACTTAGGTGATACTCACTTGTAGAGGGTCCTTGTAGGAATAGTTGGTCTACATAATACTTTGCGATTAAATGCGATAAGTTCCAAGTATAGCGTTTACATTGACTAACAAGTGGTGATGTGGTGACAATAAGGTGCAGTGAAACATATACGGCTTGTCTATATGTTGTGGTGCTACGATTAGTGAAATTAGTGTTACTTTGTTTCTTTCTAGATTGATGGGAAAACTTAATGATGTTTGTCATATATAATGCCATGTCATTGAAATTGAAATATGTAATTAACTTTTGTTAAGTAAGGAAATTAGGAAAATGTCCATAGATGATAAGTCTTTTAATGCCCTTGTGGTTAGGGGCAAGTCTAAGGAAAATGAATGTAAGGAGATTGGAGACAACCTTTATAGTATTGAGTTACTTCTTAGATGCAAGTTCTTCTAGATGATTTGTGGTTGCTTCATAGCATTGTGTTACATTGTGTGATGTCATAAATTGCATCCTATGCAATTTCACATTACATATGCCTCCTCTTTAGGTAAACTAAGATAATTATGTTTTTTCTCAACCTAAAACCATCTCTCGCCATTTGGCATGCCCGGTTCTCGAGTGTTGAGTTTGATTTTCACATGGACCTATACGTGTCCCGAGGATGTTCGTGAACCGCGCTAGCATCCCATGAAAATTCGTGACTAAGTTGGTCGTTGAGATGCTACACCTGTTGTGTCTTGGCAGTGTAACACCTTTGCTAACTCGCAACCTTGTCGAGAGTCACTCGAGTAGACCATTTGAACCAAAAAATCCCTATTTCGTGGGGATGATTGATTCATCCTTCAACACATTCAATCTTGCTCTCTTGAAAACACACAACTCTCTTCTTTTTTCATATTCTCCACCATTCTATATCACTTCTCTCACTTGAAACATTCCCCATCTTTTCTATATGCATATCTTCTAAAAAATGCATCTACAACTTTCAAAGTAAACTCCATGTTTCAACACAAGTTCATCTTGCGAAAAGGCCATTACCATCTTGGAGTTTCTCGTCATCTCCTTAGTGCACCAACAAGCTACATAGCTTCTTTGTGGTAACTATTCAAGTCTTTTATCTAAGCATATTATCTTTATTTGTCAAGCATATTGTTTTCCTTATCATTTCACATCTATTTTCATCATCTCGTCTAAGGCTGTCTATGGAGGTGGAAACACCAATACAAGGGTTTGACTAAGGGAAACTCCTATATAACCATCCAAACATCTCTCTTTGTTCTTGTGTGTGTATGTGTAGCTGGAAGAACAACTTGAAGAAATCTTGGGCTTCATCAAATGTTTCTGATAGTGTTTTCAATCTCTCCTTGTCATTTTTGTCTAGTTTTCACTTAACATCTTTATTTTTGTGATTTCATGTTTGCCGTTCATTAGTATTTAGCACCCCCTTTCACATTTGGAAACTTGTGCAAAGTCCCTTGTGTCTTTTTGTGTCAACTTCTATTCTCTGTTGTACGAGACACTAGTACGTCGTGTTGTCGTCCGATAGCCGCATGTCCATCCTGAATAGAGAGCTTGCCAAGTTGTCCGGATGGCCTCTATACCCCACACTTTCAGTTTCTGATGTCTGAAAGGTCCAAATAATTTTTGTAATTTGTTAGATATCACTCCATTTCCAGTTTACTTGAGCCATGTCAACTGAGGTAGTGGAGAGATAGTTTGCTCTTTGAGATCTCGTCATCTTGAGGGTAGCAAATTCCCTCTTCTACATTTTGGTGAATCTGATGTGAACTCACCTTCTTGCAAAGTCTTTCTATCCCCTTTTGCATTTCCAAGTCTTTCGTTTCATAGACTTAGTGGGGCTGTGCGTTGTGAATACTCCTCTATGAGCTTCACAACCCAGTGCACAACCTTTGGATACATAGGTAGGAGAAGTTCAAGAGCTATCATACCTCCAAATTGGTATAGTCGTACTAGACCCGGTCCAATGTTTTTCGAAGCTTTTGATCCCTTTGGCCCCTAGTTGGCCTTCGAGAACTCTTCTCCTTCGAGCTTCGAACCAAATTCTCCTCCAAGGTCTCCATCTTCTGTAGATTATGAGACTTCTCTTAGGGTCCCCTTGAGCAAGTCTGTCTTTGGAAGAGAACCTAAAACATTTTGAAGATTTTCTTAATTGTGACAACTTGTTTGCTCAAGTTGCTCTCGTTGTCGGTAATATGAGAAACCTACTCATCTCAGATCACAAGGGCCTTGAGTTGCTTCGTGCACTAACCAACATAGTTGAGATTCATCTACCTTCATACATGCCAATCTTGAGTCAGCCTCAAGATGCCTAATTGGATATCATTAGCACTCGGTTGAATCTTCCTATGGTTGAGGTGTCCATGCATATGGTAGATGCCAATCCTATAATGTCCCCTATGTCTTCTACTAACAACACAAATGTTGTGTCTGTGCCTCCTGTTACTCTTGGGGTTAATGTATCTCAAAATCCTTTGGGGTACCATATCCCTCTGCCCAACTCTGTAGTCCAAACTCCTATGATGCAAGTCTTTGTTGCAATGGCCAATTTGCCTCCCTTGCCATCTAATCTCATCTTGAACACCCTCTTGCAGAATATGGATCAGATGCAATCTCAACTCGCCAACCTAATGTTGCTACACAATCCACTCTTACTTCGTACTATCTCTGTAGCCCTCTCGCTTTAAACATCTTGAACCATCCCATACCCCAATGGATCAAGGTACCAAAACTATAAGTACAATGGTAAGGGAGACCCACAAACACATGCTAATTCCTTCATTGCTTTGTGCAATGACTTTTTACATCAGGATCATTTGCTAGCAAAACTATTCTCGCGATCCCTTAAGGAGTCTATGTTTGAGTGGTTTTGCTCACTACTTGATAATTCCATCTTTTCTTTTGATCAACTTATGAATCAGTTCTTACAACGGTTCCAAGCGAACATTGGCTCCAAGGTCACTATCGCTGACCTTGTCCATTGCAAGCAACAACTAAATGAGAAGTTAACTGATTTCATTTCTTGCTACCAATCTATCTCCTTGCAAATCCCCTATGCCTTGCCTAGCCATGAAATCCAGAGGATGTTCATGGAAGTCTCCAACTGACTTATAGGGAACAAGTCTCCTTGATGAAATATCCTTCATTTGCTCATCTGTGTATTGTGCTGTGAGACTATCAACAAACGTTAGCTCAGTATGGGGCTTTTGCCTCATCCTCACGTCTTGATAATTTTGGGGCTGCGTCTTTTTTTGAAGGGTTGAGAAATAAAGCAATAGCTAATGTGGCAACTTTCCCTCAAACAAATGAAAATAATACACTTGGGTCACAATGTAATCGGGTCTTTACAAAATTATTTGATTCTTACTCAAGTGTACTTCAAAATTTGTTGAAAGATAACTTAATCACCTTTTCGGAAATTAGACTGCTTCTTGATAACATGCCATACCCTAGTTGGTATGACACTTCTAAATTTTGCCAATACCATCGAGTGCCCAAACATGAAACCGAACGTTGTGTGTGCTTGAGACACGAAATTCAGGACCACATAGATACTGGTAACATTCGTCTTGATACCAAAAAGCAGAATTCTAACAAGTCTGTTGCTAAAGCCAACAACTAGTTGCAAATCTACACAAATCCCTTCCCAACTCACTCTTGCAACTTTATTACTACTTCTATGCCATCCGATGATGTTGTGTATGTGAATATGGTGTCTATCACTCTAATCTCCCCTCCGAGTTAGAAGGCCAAGGTACTTGATATATATTTTATGCCTAATGGCTTACCTCACCATGGAGATTACTCTCCCCTCTACATTCCCACTCAGGTCAACGGTAATGTTGTTAGCAGCGTTATGGTTGACCCTGCCAATATGGTTAATGTTATAATCAAGGAGGCACTCTTTGTCAATGGTCTACATAGGGTGAGATACAATGAGTGCAAGGCTACCATCCACATGCATGATGGTCTTTCTCTCTCCCCTTTGGGATCCATTTCTCTGTCGATTCTTGTGGGAACTAAATTCGTCTCCATGACATTTGTTGTGATATTGGAGTTCGACTTGTTCAAAGCAGAACTAGGCATTCCTTGGATGGTTTTATGTCATTCATAAGTGTAAAATTTCCTAATGAGGGCATGATGTAAACTATCCAAGACACTAGGTACAAACCACTAGTGTCATGTGGGTGCTTCTCTCTTGACCATTTATGGCCTACTCCGGTGGGACCTATGCTACCCTGTGGTGTCTTCTTATATAAAGCATATTATAAATGCAAGATCAAGGGCTTAGCTTCTGATTCAGCCTCACCTCCTCCTCCATCTTCAATCCCCTTTCAACCTACTCTTGTGTAGCAACAAGCTTCATCTTCTAGGCCTTCTTCATTGGGGGCTAAAGACAAGCACACTCCCTTGAGTAGACCTTGCCATTCTTCCAAGACCTCGCAACCTCTAGCGATGCCTTCTATTTCTTCAATTGTGCCCACCACAAGAAAAAGAAAGGCCCCTGCGTTGACAAACTCAAAACCCCATGTCTTTGAACTTCCAATTCTTCCTGACATCCTTTGCCCTACTATATATAGTAAGGGTGAGTCGTCCTCTTTGTTTGGTCCTGTGTGTGTGGCTTTGACATCTCGACCCTTGGGGTTCCCCTACCCAAAAAGCACGAGGATAGTCGAGGTTAAGGATCATGCATCCCTAGCCTCTTTGGTCCCTCTTGTGGTGCTCGTCCTTTTGTCGTTAATAGTTGTGAAGACACCACCTATCATCTCGACATCTTCTCGGGCCCTGTTCTTGGTCCCCATCTCTGTCAAAACCAACTTGCACGTGAGCGTAAGCATCATCGACGTGCGATGGCGAGGGAATGCGATGCCACATAGAAGGTCGAGTATAAGTCTTTCGTTTCAGCTCCTCAGTCTTCTTCTCTTTCCGCTCATATTTCTATCTTACTTCTGGTTCCTTCAAGATACATGGATGAACCTCACCCCAAAAGGGTACATGTGCTCATTGCGTCTTCTCTAGAACCGCCTCTCATCACTTCTCTGCCTAATGTTCCTTGACTTGTGCAACCCATAAACATGCCCCATACAAGGGTCATGTCTAGTGTGTTCCTATCTACTCCTACCTCTCAATACTCTAGCCTTTTGTCCAAGCATAAGCTTGAGTAGGACCCTATCCTTGAATCCCGCCACAAGAAGCTTGCTCCTTCCACTTCTTCACCAGAGTTTGTCACTTCTCTTCTGGAGGTTTGCACAGGGGCTCCTATTCTTCCACAACTTACAGTTTAGTCACTACACTCCTCTCCAGAGAAGTGTATGTATAACTCTTTGGAGGACATTCCAACCCTTTAACTATTTTTACAAAGTCATTGACACTCGACTCGCATGAACTAGTAGATGGAGATATCGAAGCAACCACATCTCTAGCCCTTTGCTACAAGCGAGACGCCTGGTATTGCCCTAGCCATTGTGCTGTTGCGAGCTCACCCTCCTCCCCCTACAATCAAGATTGGGAGGAGGATAACTTGCTGGACATAATCAATTAGAGCAGTACCCCTCATGTCTTTAGATTAGATTTTGCTTGCTTGTTTGTGTTCCCCCATAATTGCTTGTATATGTTTATGGTCTCTCCTGGAGGACCCAAGATACCCTTGTAGGTACTTGGATACATGCAAACAATTTGTTATACACTTCTTCTATTTGTATCATCATTCTTCTCTTTGTCGTACTTTGACATTCGACATTTTGGAACGATGTAAAGTGTTGGGGACATTTAGGCCTTCTTCCATGTTGACCCAAATTTTTATTCACATTGTATTCATGTGTTCCTTCTTCATGATCTGAAATATTTAGGTCATGATGATGATTCATACACAATTATATATAGATGTTGTCGATATGAATCATATCGATCTTGAATACTAAGATCCCCCTGTCTCTCTTTTATGCTTCTCTTATGATAGGACCCCAAATAACTTGTGCTCCTTCGCGTACCACAAACTATTCTAAAGGGAGGGACTATCACATTCATATTATAGCTCTCTTATGTTATGATTCTTTTCAAAATATGTCTACATCCAATTGTCTTATTTGTCTTCTAGAGCGGGGGCAACCCACTAGACTGTCTTTATGATTGTCTACATCTCTTTTCTGTGGCTATCCTACAACATCGGTGTCATCTTGTATCTATATAACAATTCTTGATGTTTAAATTTTTGCTTCTCACCTAATGTGTTTTTTGTAGCTAACATGTTTGTGGTAATGCAACTTACCCATTTTATGCAGGATCGACTTAGGTCTCTTCCTTGGAGGCAACTTCACGTGGATAGAAGACTTTGCTTCCCCTTCGCATCCTGGGTAAAACACTCTTCTCTTTTTACTTTAACTCACATTCTCTTGAAAACATGCTCACTAAAGTGAGGGAAAAATGTAATGTCGTAAATTGCATCCTATGCAATTTCACATTATATACATCTTCTCTTTAGGTAAACTAAGATAACTATGCTTTCTCTCAACCTAAAACCATCTCTCACCATCTGGGATGCTCAGTTCTTGACTGTTGAGTCCTATTTTTACATGGATGTATGCATTTTGTGAGGACATCCATGAGCCACGGTAGCGTCCTGCCAAAATTCGTGAATGAGTTGGTTGTCGAGACATTACATCTGCCACGCTTTGGCAGCATAACGCCTTTGCCAACCTACAACCTCGTCAAAAGTCGCTTAGGTAGACCATTTGAACTAAAAAGTCCCTCTTTCTTGGGGATGATTGATTCATTTTTCAATGCATTCAATCTTGCTCTCTTGAAAACACACACAACTCTCTTCTTTTGTCATATTTTCCACCATTCTACAACACTTCTCTCACTCACAACATTCTTCATCTTTTCTATACACATCTTCCAAAAAATGCTTCTACAACTTTCAGAGTAAACTCCATTGTTGCAATATGAGCTCATCTTGCAAAGAGGCCATTACCATCTTGGAGTTTTTCGTCATCTCCTTATTGCACCGACAAGTTACATAGCTTTTGTGTGGTAACTATTCAAGTCTTTTATTCAAGCATATTATCTTTATTTTTCAAGCATATTGTTTTCCTTATCATTTCACGTCTATTTTCATCATCTTGTCTAAGGCTATTTGTGGAGGTGGAAACATCAATACGAGGGTTTGACTAAGGAAAACTCCTATACAACCACCCAAACATTTCTCTTTGGTCTTTTGTGTGTAGGTGCAGGTGGAAGAACAACTTGAAGAAAGCTTGGACTTCGTCAAATGTTTCCAGTAATGTTTTCAATCTCTCCTTGTCATTTTTGTCTAGTTTTCACTTAACATATTTACTTTTAGTTGGTATGAGTTTTCCACAATCCATGTAAATAATTAGAGTGAGATTTTTAATTAAACTGCGTATGAGTTTAAATCCATAGTTTAATCCAAAAGCTTACTCTAATTATCTTTATTTTTGTCATTTCATGTTTACTATTCATTAGTATTTAGCACCCCCTTTCACGTTTGGAAACTTGTCCAAAGTACTTTTTGTGTCAACTTCTATTTTCTATTTGTATGAGACACTAGTGCGACGTGATGTTGTTTGACAACCATGCATTTGTCTTGGACAAGGAGCTTGCCAAGTTGTCCATATGACCTCTATAACCTACACTTTTGGTTTCTGATGTCCGAAAGGTCTAGATAATTTCTATAATTTGTTAAATATCACACTCCTCCATTTCTAGTTCACTTGAGCCATGTCAACTGAAGTAGTGGAGAGTTGCTCTTTGAAATCTCATCATCTTTAGGGTAGCAAATTCCATCCTCTACACTTTGTTTCTTACTAGATTGATGGGAAAACCTAATGATCATTATCAAAAGTAATGCTATTTCATTGAAATTGAAAAACAATTAATTTTTGTTAAGTGAGGAAAATAGGAAAATGTCCATGGATGATTAGTCTTTTGCTCTTGTTGTTAGAGGCAAGTCTAAGGAAAATAAATGTAAGGAGATTCGAGATAAGAAGCCTTAAGGTAAGGACATATCTAATCCCCTAGTAAGTTTAAGGTGAAATGTTGGAATTGTGGCAAGAAGTCACATAAAGAAGAATTGCAATTCCAAGAAGGATGACCCTTCTGATAAGTTCAATAACAATGTTGAATATAATTGCATTGCATTTATTTCTACTAATGTCATTGGTGATAGTTTTTGGTTGATTGACTTAGGGGTTTCTTTTAATATGAAACCTCATAGGGAGTTCTGCTTAGAATACATAAAAAAAAATGAAGGGTAGGTGTTCCTTAGTGATAATAGTTCCTTGAAGATAGTTGAGGAAAGGTTAGGGTTGCCTTCATGGATGGTAGGGTAAGGACATTTTGAAATGTATTGCATATTCTAGGTTTGGTTAGAGATTTTATGTTTGCATATAAAATGTCTTGAATGTTGTAGATTGGCAAGGAGTAATTTGATGCTTGCTAATGGAGTGTGGCATGGTACTCTATATAGGTTAGATGTATCAACATTATCTAGGTGTGCTAATGTTACATCTGAATTAGGGATATTATGACATTTTAGATTGGGCCACTTAAGTGAAAAATGTCTAAAAACCTTGATGAGTAAAGATATGGTAGATCGTCTTGTTTTTGATTAAATAAGCAAGGAAAGGGCCTTGATCCCATAGTTCAAAACATTAAAATTTTAAACATAAAGTAAAACCAGAGAAGAGACACACATGCCACCAAGAAAACAACTAGGCACATAGGCTTGCTAGAAAATAAAATAGCAAAAAGGCAAACAAACAACAAAAAAGGAAACAACACCACTGAGTCATAAACAAGTACTTGATCAAGTTTCGTTTATCCATCAGAGGATCAAGCAAATCCTTCCAATCCTCTTTGGCTTGGATCTTTTTCCCTTCTTTTTGTTGACTTTAACCAACCGAGAGTCCTTGTCCTTTTCTTGTTTCTTCCTTTGTTTATTGATTTTGGATTGACCTAACACAATACCCATCACAACCTTCATCATAATGCCCTTGTTGGTGTAATTAATTATTTAATTACACTTACATAAATTTAGTTAGGTATTTAATTATATTCCTAGGTATAATTTACTAAGTGATAGGTTCCACACGTTTGCTTAGGATATAAGATTCCTTCTAAAAAGATGAGTTGTCTTTTCTAGAAGTCTTATATTATCTAGCATCATTTCCTAGGTAGTTAGTTAGTTGTCACATATAAGATTATGACACATGTCAACATCATATTAAATATTACATCTCAACCTTGCCTATATAAGCAAGACTTCATATGTACTTTGCCATATTCAGTTTGGCATTCTTGCATCTTAATGATAGCATGATATTTTTGCCATTTTTCTCTTGTGGAAGTTATTTTGTCTTGTAGGTGATTTTGGGGTGTTTGAGGAATTCTCCATAAACTCCTACATGGTATCATTCAATGCTGCAGACTTCTTCCAAGATCTGAGGGACCAATCTTGGCGTGAAAGTTTTGTTGAGTGTGAGTTGGGGTCTTGAGAACCTTGCCATTGAATCCAGTGCATTAGAGAAAGTCAAGATCGACTTTTTTTTGGTCAAAATTTGGCATATTTTGACAAATCTACAAGGGCTAGATCCAGTCATTTTTATTGGAGCTGTTTTCATTTTTGCTTCATAAATTCAACTTCCATTCATTTGTAGGAAAAAACAATTTCTGGGTTTTGTAGCGAGGGTCGAAATCTCAATTGGGTGTCTTTTAGATTTTGCATATCTTGCATAGATCCAGAGAAAATTGCTGTACAAAAAGTGTCGCGCATCATTTTTCTCCTGGATGAAGGTTAAAAATATTCATTTTTTCATCTTTTGCTTGCTGGATCAAAAAATGATTTATGAGTTTATGTTATTGTCTACAAACAGTCAGTAGATTTTTCAGAAATCAAATCAGAAGTAAATTTTTTTTTCTAGAAAAGTTGTTTCTTGCAGGCTAAATTTAGTTTTTTTTAGAAAAATTCATAACTTTTTGCCACGGTGTTCATTTTTGGCGAACGGGATATTGACGAAAAGCTAGTTTCGAGCACTGCACAGTGGTGCAGACCATTTTTTTAGATTTTGTCATCTACACAAATTTGAGGTTATCTTCATCATGGAGGCAAATGTGAACATTCATTAGTACATGCACTATTTCCATTTTTGTGTGCATTAGGTTTTTATTTTCTTTGCACTTTATTTCAGTTTGAGATCATTTTTCAATCAATTGTTGCTTCATAGATTCTAGAGTTGTGCCAGTTTTGCCAGTTTTCCAGTGTTCCTTGGCATCGGGTATGCTGTTGCTTTATCATGATTCCGAACTTGAGTCTATGAGTGACTTTAATATGGTTTCTCGCAAATAGAAGTATCTCTCCTTGCTTGTCAAATTAAGGATTCCAGTGTTACTCCATAGTGTACTTCTAGTGCTTCTCTTGCAATAGGTTATCTCATTATGATGGGGTTGAATGGTCTCTCTTTTCATCCTTTGTGTGGATAGAGATTGATTGAATTTGTGATGGATATCATTATTACATATTTCCTCTCTTTTGGAGAGGAGTTTTGTCCCATTGGGTTTTCTCCTTTTCTCTGTTTGTGAGATATTTTTTTGCATTGCATTTGTACATGGGTACCTAACATGGCCTCGTAGTTGGGACCCATCATTGCATCTTTGCATCATTTTCATAGTACTTTCCTCCCTAAGTTGCACTTATGGGGGGTGTTGATGTAATTAATTATTTAATTACACTTACATAAGTTTACGTAGGCACTTAATTTATTCCTAGGTATCATTTACTAGGTGATAGGTTCACATGTTTGTTTAGGATATAAGATTCCTTCTAGAAAGATGAGTTGTCTTTTCTAGAAGTCTCATCTTATCTAGCATCATTTCCTAGGTAGTTAGTTAGTTGTCACATGTCATAAGATTATGACATATGTCAACATCATAATACATACTACATCTCAACCTTGCCTATATAAGCAAGGATTCATATGTACTTTGCCATATTCAATTTGTCATTCTTGCATCTTAATGATAATATGATATTTCTGCCATTTCTCTCTTGTGGAAGTTATTTTGTCTTGCAAATGATTATGGGGTGTTTGAGGAGTTCACCCTAAACTCCCACAACCCTCAGTAACAAAAAAAAAAGATTTTGGAGGGCCAATTCCATTATTTGCATTTTGTCATAACAACTATTGACATCCATCGTGTTCCCCATTTCCTTCACTTTCATCTGCAAAAAATCTAGTTCAGTTCTAGCAAACTTAAGAAAGTCCTCACACTTAATTCTATCATTTGTATCACCCTTTTCAGCTTCACCTTTATGTTTTACCAAAGATGCAACAATTAAATCTTCATCCTCCATTTTTCTTTCTTCATCCTCTTCCTCACCTTCATCTTCAATCTCCTCCCTTTCATCTTCATCCTTCTCTTCCTCATGCAATTTCTCATCTGCATCATCACACTACTCCTCAACATCAACTTGCAAATACTCCTTTCGGTCCTCAATAGGGCTGTCCTCCTCAGACATTCCCTCAGTATTATAATGGAGTAACTCCTCATCTTCATAGACCTCTTCATAATTTGAAATTGAAACAATTTTTTCTTTTCTTTTGTAGCCAACAAAGTGCCATCAATAGGGGCTTTGGATAACCTTGCGTACCTTCAACCCCCAGAAGGAATCAAACTATTTTTCTCTAGATTCTCAATAGCTCTCAACTCACCCTCAACATAAAAAATATCAATAAGTCGCTCCTCTTCCACAACAAAGATTACTTTCTTCTTCTTTCCTTTTCCAACCATGACAAGAAGAGGTGCTTTTCTCTTGATAGGGGTAACAAGTAGATGATCCAAACTCTCACTCTCCTTATGAATTTTAGCAGAGGGAATCAAAGAGCTTTTTCTACCAATTTTTGCAGAACCTTTCCTCTTATCTTGGGTAATGATAAGAAGGTCTTCCAACATAACAAGGCTAGATTTTTCATGAGGCCCAAAAGACCCCTCCTTACTTTTAGTGCCCTTCTTCCCATCAGATTTACTAATTGAGCTAGAGCTCCCTTTCAAAATTTTAGCAAAGATAGGAGGGGGGCTCAATTCCTTGAATCTTCACATTGCTTTTCCTAACAACAAAGTTTTTCTTAGGGGCCACCAAGAGGCTGAATTTATAAAGGGCCATAATCAAAGCTCTAGTGCAAAGGGGGTTAAGCCCGATCAACAATACACTTTTCAAGGGAAGACAACAAATAGAAAGGAATATTTATCCTTTGACTATGCCTAATATGGTTTAGAATAAGAAAGTGATAACCATGAATTGTTTGGAATCTCTCTTCCAAAGTGAAATATTTCATAATGTGGAGACTTACTAGAGCCCACAAAGTTGATAACTTTTCTCTACTATATCCATTTTGAAATTTCTTCTCCTTTTCCCTTTTTTCGAAAAAAGATTTACTAAACTTGTCATAGTTTTTGTTGCTCCTCTTTTGGATTCTCAAGCCATCACATTGTAGACCAACCACTTTAGCAATTAAATCTTCTGTGACTTGAAAGCTCACTCCCCCAATTGTCATGACCCCTTGTTCCCAGGAATTGAGAAATTTGGAAGTCAATTTCTCATTGTGCCCTTGCATGGCCATAAAGAAAGGGGAGCAACCCCCTTTTTCAAATAATTCCCATAGCTCAATATTTTGCATCAAAACCTCATAAGACTATGGCTCGATTCTCTTTCTTGGACCTCCCATCTCCTTTTCTGTTCTTTTCTTTCTAATCCCATAGTGAATATCATTAGTTTCCCTTCTATTACAAATATCATAATTGAAATAGACAGAAAACCCATCAACAACACATTGAAAGAGTTGCCACTTTTCTTCATAAAAGATGGCACCATGACGATCCATCATCAATCACTTGTCATGACCTCTCTTGGCCAAAGTACAATTATCATTATTAACTCACACCCCTTCCTCCGTAATATCTTTACCTTTCACACAAATTGCATGAAAAATTAACCTCACACATGGGGGCGATTATCAATAAAATCTGTACCATTACAACCAAAGTACCATTATCATCATTATCTCACATCACTTCCTCCATAATATCTTTCAATGGTAGATAGTCTTGTTGATTTTCTATTAGTATTGAATTTTGTGAGCATTATGCAATGTGAAAACGTACATCTATATTAGGGTTATTGTGGCATCTTAGATTGGGTCACTCAAATGAAAAATTTATAAAAACCTTGGTGAATAAATATATGGTAGATGGTCTTGTTTTTGATTAGATTAATTGGGAAAACAAGGGTCTCAATCCTTTATAAAAGCTACCAAAAGGCTAGTCAAGATAGGCTCAAACCCGACCAAAAACAACAAAAAAAAACAACACAACCTAAAAATGATGATTAACTATAGTCCATCTGCCTAAAACAACCACAAAAAAATGATAGAGCTAGAACCCTCAAGACCCCTCTTAGGTAATACTAGGCCTTGTATGAATTGGCCTCTCACCCAACTACTAGCATGAGTTTGGGGTAATGATTTAGGAAGAACTTTCTTCCTCCTAACAACACTTTGGGAGATTTTTCTTCTAGATTCTTTGAGCAAGGGGAAGTGGGGGATGGGAGGATGCCCCATTGAGCACCCATCAATGTGTGAAGAAAGAGTAATAGAACAAGGTAAAAGGTGACCTACTACATGAGTTATTTGAAGTCAATTCGAATCCAAAGGCAAAGTGAGCCATGAGATTGAGGTAAGAGATTCTCCGATAGAGACCAAAGGGCACGTTAGAGTTGCACTAGAAGCCAAGGAATCATTATCATCCTAAGAAGAGCCATCTCAAGGAGAACCAAGGGCACAGATACTTAAGTGATCTTCATCAACATTCTTCCACTAAGTAGCAATGCCGTTGTATTGAGAGAGAGGGCAATCTATAGCTTGGTGATCAATGGAGAAACACCATCTGCAGCTGAAGGGAAGAACCTCATGATCAAGAGGTTGATTCCATTGCCTTTTCCCCACCATCAAAACCACATCTTTGTGAAGAGGCTTGAAGATGTCAATGTCCACTAGAATGTGAGAAAAAAGTAGAGTGCCCCATGTAGGAAGTGGAATTATTAATCTTCAAGAAGCAACCAATAGAGTTGCCTATGGCCTCATAACATGAAACCTCCTAAAATTGGAGGGGAAGATTTAGAAATCTAACCCACACCTAATGCACATTTAGAGGCTTAGTAAGAGGGTTAAAGGAGGTTGACCAAGGCTTTATGGAGAGAGAGTACTATCCCCGAGACCACAACCTATCCAACACCAAATCTCTATTGTTTGAAGAGACAAAAGTAGTAATGAAGAAACCTTTCGCATAGGGTAAGAGCTTAATATTACTTGCTACAAGAGAGCTCCAAGAAACCATCACCCATTTGTGAAGGTAAAGAAAAAGAGGCCAAAGGTTGTAGAATTTGCACACTAGACCCCTATGTTGATAGAATCCCTCATTTTCCACCACATGTTGGCCATAACCCCACTTGGGAGGATTTAACACAAGGGAAGAGACAAATTTTCTCCCTTAAATGGAAATCAACACTAACACCAATGACATTTGAAAATCTCTAGCAACCAACAACATAAGGAATAACAAGCTCTAAAGGAGGGGTTGCCACCAACACTAACATCAACCATAGCATAAGGTGAACTAGCTCCATAGGGAATTGAAACACCAATGCTAGGGTCAAAATAAAAGCCAGGAACATAAGCATGCATCAAAGAGAGAGATAGGTGATGTGAAACGTCAAAACGTAACACAACAAACTCCTGACCACCTAGCGACAAAGGAACTACATGGACAACCATTGAGCACAAGTTTTTTGAAGCGTTGGAAATAGGGGATGAAAGTGGGAGTGGGAGTGGGAGTGGCATGTTAGAGCACCTTAGACTAATATGCTGATTAGATAAGGTGCTATGGTAGATGGTCTTGTTGATTTTTCTATTAGTATCGACTTTTGTGAGCATTATGTAATGGGAAAACATAATAAAGTATGATTCAACTTTGAAAGCACTAGAGTAGAGGAAACTTTGAGGTGATACTTGGTAGTGTTTGGTCCTATGGATATCCCATCCTTGGGGTAAGTCTATATATTATGTATCATTCAATAATGATTATTTAAGGTATTCTTCAATATCTTTTCTTAAGTAAAAGATTGAGGTGGTTCTTAAGTTTAAGGACTTTAAAGTTCTTGTTGAGAATTGGATTAGTAAGAAAATAAAGGTGTTTAAGTACAAATAAGGATAGTGATTTTTTCTCTAAGGAGTTTGACATATTCTATAAGCATGTTAGAATTGTGAGGCAAATGACAACACCATAAACACTGCAATAGAACAAAGTGGTTGAGAGGTTGAATAATTTTTTTTTTGATTGAGCCAAAAGTATGTTAAGTAATGTTGGTTGAGGATAGAAGTTATGGGTTGAGGTAGTTAGCACCACATTCTATTTGAAGAACAAGTCTCCTACTTTTTCCTTGAACAAGATGCCATATGAAATGTGGACTACAAGGAAACTAGTGGTGATACATTTGTAGGTCTTTAGTTGTGAGACAATTTTTTAGGTGCCAAAGGAGAGGCAATCTAAGTTGGATTTCAAGGCCAAAAGGTGTATTTTCCTTAGTTATGGTGAGAATGTTAAAGACTACAAGCTCCAAAATTTAGAAATGTTGAAGGTTCTCTACTCAAGATATGTTACATTCAAGGAACATAAAGTCTTGACTAAGGAAGAACAATCAAAGGAGAACAAGAGGGAGAAGGTGTATTTTGAAACAAAATTGGAACAAGATGGATTTGAAACTAAATAGTAGAGTGGACATAACTGTTTGGGAGAAGAAGAGTTGAACTCATTTTGCACAAACTCTATAGAATCACAAGGTACATATGCATTAGGAAGTTCTTCATTGATAATTGTGAGGACATCTTGAAGACAATAGGGATCACTTGATAGGTATAATCCATATATTTTTGTTGTGTATTTGCTTGTACTTGTATTGATAGCGAACCAAGTTCTATGGAAGAGGATCTCACTTCAAAAGAGAAAAAGTCATGGAAGAATGCCATGGATGAGAAGATGATGGCATTGAAGCAAAGTAAGACTTGAATTTTGGTTGATTTTCTTGAGGATAGCAAACCCATTAGTTGCAAGTGGGTGTTTAAGAAGTTAAGAGAAAATGGATCACTTGAGTGTTAAAGATGTAGTTGGTGGAAAATAGATATTCCCAGGTTGAGGATTAGACTTCAGTGAGGCCTTTTTTGTTGTTGCTAAAATGAGTTTTATTAAGATGTTATCTATTATCATATCACTTTGTAGTGTACAAAATTTTCACCCTTAACAATTTCACTATGTTTTGGCCCTAAATTATTGAGCCTAATTGACCCCCTAATTGCCTAAAATTATGCATTCTAGGAGCTCATTTGTACATTTTTTTTAATAAATTGCAAGCATTGAATAAATGTATCCAACTCATATGTTGTTCCCAACATTAAGTGTCTTGGAAATTTAGGCCAGGACCCATACACCCTTGTGCGTATGGGTCGCCTTTCTTAGCCAAGACTATTTTGGGACATGTTGGCAACATTTTAAAATTTAGATTTCAAATTTCAAGTATCGGCTTCTGGAATCTAATTTTAAGGAAATTGAATAAATGCCTATAAATATGTAGTGTTTTCATCATTTGAAACTAGAAGAAAAAGTTATGAGCAAAGGTTATCATCAAGAGCAAGTCAAAAGAAACATTTCAGTGTATTATTGCAATGATTCAAGATCCAAGCATTATTTCAAAGTAGATGTGAGTTCATGTGTTCATGTTATCATGTTTTTGTGAAGGCTAACCATTGTTGTAGGTCTCCAAAGCATTCAAGCAAGAAAGATCCAAATTCTTGACGTGATTTGTATGATTTCAGTCCTTCAAGAAAGCCATTAAAGGGGGGCGAGTTGCAAAATTTCGTTTGTTCATCATTCCTTCCTTTCAATTATCATTTCTATCATTGACATTACCATTGTGGAAATGGAAAGACTTACACAGGGTTTGACTGAGGAAAGCCCCTAAAATGAACCAAAATTTCCTCTCTTTGTGAATGTGCAGGTTATAGGTTTGAAGAGGATTAAAAGAAGATTGAAGATAAAATTTCCATTATTGCATTTGTTGTCATATATCTTGTCAAGCCACAAAATCTCACCTACAAAATTTATTGACGATTTTTTGATAAGTTTGCAACCAAGAAACAAGAGGTTTGATCCAACATCAGAGGATTGCAAAATCAATTTCAGGACCCCCTATTAGGGACCCATACACCCTTGGGTGACAATTTCCTTCTATAGTGGTTGAAATAAGCTTTTCTAGGTTAGTACATATCACTCACACTTTTTGGATCCACCCGCAAGTTGTGGTTTCAGTCAGTCAGTTGTTGAGATCTTGCAATTTACATAGGTCATATAGTCTAATTAGGTTAATCATTTCAAATCATTTTCAATCCATTCCCATCCTGAATTAGATGTAGATCCAGGTTTGATTGACTCACCTTCATGGTTGATAGTCAATCTATACTCCTTTTCGATCTACATCTTAATGTATTGTGTAAAAAGGCCCCTTACATCCTAGGTTATTTTCACTTAGGACATATGATCCATTTTTCTATGTTACACACTTGATTTAGAAATTGAGCAAAAGGGTATTAATACAACATTCTTGCATGGAAACTTTGAGGGGGAAATATACATGGAACACCTAAAGGATTCCAGGTGAAAGGTAAAGATAAATTGGTTTGCAAGTTGAATAGGTCTCTATATGGATTAAGGTATTTCTCATAGACGTGGAATTAAAAGTTCAACACATGTGCTAGAATTTGGTTTTGGAAGAAGTGATGCTGATTTTTCTGTATACTTCAAACAAGTAAATGGTCACATTTTGATTATTCTTTTAAATGTTCATGATATGGAAAGCATTGGAGATAATAATAAAATAATTCAAGAACTTAAAACTTAGTTGTTAAGTTTAACATGAAAAACTTATGCGCTACCATATACATACTTGGTATAAAGATACGCAAGGATAGGACCAAATAGGAAACTATGGCTAAACTAGAGGAAATATCCTGAAACTATTTTGCGGAGGTTTGGAATGTAGGATGGAAAATTGATAAGTTCACCCCTAATAGTTGACATAGAGTTGAGTGTGGAACAATGTCCTAAATTTATAGAGGATTTGGAGGACATGTGGAATAATTTTTTGATGCTAGTGTCGTAGGAAGTCTCATGCATGTGATTGTCTACATAAGATCAAACATTGCCCAAGCAATGGAGGTTCTAAGTAAGTTCACAAAAATTCTACATAAAGAACATTGAATACATGTCAAGAGAGTGTTAAGGTACTTGAAGGGAACTCTAAATTATTGCTTAAGCTATCTTGGTACTAATGATATGTATAGGTTTTTGTTTTGTTTAGAGTGGGTTGAAGATCTTGATAACCAAAGGTCAAAAAAGTGGTTATATTTTCATTTTGTTTGGAGGATTGATAAGTTGGATGAGCAAGAGAGAGTAGATGGTTGCCCTATCCACTATTGAAGTAGAATATATGGCTACAACACATGCTTATAAGAAAGTAGTGTGGTTGAAGAGGCTGAGTAACAATATTAGTTTTAAGAGTCAAATAGTGGTGAAGTGTGATTTATAGAGCGCAATTTGTTTGGATAAGAATCATGTTTTCTCATGCTAGAACCAAGCATATTGATGTGCAATATCATTTTGTGAGGGAAATGGTTAATAGAAAGAAAATTTAGATGGAGACAATTGATACTTAGGTAAACGCAATAGGTTTTATGAAAAAGCTTGTAAGTACTACCAAGTTCATGTTGTGTGGGAATGAGATGGGCTTATCTTATTCTTGAGCATAATTTTAATCTCTTAGGTTGAATACAATACACTCTTTTGTGGTAACAATAAAGTGGGAGAATGTTTGGACCTAGGTGATATTCATTTGTAAAGAGCTCTTGTAGAAAGAGTTTTTCTGCATAATATTTTATGGTGAAATATGGCGATTTCCCCTTTTGCGATATAGTATTTATGTTGATTAACATATGATGCTATGATAGTAACATGTGGTTCAAAACACCTGGTTTGTCTACATGTGGTGTTGTGACCACAACCACAATTCATTTAGAAGAACTCACAATCACATATGAAATTAGTGTTTATTAGAAGCATGAACAATGATGTAGGAGCACTTGTGGAAAAATAGGAGTTCATGTGGTGTAATCTAGGAGTATGATAATGTTCTAGAAGATGGCACAAGGAATCACAAGCAGTCAAAAGTGAAGTAATGTTTGTATGCGCTGCCAGAAGCAATGAGTGGGCAGTGGTGGCTACATTGGAAACACGTATATACACTAACAATGTTAAGGTTTTAACTATTGATTCATAGTGTGTGACAATGATAGAGCGTATAATGTGACTATCCACATGAGGACATCATGGTTGGCAATTTATTAAGTATGCTGATGTCATGTATGGTTGTGTTATAGTTTCATGGATCTTGATATTCCTTACGTTTATTGGATGGTTAGATGGTTAGTATTTCCATATGTAAGTAAATGTATTCATTTGTGTAAATACACCAAAAATAGATAGTTAGACATTTAGACATTGAGATAGTTGTATAGGCCAAAATGATAGCATTGGATTGCACATTGCTAGTATGAGAACATTAAAGAAATTGTAGAAAAAGCATGCGATAGATTGAGACTTTGCTAAGATCTTGTATTGAATATTATTAATTCTAAATAATATAATTGTAAACATCTTATTTGGTGGTCGGTTTTCTCTTGAAAAGGTTTCTTGCATAAATTTTTGTGTCTTGTGTATTCTTGTATATATATACTATTACATTTATTTCTATACATGTTAGATAGATTTTGCAAGTGATATTGATTATTTTTTGAATAGATAATCTTAAGTTTCCTTCATTCTAGTCTATCAATAATCTTTAACTGGGGTTAAAATCCCCAACATAGTTCTTACTCCATTGCCATGTTGCTAAGACCCAAGGTTAATAACCATGGCAATCAAAAGGCTCATTCAATATTTTCAAGTTATTCCATTTGAAATTAGGATCTAATTCTATGATCAATTCCAGTTTCAAAAGATATTGGATCCGAGGTAATGTCGGAGGTGAAAATATCCTAGAGTGATTTGGATTCCTATGAGAATTCAGGGGATAATACCTAGTGAGGAATTGACAATATTGTAGAACACAAAAATCAATAAGAAAATAAACTTTTATTTCAACTGTGAAGATTTCACACAAATTGGAAAATTCATTGGAAGAGATGTATGCCTCCAAAAACTCTCTATCAACTTTGAATTCAATTATTTATACATTTTCAAAGAAGTTGAAAGGTCACCACATCTATGTCCTCCTTGGAAGTTGAAATGGACAATTGGATGGGGAGGAAATTAACCATAAAAATAAAAAATCACAAAGAAAATATTTAATTTTGGCATCCCAAGTTGGTGGGGTCATAACTCCTAGCCCGTTGGATGAAAATTGGACTTATTAGAATCATTGTAAAAATCTCCAAAATAACTAGTTTGAGTTGCTTAGAAGGAATTCTACAACACCCTTCCTAAGCAATAAATGAAAGTCCTCTTCTTGGCCTCGGGTTCGGGGAGTCAGTCTTGACCCCTCTGTTTCAAGGGTTGTTTAATTTTTTCATTGTTCTACAACTATCTGTCAATTGTTTTTGTTTGTTCTTCTAGTTCAACTTCTTGAACTATGCTTTCCTTTGGCCCTTTGGGCTTTCTGTGTAAAGGATACAACCCTGTAAATGCTACTTATCTTATCAAAAACAAATGAAAGTCCTCAAGACCAATTTCACTCTAAAGGCCTTCAAAAATACAAATTATGGAAACATATAAATAATTTTATTTTATTTTTTTATATTTTCCATCCTTGCTTGTGCATCTGCCATTCAAGTGCTAGGAAGTATAAAAAAGCTTTGATAAAAATTTGAATTTAAATTTTTATTAACTTGGTTTCCTTTTAACTTAGAGTCATTTTAATCTTAATCATAGTTAATAAGTGGAGATACATAACCCAACTTACAAATTTGGTCTTGATCTCATTTAAATCATTTTTCATAAAAATACTCAATCCGAATGTTTATCGAACTTCAAAACAAATATTTATCTTAAATTGTAACATATAAATTATTGGATTTGGTTTTTATTTTTATCTCGAGTTTGATACTTGTGAATGCCACCCTACCAATAAACTTGTCAATATTCTGTCTGAAAGGATATTGAGGCATAAAACTTGAAATTTGATTTCTCATTTTATTTATAATTTCCTCCAATATAGAATGTTTTCTATAATGATATCGGGTTTGAGATATTTTCTTTTTAAATTTGACTTTAAAAATTGAGGGGGTTAGCAATATGTCCAAATCATTAATCACTTCATGCCTATTTGGGCATGCCACATGTCAACATTTCACACTTATTATAGGAGAGAAAGGATAAAAGATTTGGAGGCTAAAGACTTAAAAGCGAGGGTATTATGTGAAATGGGATCCATGATCATATTAGAGGCAAAATGATGAAAATTGGAAGACTCGAGGCTTGATAATATTTTGGGATGTTATCTTTCATTAATTGTGATGCATACTTTAGATACATCTAGTCTTATTGAGAAATAGTCAACCAAATCTAGAGGCTCTATCTTAGTTAAAAAACATATTAGGTCCCATATGTACCACAATGGGTATACACTTCTTGGTGTTAGGTGAGAGGAAGTTGCAAAGGGACTTGATTAGAGGCTCAAAAAGAGATTGAAAAAAAGTAAGTATACAAAATAGTCACATTAGATTGGTTTGACACAATTTGTGTGGGATAATAAAATAATTTTGATAGTTTGGTAAGGAATTGAAATGTTGTAAAAGTGTAAATTTGTAAAACATGTGTTTGCTTGATGAATGGTGAAACTTGTTAAAGTTTACAATATTGTTTTTGATTAGATAAAATAGGAAACAAGGGTCCCAATCTTATTACAAAGCAAGCATTTAGATAGAGACAAATACAATGACCTTCTATATGGGAGTAAGACACAATTGCAACTGAGTTGCAAGCACAAATCAACACAACAACAATCAAATGTATGAAACAAAAGAGTATCCGAGAATGTGACTTGTTAGGACATAATGTTCTTAGAGGTCATATCCTTATAACATATATATATTTTTCTAATATAAGGTTATAAAAAATTATATGTATTATATGATTTATTAAATATATCCAATTTAAAATAATTATAGTCTAATAACTATTAGATTATTTATTATTTATAAGCAGTAGTTTAAATATGTTTGATGAATAACCCTTCAAGTATTTTACCACCCCTTCTATATTTATAATTGGTAAGAATTGGAGTTTTTGCACAAGACTATAAAGGTCATGTGGAAGTGAGAAGTGGTCCCCCAAGTTCACTCTATATTTTAATAGTCCATTTTTCTTTACTTAGAAGGATTTTTCCCATGTATATATTATGCAATGCATTAAATTTGTATATCTTATAATTCTCATTTTATTCATCTTATATTTAATTCTGATGATTGGTAACTTAAAATACCAATTTCTAACTTGGTACAAATCAAGTTAGGCTTTGCTAATCATTTATATAAATATTTTTCACATATAATTTAAAAATTTATACACTTAAGTGTATTAATTCCATTAGCAATAAAACATAATGATATATAGGTTCATAAGGTGGGAAAAGTAAAATATGTTTTTTCACACCAAAAAGCATCACATAAGGGATCATGTTCAATCTTCTATAAATCAATGGATCATCAATCCACAACATGCTTGACAAATGAAATAATGATCCTACAAAGAACATTTTGTATACAACACTTTCATCAACTTCATCATCCAAACATTCACAAATCAAGGGTCCTAATGTTTAACCTTCTAAAATATGCCTTCAATTTACAACAAATATAATTAAAAGAATTACATAAAATTTTAGAGTGATTTATAAATGACATGAAAAAACATAAAACTCCCTTTTCTTTTACATATCCATGGAAATATAGAAAAATGATGATATTACAGGTTGGCTAGAGATTCAAGAACAAGATTTTAACCTTGGTTGTAATAAAAATAAAATAAAATCACTAATGCTAGCCTATATCCTCTAACCATCTTTCTCATTCTACACTTCACTAGTCCAAGTACTTTTATCCTCAAATGAATCTTCTTTTTCCTTACTCTTATGAATTTTACATCTCAAATATAGATGACCATTTATCAACCCAATGCCATTTTGAAAAGACACATTCCTCTGTCGGAAAGGGCATATGACATGATCATGCCTTTTTTAAGTTGGTTATATCAAATTCAACCATACCCTCCTCCTTAGAAATGAGGAACATGTGTCACCTACTTTGAAAATTACAAGTGATGAAGGAATGTTAACTTGGTTGGCAACCATGTTCTTTCAATCATAAGACACATTTCTATATTTTTCTTGACACTCTTTCATTTGCATTCACCCAACCCACACTAATGGGTGCTTTGGAATATAGTATAGATGCCATCAAACCATAAAGGATATAGGACTTCCATCTATATTCGTAGACACTCAAAGTTCAAATAGACATGTTTCTCCTCATAGTCGAGACAAATGCTTAACAAAGTAACCATATTGGCATGATGGAGTTTGTGAAGCAATATTATCTCCTTAGATACTACTTCATCACCACTTTATTCCCACACATGAAACCACTATAATTGTTTACAATATTTATACATTTGTCGACCTAACAACTTAGAGAGCATTGGATTTGATTCTTGGGAAGTCTCCACTAGATTCAATCTTTTTGCATATACCTCTATCATGATTTTCACATCCTTGTCGCCTACCACTATGGTTCATTTTGTTGTGGCTATAATTGAGATTGTGTAATAGTGTTGTGGCTACTTTCCCTTAGAATTGCACAAAGACCTTTTAGCTTTTGCAACAAAAACAAAATTGTGTCATGGCACTTGTGGAAGATAATGCAACTTAGCACATGCAATGATGAAGGTAGTTGGGTCCACCAACAATTTGGGCTTTCCCTAGTGGATAGTCAGTCACCATATGCCCTTCACCATAGCTACTTTTCATTTTTGTGGTACTTTCAAGTTGTTTCATATACACAACCATTTGACTCATCTTCTTGGGATGTTTCATCAACCTAAATGATGGTGGTTCTATCCCAAGGTTTCCAAATGCAACACATGCTCTAGTGCATCCTTTTAACTAACCACCATGGGTTGAACTAGCTTGTGCTGGATATGTGGTGTTAAGTCATTGATGAAATAATCTTTTTGTATGTCAAATTCGATATTTTGCAATCTTAGATACCAATTCCTTGAAGTGATAATCATACCTCTACATAATTTCACTTGAGAGTTGCTTCATTTCCTAAAAAGCGATAATATTATTGTGAGCTAGTTTTGGATAGTCTATTTGAACAAGAAATTTTCTCCACATTTTTGAGATTATCTTTGGTGTTGTTATGATCATTGTGTGATTACAAATAAATTAATATTTTCTTTTTATCATCTATGATGTTAGTATGCCACTCAATTTTACATATATTATGATGTTTCATGACATCTTCAATTATACTAGTGATATTAATTTTATGCATCCCCTATTTTACATGAACAAACTTCATAATTTAAATGTATGTGTTCATTATGAGGAGGGAAAAACTGTCCATTATTCTTAAAATATAAATTGTATATTAAACAAAATTCTTAACTATTATTCAAGTTATCTTAATTGAAAATTGAGCAATGATTGAGGTCAAGTTCATGATTGTTACAAGGAAAAGTTTTAAATACTAGCCTAGGAAGGAATGATGCCTAATCGACTTACTAGATAAGGCCAACATATGCTAGCATAGAATATAAATGACTCCCTAAAGTTGCACAAATCATTGGCGTGTTGCGTAGAAATGTAGGCTTAATATTTTTCTTATAGTTGTGTAAGATCCACATCAAAATCTCACACAATTTTCACCATTCATGTCCAACTACCATTAAACGTGATACATAATGCAATTTTAATAGTTAGTACATTTCAATAGATGAGCAATTTAAAAATTCAATAACCATTTTATGATGAACAATAAATAACCATTTTATGATGAATAATAAATAATGGTAATAGTTTATGTACGCAACATCCATACTGAGGAATGCAAGTTTTATATTGTGATATGATTGGAAGCGTGTTGCCTACCTAAATAAAACAAACAAATCAAACTTTATCTATGATGAGTAAAGTGAAATATAAAAGTCATAGCCTTGAAAGATAATACGTTGATCTAAACAAAAATTGAATAAATTGATATATCAACATTCACATTTTTAATCTTGGTTTAAATCCATAATAAAGCAGTGATATAATGACCAATTTGGCTATCTATTAATTTCTGGAACATGTTCATGACCTTTGAAGATAAAAAGATGAAAAAATAAATGGTATTCTCTAATTATTGCTCATTCTCTTTGGTTTACATAAACTAGGTATTTGATACACATGATATCTAATTTCCTCTAATATCTAATAATTGAGAAGATACACCATAATTGAAATGGATTGGTTCCTTGTCATATAATTGATCATATAGTTCAATAATTGTAATGCAAATTATATACCAACATCAAACAATTGATGTTTAGCCTCATCAATGGCTTGGGGAGCATTGATGGATGATGATAACAATTAATTCAATTCCATGATAAAATTCCATGCATTATGCCAAAAATTTACCATTATGCTTCCATTTTTCTGGGTATAATGAACCTATTTGTAATGGGTGGTTATCACCCTAATAAACTATCTGAGAAGCAAGCCTAGAAAGGATTGTTCACCCATTTCTTAGAGAATTTTTATAGGTCTTTGATTATATACTAAGTTACTAGATGAAAACCTATTGCTTTAAAACATGGAAATTCATACCTATTTAAGTTTGTGACAATCATATACCTTAATGATTTTGTAAAATTAGTCAATTCAATCATCATTTTTGGGGGGGGTATTGACTCAATAATTTAACTAAAATTTATGTCACCACATATAGATGGATTACTTATAACAAGTGAATCAAGTCTATTTCACCATTCAAAATGACCATATTCTAGGATCAATTATGTATTTCAAATAAGTATGCACATTACATTAAGAAATGTAACATGATCAAATTATCAATTTTTGATAAAATTAGCAACATTTACAGGGTGTTGTACCCTTACACAACGAGCCTCATGGGCCAAAAAAGATTAAGTTCAAGTAAACCAAAAAAAAGCTAGCCAGAAAGAACAAAAACAACAAAAAAATAGTACATCGACCATTGACTGACAACAAAAACATCAAAACACAGACCCAGGCAACAACTAACTAGCATTGTCCTAGTTTTTAGATAGGAGGTCCAAGACATCATCCCCAACCCACTCTTGATTCTCCTCAGTATTTTTGCCCTCCAACTCATCTTTAATCACCGCAGACAAGGTGCTGGTGACGAAATAAACCAGCTTCACAGTGAAGCGGGTTAGACCTCTGAATCTTTTGTCCATCTTGTCCATCTTCTCTGTTAGCACACAAAGCTCCTCTCCCTCATCAACGACCTTTGGTTCCTCACTAAGCTTAACTTCCAATGGGTGCGAAGATTGAGAGGCCGAGTTCTCTTTCGACACATTGCTGCTGCCAGGGATGGTATGGGGCCCTTCCACATTTTCCTCCTCCTTGTACTCTTTACTGTCCGTTTGCTCCTCCTCCGAGTCCACAACAATCTGCCTTTTTTTGTTATTTTTTTCCAATCTCCCAAACCTTCGAATAGTGGTCTCCCCGCCTGTCATAACTGTTGCCTCCACAACCGTAACACCTTTGAAATCCTTGCCCACAACATTTTTTCCTCTGCCCTCTTTTGCCATATGATCCATTAAACCTTTTTTCTTTGGATTGGCTCTGTAAGTAGTTTTGGCCGGAGTGGCCTTGAGCTCACACAGACTGGCCGCGATGCTCATTTGTGCATTTCTCGCACTACCTTTAAGTTTTTTAGCATCATGATTAGGTTTGGGGTTTTCAGCAATACCCAAATGGGGTTTTCGAGAAGGGATTTTAGATTTAGTGGGGAATATGTTAGCAACAACCAAGGGTTCAACCTCCTCCACATGGACAACAAAAATGGCCCTAGGAGGACATAAACCCAAATGAAAATGATAGAGCCTCATAGTAAGCCCTTGGTGGAGAGGCAGAGGAGGAATGTCGTTTGGGTTAAGGCTAGCCATTTCTTTACATTTTCCACCAAATTTTCCAAGTCCATAAGCAGAAAAAATAGAAAACTAAGAATTTTTTTGTGCCTAAGATGATTTAGTAGAGGAAAGTGGTAGAAAAAGTAGGTTTTAAATCTACCTTCAAGCATCACATAATTCATGAGGGCCAAACACACTTGGTTCTAGGTCTGCAAAAGGGCCTCCCATTTGAAGCTTGACTGGTTATGGGTCAACTCCTCACTCCCCATGAAAAAGAATTCATGTTGTCATTATCCAGAGTTCGAGTGTGCTTCAGATACTTTTTCCCAGTGCACTGCATCCCAGTAGCTTGTGCAATCACCTCTTCGATGAGTTCAAAAGATATACCACCTAGTATCACCCTTCGGTCCTTCCAGAAATTTGCAAATTGGCTAGACAGGTTAGGGTCATGACCCATGAGATTCTCCATGGAGCTAGCCCACCCTTGACATAGATGTGCCACACCAACAAATTTTTGCAAAATTCTCCACAATTATCAGGCTCGGTTCGAACACAATCACCACCCATGATATTAACCTGCATAGGAAACCAGAGAACTTGTAAAAGTAAAATGTTAGAAAAATCGGCTAAGCAATAGGATTTCTTCACATGATAGATATTTAGGTGATTAAGGCATCATTGGTTAATCATGCCAATGTGCAGATCATAAATGTGGATTTTAAGGCGATTGTGGCTAGCTAAGCAAGATATGATGGACGAGCAAGGTTCATTGGCCCCGTTGTCTTTGCACAAAAAACTAGGCAGGATGGCCGCTTGGCCAAATTTAGTAATGTCAAGGTAAGCAGGTTTAGGTCGCAGAGTTAAATTAGCGAGAGTGAATGAGCCAAAAGGGAGCTTTCCCTCATAATGAGCCGTCACATCAGTTTTTAAATCCATGGGCTTAAGGATGAGATGATAAATTAACACAATCCCCATGAGGAGATTTCACAATATACGACCCTTCAAGTTCATAAATACAGAGTACGTGTCAAAATCCTTAGTAAAATCACCTTCATTTAGCACGTGACTATGCCTAAAATTTGAATTTTGCCACTTGTATACCACCTCAACTTTAGTACCCGTCCACCAAGCCTAAAGAACAACCATGTGGACCCCCCAAATGACTCCCATAGATTGAAGATTTGAAGTCATCATATTAAATGATTTTTTTGTTCCTTGAAGATTAGATCTTGAATCCTTGGTAGTAAGTTCCCCATATTTCTCTAACATTTAGAGAAAATCCAAAAGGTGCCATAGTTAGCAAAGGTGTCTGCCACTTGGTTACCCTCCCTAAAGATGTGAGTCACCTTTTTTAACCTTAGCTTGGATAAAATGAGCCTTATATCCAGTAGAATATCCTTTGTACTCCATCCAATTAGTCTGCCAAATTTCACAACATCGATAATGGACTTAGAGTCTCCTTCAATGTGGAGGTTCTCTATCCCCAAAGAAACTTCAATTTGGAGGCCCTTGAGCAACGCATGTGCCTTCACAACCATAGAAGATTGGAAGCCAATTCCAACCACAAAACCTGCAGTAAGTTCCCCCGTGGAGCCTCTGATCACCCCTCCTATACTAGCTCTGCCCAGGTTGCCCTTTGCCGCCCCATCAAAATTAAGTTTAAACCAACCTCTATCTGGAGGCTCCCATTTTGGTGTTTTTCCTAGCTAGGGATTTGGAGTTATCAAAAGAGTTTGCATCTAAATTTTGATGCCAAGCCTTTGCCATTCTAATTTCACATTCAGTAGGTCCCTTCTCCGGAAGTTTCCCATTGAAGAGGGAGATGTTTTCCTCAATAAGATAGACACCAATACCAAAGACCTCCCTAGGACACCTCTTAGTATTCCTAAATATCTTGTTGTTCCTTTCCTTCCACAAACACCAACTGATGATAGGAGGGACTTGGTTCCAAATTTCTCTAGGCATGGGGTGAACATAAGGACTACACCAACCCAAAATAAAGGATTTGATATCCTTACAGATGGCCCAAAGAATTCCCAATCTTTCAAAATCCATACCCTAGACTTCAACAACAAACAAACAATGTAACAGTAAGTGGTCAACAATTTCCTCACAACATTTACATAACAAACATCTATTGGGGATATAGAATCCACATTTCCTCAAGTTATCCCAAGTAATGATCCAATTGTGACATGCAGTCCACTAGAAGAAATTGAATTTAGGGATCATATGGTGGTTCCATATCTTCTTTCAAGGACCAACCACAACACCTTGGTTTGTTAGCAGATTGTGATCAAATTAGCTGTTATTACAATTGGTATTTATTTAAAATCTAAATCTAAGTTTTTGCAAAATACTATATGAACATTTGAAAATGAAAAATTATCATTAAAAAAGTCTATTATAGATTTTATTATTCTCGCACCGAATAAAATTATTTGATTATTATGTTACTCACTATACTAGTGGTCCTAGTTATATGAAATCTACCCAATACTATATCTTCAAAAGAAATAGTGTAGGAACTATCACATAGATAGATTATTTTAAGCAAGCTACCTTCTATGGATCTTTAATCAAAAGGTTGAATATAAAAGTAGCTTCAAAAGAATTCATGTGACAAAAGATTAGTGGAAGAGTTTTTGAATACAAAAGTAGCTTCATAGGATTTAATGTGACTTAAATATTAGTGGAAGAGTTTTTCATCTGGATTCTAGTAGAAGTTCCACCTTATTATATAATAGTCAAACTATTATAATTTTACCTAAGACTCTTACTTCTAAAGAAAAGAGTGAAAAACACATTGAAGATCATGAGCACTCAAGGGAAAGTATTCCATTATAAAAATTCTCTTCAATTATTTTCGTTTAATTATCCAATGGAAGATATACTATAATCAAGAGGAAATAGGCTAGAATCCCAACAATCATTTATCAAATATTTGTGTAGTACCAAATTCATCAAATTCAAATGGATGCTTGACCTTGGGTGATGCCATTGAGGGGGGAGTGTGCATGTTTATGACACCTCCTAGTGACTAAATCTTGGATGCAATTCCTAATAGTCATAACATAAGACCTCTATGAATTATACATATAAGTGCTTTGGATGTATTGTAAAACATTCTCTCTTTAAATATTCCACTTGCAAAAGCATTGTACTATATAAGACCTCCTTATGTATTGAGCCCAAGGGAGGCTATTTTGAGGAGTCCCATGATTCAATTAAAACTCTATAAGACGTCATATAAAGAACCATTTTTAAAACATTAGGATAATAAATTATGACTAGGTATAAATTTCATGTAGTCCATAGTACATGTTCTTCATATTGACATCTATTTGTGTCCTTGTTTATTGCTATTAAAGAAGACCTATGTTAATATGAAACTTCATTTTTTAATAAAAAATGACAAGTGATGCCTCTTATTAACATTAAGGGGGAGTGTCAAAACATAATGGTATCAGGGGTCATACCCTAACATATAAATATTATTTTAATATAATTTTATAAAATTTATATATTATATGCTTTATTAAGAACATCCCATTTAAAATAATTATAGTATAACAATTGTAGATTATTGATTATTTATAAATGGTAGTTTCGAATAGGTGTCACTAACACACCTTTTAAGTATTTTTCCCCCATCTCTTCTATTTAAGGTGGTTCTCTCTCATTAAGAGTTGGTAATAATTAGAGTTTCACACAAGACTGTAAAGGTCGTGTGGAAGTGAAGAGAAGTGGTTCTCCAAGTTTGGTCTATGTTGTAATAGATTATTCAATAAGTGTTTTAGAATGGAATGATGTTTTATAGAGTTTTCTAACACAACCCAAATAATGCTAGACCCAACCCTATTCAATGTCACACCCTTCACTCTAATATGAGATTGGGAAACAAATTTAGGAATACCTTTCCTGTTGCCTTTGTACAATTTTCCATGAAATATTTTCTAAGTCCTTAGATCTTGGAGAAGTTGGGAGATTTACCTATGGAGGTCCATATATGGGCACAACAAGAAGAGAGGAATGTCAAGCTAGAGTAGCCAAATGTTGAATAATCGCCTTAGGAGTATGTTGAAACTGATTTGAAGCCAATGTAATATAAGATTGAGCAACTTGAGTAGAATGTGGGTGGGACTCACCAATAGGAGCCAATGGAGTAGTAGGAGTGGAACTCGCAAGAGTCCCACTAATCATCAAAAATAGAAGAGAAGATACATCATCATTAGAAGCCTCATCATCTTGAGAGGAACCATTAACTAGATAGTCAAAAGCATGAGTAGTTAAGTGATCTTCATAGGCATTCCTCCACCACGTTGTTGTGTCCTTGTGCTAGAAGAGTGGATAATCAGAATCCAGGTGGACGATAAAAAAACATCATCAACATATAAATGGGAGGCCCTCATAGTCAAGAAGTTGAATCAAAGTCCTATCTCCCACCATCAAAATAATATCCTTGTGAAATGGCTTGGAGATATCAATGTCCATTTGGATACAAGTGAACATAGAGTGAACCATGTAAGAAGTAGTAGAGACAACCTTCATGAAATGATCAATATTATTGCTAATGGCCTCATAGCAAGAATCTTCCTAGAATTGGAGGGGAATATTCAAAGGCTAAACCCATACATTCCTAACATCGAGAGGTTTAGAAAGGGGGTTGAAGGAGATATAATAAGGCTTAATAAAGAGAGAGTTCTCTCCCCACATCATAACCTAGAATTGAGCACAAAATTTCTATCATTTGAAGATATAAAAGACACAATGAAGAAGCCCTTGACACATGGGAAGAGCTTGATATTTCCCTTGATGAGATGCTTCGATGAATCTAAGACACAACTATCAAAATCAGGAAGGGAAGGCCAAAATTTATAAAATCTACAAACCAAGCCCCTACGTAGATACAAATAATTTCTAATCGCATCTTTTCTACAAAAAAAACCACAAGGGAAGATTTTGCATAGGAGAGGGGCCATAATTTATCTTGTAGAGGGTGTTCATGAATTCTTGTATGTAAAATATTTCATATAGGACTAGTGACTCAACCCCGAAGTATAAAAAGAATTAACACCATAAGTAGTACGATAACTAGGAGATTTGGTCCTTAGAGAAGACATGTAATTTACATTACTAACTCTAACTCATATGCAAATTAATTTTATTGTGAGTGACCAAAGTAGAGTTGTTGTGATATTCATGAGTTAAGGATGGTGTGCGAATGACAATATTGGAGTCCATGATCAAGGGGGGAGAAATTACCAAGCTAGCACAATCATCATTACATGCAGCAAAGGAACTTCAACATGATGAAAAAAGAGAGTCAAACTAGGTGCTAGGGTTTTAGGGGTAGGTAGAAGAGATGAGAGAACCATCACACATGATATAATTTTATGTTTGAACTAGTTAAATATTTATGATCTAATCTATCAATAATCTAGACACTCGAGTTTACCATACTATTATGTTGAAGTTCTTAAATAATTCTTTTATTTGTGTATGTGTTTGACAAGGAACTATGAAAGGTAGGATCATGAAATAGCCTCCACTCATACAATCACTTGGATAGTTTTTGAGATAAAATTACTATGAGTATTTTTATTGTATAAAGGTTTGAGTTTGTAATGTTTAAGTTTATGTTGGTTGTATTGCTTGAATTTCTTAATGAATTATAAAGGAAACAATATAAAAGAAATGTTAAAATATGTTATAATATTGCTAACTAATAATTAGTCTATGTACTAACTATACTAGTTAACCAATAACTAAAATTGAAACTAAATTAAAGTAATAAAAATGTAAATCTTGAAATTTGGCTAAATGTAATTGTCTAATAGAGATTGAATAACCTAATTCAAATGAAGCTGTGAATTTTATCCTTAGAAGGAGATCAACTTTGACCAATTTGAATACTACTAGCTATTTGAGGATGACTAAAGGTGTAGGTCAAGAAAAAGTATGGTCGAGAATGTGTGATACTTAAAGAGGTACAATTAAGAGTTGCACATAAGGTTTATACAATATTAAGTTGATAATTCTATAACTATCAACAAATGAAAGAATCGAGAGTAAATGGAATGAGTCCCTTAAATAAGGTGCAAGGGACAAGCTGGTGTAATTATGGTCACGTATAATTGTGCTCTATTTTAGAGATTACTCAATAATTCTCCATTTCTATAGTTATCCTACCTTAAATATCCTCACTTCTCTTTTATAACATGTAAAACATCCAAAATTTTCCATGTGGGGAGGTTGCTCTTACTTGTTTTTTAATGGTTTTGGACATGGGTGGGGTGAGCCCTATTTGGTTTTATGTGGAAAGGGATGACACAAAGGTTCTTGGTTGCCTCTCCTTGTGTGGAAAAGTTCAACCCCTCTCTTTGTCACATTCTTCCTATGTTGTGATTTATAGGTAGGAGGTGAACGATAATAAAATATTTTATTCTTTCCAAAGTTTCATATATATATTTCATTGTCTTTTTCCTTCTCTCTCAAACCAACATAAGTCATTTTTGGAGTCCTAGAGGCCACTCACTAGTGGTCCAATCAAGTTGTATCCTTGTCCTAGAGGCTTCTTTATCACAAATTTTTATCTACAAAATATTTGGAGGTGGTGTTGAATAGAAGGTTGTGGATGTGGGGAGAACCTTCCCTCTCTTTAAAAATATGGTCCCTTTCTTTCAAAATTATGAAAGAATCTATCAACAATTATTCTAGTTTGGGTGACGTTTCCCAACCTACCTCTCCAATTTTGGGATGATTCCCAGTTTGAGGATATCAACAATGTTATTGGTCACTTTTGAAGGTGGATTTCACAATGTCTAATATTGGCCACTCTAATTTTGCATGTATCTTGGTGGATATTGATATTTTCAAGTCTCTTCATGGGGATGTTGTCTTGATGGTTGATTATAGGAAATGGATTTAGCTGATTGATTATGAGGGTCTTTTGTTTTGATGTAAATGGTGCTTTGTTAGTGGACATCTGGTTTCTAAGTTTCCCCACTCTACTTTCATATGTATGATGGTGGATATTGATATTTTCAAGGCTCTTCATGGGGATGTATTGATGGTTGAGGATAGGAAATAGATTTATCTAGTTCATTATGATAGCCCTTTGTTTTGATGCAAATGGTGCTTCATTATTGGACATATGGCTTCTAAGTTCCCCCAATTTTACCACACGACTATGATATCAAATACATGGTGGGTGATTACCCTCGTTGATAATTTGATTATGGATACTTATATTGTCTCTTACTCTCTAATTGATGAGGTTCCTTATTCTAAAGTGAATAATGCATGGAATTATTTTCTATAAAAAACATGAGTATTAAATAAAAAATGCTAGATTTATCCTCATAATTTTTTTGACTAAAAGTAGACAAATATATGTCTGAAGATTTTCTAATGTTGACTACCTTAGTAATTTTTATAACCCAATCAAAGATATATTATCCTAAAACTGAAGCTGAGATTGAGATTCTAGATCTTGAGCCCAAGACCAACCCTAGATAAAACCATTAGCTCTTTGTTGCTTAATCTATTTTCCAAGAGCTAGAATTAGGATAAAAGGTAAGGAGATAGGGGATATTCTTTCCAATGTCCCTTGGAAGAATGAAAGGAATAATAAACTGAAATAAAGGAAAGTACTAATCCAAAAGAGTTATTGTTTGAAGGAAAATATCACCATTCAAAATGAAATCCAAGAGAAAAAACACCAACATCCAATAGGATACATAATAATTTTAAGAGACAAGCAAAGAAAAAACCCCTAATATTATGAAGATGACATAAATCCTAAGAATATTATAATGAGAGAATGAGAGAAAGAGATTAAGCATAAAATACTTGTTGTGAAGAAAGAGAGAAGCACCTCAATAAATAGAGATGAGAAAGAAGTTATATAAGTAACTCCCATGTCTATGGATGCCACCTTTCATCCTAAGTGTGTGCAAGGTTTCAAGATCCTTATAAGGAGGAGGCTACACCTAAGCCTTAATATTCCTCTAAAAAATAATTATAAAAATGAGTTATCCTCACACATATGTGACGATAATCAAATAAGATAAAATACTTGTAGGGATTCCTTTGAAATATTGTTACAAGTAATTAAAAAGACAAATAATAAATAATCTTCACCTAAGTAAAGATTAATCCCTCACACCCCCCTTTAAGCTTTACCTAGGGAGTTTACATCAAACCCTTCAATGGGTTGTGATCTCTAGATTTTTACAATGATGGAGAAATTTATCTTTACAAAGTGGTTTGGTGAGAATATCTACAACTTGATTTTCACCTTTACAATACAAGAGATAAATTTGTTATTCAATTTTCTCTCAAATGAAGTGATGTTGAAGAGCAATGCGATTGTTCCTTGCATGAACTATTGGATTCTTTGTCAAAGCAATGACACTTTGATTATCACAATATAAGGATGTAGGATCCTTTTGAGGTAGAACCAAGTTTTCAAGTAGTCTTCTCAACTATGGTGCTTCTTTGGATGCAATGGTACAACCTTTATATTCAAGTTATGTAGAGAAAAGATAAGTAGATTGTTGCTTCTTACTATTCCATGAGATTGCATTTGATCCAACAAAGAAACAATAACTCATTTGGATTAATGCTTTCCTTTATTTTAGTTTATTATATGTTTCATGGTATCAGAGTAGGTTTTACTAATCCTTATTTGAGCAAAATTGTTGAAGGTTTACCATCTCATTTGAGCACTCACCTTGGAGACACTCTTGAGAGAAGAAGAAGAGCTAGAATGTTATAATATTTTTTTCTAACCTTTTTAGTGTGCAAGAATCAAAGGTTTTTAAGTTTGTAATTTTAGTTTATAAATTATAATTTTTCTTTTTTACTAATATGTGTATCAAATTTGTAATTTTTTGAAAATCCAAGCTAAGGTTTGTTTTTCGAATAATAAGTCATTTTTTTTAATAGAATATTTTAAATCTATCTATATACACCTAAAATTAGTCTGGAGAATTAATTAATTAAATACAAGTTATTTAATTAATAAACCTGTTAATTCGTCTACTTATAAATAAATTCTAAATTTATTTATATAGTTCATTTTCTAATTCTTCTATCTTAAATTATATTTTTCTAATCTTAATTAAATAAATAAATTTAAATAGTTTGTTTTATTTAATTAACTTTTTCTTATTAAATTTGAATTTAGTCACATGTCTACTACTTTTTCCACCTTCTACCTCATCATGTGTCTCAACAAATTGAATATTTCAAATATTTAATTTGGGCTTTATCCTCAACAAATTTCAAACAACTTTGGGACACTTGGCTTTCTCCTCCATTTGATTCTCCTTCACACTTGGCAGATTGTTCTACTAAAGGGAGCACTCTCCTTGATTCTCTCTAACCTCTTCACTTTCGACCGTCGATCTCTCCAGATTAAATCTAGACCATTGGTTTCTACCACATCAGTTTATGCCTTGGAAAATCTATAAATACAACCTCATTCTACAACAAAAAGGACCCCAATTTTGAACAATCTTACTCTACAAAATTTTCATTAGAGCATTGTATTTAGCATTTAGAATCTATTAGCATAATCATGACTTGGTTATTAGCTGCATCTTAATTTATGTAGTTTCTTCACATCATTATCATAGCATAGTCTCAATTTTAATACAACATCATAGCATCATTATCATATCCATCATATAGCTTAGAAATCAATCATGTAGGAATAGATTCTTGCATTTTCCAACATCTCATTCTTCAAATTATCATTCTAAAGGTCATAGTGTACAAACAATCTAAGAGCAATTATGATTTAACAAATCCTTGGAGATAGAGAACAATGGGATGATTTTAGAGAGTTTGTTTGTTTCAATTTGATTAGATTGTTATTTGAATTCTCTAATATAATGTTTCATTGGTGTGTTGTTTAGCTTTAATTTTCTTATTCACATTTTAACACCACACACTACAATAATCATTCAATTTTTTTATATTCATAAATTTGCATTACAAATTTTAATTCAATTTTTTTTCAAATAATTTTTTTCTGCGATATTTTTTTTATAAAGTACATATAACTCTCTACAAATTTTTTGAAATCTTTTTTGTTCATATATAATTTTCAATTTTTTAAAATACAACAACTCTCAGTTTTTAGAAGATATAAAAAAAATCATTCAACGTTAAATTTGAATAAAATCTTTTAAAAATATTTTTAAAAAATATGTCATAGTATACTTTAGCCATTGCCCTATTCAATATGAAGAAGGTTGCACATGTTTGTAGCTTAAGGCCCTCTTTTGCTACACCTAACATTTGACGCCCTTCAAATGCAAATAAATACTTAAATCAAAACCTGTGCCAATCTAAAACGCCCCGCCACGCAAACCCCATAGGACAACTACAACAAATACAATTTTTTTTTTTTTAGTAACAATATCACATTGTAACATTAAACATTTATACAATATAAATATAACATAAATCAATTAACCTAATCCTATGAGGTGCATGGTGCGTTACTTAAATGAACCCAACAAATAAACAATATGCGTTACTAACTAAGCATAATAAAGAAACGAGAATAAACATGATCAAAGTACATCAAGAATGAGATATAATCTCATAAACATAAATCACATAATATTACATTCAACTTCAAAGTTCAAATTACAAATGTTGAATATATTTCCACAGATACAACACAATATAAAATTCCAAGTTACATTACAAGGCCACTTCCCTTATAACATTGGGAAGGGTAAAATCAAATTACAAAAGTACATAAATGAAAAAGAATTATTTAAGCAACAGTCTTCTCCGAACGAGCTCTGAGATCACTGCAACTGCACCCACACCTCGATCACAATGGGGGACCCAATGGGTGCATTGCACGTTTCCACCCGACTGTGTGAACCTGAAGGAATACCCCTTGTGCAAGGAGTCGATAAGAAAGAACCCTCAGCCACAGACTCAAACATAAAGGACACATGTGACAAGACTCAATCCGACGAAACAACATAAACATCAATAGTGAAATAAACAACTAACACAACTCTAGAGGCACAAGAAAACAAGGGAAACAAAGGGTGCAATGAGAGAGTGTCATTGCATGGCCTTCATGGATTCACCATACTACCTATAATCTAGGAGCCGCCTCCATCTATGGTTAACCAGACATCCTGTTTCAAGGTGCTGCCCCATAGGGTCTCATGCAGAGCCAACTACCTTTTGTGAAGACAAGGTAGTGACCTTACCGACCAGGTCTTCCCACTCGTCCTTAGCCTTTGGGAGTGCTAACGATAGGGGTGAGGTGTCTATTTTTATCTTGTTATTTGATAACTAACCCAACCCACTAATTAAATTAATTAGGTTTTCACTTAATTAAGGAAACTCTATCATGGGTGACCACTTGTACACTGGCCTCAAGAAGAGCCACTCTCCCCTATGGTTGCCCTAAAAACCAAAACTAAGAGATGGGTACCACCATGTTCAAACAAAAGAAACACAACCTTAATAGGGTACCTCCCACTAATTCCCACATGGTAACAACACGAACCACATAAATGCAACCATAGAAAACATACATATTTTCCCTAACCTCTGGAGATACGCTAAATCCACACAAGACATACTGAAAAATACCACATTTAATTTGATAATAACATAACATTAACTATCAGACATTTAATTAATAAATCATCTAAATCTCCATCAAATTATCATTTTCCTCAATTTAAAAACAAGATAAGGAAATTTCACTAATATTTCTTATTTAATCAAAACCCAATATTTAAGTTAATTAAATATCTTCCTACATTTAAATAATTCACTAATTAAATAACTAAGTCTATAAACTTGCTAAAAACTAATTTGAAGAGCAACAATGATAATATATATTTTAAAATTAATGATACTAACTTAATTTATCAATCCCAATTATAAATTATTTACTAAATGCAATTTTCAATTTTATTATATTTCATTCTAATTCTTTTTCCTTATAGCAATATCTAAATTTTGATTTTCCTAAATAAAAGAAATCTAAATTTTAATTTAAGAAAATCAGTTAAAATAAAAAACGAACTAAATCTATTATTTAACTAAGTTCAAAAATCAATTTGAGTTACTTATTTTTTAACAATTAATCTGATATTTCCAGAATACTATCAAACTGGAAAGTAAGGAAATCCAACTTCTACAACAATATTAAAACGCAATTATTTTTCTGTCACAAAAACAAACTAAAAGAAATCATTTTCTAGATAGATTTTTTAAAACAATAATATTTTCCTCATTAATTATAAAATTTATCTAGAGAGTAATTTACTTTTTTTTTTCTTTCTGTTCCAAATACTTATTCACAATTCTTGCCTATACATTATATGCATATATATATATATATATTTAAATATATATACATATATATATGTATATACATATATACATATGTGTATACAAATACAGGAATACAAAAATATATATATCCAATCATCTCATGTAACTGAAATTGAAAACACAACAATAACCGAATATCTTATTTCACAGAAAATATATATACACATACATATATACATATCTATATATATATATATATATATATATATATATATATATATATATAAAATGCTGATTAGAATAATAAAATACACATTCACTAGAAAATCAATATATATATAAAGAAACAAACAAGGGGTATTATGGTCAGCGCTCACTCAAATCACAGGGCTGCAGATATGCAAGGGGGGCACTGGTCTGGCTTCCCAGCTGGCCACCCACCCCCAAACATGGGGGTGGCACTGCCTTGGCAACACTCCCTCCATGTATGGGGGGAGCGGTGGGGGATACTCCCCACCCCCAACCAAATATAAAGGCTGCGAAAACAATAAAACTCCTCTTGTAGTAAATTCGCCGTATGTCGTCATTAAAACAGAGGCTTAAGAAATATTATAAATATATATATATATATATATATATATATATATATATGTAAATATATGCATATATATTTTACTCAACAAGATACAAAGAAAGCAATTGTAGCAAAACAAAGGGGATTGCACGAATTTCCAGAATAACAAATTGGGGAAAGAATTACATAGGGTGAGAGGATTATCAATGAAAGAGGTTTCCAGATGAGAGAGGGGTTTCTAGAGATTACAAACTGAGAAACGAGATCAACAAAATTTTGAAATGGATACAAAGAGGAAAGAGGGAAATCCATGAACAGGTAATACAATTTTGCAGAGAAAAGGAATTTTTTCCCAAATACACATAGGAATACATTTTCTTCCCCAAACATTATTTCTTTTCCTCTTTCATAAATTTTTTTTTTACAGAGATCTAAATAAGAATTCGAATTACTCGGAGTCCTACACAAAGCTCAATTTGAGGACGAGTTGCACTAATCCATCCAAAGAGAAATCTTCAAAAACCAGAGGTACGAACACCTGCAACAACGGATTCAACAAAACCCCAATGCAAATCCAAAATTGAATTTTCCCTGATCCAATCGATGAAAAACTTCAAGAATTAATTATCCCACTATAATTTTTTTAACAAAAAATGAGTTGTAGACATTTTCCCCATTTTTTTATTTTCTTCCCACTTACTTTTTCGAAAAAGCAACAATTGGAAATATATCTTTTTCCAGAAAATCCAATCAGAAGTTGTCATAGAATTTCCGACAACTTCCCATGCAAAAATCCACTTAACACAAAATTCTGTCACTTCCCAAATTTGGAAGAGAATCTTCCAATTTTATTTACACAATAAATGCCTCTTTCAAATACTTTATATCCCAATTAAATAAATTAACTTTTGACAATTAAAAATTAAATAATAATAATTTTAGCCATATTCCACTTTATTAATATTTTAAGTTTAAAGTTTATTTTATAAAAATCACTTTTTAAACAAAGACAAATATGATAATGTTTCCCTAACTTAATTTTTTTTAAAAATAAAAATTAAACCATAATAATTTATTTAACAATATTATTTAATTTAAAGAACCCCTTCACAATATAAAATAACAATAAAGTGTTAATGTACCCATTATTTTCCAAAGCATAAATATCATACGCAACATAGGACATTTTATAAATTTAATATTTTGCATCATGAAATAACATTTTTTTAAAAGTAGAAATCACTAGACCAAGCCATAAATATACTTGTAAAACTCTTGAGATAAAATGATTAATTAATAACCATACCCACATGAATGCAAAATGGACACAACAAGGACAATCCCTGAACCAACTACTGACATAGGCGGGGTACTTTCTTACCAACTCCCTAACCACATCAAACCATTGGGTAGATAGGATGCACTCAAACTCGACAATGCGGGTGGAGTCGGCATCTGGTACCTACATTCTTGCATAACACAAAATGTTTAACAACATGTATATATATATAGCTCATAATCAAACACATTGTGAAGGAGAGTTACAATGAGGCAGGGCACTCACGGATGAGCGATGCCACCCCATCTCCTTCACCCAAATCAAAGACAGTGAATAGTATCTAAGCATCACATCATCAATATAACCCACAAAGTAACATCATCATAACATGAGTATCTCAGACATAAGTCCAACTATCATAATCAAATGAGCATAACTATTTGCCATGCCCAACACATGGCGGAAAAGATGTCAAACAAAGTATCAAATATGCATCAGAACATAGCCAAAAAATCAATCTGAAGCAAATACACACACACCAAAGCAGTAACAAAGTATTAGAACATGAGAGGCACTACACGATCTCCATTTCACCCCTCTTCTGTCACCTCCTTCATTGGTCTTTAGGAGGAATTGCCTCTTTCTCCCTCAAACCCTCACAAAAATTCATTTGAGTTACTTCATGGAGACTTCACGCTATCAACTTCTGGCTGGAATGATGTGGAAGAAAATAACTTTGTGATTCTTGTGTTGATTCTTTTTCGAGCTTTTTCTAGAGAACCCTTGCCTCCTCTAGCTCCTATTGCCCGCAACCTCCTTCTTTGTTCCAAAGGTCACCGCCCCTTTTCCTAGGTTTTGTTAATCTTCAAATCTAAATCCAAAATCCATTATCCCGCTCATAACAAGTTTTTTAAAATAAAACCATTTAGTCTTTTATTTTGTTATAGTTTAAAAAAAATAAAAGCTTTCAATATTTTAATTTTTTTATGTTATAGTTTTCTACGAATAAAAAAAATATTAATACATTAATAATACAAAAACTACTAATAATAAAAAATCATATTTTATATATTTGTTAACAATGCTTTAATGATTGTGAATATGAAAACACATGAATGGGAATATGGAGGAGAGAGGGAGTGAGAAGAGGAGTGGGGGGGAATTTAAAATTTGGAGATGATTATGGAGAGGAAGGAGATGATTCTTTAGAGGCAAATGGTTTACTACTACTTGGCTGGTTGCTAGTATCATTCTATTGGATTGTTGAGGAGTGGTGTTGGCTGTTGTCTTTGACCTGGGATGCATTGTTGCGGGTTTGTTTGCTGCTTTTGTCCTACTAGGAAATTGTGGTTTAGCATTGGCTGCTACCATTAGCTTGCTAGGGAGCTGTGTTTCGGGATTGGCTATTGTAGTTGGCTTGTTGGGTATATTTGGGTTTTGGCCTTTCACCGGGGTTTTTGTTTTAGAGTGTTGGATGAGTGGTTGCTTTTTTACTCTGGCATTGTATCTAAGCAACTCCCCTTTGTGGGTTTATTAGGTCTCAAGAGGGTTGTGCCTAATTTTTTTTCTACTACTAAGACTCTCCTTGTTGTTGCTGTAATATGCCTGGTTGTAGAAGGTTTCCCCATTAGCCTTTGTTCCTTTGTCCTCAAAGATTTCTTTGCTGCTCTCTTTAGATTGGAGCTAAAGGCAATGTTTGTTGGCCTTTTTCTTGTTTTGATGGTTTTAGCTGGGCTATGTTTGAAGTTATTTCTGCTATCCCACAGGTATTTTATTTTGACTAGAATTTTCTACTCCTTTCTCAGGGATTTGAATGTGTTTATGAATCCCTTATGGTTTGAAAATTTTATGCTTTTTTTGGGGTTAGCTCTATTTTTTATGTAGATTTCTTGTTTAGGTTGCTCCTTTGAATGGGTTGATTTTTGAGTTTGTTACTACTGGATTGTGTTTAAAGCCTTGTTTTAAGACCCAAATTTTCTCAAATTTAATTGGAGTGTTTTCTACCCATGTCTTTGGTTTGAAGTTGGTGGCTAGGCTATGCATAAAGCTTTTTCTATTTCCCTAGGTGATTTCTTTGTTTATGAGATCATTGGTTGTCCATTCTCTTTTATTGTTGAAGGCTTCCATGGTTACTACTACTACTCAAGTTTCTTTTATTTCATGGCTAACTGGGTTGCAGTTAATGTTTATTTTGAAGACCCATCTTTTTATGTTGTCAAAGGAAGTTGAGTATTTCCTTTTTGCAAAAGTTTTTTCCTTCGCCCTAGATGTGTTGTCTCCTATAGAGGTGGAGACAACTCCTTTTGAGGTGGAGGTGCATTATTTGGTGGTGGGTTCTTTCTTGTTGTTCGTATTGAGGTAAAGAATATGTAAATAATTATTTCAATGGTTATTTAAATTCATTTGGTATTAAACATGAGCAAACCATTCTCTATACACCCCAACAAAATGGTGTAGCAAAAAGAAAGCATAAAACTATTATTGAAATAGCTAGATGTATGTTACATACAAAAAATATGTCATAAATTTTGGGCTGAAGCAATGTTATGTGTTACTTATATAATTAATATGACTACTACCAAAGCTTTAAAGGATATAGCTCCCGAAGAGGCTTGGTCTAGTAGAAAACCCAATCTTAAGCATTTAAGAATCTTTGGCTCAATCGCTTATGTTCATAAACCTAAAGAAAAAAAGAAAATTTAATATATTCTAAATCTTCTTATCATATTTTTGTTGAGTATGATGATAATTCTGAAGCTTTGTAGTGACAAAAAATGTACTCCTTTACATTTTCTCACTTTTTTTGCCCCCTCTTATTAATTGGACTTAATTAAGCCTCTAATTAACCCAATTATGCATTTAGAAGTCTAATTAATTTCATTTTTTGAAAGGGGAACCTACATTAAAAAATTGCAAACATCAAATTAAATACCTTGGAAATTGAGTGTCCTGGATTTAGGGCCTAGGACCCATTCACCCAAGGGTGAATGAGTCATCCTTAGGTCTTAAGTCCCAATTTTTAATATGTTTTTGGTGGTATTTTAATGATTCAAATTTAATTTTCAATTGTCGGATTTTGATGTTTAATTGTTGGAAAATTAGAAAATCACCTATAAATATAGTCTTTTTATCAATTCAAATCATCTAGCATTAAATCAACTTTCACAATGGAAAATATTATTGTCAAAAGCATTGGAGAGTGGATTTATCAGTCATCTACAACAACATTCAAGATCCTATCATGATGTCAAAGTTATTTGCATTCATGCATGTTTTTGGAGCTAACATTGTGATGTAGGTTTCAAGTTTTCAAACATCAAATCAAGCATTAAGATCAACATCCAATCAATCCATTTCATGCAAGATCTAATCCTTGGAGAGATGTGTCAGATTTTAATCCTCCAAGGGCAACCATTAAAGGGTTTGGTGAGTTGCAACAAGCTAGTGTTCATTCATCATTCATTCTTTTTATCATTATTTTATTTCAAGGTTTAATTACCAAAATGAGGTTTGACCAAGGAAAAACCTTATTCACCAAAAAAACATTTTTTCTCTCTTTGTGTATGTGTAGATTTGCAGGTGAAGAAGGATTGAAGATTGATCAAAAGTGCAATTTTGCAAAGTTGTCAAAGTTATCATCAAAAGTTGTCAAGGCCACATAAACTCATATCCTGTATTTATTTCCATTTTTTTGCAGTGAAACCTGGGGTAAAAGGCATCTCAGATCCATCTCTAGAGGATCCCAAAAATTGAGGAAAAATTCTGTACAAGGACCCATTTTCCATTTTTGGATGGCTAGGAACCACTTTTGGTGACAGGTTTTTAGTGTCTTATCTTCTTCAAATCTATTAGAAGTTTGTTGTTTTTGTTAGTATTATTTTTCATCTACATGATCCAAGTCTTACATTGCATATTTGAGTTCATTTGGTATTTTAATTTTATCTCCCAAAAGTGCTATTCAGGCAGATTTTACCTCGTCTTCAATAATAAGAAAAATCACAAGATCTCCTATAGGGTTGACTCACCTAAAGGTTGAAAGTCAATTCTACCATTGCGGGATCTCATTTACTAATAAAATAGAAGAAATATAGGTTCATTACACCCCATTTTTCCCCTTTCTATTTGTGGTAAATTTACATTGGTGAACCCCTATGACCCTATTTTTATTTATCTCATTTAGAGTCTTAAATTTACATTTTGTATTGTTTAAAATCAAAAAAATCCAAAAAACTACATGCATATTACATTTATTTTGCATAGTACTTGCATATTAGTGTATTTTTAGTCATTTACATTAACAAATTTGGTCAAATTTGCATTTCAAAAAGTGTCACTTTATTCATCATAATATCACTAATTTCATTTACATTAGGACACCTAATTCTGGAAAATTTTGTCACTGAAACCACAATCTGCAACCTGAAATAGGGAATTCAAACATTAAGCAAGAAAGGGTGAATAAGACCATGTACAGGTGCTTTTCCAAATTTTTGGGCATTATTTGGTCTTCGTTTTCTTTATTCTATTCTACTATCAGATATGGGTTTCAGTTTCAAAAAATAAAAAATTATGTCCTTTTTTGCATTAAGTTCAATTGGTCAAATTAAGTGCATTATTTGAAATCAAAATTGGCATTAAACAAACCTCATTTTCAAGTTTTTGCATAGCATAATCAATAAATTATCATGCTTCCAATTTGAAAATTGCATAAGTTAGATGGATTACTTCTCATTAATGGAACACACTCAAAATTCTAAATGTTAGTGTCTCTCCTTTTCAAGTATGCCAAGAAAAAGATCATTAACAAGCATGTTATTTACTTTTCCAATATCTTTCCTAGATATGAGAGTCTCTTAGTGCAAAAGATTGAAATTGTTGACACATTTCTTAATATCACATTGCCTATCCTTCACTTATCCTCTAATATCTCTCCTATTTGTGATGATGTTTTGATACAAGAGGATGCAAGCATAGAAAATCATGACAATCATAGTTTCTCTTCTCCCAATACCTCTCCTACTTGTGATGAAGGTATCTTGTGTTAGAAGATACACTAATTGAGATTGATGACAATATTTAAAGCTCCTCTCCTAAAAACTTTCCTATTGGAGAAACTATTATGGCGCAAGAAGATGAGATCATTGACAAATTTTTAACATCACTTTACCTAGTCTTCAATCATCTCCCAATATTTCTCCCATTTGTGAGAATGATTTGATAGAAAAAGATGCAAGTATTGAAAATCCTAGTCATTCTTTTCCCAAAACCTCTCCTACTTGTAACAAAGGTGTCTTGGTGTTAGAAGATTCAACCATTGAGCATCATGAAAATCTTGCTTGATTCTCTCCTAAAACTTCTCCTATATGGGAGGATATTATTGGACTTAAAGATGACAAGAAGGCTTGCTTAGATGAACATGATAAGGTCACCTTAGATTCCTTCTCATTAGAAAATCATCAACAAGAATTCACATCCACTAAGGTTATGAACACATAATTGGCCATTAGATATCCAACTCCTCCTCTTGGACCTCCCCAAGAGTCGTTTAATTATTGGACCTCCTAAGTCACCTGCTGAGCTAATTCTCACTAGAAGACCTCCTAAACCTCTAGGGACTATCTTAAATTTTACAAGGAAACATTGTAGTAACAATGTTTCACAAAAACCAAGTTATAATATTGTTGCTCACACATATAACACAAGTAAAAATAGGCAACCAAAAACCATACGTACCTCATTACCACTTTATCAACCTATCTTTCCTAGTGCTCTTCATTTGCCTTTGCATAATGGAAAGGAGTATGATCTTGTAGAACAACATAGAAATGCTCCTACTAAGATTTCTTTATGGGATCTCATTCAAGCTTCACCTAATTACCATAGTATGCTTCAAAGTTATTTAAAACAAGTTGTTATCCCTCTTAGTGTGCAACCAAGTGATGTATTATCCCTAATTCAAGGTATGAACTTAGTCACATTACATTCCATCAAGATGAGTTACCTCCATTAGAAGTGAAAAATTAAAATGAGGCTTTGATGATAATGATTGTTATTAACAAACATGACATAAAGCATACTCTAATTGATAATATTTCAACCCTCAATGTTTGTAGTGTAAGCCTTCTTGATAAGATTGGAGTGGACAAAATCCAAATTCAACTAGACTCTTTATCTATCTGTGGTTTTGACAATGCGGGAAAATAACCACTTGGTGTGATAACATTGCCTATATTAGAGTTGGAAACATCACATTAAAAAAACCTATTCATGTCATGCCCAATAATATTTCATATAATCTTTTCTTAGGTAGACCATGGATTCATGCAATGAATGCGGTAGTGCCTTCAATGCTACACTGTCTAGTGAAGTACACTTATAACAATCAGTCTTGGTTATTGTCCTTCACAAGAAATGAAAGAATCAAAGAAACCTTTGATTAATATCAATGTCATCACACAAAACACTCCTAGGACATCTTCAAACATATATCTTAGTAATGATTAAGGTTCATTATATTTTACACCCTCCTTTATGAGAGAGTACAAAATATCACAATTTAAAGAGTCTTGTGTATGTATGAAACCTTTACTAAGAAAGAAAAAAGTTTGTCACAAAAGAAAGGAACATCTTCTACCATTGATCAAGGGAGTACCTTGTTGAGGCTTCTCCAAGCCTGCTTGATATCTCTCCCTTCAAGAACACAAAATAAATTTTACAACAAAATTTTATTTTTTGCATATCATCGAGTTCAAGGGAACTCTACTAATGAATGTAAGAATTTGAGTAATAAAATTCATCATCTTAAGGATTGTGGTGCTCTTCCTTGTGTTGATGCACCTATTTCCTCTAATTCCTAATGATTTTAATCCTATCATGTTGCTCATAACTATGTGGTATTGGTAGCTTTATGTGTCTTGCTCATTGCCATTCATGGTGGTACAATTTGTTGGTGTGAATAAATGTCTTGTACTTAGATAATTCACTCACTAGGTAATTAGGGGACATATTCACATGTTAAGTTTACTTAGGATATAAGATTATTTCTATGTCTTAGTTGGATTTTCCAAAACTTATCTTATCTAACTATTAATGCTTGATTCCTAGTTAGTTAGTTTTTTAGTTGCCTCATGTCATAGGATTAAGACACTTGTCATGATCTTGTCTAATCCTATCTCTCTACCTTGCCTTTATAAGAAAGGCATCTCATGTACATTTGCATTCAAGCTTATTCAACCAATATTAATTATTGCATTCTTGAAGCAAGCTATCTTGCCATTTTCTCTCTTGTGGAAGATATTTTGGTCTCAACTATTCCTAGGGGTGTTGGGGAGACACCATTTACTTCCCACATGGTATCAGAGCTCAAGTGTTGCAAATTCCCTCTCAAATATGACGCTTTCATGTTGGATTGAATATTTTTTTGGGTGAATTTTGTTGTTTCAAGGACCTCATGGTTGAATCCATGGAATTGAAGAAAGTCAGGTTTGCCTTTTGTTTTGTCAAATTTGGTTATGTTTTGGCTGATCTATGAGGGTTTGAAAAAGTGTGAAGAGTAGGTGATCTAGGAGGTCAGTAATTTTTTGGAGCACTTTGGGCCTAGATCGACATCACCATCATATTCAAAAGGCCAATTAGATGAATTTTGACTGTAAATTCGACTATATTCAACTAAAGTTGTTTTTGGGGCAAATGTTTTTTGCCTGGGTAGGCCGTACGACCCCCTAGGTCGACATATTTTATTTGCAGAAAAAATTATTGAAAAATAATATTCTGCATTTTTATTTCATTGGGAAAATATTTTAAAAAATCAGGGCAAATATTATTTTGGCTATATTAAAGTTTTGGGGTTTTATAAAAAGTTTGGAGGAGATAATTTGGGTCAGAGACTACAAAATATTCTCTGTAGCAACGTATTCCTCAGATCCATGACATGTTCTCCATCAGTTGTCTTGTCTCTATGCATTATTGATGTCATCATCCATCATCGGGCACATCACTGTCATTTTTGCAAGTTCATTTATGGTATGGTTTGGTCGGCTATTCATAAATCTTTTTTATCGATATTTTCTTTTTTAATAAAGACCTTATTCTAAAATATTTAAATGCCAACTACTTAAAAGAGCCAACTATCTCATTATACCGATCAAATCTTTTTTATTAAAATATTGTATTAACCTTTTTAAATGCTGACCATATAATATCCCCCAGTTTTTTGCACCGAATTGGCCTTGCACTGCCCTGATTTTGCCCCCACATGCCTAAATAAGTTATTTTTTCATTTTGGCAATAACTTTCACATACAGAGGCAATTTTTTTGAAACAAAATATCACTGAAAAGCTGAGAAGCTCAAGTTTCTATTTGTGCAATTATTTTTCAGAAATTTTGTAGTTTTCTGCTAGTTTATGCTATTTGAAGTCAAATCTACATTTTTTTTGGCTCTCGAGCTTGTAACTTCTTGCCACGATCTCTGATTTTTGTGATTCTCAAGGTGTTGGAAAGGTATTGAGGAGCTCTATCCAGCAACCCATGCACTTTTTCTAGTTTATATTATAGGTATATTGTGATTTTATATTTTTCCTAATGGGTCTACTGAAGGATACTTGGATATTTTGGCAATTGGGAAAGTGTTGTTTTGATCATTATACTTCATTTCAATTGTAATGTATATGTTGATCTCATATTGTATCATTTGAGACATGTATTGTCATTGTATTCATGGGTTTTTCAACTCATCCTTCTGTAATAGTTCTGACTAGGGATAATTATGAGTCATGGAAAAAAGGAATCATAACACATTGTGAGTGGCTCAAAATTTTGCCACATATTTATGGACTCATTCCTAAACCAAAAAATAAATATAGGAAATCAGTCTGGGGTAATAAGAATGATCATATCATAGGATTTATTGGTTCTAATTTTAGTGTAAGAATCTTCAGTGAGACCTATCACAAGGTCTTCTCTGACATGTCATGCCCACGTATAGTTTGGACAAAATTTTGGGAGATATTGGGAGATCCACACAAGCCTCCATTCCCAGATGATCCTGCTTCAGATTTCCTCATTCAACTTGATGATGATGACAACATACCCTATGATGATGAAATCTTAGAGGAGTTTGAATATGATACATAACTTGAGCATCTTGATGATCCAAAGACATCTCTCGTAGCTCTTACTTCTTCAGTTGAGATCACATCTTCATCTTCTATTGATGATTCATTGAGTACTACTAGTGATTCATTGCAACAGGTATTTGATAGTCTTCCTGATTGGGATTCCTATTTGATAGACATCGCTTCTTTGTTTGTGGAGTCTCACATTTTAGATTTGGAGGACCAATTTGAGGGTCTATCTCTCCTATTTGATGATAGTTATGGATCAGCTATTGTCATTTCATGTTTATCTTCAAAGTTTGTTCAAGATCAGTTTGCAATTGTTCATGGTTTGTCACAATTTTTTATCATTAGGCTTGTACTTGATTGGATTGTGGCATCATCTTCATCATCCAAGAACTTGGCAACACAGGAGCAGATTTTAGAGACACAATATTTATATATTTGGATTCCTCTTCCTCCTAATTCCTATCTAGAATGGGAAGCATTCTTGCAGTTATACTTGGTGTATCTTCTTCCTAAGGGGAGAAACATTGTTTATAGGCATTGGATTATGTTTTGTCTTAAAAAATTAGCCATATTTGCAGCTGATTACACATTGTGGGGGGGATATCTTGTCTCTCTTTTTCCCTCTTATGGGGGGGTCATTGATTGTATATACATGATGGATGTAGTCATTAGGGGTATTTGTAATGTCCTCTTTTCTAGCCTGATTTTGTTTGTGAACTGGATTAGCCTATCAGTGGCCCTCGTAGGCTAATAGGGCATGTTTAGAGGGTCTTCATGGTAGTTACCTAGATGGTGGTTGGATCTCTTCATGGATTCAGGTGTTAATTTGATGATTCTTATGGTATCTTAGATGTTGGATAACACATTGTGTTGGAAAACATATCATTGGATAACATATTGTGTTAGATATCATATTTTCACTTTATGAGTTATATTTTATATTATTATAATAAAGTGTAAATATAATATAATATTATAATGTTTTATTGGAGACTTCTAGAAGAGGTCAACCTCTTGAGGATAAAAGAATAAATAGAGGGTGTGGGCTTGCTTCTCATTCATGAAGAGTTTGATAATTGACTTTGACAAGTCCATTGTGGAGCCAAGGGTTTTTGAAGTTGCTTACATTTTCTTTGGGAACAAAAACTCCCATTGATAGCATAACTGAGAGGGTGAAATACCCTATGAAGGGTTGCAATTGAGGAGGTGATAATTTAGTCATCTCATTTGGACAAAATTAGTGGCCAAGGGCCAATTTTGGCTTAGTATGATTTGGAGGATTGCTGGAGATATCTTGTGCATTGAGTCTACATGATTGGAGGTTTGATTTGATGACATTTGGTGGGATGGAAAACTTCATAAATTTTTCTATTGGAGATAGAGATTCAATCTTGAGAAATCTAGTTTATTAACAAACATTTCTCGTCACTCTTATCAGCAAGCTAGAGCCACGATTTTTCACAATACATCTCCTTTTGGCATCGATTTATCTTTGTGCTTGCAGCGCTTCATACAAGGAAGGGTTGAGATGATATATAATACATTTTGAGGAGGATTTTTGGATTTAATAATTTAATTCAGAGGATTGGTATCAAGGAACAAGGGTAGCCAAGTCATGGGTGCAATTTAAAGCAAGGAAGGAGAAATAAAATAAAACAAAAATCAAGAGGCATTGCTAGGGCCTAAGGCAGTTGGGCGCTATTCATTTGGAGGCATAGGAATTGTGATTGGAGAGAATCGAATAAATCTATCAAGGCATCCATCAAAATTTCCAGGTTCTTTATTTATTATCATTGTACTAGATACATCTTTTCTTCATTGGATTTCTTGCTGTCATAACCAACATCATTTGGCATTGTAAATGGGGATAGTTGCATCATCATAATTGATTGGTAGCAAGTTGTTGTAGAGGCATATTGTAATTAGACTTGGGCTAGTAATTGGTTTCATATTGTAGCCAAGAGTCTTGGCATATTGGCATGTACTTGAGTCTTGTATACAATGGAGTTATAAGTTGTTGGCTTCATATTCATTGTAATTCATGATCAACATATAGTTTGTTTGCCAATTTTTTGACGAAATGTCCATTAGCTGTAGGAGTAGATTTTGCATGAACTAAGTCATCTATTGCATTTGAAAATACAAAAATACATCTGCATTTCATGCTAGTTTACTTTCAGTAATTTAGTGTTATTTTCCAAGGCATTGCAACAATATTTGATCAACTAAAACAACATCAAGCAAACTGAAACAAAAAGACAACAAACCTCTACTTCACAAGACAAGTGTTTGACAATATTCCTTGAGAAAAAATCTAGTAGTTTCATAACTAGATATTGGAAGGGATATTACAGTGGTATCAGAGCTTTGATCTTTCCATCTTGGAGGGTTAAAGTTTCACATGAGAAGTCATCATAGATATTACACTCGCAGAAGAGTAGAGCAAGAAGATAATTGGCAAGAGGATAACCCATTTGAAGACACACCATTAACAGAAATGGGTGATAGGGTAGAAGATGGTAAAGGAAAGGAACAAGCTAGAGAAAAGAGCCCTAAATCAGAATTTAGAAGAAGAAATGATAATTTTATGGATATGATGTTTGAACTCTTGGGTACTATGAGACAAGCTATTCCACAACAATGTATCATTTAGATAGGTCAGACTAGTGGTACTTTAGGGACAAAGAAACCATCAGTTCAACAAACTTCATCATCTAGTATGTCAGAGCGTAGGCTCAAACAACCTAATTTCATTCCTAGGGAGACACCTCCAGTCCATCAAACAGAAGAACAAGTTCCCCAACTAGAGTTACATGCACCCAATGGCATGTTAGCAATAGATGTGACCAAACACTATGCTAAGTATATGACACTTGCTCTTGAGATTCAATAGGTTTTATCTATTCATGAGTTCTTGGATGTTAAGAAGCTAAGAGGGGGAGGTAGGATTGAGCATAGAGCACCAAAACCACAACCACCACAAAAAATAGAGACCTCTAGTATGCAGTAAGAAAGATTGCATTGCCCCATTTTGATGGCACTGATAAATACACAACTAGGTCATGGGTTCAAAAGTTGGATAATTATTTATCATTGAGGCCTATGCAGGAGGATGAGGCTATCAATTTTTCTACCTTGCATCTTGATGGTATAGCACATGATTGGTGGTATCACAAGATGTACACTTTGTAGCACCATTTGATTAACACTTATTAGGAGTTCACTGACATGCTCATTGAACATTTTGATAAGAAGGATCCAAAAATTTACTTCCAGGAGCTTGCTCAACTTAGGAAAGGTGATAGTTTGGAGTCATATATCAATGAATTTTAGAGACTATCTATCATGGTGATAGGGTTTTCAGAAAGAAGACTTTTCATATTGTTCATTGAAGGTCTACATGAGCCTATGAAAGGCTGGATTAAGGATTTTGACCCCCCTTCAATTCAGGAGGCAATGAAGAAGGCTAGGAGTATGGAGTTCATAGCCTCGAAAAGAAAGAGTTCACATAAGGACATTCCTTCGACCAACAATGAGAACCCTCAACCACTTGCTGATAAGAAAAATAATTCAACACCCATGATTGATGAGGAGACACGAGAAGAGTTGAGGAAGAAGAAATTGTGCTATTGGTGTAAGTAACCTTATCACAAGGATCACAATTGCCCATTGAGACCTAAGGGAAAGTTAAATCATTTTATGTGGGAATATTATGAGGACTCCGATTCTAATGATGCAGATCAATAGGTTGCTTTAGGAGTTGATCAGGATGAGAAGGCATCTACTGCCTTGGCATTTCTTTCCAATGTACAAGATGAGACTACATTCAGATTTAGAGGGACAGTTGATGGACAATGTTGCATTGCTATGCTTGACACTAGTGCGACACATAACTTTATTGATGAGGGTTTTGTAGCTAGATGTAGACTTCAGGCCAAGGATTTTGATGGATTCAGAGTTCAAGTTGCTGATTGATATACCCTCACATGCAATCAGCGGATTAATAATCTCACTTTGATGTTGAATAGTTATGAGTTACATTATGATTTCTATTTGGTCAACATGAGTGAGATGGATATAGTCTTGGGCATGAAATGGCTCTAGGACTTGGGAGTATTTACCCTCAATGTACCTAATATGGAGATGAAATTTGAGGTTGATGGTAGGAAACATGTGTTGAGGGGAATTACAGATGGGGGATTGCATCCCATCTCTTTTTGTAGGGGGTTGGACAGAAAGAGAGAAGAGAAGGTGATTTAGGAAGAGCATAAGATGATATTCAATCCATTATTCAAGGTTGATGCTAATTGGTCATATGGAAATCCACTCTATGATTTGGATTTTGATCACTCTCTTGATTCCATTCCTAGGATGAGCATTGATAGTGACATTTGGGATCCTTCCAGTGCATCAGGAATTCAAGCAAGACTCACAAAGGAGATTTTAGAGGTGTACATAGTGAGGAGTTTGTATAGCTTCACATTTGATCCTCATGTACATGAATTATTTCAGATGCACAGTTCAGTGGCGTATGTGATGGATAGTTTGTTGGATAACCTACCTTGTGTAGAGATTGGAGGCAAGGATGGTTGGTCTCTTGACTTGCTTCCTCTTGAGGCTTATACTCATGCGACACTTGATGATGAGATTGAGTTGGTTCACCAGATTTAGTTGGATGAGCTAGTGTTATAGGAGTTATTTGGTGATGACAGGGACATTACATAGAACTTCCCTTGGGATCCAAGTGGTAAAGAGTTTTGTTTGTAGCTGAGATTGCTTAGGGACAAGAAATTTCAGGGAGGGCGAACTATAATTTCCTCTTTTCTAGCCTGATGTTGTTTGTGAATTGGATTATCCTATTAGTGGCCCTCGTAGGCTAATAGGGCATGTTTAGAGGGTCTTCATGGTAGTTACCGATATGGTGGTTGGCTCTCTTTGTGGATTCAGGTGTTAATTTGATAATTCTTATGGTATCTTGGATGTTGGATAACACATTGATTAATAACATACTATTTGATAACACACAATGTTGGAAAACATATTACTAGATAACATATTGTGCTAGATATCATATTTTCACTTTATGAGTTATATTTTATATTATTATAATAAAGTGTAAATATAATATAATATTATAATATTTTATTAGAGACTTCTAGAAGAGGTCGACCTCTTAAAGAGAAAATAATAAATAGAGGGTGTGGGCTTGCTTCTCATTTATGAAGAGTTTGATAATTGATTTTGACAGGTCCATTGTGGAGCCAAGGGTTTCTGAATTTGCTTACATTGTCTTTGGGAATGAAAACTCCCATCGATAGCATAACTGAGGGGGTGAAATATCCTCTGAAGGGTTGCAATTGAGGAGGTGATAATTCAGTCATCTCACTTGGACAAAATTAGTGGCCAAGGGCCACTTTTGGCTAAGTATGATTTGGAGGATTGTTGGAGATAACTTATGCATCGAGTCTACATGATTGGAGGTTTTATTTGATGAAATTTTGTGAGTTGGAAACCTTCATTGATTTTTCTATTGGAGCTAGAGATTTAGTCTTGAGCAATCTAGTTTATTAACAAATATTTCTCGTTAGTCTTATCAGCAAGCTAAAGCCATGATTTTTCACAATACATCTCCTTTTGGCATCAATTTCTCTTTGTGCTTGCATTTCTTCATGCAAGGAGGGTTAAGATGATATATAATAAATTTTGAGGAGGATTTGTGGCTTTAATAATTTAATTCAGAGGTTTGTTATCAAGGAACACGGGCGACCAAGTCAAGGGTGTGATTTCAAGAAAGGAAGGAGAAATAAAATTATACAAAAATCAAGAGGCATTGCTAGGGCCTAAGGTAGATGGGTTCTATTCATTTGGAGGAATAGGAATTGTGCTTGGAGAGAATCAAATAAATCTATGAAGGCAGCCATCAAAATTTCTAGGTTCTTTATTGATTATCATTGCACTAGATACATCTGTTGGCAAAACAAGAATACACAACTGAGAGGGGGGGGGGTGAATCAGTTGTTACCAAAATAAAAATTATTCAACATTAATCAACCTTAAATCTCAGATCTAATAATTAACAGTGCAAGCGTAAATCAATAACACATCTTTATACGTGGAAACCGTGTTAGGGGAAAAACCACGGTGGATGTTAGCCCACAAGATTATACCTTGTTAGAAGTATAATGAAGAATAAAAAGGGAATGCACTTGCATTTAGGAACACTGCCTTGAGCACACTACTTAGAGGAAGGCTCACTACCTTATATACAATAATCAGATTAAATCCATTTGATGAGGTTGAACTGAAAAATTAGCTTCTACAAAAGCTTGATGACAGTTCCGGTTAGGCACACAAAAACTTCTACACACTCTTCCACACTCTGCTTAATCTCTTTCACACTTTGCTCTTCTCTTGAATGATTTGACCTTTATTCACACATGTAATTCACATACACACCGAGCATTGCCTCAAAATGAGGAAAATAATCACTCTTATATATCCGCTACACGGATTTACATCAACTATTTAGTTGACCGCAAATAAAGAATAAATTACAATCGTCGGCCTTAATACATAGATAAATCTTAATGCACACCAACACAAGTCATTCACAACATAGTGAGGACCCAAATAAACACCTTCAAACATGCCAAACAACAAATCATTAATCCATAGAGATCCGCAACATGCTATCACCATCATGTCAGCCAAGAACATGAAAAACTTGAAAAACCACAAAAAAATCTCCACTCATGAGAACTCCAATCAATGAAGATGTACTGAATTGATAGGGAACTATCTAGAAACATTACTAAACATCCTAGAAGCATACACAACAACCAAATTCACCAGAGTTGCAATCACATCTTCCAGAAGCACTTGCTACAAAAACTGAATAACTGTAGAAACACAGATCTTCATAACTTTCTCAAATCTTGATGCATACCACTGAAATGTTTAGACAACATACTAGATAGGCTTTGCAACAAACCATTTAATGTGCACTGGCTGATTATCAACTTACAACAATTTCCACCACATTGACCTTCTCAGCTTCACTGGCTGCTTACAATATATTTATTACAATTTTATCAATATCCTCGACATATACAACCTTCAAAATTACCAATGCTAATAGTGTTGACATCAATGACACCCACATATCAGCAATACAACCACAACATCCAAAAGCATATTTTCTTCATTGTATTTCTTGCTATCATAACCAACATCATTTGGCAGTGTAAATGGGGATAGTTGCATCATCATAATTGATTTGTAGCAAGCTGTTGTAGATGCATATTATAATTAGACTTGGGCTAGTAATTGGTTTCATATTGTAGCCAAGAGTCTTGGCATATTGACATGTACTTGAGTCTTGCATTTAAATCAATGGAGCTATAAGTTGTTGGCTTCATATTCATTGTAATTCATGATCAATGTATAGTTTGTTTGCCAATTGTTTGACGAAACGTCCATTGTCTTTAGGAGTAGATTTTGCATGAACTAAGTCATCTATTACATCTGAAAATACAAAAATACATCTGCATTTCATGCTAGTTTACTTTCAATCATTTAGTGTTATTTTCCAAGGCATTGCAAAAATATTTGATCAACTAAAACAACATCAAGCAAACTGAAACAACAAGACAATAAACCTCTACTTCACAAGACAAGTGTTTGACAATATTCCCTAAGCAAAAATCCAGTAGTTTAATAACCAGATATTGCAAGGGTTATTACAGTATCATTGAGTCCTCCATACATCATGTTTGTTTTGTTTATTTTATCTCTTTTGGAGAGGAGTTTTGTCCCATTGGGTTTTCTCCTTTTCTCCGCTTGTGAGAGATTGATTGATTGCATTTGCATTGTAAATGGGTAGCTAACACAGCCTAGTAGTCAGGACTGATAATCATAGTCATCTTCATTTTTGCATAGTAATCTTCTCCCTAAGTTGCACTTAATGGGGGGTGTTTGTGTGAATAAATGTCTTGTACCTAGCTAATTCACTCACTAGGTAATTAGGGGACATATTCACATGTTAAGTCTACTTAGGATATAAGATTCTTTCTAGAAATATTAGTTAGCTTTTCTAGAACTTATCTTATCTAGCTAGTAATGCTTGATTCTTAGGTAGTTAGTTTGTTAGTTGTCTCATGTCATAGGATTAAGACACTTGTCATGATCTTGTCTAATCCTATCTCTCTACCTTGTATTTATAAGTGAGGCATCTAATGTACAATTGAATTCAAGCATATTCAACCAATATTCAATCTTGAATTGTTGAAGAAAGTTATCTTGCCATTTTCTCTCTTGTGGAATATATTTTGGTCTAGCAACTATTCATGGGGGTGTTGGGGATACACCATTTTCTTCCCACACAATTTTAGGTACGATCATATTTTTCTTGGCAACAACATGATAGTTCTTGGTGGTTGCCTTTGTCTCTATGATTTGGGGAAAGGATAACTAGTTTTGGGAGGTGTGCATTCTTTCCAAGGATCCTCTTTCTCTCTTTCTACTTAAAATACCAACATAGCAAGTGTGTTGACACTTTAAGTGGGGGCCATATTAGCCCTCATTCATTGTTTGCATGACCCCTTCTTAGTGATGGTAACATACATCTCCTAGAAAGTGTGATCATTAGATTGACATTATTTCATTTTGAAATTAACATTTTGACATTTCTTACTTCACTTTGTTCGTAGAAGTTAGATTTAGTGTAGCATTAGCATACCATATTGATCATTTTGTGGAGCCTTATCAAGGTTATCAGGGAGTATAACTTTTGGTATGGTTGACGTATGAGAGTCTGTAGACCTGGCATGAATTTTCCATTGTCACTTGCCTTAGGGGCTCACATAGTGTATACTTGATTGCACTTGTAATGCTCTCCCCAAGATTAAACTAATAAAATGCTACAAAGTAACTAAATAAGAGGTGTAAGTAATAAAGTAAAATAATTAAAGATAAACTACTAAATTTATAACTTATCTAATGTTATGAATTAATAAAAATAATGATGAAGTCTTGTATGCTCCAAACGAATATTTTTCTTTCCTTTTTAAAATCAAACATTAATATTCCAACCTTACACTAATTGACAACATCACTTGTATTCATCTAAACAACACACAAACATGAAACATATTATTGATAAGGTTAGCATTATATCTCCATAGTGACATAATCTTTGATAAAATCCATATTAGTATTAGGACAACCTTTATTTGTTATCATTCCTATGGGTATTAACATTATAATAATACTATAACACTCAAAATATATAGATAACTAATATTATCCCTATTTATTTATTAAAGATAGCATTACCAACTTCACACTTAACATTATCGTTAATTATATATATAATACCAAATAAATTATTACTCCCTAACAAGGACACAAATACGAAAATAAAAAATAAATTAAATCAACAATTTAGAACCAATAAATTTCTAAGCACTATTCAATTAAGGCTCTTAATGTATAACTAAAAAATAATTTAAAAAAAAAATAACTTAAAAATCCATGTAATGGATTTTACTCATTTTTCTATCTTGTTGAATAAAGAGTTCCTTTAGATTTCTCTTGTCTTCACCTAACTTGGTTTCACTCAATTTGTTATTCCAGTTTTAAAGTAGGATACAATAATGTTTTAATCATAAGATTTATTAGGTTTACTAGATTTCTCTGATTTTTTGATATGTTATAAAAATATTGGATTTATAGAAACCCTTTAAATTTTTCCATCTAACTCTTTGTATTTCATTATATGTGAATAGATTTGTAAGACTACTTTATGACAAATTTTTATTGTGAATAAGGATATCAATGTTTTCTTAATAAATCATAATTGGTGATCTGGGCTAATGCAATTTTTGGATATGTTTTTCTGAGATTAATAATTGAAAACCCATTAAATTATATATTTCAATAGTATGTTTAACAGTTCTTATGATTAAATATGTGAAACTACTTTTAAATAGATTATTGTTCGGCATAGGGGCAACAATATTGTAATCCCAACAATTGATTAATTAAGTGGGTTAAGATGAGTATTTGATATTATTTTCTAAACTTATTATTGATTATTTATATAGAAAAAATATCCTAGAATATACATTAAAGAATTCACTCAAATAAAATTAAACATAGTTGAAAAATGTATGTATTAAACATTTATATAACAACTACCTATACACAAAATATCTCATCAAAACTTGGATTTTTCTAAGTTAACCTTATCCTTTGAATTCTATAATCCTCCAAGATAAAATCAACTAACCTTTATCCTACCTATTCCATTTTAACAAGTACAGTATAACACCTTCAACCATAATTGAACTCTAAATGATAAAATATTCATAGGTTCTTAATAACTTTGCAAACCCTCACAAGACTAATATGCTTCTCTCTTGAAATTCATAGGTAGAAAGTCCCAAGATAATCTTTCTTTTTCAGCACATGTACCTAAAATACAAATATCCACAAAGAAGAAAAATAATAATGTTGGCCAATGGGCTCTCCACCCAATCATAGGATTGAGATTAAATCCATCTCCGAGCTAGGGTCACATAGCACTTCCACAAAATACTTTCCACATAGGATCCACAACCCAAGTGTAACATATAACATCCACATTACTAAAATTGACACATTAAAGCCACTAATAAAAAGGATTCTTAGACAAGTTTACACTTTATATACTTTGCACATCACAACATCTTGCATTCATATTTCTTTATTTTAACACATAAAAAAGGGTATAAATGAAATTAAAGTAAACAAGGTGGAAGACTCAACCAATGCAAACCCAAACACACTACTTGTAGCCACACAAGAGATTCAACATCAAATTTCACATAGATTTTTATGACCAATATGACAACAAACTCATTACAAATCAACAAAGATAGATAACTAAAATGTTAGACCTCACAAAGAAATTTTTCTATCCAACTTGTGCAATACTCTCTCCAAGCACTCTCTTTCATTTCTCCTTCTTCTTCAAAAACATGACAAGAACTCAAAAATGAAGAATGAAAACCAAAAATGAACTCAAGAATAATTTGAAAAGAAAAAGCGAGAAAACCCCCTCCTCCACACAAATAGAAAGAATAAATGGGAGGGGAAAAGTCAACCTCCTTTCCAACTTCCCAACCATCCTTTCAACTCCATTTTTTGTCACTTTTTATAAATGAGTAATTAGAGTGGGTTTTAGACTTTATTAAAGGGGTTTTATGGAATAAAAATACCCCTAACCCATAAGCCTATCACCTAAGAAACTTTTTAAATAGTTAAGACTACAAAAGAACTTCATAAAACATAAAATAAGTGACCATATTAATAAAGTGACTCAAGGGACTAATAAAACAACTCTCACATACACACAACCCATACCACACAAAACAAGTTTAAATCACATTCCCATGATAAGACTAATATTTCACAAGGATATAATAAAGGAAGTAGCTATGTGACCCCCTTATCAACCTTGACCAATTTTTTTTAACCTGTTTACTCAACCAAGAAAGTGTGTCAGTATTACTCATGATTAATAATACTTAAAACAAATGACTTATGAATTAAAATTTTAAGAATAATATTCAACTAGAAAATTAGATCCACTAATCTACATAGTAACACTTCTTACTCATGTGATACCTGTTATAGAGTCAAGGAACAATAGAGTGGATACTATCTGTTATCAAAATATCACCATTGATTTCAGTAGAATATTTAACTTATAATGCATACCACTATAAGTAAAATTGAATATCAATAGTTGTCTTCATAATCACACCCACTCACATCTATGATATGTAATCACCTAACATAATGTAATCCAGTTAATATACATAATAATATTACCAATAAATAGAATCTTGATCATTGCATATTTACGTAGAAAAAGAATGGAACTCATATGAGTATCACAAGAATTCACAATAACTGTTAGATAGGATTAATCAAGAATATGAACATCTTCATGATGTAGAAACAACCATCACTCATGTTTATTATCCAACATAAAAGAACATAAAATATTGCATATAAACCATTAACAACTAATAGGATCAACAAGGCCACAAGGGATAGGTTTTTACATTCTCCCCCAGGATTGGGCTTCCTCTTGAAAGTCCCTAAAAGTGAAGGTAAACACAAGCAACAAGCACTTATAAATAATATCTCATGCAAAATTTCAATAGAATATTTTATCATCCAAAGTATTCTATAATATTAGGAAAATTTATAATTTAATTGTCTACTCAAAAGACTATCCATCCATGATACAATACAATATTATAGATATCCATTTCACTTTACTTCATCTATCACTTATAAGGTTATTAAGCACTACACTATACATATACATGTTCACTTCAATCATCATTACTTTGAAAAATTGGTCAATCATTTCACAACATAATGAATTTACATCTTAAGCAATCATTCATTTCCTTTTATCGTGACAATGCTAACAATTAATACATAAGCATCACATATATCAGTTTACAACACTCACACCATCAAAAAAACACTAACATATCACATGGTTTAGGGAATGGGATTTATGAGGAGGAACGGTGCCAAATTCCATATCACTGATCTGACGCAATCACCATCACTGTGTAATCATGATAATATTAGGAAACATAGTCTCGAGGTCCTCTCTAGGATCCCTCCATACATTTCCTAGTACCTTCCCCTTGTTTGTGTAAGGGGGTTAGCCTTCGAGAAGGAAGGTACACAAAGAATCACACATTAGGGGAGAATGGATTATGACTGCCCCCTACTAGTCCCATTTACATCCCCATCCTCGTAAAATAAATTTCCCAGCGCATCTGCACCTGCATATGACCTGCCAGGGATCCCTCCTAGATATAATAGTTTACTAAGTTCACATCACAACACATATACCAATAGCTCAAAGAAGTCCCAAACTTAAGAAGATAAAAATAATATTTCAAAATTTACAACAAAATCTCAAGAAGTAAAGAAAAATAAATCAAATACAAAGGAAGCATATCAATCCAAATAAAAAATGTTTAAATAAAATTAAGTCCTTGAGGCAAAAGGGACCACACAACTTAAATATCCAAATATATAATACTATTGGAAAAAACAACAAAAGAATCTTCAAAATAATACACATTTCACAAAAAATAACATATTACATGCAATATGTGACTTCTTCAAGCCACTCAAGGGGTGGAGGGGAATGGTGGTTCTCAAACCATATAGCCAACAAAACATAGTGGTCTCACACCATATAACAATATGGTGGTATTCAACTACAAAATAATCATATAGTAACCAAGCATAGTTCCACACAACCCAAGACATGCCAAACAAATAGCCAAAAACATATATATCTGAAGTAGCCTGCAAAGAAGTTATCTGTACTCTAAATCTTACCCAAGAGAACATCATTCACCAACACATATCTCTATCACCATCCTTGTATAGTTCTATCATAATCACTGTAAATCTTGTAACTTAAGAAATGATGTAATTTTTTTTGTCAGGAACCTTACATTTTGTCATTTTATATTCTTTCAATAATTACTGGATAATATGAATTAAATAATTTAATTCTTCTCCCTCTATTTCCAACATTGCTCATAAACCATGACTGGTTAAAGAATTACTTGAATGTGAATAGACCAATACTGATACCACAAGAACATTGCATCTAATACTCATACCTTTGAATATACAATCTTTGTAACATCTATAATCCAAGTGGAAGCTCATCCAAAGTTTGGCACACTAGATCCATCCTCAACCCATGGGATACACTCAAGGAAAAAAAAATTGCACTATGGAACAACAAATGCAGTCCTCAAAGGGGGAGTAGATCCAACTCAATGTTCCAAGGGAGAACCAAATTATTGATATATGTCCACTGGATAGCACAGGGACACATCAAGAATTACAATGTTCCCATGTTCCAAAGAACAGGGGACTCCCTCAACCCCAAATGAATAAGGCTCTTTGCCCTCAAGTGAGATTTTCTCCTTAGTCACACCCAAAACCTCATTACACAAACAAGAGTCCACATTGAACCAAAACATGCAATATCATAACACATAATTTAACATGAGGGTATAAGCAAGTAGATCATCCTAGATGTTCACCACACCCTTATCCCAAGTTGGATACTTAGTATCTCAAACTTGAATAAAAAACATAACATTCACTGGTTTCTCACAACACATATTATAATGCACTTTCATTACTTTAGACACACTCATTAAAAACAACACTTAGCCGCTTTGCAACACATAAAGAACACTTTTTAGAGACATTAGATAAAATTGGAACAATAATGTTTGATTTTAAAAAAGAAAAAAAAATTCATTTGAAGCATATGAGACTTCATTATTTTTATTAATTCATAACATTAGACAAGTTTTAAATTTAGTAGTTTATCTTTAATTATTCTATTTTATTACTTACACCTCTTATTTAATTACTTTTTAGCATTTTATTAGCTTAATATTGCGAAGGGCATTACAACACTAGCCCTTGCGAGTGTATTTTTCATGGCTACCGAGCATAACACAATTTGCTTGCCTGTGGAGCCATATTTTTCATGTGATTTTACATTCTTGTGAGTGTATTTGATGAATGTGGCATAATGCAACTTGCTGGTTCATATTTCTTTCCTTTTTGCATTAATTTTGACATTGTATGTTTGTGTATCTTGTCTTGTTGCTTCATATCATACATTCATGTGTGTCCCCTTGTGCTTATGTTGGTTTTCCATGGGATCTTAGATCCCAGGGGCTTGCACAACCTCCTTGATCTTTTTCATCCTATCCCATCAAAATTTGTACACTTGGACCCCTCTTGATGTTTATTTGTCTACTATAGTGCGAGTGTGGGTGCAAGTTCATACTCTCACTAAAGTGGGGGATAAATGTAGTGACAAAAAATATACGTTAAATTTTCTCTTTTTTTGCCTCCTAGTTAATTGGACTTAATTAAGCTTCTAATTGGGCCAATTATGCATTTAAAAGGCTAATTAATTTCACTTTTTGAAAGGAACCTACATTAAACAATTGCAAACATCAAGTTAAACACCTTGGAAATTGAGTGTCCTAGATTTAGGGCCTAGGACCCATTCACTAGTGAATGAGTTCTCCTTAGGTCTTAGGTTTCAGTTTTTAATATATTTTTGGTAGTATTTTAATGATTCAAATTCAAATTGCAATTGTCGGATTTTTATGTTTAATTATCGAAAAATTAAAAAATCACCTATAAATATAATCTTTTTATTAATTCAAATCATCTAGCATTGAAACAACTTTCAGAAGGGGAAATGTTATTGTCAAGAGCATTGCAGAGTGGATTTATTAGTAATCTACAACAACATTCAAGATTTTATCATGATGTCAAAGTTATTTGCATTCATGCATGTTTTTGGAGCTAACATTGTGATGTAGGTTTCAAGTTTTCAAGCATCAAATTAATCATCAAGATCAACATCTAATCAATCCATTTCATGCAAGATCTAATTCTTGGAGAGATGTGTTAGACTTCAGTCCTCCAAGGGCAGCCATTAAAGGGTTTTTTGAGTTGTGAAAAGCTAGTGTTCATTCATCATTCCTTCTTTTTATCATTATTTCATTTCAAGGTTTATTTACCAAAATAGGGTTTGACCAAAGCAAACCCTATTTGCCAAAAACAAATAATTTTTCTCTTTGTGTATGTGCAGATTCACAAGTGAAGGATTGAAGATTGATCAAAAGTGAAATTTTGCAAAGTCATCAAAGTTGTCATCTCAAATCCATCTCTAGAGGCTCCCAAAAATTGAGGAAGTTTTTTTTACAAGGACCCATTCGCCATTTTTTGATGGCCAGGAACCACTTTTGGTGATAGATTTTGTGTCTTACCTTTTCAAATCTGTCGGAAGTTTATTGTTTTTGTTAGTATTATTCTTCATATACATGATACAAGTCTTACATTGCATACTTGAGTTCATTTGATATTTTATTTTTATCTCCTTAAAGTGTTGGTCAGGAAGATTTTACTCCATCTTCAATCACAATGAAATTAAAATTTCTCCCAAACTCACCTAAAGACTGAAAGTCAATTATACCATTGGGGGATCTCATTTCCTAATGAAATAGAAGACATATAGGTTCATTGCACCCCATTTTTCCTCTTTCTATTTTTGGTAAACTTACATTGGTGAACCCTATGAACATATTTTTATTTGTTTTAAGCTTATAGAGTTTATAATCCTATCAATAACAAAGTTAAAGTTGCTAAAAATATATGTATTACTGAAAATGGTGTTCATGATTGTTCTAAAGTGTATAACAATGATTCTTCTCATAATAAAATTATCGTTATTGAGGAAAATCCCCTAATGCATCTCTTAGTAAAAGTGATAGTGAAGATGATCATGTTGATTATTCTTCAAGTGATGATACTCCTACATCTAAAAGAAAACCTAAATGGTTTAAATTTTTTTTGCAAGAAAGTGAGGATATTCTAGCTAGAATGAATCAATTTAAGGCTAGAAAGAAAAACTATTATAATTACGCTTTGATGTCTAAAGTTATGGACACAAATGATCCTCAAACTTATGAACAAGCTAAAAATCAACCTCATTAGGAAAAGGCTATACAAGAAGAATATAACACATTAATTGCAAATCAAACTTGGGATTTAGTTTCTTTACTTCAAGGCAAGAATCTTGTTTCATGTAAATGGTTGTATAAAAATAGGTTCAATGTAAATAATGAAGTTAACAAATATAAGGTTAGATTAGTTGCTAGAGGCTTCTCCCAAGTGGAAGGCCTAGATTATAATAAAATATTTACTCTAGTAGCTAAAATGTTAACTATTAAATTAGTTCTTGCTTTAGCTTCTTATATGCATTGGCCCATTCATCAAATGGATGTTAAAAGTGCATTCTTAAATGACAATTTACATGATTATGTCTCAATATTTTGGTTTTATTAAGGAAGGTAATGAACACCTTGTTTGCAAATTAAATAAGTTTATGGTTTGAAACAATCTCCTAGAGAATGGTATTCTAAAATTAATGCTTTCTTTACATCTCAAGGTTTCATCACAACAAAGAACATGAGATTAGAGAGTCTTTGTTGTTTAAGAGAGTGTTTTTGAAGCCACTAAAGGAGAGAAAAGAACCATAACAAAGATGAGATCTATTCAAGACAAAGTGCAAGGCTAAAGGTAAGTTCTGAAAATTGATTATTGACAATGGTAGTACAAATAATTTAGTGGTTGTGGAAATGGTGGATAAACTATGTCTTAAGAGAACTAAACATCCTACACCTTATAAAGTTTCTTGGCTTTAGAAGGGGCATAAATTGTTGGTAGATGAACATGCCTTAGTAGAATTTCAGATTGGAAGTTATAAGGATAGTGTGATTCATGATAGCATGCCCATGGATGTGTGCCATGTATTACTTGGTAGACCTTGGCAATTTGATCGAAATTCCATACATGATGGAAGAAATAATACATACACTTTTGAGGATGGTCTCAAACATACCTTGTTGCCTTTTCAAGAACCAAATGAAGACAACCATAGTAGTAGTAAGGTGATGTTGATAAGAGAAAAATAATTTATAAGTGAAAATGAGACAAATGAAGTTGTGGTAGCAATCAAGGAGGTGATTCTTCATTTTCCTAAATGTTGCAAGGATGTGCATAGTGTTGATTTGCAGGTAGGACAACCAAAAACATGTGTTGACACAAATGAATGTAACGTTGAGGCAGCTATTGGTATTATGAAGGATGCAAAAATACAAGAGAGTTCAAAATAGCAATGCCAAGATGAATATATGGGCAAGAATTTGCATGGATAGAGCATGGAGACAATAAAAGAGAATGTGGAAGATGACCTAGAACTTTAAATTGAAGCCGTTGCAAATGAGTGGCTTGTATTGACATGAGGGGAGACAAATATTGCAACCGCCAATGGTGAGGTAAGATCTCTATTTTCAAACCCCTTGGATATAGTTGAAAATTATTTTCATGAATATGCAATGATTACAATGGAGAGGTATGCAAAAAATGAACAACATAGAGTAGCATAGACAAGACACCTTTTAAACACCATCATTAATTTCTTGAGTTTTTTTTTTCAGACTGTATAGGAGCGAATTTGCAGCCCTAATGCAGATTCCCCTTTTACCTTTCTCCACTTTAGAAAACAAAATTCAGAGGCTTAATTCCACATAAGCCCATTGTTCTCATCACACTTGATGCCCATTTTGAGTGTTGGTAGAGGTGTTTGTGTCGAGGATTCGTGCGTGGTACGCGGACATCCGCGTGGCCCACTTACGTCCTTGACAGATTCCTACAACTGGAGCTTATAGAAGCGTTACATTTCCCATTGGGAGTTGACTTGTAGCACCCTCTTCGGCCAATCAACCTGAATATGGCCATTTTCTTCACTCTTCCCTTCAAATTCACTATTCATTCCTTCATTTGGGAGACATTTCTTCATTCAATTGTCCTTCCACAATCTCTTCACAAGCTCCAAGCAACTTCTTCACTATCTCTTCACTCTCAAGAAACACTTTACACTTCATAGCAACAACATCAACACTCCATCACTTCAATAGAGCATGTGTGGAACAAAACACCATTGCAGCAAAGGCTTGATTTCCTCTCATTTTCTCCCCCACTAGCCTTGAGCACTTTGAGTGGAAGTGGTAAGTTTTCACTCCTCTCCTCTATTATTTGGTTGAGTAGCATAACACTGTTTTGTAGTGTCTTTGTGTACTTTACTTCATTTCATACTTTTATCTCTATCAATTTGGTTGTCCGTGGAGGCGGGAACACCAAAATGGTGGTTTGACTGAGGCAAATATATAGCCCCAACAATTTCTCTATCTCTTATGTGCAGGTATTGAAGACATTCTCGAGCTGGAGGCTTCATCAATCAAACGGTTGTAAGCATTTCATTTCCCTTTTTCTCCTTGTCTTTATCATTTCTATTACATTTTGTTTCTTGATCACATTCTAGAAGTTCTTAGTAATTAGAGTAGAAGTAGTCACTTAGCTGTTTTCTATGATAAACCTACTCTCTAGTCTGTATGAGATGCCAGTGCACCATGCTGTCGTCTGTATTCGACGTTGACGTCCTTTGGCCGAGAGCTTGTCGGTTTGTCCGAAGAATCTCTGTGACCTTCTCTTTATGATTCTAGAACTCTCACCACTGTTCTTTGAGGTAGTTTAGGGAAGTTCACCCCATGAGGCTCTTTGAGTGAAGAGAAATCGTGAGTAGTGAATCCCCCTTCTCTACATTTTGGTGAACTCGACATGAAGAACGTATTTTTCAAAAAATAGGAATTTATTTACCCCTACTTGGTGGGGTCATAAATTTTGACTCGATGCTCGAAATTCAGAACCATTTGCACCATTGGAAAAGGACCGACGCAAGTTCTAAACTCAAATTCCACTCCAATGACCTCTGAAAATAAAAATTACTAGAACATAGAAAATACCAAAAACATCGTAATGAATTTAATATCTTCTTTTATTAGTTTTGTATCTAACTTTGTTCAAAATGTTAATGATATTCTATTTCATGCATGTGATGGTGACTTGGATTTACCCATGTCACTTGATATATTTGATCCTTCTCACAAAATTCCTCACTTTGGAGGATGTCTTGTTGCAAGAAGATAAAATCATTGATACCTTTATTATTGTTACTCTACCTTCTATTCATTCCAATATACTCTCTTCTAGAGATGATGCATTTGTGAATGATGAATCTACCCTTCATCCCAAAGCAATCTCTTCTAGAGATGATGCATTTGTAAATGAAAAATCTATTGTTCATTCCAATACACTCTCTTCTAGGGAAATTACATTTGTGGATGATGAATTTCTTATCTATTCTAATGCACTCTTTTCTAGAGATGATGCATTAGCACATGATGAATCTCCTTCCACATTTGATCCTGTTTGGATTGATGTTGAGAATATGTCTTCAAATAATTATTCTACTAGTCATGATGATTCTATAAATGTAATCTATGTCTCTATTGCCCCTCAAAGGCCTAGGAGACCGACCATTTATGTGACTCCAGCTAGTCCTTCTCCTAAAAGGGTTTGTTTTATTGATGGTGTTCCATTTGATAGTGATTCCCTTGATCTCTCTAAGGCTCCCTCTTATAGAGTGGTAGCCTGTACCTATGATACTAGAATGAATAAACAACTAAGCCTTCTTCAAGTGCCTGAACCTATGACTAAAGCACCTAGTGATTGTGATCTTCTCGAGCAACCTCAAGTTACTTCGGCTAAGATCTCACTGTGGGACTTGCTTCAATCTGCTCTGATTTATCAAGGTATGCTTCAGGAAGCCTTGTAAAAGATCCGCTTGCCTTCTTCCGCTAGGTCAGAAGATGCTGATGCGTTGATAGCTCATATTCATGTGGATTCACCATAGGAACTCCCACCTCCGAAAGTACAGAAGCAAGCAAACCCTTAGATGATTATAGTTAATATTAATAAAATTGGTATTAGACATACTCTCGCTGATGCTAGTTCAATGCTCAATGTATGTAGCATTGATCTATTGCCTAATTGACCCATCATCTATTAATGCTTCTTTTGTTGAAATTTGTGGGTTTGATAATGTCGGTCGAAAAAATTTAGGCACTATAGTCTTACCTTTGAGGTTAGGACCCATTATCGTACCTACCCTTGTACATGTTATGTCAAAGAAGTTACCATATAACCTCCTTCTTAGTAGACTGTGGATTCATGCTATGGGTTCAGTCCCGTCTACCTTGCGTAAATCTATTAAGTTTATTTGTAATAATCAAGTAGTCACAGTCAAGGCTGACCCTGATGCTATGCACTTATGCGAGGTGGTAGTTGTTGGTCAAACTTCAGTTGTTCCTACTCTTATTCCTTCGATTTCTTCCAATGTGTCGATGTTTACTCTAGTAGTATCTACTACAAAGGATACTCTTGAGATAGATGTCCCTAAAGAAGATCCTTCTGAAGCGAGAAATATTAAGCCTTCTCCTTCTACCTCTTCTCAAGAAAGTGCATGTCTTGGTGATGATTGGGATCCTCTAGACTTTACAGATTCCTTCATTCAGGAATTTAAAGTCAACCCGATCCACTTAGACCTTCCGAAAACATCATTCACACCCGATATTGAAGAGGGTCATTCTTTTGTATTGTGGGATAATGTGAATGTAAAATGTAATGTTCTTAGTGTTGATCCTCCTTCTGAGGAAGATGATTATGCTTCTGCTAAGGAGGATAATGCTGACAATCCTATCAAGAAGGATGATGACGATCCCATAGAAGAGTGTTTTTCCCCTTGATGGAATAATGCTCTCTATGAGGATCCCCCCTCTTTTCATGATTTGAAAACACATTATGGCCTTGGATTTAAGCCCATCTCTAAGTATGGCTATGAGTGTAAAGGTTGTGGGCGTAATGAACAAGGCATCCAAGTCCCTATACAATTTGTACCTTTTAAGCATAATTTGGTGCTTGGTTTCTTGACTAAACAATCCGATGAGAAACCATGGTTGAATGTTGACATGATTTCCACTCAACCTCATTCTCGTAGATTGGTCCATCCTCCTTCGTCTTCTATCTCCATATCTTCTTCTTGTGAGAAGTCAAGATTTTATCCACAAGAGAAAGGGTTACTTCCTGCTCCTCATCCTTTGTCTGAGCGAGAGTGTATTTTGTTGCGGCTTCTTAAAGCCCACTTAATTACTCTTCCTCATCCTACACGCAAGAAATCTTATAAGCATGATAATGAAAAACATTATTTTTGTGCATACCATCGAGTGCTTGGCCATTCCACTAGTGAATGTAAGGAATTGAAGGATAAAATGCATCAACTTTGTGATTCAGGTGCTTGTTGATGCACCTAACTCTTCTTTGCATGAGAAGCGATATCGAGGTTTACAACTATCCTGTACGATCTAAGTATCTAGCATGGTTCTCCTCCCTTGTACATTGGGGGTAGTGATAGCTTGTTCTAGAGATGTGTGTTCTTTTGAGGACTCTCTCTCTTCTTTCTATCTTTCAAATGAAGCATCCCTTGAGTGGAACCATTTTATTTTGAAGGTTTCTTGAGGGAACTCTTTGAAATATTTTCTCTCGAATGAATTCTATGACGTCTAGCTTGGGGGCAACCCGACTAGACCTATTTCATGTCTTTGCATCTAGCTTGGGGGTAGCTTGATTAGACCTCACTTTTCAAACAATGTATCCCTTGAGTGGACCCCTCCTCTTTTTGAAGGGTTCTCGAGGGACATCTTTGAAAGTTTTCCAACTTGATGATGGTCTGCATGACTGTTCGCTTACTTGCTCAGTGATACAGGTTTTCCTCCTTGAGAGGGGATTTATTTTATCACTTTTACTCGATGATACAAGTTTTCCTCCTTGAGGGGGGATTGCTTTTATCACTTTTAATATATAATATGGATTATCCTCCTTGAGCAGGGATTGCTTTTATCGCTTTTACTTTGTGATATGGGTTTTCCTCCTTGAGTGGGGATTATTTTTATCACTTTTATTTGGTGATACAGGTTTTCCTCTTCGAGCGGGGATTGCTTTTATCACTTTTACTATGTGATACAAGTTTTCCTCCTTGAGCGGGGATTGCTTTTAACACTTTTACTCTGCGATACGGGTTTTCCTCCTTGAGCGGGGATTACTTTTATCACTCTTGCATTCACTTATATCTTTCTCTTCTCAATTGTATATAACGGATTGAAGATCTACATCTTCTTCATCCTAAGTATATGCTTTTCCTTTCTTTAGCTTGACCTGCACTCTCAAGTTTTCTAGATCGTGATATGCTTCCTCGACGGTTCAGGTATACATTTCTAACTCTATGTCTTCTTCGATCTACTTTACCGAAGCACTCATCAATATTCATTCTTGTTAAAGTGGGGGAAAAATATATAGGAGTGAATTTTCACCCCTAATGTAGATTCCCCTTTTACCCTTCTCCACTTTAGAAAACCAAATTCGAAGGCTTAATTCCACATAAGCCTGTTGTTCTCATCACACTTGGTGCCCATTTTGAGTTTTGGTAGAGGCGTTTGTGTTGGGGATGTCAGCACAACAGGCGAACATCCACACGATGCACTTATGTCCCTAACAGATTCCCATGGCTAGAGCCTGTAGAGGCATTAAATTTCCCATTGGGAGTTGAATTGTAACACCCTCTTCAACCGACCGACCCGAATATGGCCGTTTTCTTCACTCTTCCCTTCAAATTCAATATCCATTCCTTCATTTGGGAGACACTTCTTCATTCAATTGTCCTTCCACAATCTCTTCACAAGCTCCAAGCAACTTCTTCACTATCTCTTCACTCTCAAGCAACACTTTACACTTCATAGCAACAACATCGACACTCCATCACTTCAATAGAGCAAGTGTGGAACAAAAAACCATTATAACAGAGGCTTGAGTTCCTCTCATTTTCTCCCCCACTATCCTTGAGCGCTTTGGGTGGAGGTGGTAAGCTTTCACTCCTCTCCTCTATTACTTGGTTGAGTAGCATAATACTGTTTAGTAGTGTCTTTGTGTACTTTACTTCATTTCATACTTTTCTCTCTATCTATCTGGTTGTCCGTGGAGGTGGGAACACCAAAATGGGGGTTTGACTGAGGAAAACCTCTATACAACCCCAACAATTTCTCTCTCTCTCTCTCTCTCTCTCTCTCTCTCTCTCTTGTGTGTAGGTATTGAAGACATTCTCAAGTTGGAGGCTTCATCAATTGCACGGTTGTAAGCATTTCCTTTCCCTTCTTCTGCTTATCTTTATCATTTCTATTACATTCTGTTTCTTTATCACATTCTAGAAGTTCTTAATAATTAGAGTAGAAGCAATCACTTAGCTATTTTCTATGATAAACCTACTCTCTGGTCCGTACAAGATGCCAATGCACCTCGAGGATGCCAGCATGCCACACTGTCATCCGTATTCGGTGCTGACATCCTTTGGTCAATAGCTTGTCGGTTTGTCCAAAGAATCTTTGTGACCTGCTCTTTCTAATTCTAGAACTCTCACCACTGTTCTTTGAGGTAGTTTAGGGAAGTTCGCCTCGTGAGGCTCTTTGAGTGAAGAGAACTCATGACTAGAAAATCCACCTTCTCTACACAGAATAATGTTGGTGCTGATTATTGTTTGAGGGAAATGAAAAAAGAATGGTAAAGATGCAACAATGAGAGGCTATCTGGAGAGTGGGCGAAATATGTTGAAGATGATGAGATGGGGTGTGGAAACAACAATTTTACTTGGGGAACAATAAATTAAGAGGGGTTAATTATTTCGATGGTTTGGGATAATATGAAGCTACCCATTGGGAAGAGCATGAAGAACATATGGGGGAAGAGAAGTTTGATGAATGTAGGATCTATTCTGGCCATATGCTGGAAAAAAGGAAGAAGTAATGGTTCTAGGTTGTTGTTTATAAGCATAAGTGGATATGTTGCAAGTGTCTAGAACTTGAAAGGGTTTTCCTACTACCTAAATTCCTTTGTGAGCTACGCTCATAAACAACTCTCTCAGGGAGCCTGATGTAGGGGTGTTGCCCAATTTTGGTTTGCACATTTTGGTTTTTGGTTATTGTATTTCTTTTGTTTCCTTGTTTTCCCTTGTGTCATGCGACAAGATCAATGTGGAGTCAATAAACTTAGTCTACCTTCCTCGTTGGATCCCAAATGGTTATGAAAGTTATAATGAGTTAGGAAGAGTGTAATATCCCCAATAAAATTATTAAATCTGATTTTTGCAATGCTTTGTCAATTTTTGAGATTTTATGTGCAATAGGTAAAAATTGTGAAATCGGGTGTGCTGAAAATTGAACCAATGAAGCCAACCACACTTAGAATTTTATTACAGAAATAAATATGAGATTTATACAGAAAATTTTGGCAGCATAATAGCCTATAAAAATTCACTTTGGACAATCTACAGATCTACCCTTACAATATGCATAATTGCCACCAATTTGGCACTCAAAAATACACCCAAAACCCCAATAGATTTGCACAAAGACTCTCTAGCATTTGAAAATAAGAATATAACTGAAATATATATAATATGGGTATGATTTCTATAGAAAAATGAATCCATTAATATGCTGCTGCAACACCAATAAAACAAATTACAAATCTATGGATCAAAAATCATTGGAAACCCCAACAAAGAAACTACAACAATGCAACTACTAAGCTTTTGAAGCACAACTGTAATCTCTGAGTTACATTTCCTTTGGAGACCTTCAAAACCATTGTATTCAAGCCTCAATATCCTTATTTTATTAGTCTTAGAGATTTTTCCTTCATTGGTTTATCAGCTTCTAAAGAAGATTCACAAACCGTGAGAGAAAATATGCATAGAATGAATCCAAAAAGCAAGAAATTGCATTTTATATTTGTTGCCTTCTTTATGAAGCTTCTACCAAACATTGGATTCACATCCAAATATTCCTTTCCAATTTTAGGTACTTAAAAAAGTCATAAAATATATTATAACACGTCTAAAATTAGCCTTTCATATTATACCACTTATAAGGCATCTTTTGACAGCTCAAAATACATTTTTTAAGGCACTTTCATGAGGTTAAAGTGATTTTTTCCAAAACTCATGACCCACCTGTGTTGAAAATTGGCACCACTAAATAATTAATACTTATTTGTCCTTTAGGTAAAAATTGCACCACGACAATATAAGTATTAAATAATATTATATTCCAATGTTGTCCCAATACCTCCAACTTACTATTTCTAGTAAGTTCTATTTTTGGAAAAAGGGACATGATAAGTGCTCTCTTCCAAAATTTATTTCCCTAAAGCAATTACAACCATAATGATCTAGAATCTTTTTTCCATAATGATAAAACATGCCAAAATGAATATTAAGTCTTGATTCTATACCTGTGAAGAGTTGCAATCTTTCCTAGAGAGTATTGTGCAAAAATGAGGACTCAGATTCCTTTGTTCCAATGTTATGAATCCAACAAAAAATATATACAATATAAGCTCTTGTATGTGTAATTGAATGATGAATTCATTCTCATATTCCAATTGAAACTCATCTTCCCACAAAGGTTTAGTAAGCTTGTCAAATGCACTACCATGTGATGAATCAATCATGCAACTTTTGAACCTTCTCTCAATGATACAAATTTGATTTTTTCTTATTTTAGGTCTGATATATGATTGAATGTACTCACCTGTAACATAGATTTTTTGGAGATTAATGCCACAGTTGCACAGATTAAAACAATTAACTCTAATCTAACAAATAATCTAAATAAAAACAACAAAGAATGAAGTAAATGAACAATAAAAAATAAACAATCTCACCGAATATGCATCCACTTCTTCGAATTATCTCGATTGTCCTTCTCCATTTTGTTGTATCAGTATTCTTGCCCTCAGATTTTTGTGTTTGATGCAAGCATAACCTTGTCGACTGTCTAAGAAAAATATCGAAGATTCTTGTTTCTTCTCAAAAGTATTGATTTCGGGGAGGAGGAATAATGATAATGATAGGCCTTTTTATAGATTTTGGGTTTTTGAACGATCGGCTCAGATTCAAAAGAGAGATCAATGATCGAGATTGATGAATGTCATGCGATGTGAGTTATTTGTTAGATAGAATGCGAGTTAAGAAATTCTGCAGGATAAAGATTAAATTAGAACAATAACTTAATCTTGTGTCAAGACTGTTCGAAAATAGAAAGAACAAGAGTTCCAGATCTTAATCTTCAGTTGAGAGTCTTCAAAAATAGATGAAATAGACTTTGGATGAAAAAGACAAAGTTAGAACTTGAAGAATAAAGAGTTCGAATGCACACATGAATGAATGAATGAATTAAATATATTTAATTAATAAACGCATTCATGCATATAAGTTAGAACTAGTTAACTTACTGGTTGTGACAGAGAGTTTCCTCACATAGACGATCAAATATTGAATCCGGAGATAACTGGCGGATTAAAATAGATCTCGAGTCAGATGGTGAGTGAATAATTAGTCAACTGAACGACAGAAGAATGTGACATAAACAATTAATTATGAGTTAAATGTTAATTTAATTCAACATTCAAAAATGAAAGATTTAATTAAATAAATAAAGATAATTTATTTAATTTGATTGTTGAAAAGGTGGAATTGAATAATTAAATAATAAATATTTAATTATAGTTGAAAGGGTTAAATTTTTTAATTAAATAATAAATATTTAATTATGAAAGAATAATTAATTAGCTAGGGACATAATTAAATAAACATGATTTATTTAATTAATCAACAATTGAATAAACGGGTGTTTTGGTAATATTGGGATGTACCCGCTCTGATTTTTCCTGCTCTTTGGTGTTTTTAATTTCTGTGCGCAGGGTGGACTCTGTCGTGGGGGTATCTAATGGTCCCCCTCTGCCCCCTCCTGACCCGTGCTCCCCTTTTTTGGGGACGTGTCTTGTGGGTACCCCCTCTATGGGATCAACGCTTTCTCCTTCAAGCATTTTGAAGGATTTGGCTTCTCCGGGTGGTTCTTCTATGCCAACGGTTGAGTTTTCTTTGGTTGTCGGTTGGAAGAATGTTCTAACGAGTCGGAAACAAGTCTCCTCCTTGTTTTCGGCTCCTCCTGAGTTTGTTTCGACCACTGGTACTATTTTTGATATATCGGATTCGGTTAGTGACAGGATCCTTTCCTCCATGGAGAATGTTGTGGTGGGAAGATTCCTCTCTTATAGGCCTACAGTGGATATGGTTTGGAAATGGGTTGCTGTGAAGTGGCGGCTTAAGGGTAGTGTGGAGATTCGTGCGATGGCTGGGGGTCTCTTCCCCTTCAGGTTTGCTATAGCTGAGGACTTGGTGACCACTCTGTCGTCGGGCCCGTGGGTATATGGGAAGCACAACCTTGCTCTGTGCAGGTGGAAACCTAGTTTTGACCCTGTTGTTGACCTTAATATGTCAACTCCCATTTGGGTGCGACTGTCAGGTTTGCCTCTGGAGTTTTGGGATGAAGCAATTTTCAAGGCTATTGGTGATTCATTGGGTCAGTTTGTTACTACGGATGTTGTCACTAAATCGAAGTCAAGGTTAGTCTTTGCTCGATTTTGTGTCAATATTTGTGTGGATAAAATCCTACCAAACTCTATGAAGTTGTGTTCCAAGTTGGGAAACTGGATCCAACCTGTTTGTTATGAAAACGCAGTGGTATTTTGTCAAAGGTGTGCCAAAGCTGGGCATCTTATTTCTAACTGTAAATCTTTGATCAATTGGGAGTCTAAGGATGTGTTAAATCCCATGATTCTGGCTGCGGATACCTCGAGGCTTGTGGGTGTTTCTGAGTTGGTCCCCCCAGTCTCTGCTCGGCCTCCTATGCTTTCTCCGCGACCTCCTCCCCCTACTTTTCCTCACACTGATACGAACCCTGGTGTCTCCTCGGTGTTGGAAACCTTTCCTGGGGAGGTCTCTTTATCTCAAGATCCTGGATCCTCGGCTATCGTTAACTTGCCTGTGGGGGCTTCTATTGGGATCGTTGGTTTGGGTTCATCGACTGTTGATCCTCTATCATTGGTCTCTCAGGGGACCTATGGGGATTCAGTTGAAGAGGGTGAAATTTGGGAGGAAGAGTGTTCTGGCATGATTGAAGAGTCTACTGAAAACCTGGGAAGCTTAAAGCTGGAGAAAGTAGAAGATGAAGGGATATGGACTACACCTAAGAAGAAGGGAAGGAAGAAGAAGGCAGATGTTGGAGGGGATTCCAAACCTGGGAGACCCTCTTAGAGATCCACTAGAACACATGAAACAACAAATGAGATTGCCTGGGGAAGTAGAGGACATTGGATGTGTCCTCAAAAAAAGGTCAGAAATAAGGATTATGTCTTGGAATGTCCGGGGGCTAAATAGTTCACACAAACAACATGCCTTGAAGAACTACATAGTGGAGCATAAGATTGATGTTTGTCTCTTGCAAGAAACTAAGATGTTGATGATTAATTTTGACAAAGTTGCTAGCTTTCTATGGGCTAATGTTTCGTATATTCACAAGGATGCTAAGGGAGCTTCGAGTGGTTTGGTCGTGCTTTGGAATCCTTCCTGTTTATAGGGTTTTGAATTATTCCATTGTAAAAATAGCATAGGGGTTTCGTTCTCCGTTAGTGGAGTAGAGTGGTCTATAATAAATATTTATGCTCCTAATCAGAGGAACTTGAGGAATATTCTTTGGAATAATATGGTGGCTAAGATTAATATGAATAAGGGAGGTTGGTGGCTTGTTGCTGGAGATTTCAACTCTCCCCTATTACCTTCTGAGAAAAGTGGGGGCCTTTTGGATTACACTGACAACATGACGGATCTGGCAAACTTTATGTGTTCTTTGGGGTTAATAGATATTGAGCTTCTGGGCCAGCATTTCACCTGGTCTAATAGGAGGGCTGGTGGTGATTTGATTTAGGTTCGGCTTGATCGCTTCCTCTGTTCTCCCCATTGGACTAATGCCTTGGAGGCCAACCTAGTTACTCTGCCTAGGACGGTTTCAGACCATAATCCTCTTCTGTTGACCACTAATATTCATCCTTCTAGTGGTCCCTATCCTTTTAGTTTTGAAATAATGTGGAACTCTCACCCCGATTTCAAAAAAAAAATTGCTAAATGGTGGAATATTTCTGTCCAAGGTTCCCCTATGTTTAGGCTTTGCTATAAACTCAAACATATTAAACTGACGGTTAAGGGTTGGAACAGGAATGTGTTTGGGGATGTTTTTCAAAGGAAAAAATAGCTCGAGGGGAGATTGAGGACCTTGCAGAAGATTATGGATGAGGGAGATGTTAGTCAGCGGACCAACAATCAGGAAAAGGATGTCAGAATGGAACGGGAAAAGGTCATAAAAAATGAAGAGGTCTTCTGGAAGCAAAAATTGAGGGTTCAATGGTTGAAGGAAGGAGATAGGAACACGTCCTTTTTCCATGTTTCTGCCGTCAAACATCATAAAAGGAATCAAATTGCTAAATTGACAAGCGCCTCTAGGGAGGTGATATCTAATCAAGCTCTTATTAAGTCCTGTGCGGTTAATTATTTGAAGGAGGCTTTTTCGGCCCCTACAGAGGCGCCCAACATGGCTCTAGATTGTAAGATCCTCCAACATCTCCTTGCTTCCATCTCTCTGGAGGATAACTTGGGAATTCTTAGGAGTGTCTCCACAAAAGAGGTTCGGTTGGCTACTTTTAGCATGGGGGCCTTCAAAGCTCCTGGACCTGATGGGTTTCCCCCTGCGTTCTTTCAAATCTTCTAGGATATTGTGGGCTGGGACCTTGTGCTTGCGGCTAGGGACTTCTTTAAATCTGGTAATATTCTTAAACAAATGAATCACACTTTCATTGCCCTTATTCCCAAGATTAGTGAGCCTCTATCTATGTCTGATTTCCGACCTATCAGTCTTTGTAACACTTTCTATAAGATCATATCTAAGATCCTTGTTAATTAGATCAAACCTTTGCTAGATAAAATTATAAGTCCCACTCAATTGGGGTTTATCCCAGGGCGACACATTCTTGATGCTTCCTTGACTACTCATGAACTGCTCCATTTTATGGATAGATACAATAATGCGAGGATGGCGCTTAAGCTTGATATTTCCAAAGCTTATGATAAGGTTCTGTGGGAATTCATGCCTAAGGTCCTGGCTAAGTTTGGCTTTAACAGCTTGGTTATTAAGCTCATTATGGAGTGTGTTTGTACTGTTAAGTACTCAGTTCTGGTGAATGGATCCCCCTATGGATTCTTCTCTACTGGAAGAGGGCTCAGACAGGGAGACCCTCTCTCCCCCTATCTCTTTATTATGATTGCTGATGTACTTAGTAGGAAATTTACGAGTCTGCTGTCAGAGGGCTCCATATCTGGTGTTAGAGCAGCTTTATCTCTCTGTCCGATTGTTGTGCAACAATTCATGGACGACACTTTCCTATTTAGGAGGGCCTCTATTGTGGAAGCTAGGAAGTGGAAAGCTTTCCTTAACAGCTATGCCTCCTACTTTGGTCAGTGCATCAACTACAATAAGAGCAAGATTTACTTCTTTAACTGCTTGCCAAATTTGTAAAACAGGGTGACTACGATCCTGGGATGTGTTGGGGATTCTCTCCCATCGGTTTACCTTGGGCTCCCACTAATGGTTAAAGAGGTTCAACCAGAGTTTTGGTATTCTATCTTGGAGAGGATCCAAAGGAAGTTGGTTGGTTGGAAGGGCTCTCTACTTAGTCATGCTAGGAAACTCCAACTTCTTGCTGTGGCTATACAAGGTATCCCCACCTACTTTTTAGCTATTTTTAAGATGCCCAGGTATATTCCAAAGAAGTTTGAAAGAATTCAAAAAAATTTACTTTGGTCAGGTACTGAGGAAAAAAAGAAGATTGCTTTGGTAAAATGGGAAAGGGTTTGTCAGGTTAAAGATTGTGGTGGGCTTGGAATAAGGAAGATTGTTATCTCTAATAGGGCAATGATAGCCAAGGTTGGGTGGGACTAGTTAAGGAACACCAAGGACTGGTGCAAAATTCTAAATGCTAAGTACCTCCAGAATAGGCCTTTGATTGATTATCTTTCGGAACCCCGTCCCCTTGGTTCCGTAATCTGGAGGAGTATCTACAGCACACAAGGCCTACTAAAAAAAGGGATCAAATGGAAAATGGGAAATAGGGTCAAAATCAGATTCTGGGATGATGCTTGGCTTCTGGAATCCCCCTTGGTTGGCTCTGATTTTGGAGCAGTGATGGATGAAGCTCAGAGATTCTTTGGGTTATATATTAGAGACTATGTGGCTGGCCCTCCTAGAGCTAGGATTTGGAGAGATCTCTCCCTTTGCTGCCCCCACTCTCTTGACCTTTTCCGCCTAGCTAGATCTCTTCAAGTGTTGCTCTCCAGTATCAGGTTTCCTTCCTATGATAGGGAGGATGAGTTCTTTTGGGCTTTAGATAAGCAGGGGGATCTTTTTGCTCGTTTTGCTTATAGACTGCTGACTGAGGAAATTCCTGTTGAGAAACACTAGAGAAGGGTTTGGAATCACCACATGATTCCTAAAATAATTTTTTTCTGGTGGATGGCCTGTCATAATAGGATCTTAACTCAAGACAACTTGAGAATTCGGGGGTTATGCTTTCCCAATAGATGTTTCCTTTGCAAGGAGGGAGAGGAAACTGTTAGCCACCTTTTGTTACATTGCCTGTATGCTGCTGAAGTTTGGGGGATGGCTTTTGAGAAACTTGATGTCCATTGGGTTATGAGCAAAAACCTTTTTTCATTTATTCTGGGCTGGAATGGGCCTTTTTTCCATCCTCTGGCTGATAAAATTTGGAGGCAGACCCCCTAATCTTAGGTTGGTGTTTATGGAAGGAGAGGAATAACAGGGTTTTCAAGAATATTGAGCGGAGCCCCAAGGAGGTGTTTGGCATTGGTGTTCAGCTCATAGAGGAGAATATCTCCCTCTTTGATCAGAAACTTCCTGAGTTGGGGCTGATGGACGAAATAAAATTGTCCAAGGAATGGCACCGGGATCTAAAGGCTAATGCCTTTGATAATTCAAAAAAACTAGCTAGGAAAAATACCAAATGGGAGCCTCTGGATTGTGGATGGTTTAAAATAAACTTTGATGGGGCAGCTAAAGGCAACCCAGGAAGGGAAAGTATAGGTGGGATTATCAGAGACTCTATGGGGAATATGGTGGCGGGGTTTGCTAGTGGCATTGGGATTCAGTCGGCTCTGGTGGCTGAGGCTTGTGCGCTGTTAATGGGCCTCAAAATCACTATCTCTCTAGGGATTGTTAATCTCCATATTGAAGGAGATTCCAAAGCGGTGACAGATGCTGTGGAAAAAGATAGATTTATAGGTTGGAATACCAAGGACATTTTGATGGATGCCAGCTTCCTTATGTCCAAATTAAGGGACAAAAAGTGACTCATATTTTTAGAGAAGGCAACAGTGTGGCGGATGCCTTGGCTAATCTTGGCTCGGGTTGGGATTTGGCTAGATGTTGGAGCAATATGGAAAGACTGCCACCAAATATTCAAGCATTGATAGAGCGGGAAAAGGCTACCATGGTTTATAATGATGTTCAACTTTTGGATGACGAGAGCTGATTGGGGGGCCCACTGGTTAATTTGGATGTGCTGGTGGATGAATGCCAATATTGATATGGAGTACAGGTGGAATTATCCTAGTAGAACTGAGCGTGTGTGGGGCAGGGGAAGGAGCATCCACATGTATGTCCTTTGGACTTGGAGGATGGGTTTAGTTTATAAGATTATGATGAGATGGTGGGGTGGGGATTTAATTGAGGAGTTCAAGTCTAGTTTTGGCGGCGTGATACAGATTAATTGGAAGGACATGAATTCTTATCAGGTGAGGGACCGTACTGTGCATGCTACTCTTTTGGGGATTCGATTGCTTGTTTTATCTCCTCATTACATTTGGAGGAGTGAGTGTATTAATAATGATGTGACTTTCTATGATACAATTTGGCCGCTTTCTAGAGACTTCGAGCCGACTAGTTTAGCTAAGGGTTCCTTTGGATTATTTTGGAGATTTACTAAATTTAGTTTATTAGTCCGCTTGCATGGGGTTTCGTGCTTTTCCTACATCTTCGCCAACTTTCGCCCTCTTTACGGTAATAATAAATTCATTAAATTTTGTGTCTTTTCTCACTGTGGTATATTTCCTCTCCGCGCGTGTGATTGGTATGCAAGGTTTGATTTGCTTCACTGTAATCCCTACTGTAACTATCTATTTGAGATTATTGTTCGCGATTTCTACTTCTGGTTTTTCTTGCATTCCTGTGAGCTTCCTGAGTAGTCTGGTAGTATGGGTGGTGATCGCGTTTGGACGGAACCGAACAGTTGTGATGAATTCTGAAACAACCCGCTTGTCTGGCACATTTGTGTGGAGGGAGGAATTGCTCCGCTCATGGAAATCTTAGTTGGCCATGATCCCATTTTATCGGGTCAGTTTGCTAGTTCGTGGAAGGACTAGAGGGTTTCCATTGGGGGGATTTTGTTTGAAATCAGCGAGGATGTTATTGCGTAGGCTACGAGTTTTCTGTGTGAAGGGAAAACATATCTTAAACACACTAAAAAGCTGAACCATGTGAGCCTAAAGGCATTTTTTAGAGGAGAGGAGACCCCTGTTAGGAACCAGGCGGGGTTTGAGAGGGAAGAGCTTCCTAAGCCGTGTGACCAAGTTTGCATGGCACTGATGAAATATGTTACGCTGGAAGGTAGATTCAAAACTTGCTTCTTTTATCATTTCCCCCTGTTAAACCACCTTAGGCACAAAATGCTTCTTAGTTTTCTGGTTTTCCTTCTAATGGACCTGGAAAGTTCTATGGTCAAGTGTAAAGCATCAGCCAGCCAAAATCCCTGTGATCTTCTGCCGCTCCTGCTCCATCAAGGGCTAATCCTCCGTCTGTATCACTTTCATCTTGCCCTCTGCCCGCCCAAAGCCATCATCGCTATCCGTGTTGAGAACATTGAACCCCTCTTGACAGTGCATATCTCCCCGGCTGAGTCCAAGAGTCCTCCTCAGAAGTCTAATATTGATAATTTGGGGAAAGCCAAGACCAAATTTACCACCAAAAAGCTTAAGGGTGGGTTAGGCAAGGCCCATCCCAGTGCGGCGGAAGGGCTCTATGAGCTAAAAGCTACTCAAGTTGACATGACTGTTACTAGCACTATGTCGAAAAAAGCTAAGGAGAAATGCATGCAGGTTGCGACTGTCAAAGATGGCAAGGGTAAGAATGCGGTTAGGAAAGATTCCAAAGGGGACACAGTTGTGGGGAACACAGAGATGACTGGAGGGGAAAGTGTTAGGAGGAGATCTGGGAGGCTGGCTAAGAAAAACAAGAAGAGATTAATCATTGAGGATTCAAACGAGGAGGAGTCAGACAACAAGGGTTACCAGGAAGAAGAGTCTGAAGAGGTGGAAGAAGATTTAGTGGAGAGGCCCCAGCTTACTCCGGTGGACAACAAGCTCCCTTCTGATGGCTTTGGCTCACACTCTTCGTAGCCACTGGTGGATGAGCCTGGTGAGGTTCAGGGTGCTATGGATGTTGGGGAGGAGTCGGATAAGGTGGCAAAGTGTTTGGACACTGGAAAAAAGATTTTGGGGGCTGACCCGCTTCACCATGAAATTGGGTCACTTTGTTATGAGTACTCTGTCAAATGCCATAAAAGAGGAACTGGAGGGGACCAATAGCCAGGAAAATAAAGAGTGGGTGGGAGACGAGGCGATGGACCTCCTGATCAAGAACTGGGACGAAGCCAGTTAGTTGCTCATGTTGCTGGTCTGTCTGCTATTTCTCTGCTGTTGTTGTGCTGCCTAAGGGATGTCTCTATTTTTTCCTGTTTATGTTAGCTGTTTAAGTATTGTCCTTTTTTGGACCTCATGGCTCGTTGTGTAGGGTACAACGCCCTGTAAATGTTGTTTAACATTTCAAAAACAATTGAATAAATGAATTAATGAATTAGTGAATTAATTAAAAGGGGTATTTAATTAATAGAGGAAATATGTATTAGAAAGGATAATTAAATAATTGACATTATTTAATCATGACCATGGATATTAGAAAATTATGTCGAAAGTGGTACTCGCAGGCCTAGACCAATTTTCGGTCTCTACAGTTTGCCCCTCTTTGATACAATGTTGTTTCGGTGTTGTGTCAAAGAAAATATGCCTCGATCGTGCCCCAACATGAAACAAGTTAGGGTATGCCCCCTCGGGAAAATTGACAAATTTTTGAATTTTTTTTTTTTTTAAATAGGAGATATTCTCGATAAGTCAAAATAATATTCAGAAATGCTATGGAGTTGACGGAATTGAATTTGGAAGTGTTAGGGATGTGTACAGATCAATAGAAGTTGAAATTTTATGCAGCCAATAGACAAGGTCAGAAGAAATGCCACCCAAACCCTAGGTATAAATAGAAATTAGGTTGAAAACCAATTCATTTGCACCCGGAAGAGTTGAAGACCTGAGATTTTTGCTCTGACTATTGGACGAAGATGGCTCCCATTCCATATGCGATGAATGAGGGTATATGAGGATCCCATTTGAGTGGTCCTACTTTAGCCCATAAAATTATGAGATTAGGTTATTATTGGCCTACAATGGAAAAAGACTCATATATCTTTGTAAAGAAATGCGGACAGTGTCAGATACATGGAGATTTGATAAGAGCACCAACACAGGAGCTTCGTCTGATTACTTCACCATGGCCCTTCACACAATGGGGACTCGACCTCATAGGTAAGATACACCCTCCATCATCTAATGACCATAAATTTATTATAACTGCCACCAAATACTTCACCAAATGGATTGAAGCCATTCCCATGACCTACATCACCGACACGCAAATATCCAAGTTTATCCTAAACTATATTATTTGTCGGTATGGTGTACCCCAATCCATTATCACAGACAATGGCCGCCCATTCAAAAACCAAGAAGTACACCATTTATGTGAAGAGTTCCATATCAAACATCATTTTTCCACTCCGTATTACCCACAAGGTAATGGCCAAGCCAAGACATCTAATAAAACCATTATCAAAATCCTAAAGAATATTTTCAATGACGTTGGCCGTGATTGGCACCTACAACTTAATCCTGCCTTATGGGCTTACCGCACAAGCATCCGTACTCCCACTGGCACTACTCCATACTCCCTAGTATTCAGATCCAAAGCTATCTTACCTATTGAGGTTGAAATTCCTTCCCTGAGGATATCCTTGAAAGGTCATATTGACGATGAAGAATACCGTATATCTAGACTACAAGAGCTTGAATTATTGGATGAATGAAGACAAAAAAAACTAGACCATTTGCAAGCATATCAGAATCGTCTTCGTTGTAGCTATAATAGGAAAGTTCTAAATAGTAACTTTGACATTGGTGACCTGGTTTTGATGGAGAATCCCAAGAATCAAGCTGAACGAGAAAATCCAGGTAAGTTTGAGCCTAACTGGTTAGGGCCCTATATAGTCACATAAGCTTTTGGATCAGGAGCGTATCAACTCTCTACCCCTGAAGGAGAGCCACTTTTGTCACCAACCAACAACCTTCATCTAAAGAAGTTCTATGCGTAGCTTCTGAGAATCTTTGTCTTAATCGAAAAAATACAAAAAAATGGTTACCTTGATGAAAACCTGGCAAACAGGCATCTTTGTAACATCAAAAAAATAAAATTGGAAAATTAGAAAAAATAGTAAAGAGAAATAATCCATCCTATAGTGAAAACCACTTCGGTGGCACTATGGATAAGTACCATGGTGAAAACCTGGCAAACAGGCGCCATGTGTAGTCAAACTCGCTCTTTCGTCTACCATTATTCCAATAAGACTTTTCACCATCCCTCATAATAAATGGTTGTCTTATCCATTACTTGGAATGATTGACATCAAGTCCATTCCATCATATTCCCCACTCCATCTCGCATGTCTTATTTCTGATTGGGGGAAAATCCTTATTCTGTGTCATGAGGACCTTGTACATAGTGTTACACCACCAAAAAATGTCCTGAAAAATCCAAAAACATAAGAAAACTTTAAAAATCCAAAAAAATCTAAACATGTCAGAAAAATCCCAAAAACAGAGTCAGATTCAATCATGTTAAGTCAGTCGTAGACATAGTCAAACTACGTTGCCTCTGCAATTGGATGTAGGCAAGGCCATTAGCCGATGTGCCCCCGAGGCATTAGGTTTGTTTGTCTAGGTTTCTCATGTCTCACACACATTAAAATCATGACTCTTTGTACATTCAAAGTCATTTGGTCGTGTCGAACTACAAGGTCTCTGCGTGTATGATTGAATGTACTCACCAATATAGAAAAAATTAAATTGGGAAATAGACACTTCTCTTACCTCCACAATATTGAAATATTCAGTGCAAGAATGTGTAGAAAAAAGCCCATACTTTACCTCAACTTGATAGATATTACTTTCAGCTTCATGGACTGATTTAAGGTAGAAAAAATATTCTATAAGAGTGGAGAATAGCTTCATACAACAACAACATACATAGCACAATTTGAAATATGATGACAATACTCCCCTAGTCGCCAACATTTCTCTTGAGCACCATAATGATAATGTGACACTAATGATCCACCATACTCAAAATGAACTCTTCTCTCTCATAATACCAAAAGGAAGAGACCATCCAACTCACAACTGGAATTATTAAGAGGACTAAAATCAATGTCATAATACATACTCTTGTCTCTAAAATTCACCAAGCAAAAAATGCTTTTGTTGTCACCATCCCGAATCATGGCATTAACACTTAAACTCCAAGTATCCAAAGGAAGGCCCCAAGCACACCCAAACAACCAAGCCAAAAGAAACATTAAACTATCAAATGTAATAATGCATGTCAACTCCACAAAGTAGTTGCAGTGATCATCTCTCACCAAGGTGGAACCAAAGAAAGAATGAATTGGGTCTAAGAAAATACTTACAACCAACTATCCAAAATTATCTTGATGCTCAACAAAAATATTCTCATGAAATGAAATCTCCATAAAAATCCAAATGATCCGAGGGAAGAAAACACTAAACTAAAATTCAATTGAAAAGATAGGAGATTCATATATGGTAGTAACAACAGAATCATCCCCTATAGTCAAAATATCTCTACCACCCAACCTTACCCAAGAATTGTTTTGCTACAGGGCTGAAAATTCCATCCAACTCATTTGAAAATTGGTATCTAGAGACATGCACAAATTGATTGGAATTTGGGAATCACTACTAGCACTAAAGGTTGATCATTTTCTCCCATCTTGAGACAACATCTCATAGCAAGAAACTACATCTAGGTCCCAAGTCCTACAATTAACTCCAATCTCATCATTGCAATCTGTTAGTTCCAACTCAAATAAAGGTTTATCTTGGGTCAAGTCAGTTTCCATCATAAATATAGGATCATCAAAAATCTGAAAATTATCTTCATCCTCCTGCTGTTCCAAACTTCTACTATCTGAATGTGCCAAATTATACTTCTGGATGCAATCTAAATCCTCCATTACCTGTTCATCCTCCTTTCCCCCTCCTTTTCTCACCTTCTTCCTAAATTGAGGAGCTTCATAGAGCTGATAATTATATTTAAGAAATGCCTCTTGGACACTTTTCGTTACAAGATTCATGGAATTAAACTCACTAGTGAGCTCACTAACCTCTTCCCTTAATTTTTGTCATGCACATGGTAACATCTACAAACTTTTTAGTTGTACCTGTATCATGCATCATTTGCAAATAGGCTATTATAATCTCTTCCATGGTGCTCTTCATTTTTTGTAAATAAAAAAGGCAACATAAATCTTATTTTGGCCTCTTGGTGCAATTTGAATTATGCTTTCTACATGCCTTTGCATACTATCCATTCTAGAAAAAACTTGCACTATATTTTCAAAAGACACCAAGAATTCATTCTTAAAACTATCCTCATGAATTGTAAATATTTGCAAGCTTAAGTACTATCATTATATTGCATGCAAAAATAAGAATTTTCTTCATACCTATTATCACCATGATTGTCCCACATCTCATAAAATTCCCCTTTTACCTCTAGATGAAAAAGTGTAGAATGGGTTTGAGGATCCAAATCAACAATTCTATTGCGTCTTTTCTCATAATAAAAAATTCTATGCCTTTTCTCAAAATCAGCACCAAGCAATAATAAATTAGATTTATGATCAATATCAATACCTTCCAACATTAATTTCTTCAATGTCATCCACCATGCATGTCTCCCAAGATGAATCTAAAACAACATTGTAATGAAAGATAAATTCATCCCAAGGTAGTACTAAATCATACTTAGATGTTGACACACCTGGATCCCAAGTAAAAGAAGGTTGGTTGTTGCAACCAATGTGTAAATGTTCAATGTGCTTCTCATGTGTGATTACCCTTTTGAGGGAGTCATTCTCTATCCTCCTAAGACTGAAATCTTCATCAACACATTTATCTTTGTCTCCTCTATGTCCATAATCTGAAAGTGTATCAAAGATCTCTTCATCATTATCTACTCTACTTGAACCATCAGAGAATACATTAAGCTTGGAATGATCATTGGATAGATCCAAGATGATATTCAAGGCTATTAGGTTGTCATGTTCTTCATGCACAACCTTATCCTCCATTATTGCACACATGTCCAAAGAATCATCTTGAAACTTGTAGGTCACATATTCATTGTGCTTCAAAACACTCACTGCATTAGACTATCTTTCTTTGTATTCCTCTACAACTACCTGCTCCTCTTCATCCTTTTGTTCAAATCTATCAATCAAATTTTGATAAAATTCATCAAATGAATTTACTTGAATGTGATCTTGGATGTTCATACCTTGGTACCACCAATCATGAGAAACTCCTTCAAGGTGAAAGATTGCATACTAAATGGAAACTTGCTCCTCCATGGAATTGGAATAGTAATAATCTTGCATCTCAAATAACCAAGCTCTAACTGAGAGTTGGTCTGATCCATCAAAACTGGAAGTTGAAGGTTTCATGAATTTTCTTCTGAGATCTCTTCCACTTCCACTTCCACTTGCACTTGAATATTGTTTATGACTCTTCATGGCCATATGCGTTTTGCATCTGAGTGATATAATCATTGTATGGGACAAAATTTATAAATTCTTCATCTTGATTAAGATATGTTTATCTGATGGCTATAAGATCTAGCCAAATCCTCGATATGATCAACCATCTTTTAAATCCTCTTTATTTTGAAAAATATGATCAAAACCTTAGGCAAGAAAGATCATGGCTATGATACCATTTTAATATCCTAAATAAAATTGTTAAATCTAATTTTTGCAATGCTTTATCAATTTTTGAGTTTTTTTGTGCAATAGGTAAAAATTGTGAAATCAAATGCGTTGAAAATTGCACCAATGAAGCCAGCCACACTTAGAATTTTATTGCAGAAATAAATATGAGTGTTCTAAAAAAAAATTGGTAGCATAACAGCCTATAAAAATACACTTTGGACAGTCGATAGATCTACGCTTACAATATGCACAATTGCCACCAATTTGGCACTCAAAACTACACCCAATACCTAATAGGTTTGCACAAAGACTCTCCAACATTTGAAAATAATAATATAACTGAAATATGTATAATGTGGGTCTCATTTCTATAGAAAAATAAATCCATTGATATGTTTCTACAACACTAAAAAAACAAATTACAAAACTATGGATCAAAACTCACTCGAAACCCCAAGAAAGAACCTGCAACAATGCAACTACTAAGCTTTTGAAGCACAACTACAATATCTAAGTGAAATTGCCTCTAGAGACCTTAAAAACAACTATATTCAAGCCTCAATATCCTTGGTTTATCATCCTTAGAGATTTTTCCTTCATTGGTTTATCAGCCTTTGAAGAAGATTGACAAACAGTGAGAAAATATGTATAGAATGAATCCAAAAAGCAAGAAATTGCATTTTATATTTGTTGCCTTCTTCATGAAGCTTCTACCAAACATTGGATTCACGTCCAAATATTCCTCCCCAATTTTAGGTACTTACAAAATTCATGAAATGTATTATAACACCTCTAAAATTAGCCTTTCATATTATACCACTTATAAGGCATCTTTTGACAACTCAAAATACATTTTTTAAGGCACTTTCATGAAGTTAAAGTACTTTTTTCCAAAACTCATGACCCACCTGTGTTGGCACCACTAAATAATTAATACTTATTTATCCTTTAGGTAAAAATTGCATCATGCCAATATAAGTATTAAATAATATTATATTCCAATGTTGTCCTGATACCTCTAACTTACTCTTTTTGGATAATGGAAACTTACTATTTTTAGAAAAAAGGACATGATAGAGATGGGGCCGAGTAACTCACACAATTTTTGTTTTTGGGACTATCCAAGATCAAAGGTCATTCTTTGGGATTGAAGGGATTGTCTAAGCAAATAATTTGATCCATGGTTACTTGGTTTTGAAAGAAGCCAAAATTTGTATGACTTGATTTTAATGTCTTTTTGATTATTTGTTGCTCATAGCCTTGGTTCGGTAAGAATATCTTCACCAAAAGGATATCGAAGTAGTTCAAGTGTTGAGAGACGTCTGCTAGTGAGAAAGGATGTCAATAGTTTTATTTTATTTTGAAGGATCTCGATCTGTATGTGCAGAGGCAAAGTGTGTTGGCATTGAGACAAGAAATAGCAGATATGAGGTTGCATATTGGGAGAAATCAAGCTAACAAAAAGGAAGTCAATTCTTTAGAGAATCAACGATCATTGCAAATGATTTTACATTGCTCTATACACATTAAAAACTTGAAATTTTATTTTGGTTGATGGAATTATTTCCTATTTCTATTGCTTGGTAATCTTTGTTTCCTATTGATTGAGTGAGGAATGAAGTCTATACATTCCTATAGTGTTGGTAAAGAATCTGTCTAATTGATTTGGACAATACTTTTTAGGTTATTAATGTGGGTTATCATTGTCTTCTAATATTTGAAGTGTTTCAATCTATTTTGCAATACTCAAAGATCTACCAGAATAAGATTGATCCCAACTTTGACATACATGAACTTACCACTAAAAAAATCTAATCAATGAGATAGTAGTGGATGTTGGTGTAGGTTTTATATTCCTAATGGGTTAATTTATTTTCCCTTAGTCCTAGATTTTTCTTACACTTAATTAAGCTTTCTTAGGATAATAAAGTGGGTTTATTACTAAGACTAAGTGTGTGGTGTCCACTTCCTTAAAGGGTGGAACCACTTTCCACTTTTGGTGGCATCCTCCACTTTTGGTGGTCCATCTCCATTTTTTGTGGTTGATTTCTATTGGTTGGATTTTCCACCTACCTTTTCTTTGAAGTTTTATATAAACTTACTACTTAGCTTGTATTTGCATACTCTTGCAATATTTTGCATTGCATTTTTTCATCTTGAAAGCTCTTAATGCAATATTGTCACATCGACATTGCATAATCTGTTAGAATCTTAGTTTGCATTCTTATGTTTTTTCAATTCATGTAACTTTGATTTTCTTTTAAAAAGTTCATTGGGTTATTCAATCTATTTCAGATTTCTAACATGGTATCAAAGCTTTTGTTTTAAGAAATCTAAGTTCATAGATTCCTGATTGAGAGATTGTGTTTTTTTGTAAAGATCGTATAAATTCTCATATGCTCTTTTGTTGCGTTTTAAATGATCTAAGAACCTATTCATATTGTATATGTGTTTTGTGAGATTTCGGGTGATTGCAACATTTATGGTTATACTGGAAACTTTTTTGACCATTCCAACATGTCTAGAAGGCTCGAGAAAGTCAGATTTGGATTTTGTTTCATCCATGAAGATCATTTGATAAAGTTGCAAATAGGGATTTGAAGCTTTTTATTGGAGTCATTTTCATTTTTGCTTCGGAAATCTAGCTTCCACTTGTTGGTAAGAAAAATGATTTTTGGGTTTTGTTCTGAGGGTTGAAATCCCATCTAGATATTTGTTAGATTTTGCATATATTGGGAAGATCTAGAAAAATTGCTGTCCAAAAAGAGTTGTGCATCCTTTTTTCTATATATTAAAAGTGTAAAAAAACTTCTTTTTTTCATTTTCTGCTTGTTGGATCAAAAAACCATTTCTAGGTTTTATTCTTAGCATCAAAATATTTCTAGGTTTCTGTTATTGTTTACAAAAAGCTAGTAGATTTTTCAGAAATCAAATCAGAAATAAAAAAAAATCGCTAGAAAAAACCGTCATTACAGACTAAATTTAACTAGTTTTTTTCAAAAATTCACAACTTTTCGCCACAATGTCTCTTTTTAAAAAACAAGATATCGTTGGAAAGCTAGAGATGGGAACTTTCCATCTATAGAGGTATTGAGAATTTGTTTTCCTTTTTATACTAGATATTTTAGGTTGAAGCTATTTGTTGCTAATTTCTTCAACATCCCATTACTTTCACCTCTATGCTCTATTTTTTAAAAACAAATAGGTGTTGGAAAGGTCTTGGAGAAAACTACACAACCATAAGGCTAATTTTTCTAGATTTTGTCTTAAGTTTATTTTGTATCAAAATTTGTAATTTTGGCTATTTCGAGCCTATTGAGCATTGTATCTTGGAAAATGTTTTGTAATCGCATTGAATTATAAAGTGCCAACCTTATAATATTGGGGGAGGTGATCTTTGATACTACTGAAAAAGGTGGGAGTCTCTTAGTGCATTGTTTTGATCTATTTTCTCGTGCTCTCTCATTTTCATGGATCATTCTAAGGTTTCTTTGCTCACATCATATAATTATTCAAGATGGTCTCAAAATGTATGGAGTATTCTAATGACTGAAGGTCACTAGGAGCTTTATATGTTGAAAATAAAGTACCTGAACTTACAAATGTAGATAAAAAGATAAAATTGATGATTGAACATACCAAAGATCTTGGATGTCTTCATAGACTTGTTTATCAAGATTTTTTGTTTCAAATTCAATCATGTAATAATTCTCATGAAGCTTGGGACAAATTGAAAATATTTTATGGTATTACAGATGAAGTAAGAGGCTATAAAATTGATAATGAATTGATGAGTCTTGATCCTAGGAACTTTGACAACATCTAAGATTACATCACTAAGGTTAATGATCTAAGAGAGCAATGTAAAGCATGTGGAATTGATAAGAAGGACATTTAGTTGGTCTAGACAATACAATGAAAAAACTTGGTCATGATTATGCTTCTTTTGTTTCTAGCTTTCATACTCATAGGTTGAATATGGGATCTACATATACTACACCTTAATTTTCATCATTTTATGAAATGTTAATACATGAGCAACAAAATCTTATACCAATGGGTCTCATCAAGACTTCTAAATCTCAAGAATTGTTGGCTAGTCAAGTGAAAGAATCAAAATCAGATAAGAAACTGTTAGAATTGGTTATGGCTGCCAAGATCTTGAACCCAAATGGAAAGAACAAAAAGAGAGAGAATGATGTGATAAGAATAAAATGAATTCTCATCAATATGATAATGGAATGATTTGATATGATCGATTGTCTACAATGAGAGAGACCCCTTGGTTATATAGCCAATGTGAATACACAGGAGCACATAAGATTATGAAAAGTGTTGTAATCTTATGACATGAGACAATTATGAAAAGCTATCACTCCACCTAAAGTGGAAAAGTGATAATGTGATAATCACCACACATGGTGGATCACCCACAAAAGGTGGAGAGGTAATCACATGATATGTCCACGAATGGTGGAAGTGATAAAGTAATAACATGATAAGTCCACCAAAGGTGGAAAAGCTCCAACTACATCTTATGTGGTCCCTAAGTAAACTTAAATAAGGTGTAATCATGACCTAGGATAAGGTACAACACATTTAATTACACCAACACCCCCCCTTAAGTGCAACCTAGGCAGAATGTACACAAAAAAAAATAATGCAAGATTGGTCGTGACAACTAGGCCATGTTAGGTACCCATGTACAAATGCAATGCAATCTCTCATAAATGGAGAAAAGGAGAAAACCCAATGGGACAAAACTCCTCCCCAAAAGAGAGATGAAATATAATAAAGAAATTCTCTCAATGAAGAATGAGAAGGTAAAAACCCCATGTGAGGAAAAATACCCCCATAAGAGAGAAGTAGAAGAGAGACAAGGCAACCCCCCCTTAATGTTGAGTCTCCTACAATGATCGTAGAAGCTCGACATTAAATGTTGAAGATGATCCAATCTTTCCGAACAACGTTCCTCCCCTTAGGAAGAAACAAAACCATAGATGTATGCATGATTTCTAGAAGATGGATGATGGATGATGTCTCCAAAGCATGCTCAAGTGTCTCCATGTCGATGCCGAAAGTTGACACACTCCAAACATGCATTCTAGGCCACACTTCTGAAGAGGAAAATCCAACATCTAGTAGAGATGAATGTAGAACATAATCCAAAGACAGGGATATCCCCTCTAAAGACAAAGAAGCTTCCTCCAAATGTTGTCAAAAAGTATCCACACTCATGCCAAACTGCAAAGAATGATCATGTATAGAATGAACAAGAGAGTCAGAGTGTTCCCTCACAAAAACTGAAGAAGGAGCATCTTCATCAAAGAGAAGATGAATGTTATTGATGATGTCCCCCAAATCTACAAGATGAGACTCCACAAACAAGTCTGAGATACCTGTCAAGAAGCCATCCAAAGTAGCCATATTTGGAAGACAATGTATATCCTGCTACACTGAATCACAAGGAACCAAAACTGTGGAATCAAAAGCATCATCAAATGCAACAAGATATGGAGGAGATGAAATGCATGACTCAAGAACTAGATTTGATGTGAGAACTCCCAAGTTCAAGTAGCCAAATGTATCCTCTAAATCATGGTTCACACTAGAAGTGTGATCAACAGTCGAAGGAACAATGTTATCATTAGAAGAAATATCTACAAAGGTATACAACGAAGATGAATGATCAACCACCCTAGTAGAAATGATCTCTCTACTCTCCAAGTTTCAAATGATGACTGAATCAAGTGTGAAATCCACAGTTCTCCCATCTCCACCATGTGTAATCTGATATATAGAAAGAAGATTTTTCATCAAATGAGGAACACACAAAACATCCTGGAAAGTGTTGTCCCCAAAACTAATAGATCCCTTCCCTATTACACTCGTGTATGTATTGTTTCCCATCAAGATAGGAGACATAGAACAAGGCTGAAATGAAGAGAAAATATATTGTGAAGATGCCATATGATGTGATGCTCCTGAATCTAGAATCCATCTACATGATCCTAGACCTAAAAAATCATAAAGAGCTTGTATTTTATATCCTAATGTAGATGAAAAATCAGCATGACCTTTTCCCTTAGACCATTTTGAAGAAGAAGGAGGAGGTGATTCAGACATTCTAAAAGGCAAATCAATGTGATTCTTTTTTAGAATATTTTTCAATTCATCAATATCCTTCTTATAACAATAATGTTCTTCATGTCCATCCTTCTTGCAATATGCACAAAAGGACCTCTCCTTCTTAGATGATTTCTCTTTTGAAGATGAATCTTTATGTTTTTTTGTGGAATTAGATGTGGATTGTGTGTTCTTCTTAGGCTTGTATTTTTTCTTTTCTTTGCCACTTGAAGACTTCTTATCTTTTACAACCAAGGAATGTGATTTTAAAGACTTCAATGTACCGATTTGAATAAGCTTATCTTGCTCCCTAGTGATTTGCATAGCAAAATATTCAAAGGAAGGCATCTTAAACTCACTCCCAAAGGCATTATTTGTAGCATAGAAATTAGACACAAACACTAAATATTCAGGTCCTAGCTTTGAAAGAACACTTAACACCAATTGTGCATATGATTTCTCAATTTTACAATCTGTCAATTGTGTTCTTAGTGACTTGAATTTGGTGATGAAGTCCTGTATGTTGTCAAAATTACATGGATTGAGACTGATTAATTCATTCTCCAACAAATTTCCTTGAATTTCATCTGTTTTCCCAAATAAGTTTGACAATGTAGTCCATAGAGCCATAGGTGTATTCAAGTGCTCAATGTGAAACAACAACTTAGGAGAGACATACAAGCACAAATAGCCAATGGATTCTTCACAACTATTCAACCACTTATTCTTTTTAGCTTCATCATCTGATGGTTCACCATCAAGCCCATGAACTATCCTATACAATCTTTTTACTCTTAACAATTTGTTCATTTCTGATTTCCATTTAGGATAGTTGTAAGGTGTTAGAAGTGGTATTGTAGATGGATCCATGATGAAACAAGAAGGAAATAGCATAAATCAAGAGGAATGCAACCACAACCACAAGAAGAATCCCCCCCAAATTCACTCAATCAAAGAACCCCCCAACAATAAATGAGCTTGGCACTTTATGAGTAGTGCGATTACAATTTCCACTTGCCAAAAACAACAAAGTGGTCTTTGATCTTGGTACATGCAAATGCCAAATTTGGCCACAAAATCAAGTAAAATTTTTTGGTACAAAATGAGATCAATTTGATCATACCACTAAAAAGTATACGAAAAATTATGCACTTTCAAAAAAAAACTGCACCCAAAAATGTTACCATAGGAGCAGGATATGAGCTCCCGAAGTTCCCAAAATGAGGAAAAAGTAGCAACACCTATGAGAATCTACAATTTCTGAAATATCAGACACCAAAACCAAAACCTAATTGCACCACTGTGAAGAACATGAAAAAATATTTCCGTCGATATCTTGTTTGCCAAAAATGGACTCCGTGGCCAAAAGTTATGATTTAAAAAAAAAAAAACTGAATTTAGCCTATAGGAAACAGGTTTTCTAGCAAAAAAGTTTATTTATAATTTGATTTCTGAAAAATCTACTCACTATTTGTAGACAAAAGAAAAAACTGTGAAATATTTTGATGCTAAAAACAAAACCCAAAAATCGTATTTTGATCCAGCAAGCAAAAGATGAAACATTGATTTTTTTTTTAACCTTTAGCCAAGAGAAAAATGACGTGTGCCGCTTTTTGTACAACAATTTTCTCCAGATCTGTGCAAGATTTGCAAAATCTAAAAGATACCAAGTTCAGATTTCGACCCTAGCTACAAAACCCAGAAATTGTTTTTCCTGCATATGAGTGAAAACTAGATTTTTGAAGCAAAAATGATGATGACTCCAATAAAAAACGGCTTGCAACAAACCCTTGTTTGCTAAAAATGCAAATGTTGATCAAATTGAGTGAAACAAAATCCAAATTTGACTTTCTAGAGCCTCCTAGATGCAACGGTGAGCTTAGATTTGCACTAGCAAGCTCCGATATGAACCTGCAATAAAGAGCCAAAAATGGAACCTCCCCAAATCTGACATCTCTCTTCAGAAAAAGACTCTCCAATGACAACCAACCCATTCTGATACCATGTTAGAATTGGATATGGCTACCAAGATCTTGAGACCAAATGGAAAGCACAAAAAGAGAGAAAATGATGTGACAAGAATAAACTGTATTCTCATCAATATGATAATGGAATGATTTGATATGATTGATTATCTATAATGATAGAAACCCCTTGGTTATATAGCCAAGGTGAGTACATAAGAATGCATAATATTATGACAAATTTCATAATCTTATGACATGAGACAATTGTGAAAAACTATCACTCCACCTAAAGTGGAAAAGTGATAATGTGATAATCACCACACATGGTGGATCACCCACAAAAGGTTGAGAGGTAATCACATGATATGTCCACGAAAGGTGGAAGTGATAAAGTAATAACATGATAAGTCCACCAGAGGTGGAAAAAATCTAACTACCTCCTATGTGGTCCCTAAGTAAACTTAACTAAGGTGTAATCATGACCTAGGACAAGGTAAAACACATTTAATTACACCAATAGAAACAAAAGAAAGCAAATAATAATCCACATTAAGATCAAGAAAAGAGTAAGTCCTCTTCCAAAGAGAATTCATCTAAGAAGGAGAAGCCAACTTGTTTATATTGCAAGAATCTTGGACATGATGAAAATTCTTGTTATAAGAGGGATATTGATGAATTCAAACATCTTAAGAAGAATCAGATTGATCTACCTTCTAGATTGTCTAAGTCAACTTTTCTTCTTCTTCAAAATAGTCTAAAAAGAAAAAAGTTCATGTTGATGTGGCCTCTACATCAAGAAATAAAGGAGAATCTAGATGGCTTCTAGATTCAAGAGCATCTCATCATATAACATCTTCATATTCTATATTCTCTTCTTTTGAGCCTTGTACTATGTCTCCTATTTTGATGGAAAACAATACATAAATAAGTGCAATTGGGAAGGGGTATATTAGTTTTGGGGATATAGAGAAGGCGGATTCGCAACTCATGAGTCTCTTTATTCTCAAAAGATTTCCAATGGGAGAACTATCCTAAACTACCTCAAGGGACACAACAAGATTTCTAGAATAAAAAAGAGTAAGTCACAACAGTTTTCTAGACAAACTGACGAGCTCTTGGCCAAAAGATGATAGCGCGGAATAAGGACAACAATGTAGCGTAATGGAGTCCTAGAGGCATGTTGGCATGTCGTGCGAACCAAAAAGTGAGAATATCCCAAAAAATGACAAGGTGAATACTAACAATCTAATTACTAAGAACTTTCAGAATGTGGGAAAATAACAAAATGTGATAAAACTAAAATAAAGTAGAAATGATAAAGCAAGAGAATGAAAAGATAGAAACTGCTCACAGCAACCCAAGTAATGAAGCCTCCAGCATGTGAATATCTTCAATACTTGCATGTGTAAGATATGGAGAAAATGTTGGGGTTGTATAGGGATTTGCCTCAGTCAAACCTCCTTTTTGGTGTTCCCACCTCCATGGACAACTAGATAGATAGAGAGAAATAAAGTATGCAATGAGTGATAAAACAAAATCCCAATCGAGGAGGAAAACTTGTATTACAAAATATAAGTGATAAAATAAATCCTCGCTCAAGGAGGAGAACCTGTATCACAAAATATAGATGCGGTAGATAGGGGATATTTGAATTCCCAAGATGACAAAGGGCACAAGAAAATCAAGGTATCAACTGTAAGGCTTAAGGAAGCCAAAGGGAGGGATAGTTGTGAGAGCCAAGAGAGCTGCAAAGAGAACTATAAGAGCTTGAGAGTGCTATTGTAACAAGTTGTATGGAGCTGTGCAAGCAAGATAGCAAGAGGAAGAGAGGAGGAGGAACCATTACATCATGGGGTTAGAGCATAAAAACACACAATCAAAGACACACAAAAAACTACAGGATTTGAGTTCAGAAAGTTAAAGAGACCTTAATGTGTCTCAGTCTATGCATCATGCCCAAATTAAGAAACAACACAAAATAATTCTCAAACAAAGAGAAGAATGTAAGGATTGATTGCTTCAAGAGAAGAATGCACCCAAAAGTCAGGGAAGTAACCAATGTCAAAGAGAGAAAGAGCATATACTCAAGATGAAGAAGATTCAGATCTTCGATCTGGTATATACAATTTTAGAAGAGAAGAGAAAAGAGAATTTAAGAGAGAAAGGAATCAAAATTCCAAGAAAGATGGATCCACAGGTATTCTCTCCTGAGGATGTTTGAACAAAAGGACTCTATAGCTCCGTGAATCTTATGAAAATGCAAAAAGTACACTGAAGGCTCATAAACCACTGATGGAAAAATCCCATATGATGCAAGCGCTTCATAGGCCCTTGAAACCGTAAAGAAGGTATTCCCCCAAGTACTCTCTCATGAAGGAAGTCCAAATGCGAGGGGACTCTATAGATTCAGATTGGAAAGTGGCTTCATAGGCACACCTGCAAAGCAACATGTTAATCCATAGATAAAAAATGTTGGAAGACAGAAAGCCACACAAGCAAGCAAGTAGTCAGTCTATAATTTGAAAGCTTTCAAAGAGGTCCCTCAGGAACCCTTCAAAAGGAAAAGGGTCAACTCAAGGGATGCACTATTTGAAAAGTGAGGTCTAGTCAGGCTGCCCTTAAGCTAGACATAAATGATTTGATTCAAAGGAGAAGCTTTCAAAGGGGGTTCCTTCGGTAGGGAACCCTTCAAGACACAAAGGGGACCATTCAAAGGAACACACCAATTGAAATATAGGGAGAAGAGAGGGGGTCCTTAAGAAGGACGTGCATCTTTAAAATGAGTTATCACTACCCCCTAGCACACAAGGGAGGAGAACCATGCAAGCTACTTAGAACATACAGGATAGAGGTAGACATCAATATCACTTGTCATTTGAAGAAGAGGCAAGTGCATCAAAAAATAAGTGGGTGATGGCACTTGAATCAAGATTTTTTTGTATTTTATCCTTCAAGGCCTTACATTCACTAGTGGAATGGCTAGGCACTCGATGGTATGCACAAAGAGAGTGTTTTTATTTATCATTTTTTATGAAATTTCTTACATGTAGGAGGAGGAAGAGTAATTAAGAAGGCTTTTAGAAGCCTCAAAAAAATATTCTCTTGCTTAGACAAAGAATGAGGAGTAGGAAGAAACCCTTTCTCTTGTGGAGAAAGACTCTAATTCTTACAAGAAGAAGACCTGAAGATAGCAGATAATGGCGGATGAATCATTCCACAAGAATCAGGTTGAGTGGAAATCACCTCCACATTCAACCGCGGTTTCCATTTAGATTGTTCATTCAAGCAGCCAAGCCCCAAATTATGCTTACGAGGTGCACATTCTATAGGGACCTAAATGCCTTGTTCATTACACCCACAACCTTTATGCCCATAGCCATATTTAGAGACGAGCTTAAAGCCAGGGCCATAACATGCTTGCAAATCTTGAGAAGGAGGAAGATCTTCATAGAGATCATTGTTCCAACAATGGGGTTCACACTCTTTTATGGGATCATCATCATACTTCTTGACAAGACTACCAACATTAACCTCTTTAATAGAAGTTTGATCATCTTCCTCAAAATGAGGAGGATCAACATTAAGGACATTATAATTGTTGCTCACATTACCCCATGATGCAGAAGAATAATCATCTTTGATAGCGGCTTTGGATGATGTTATCAGAAGGTTTAAATGATTTGGGGTGACTTTATTTTCTCTAGTGAAGGATTCCGTAAAGTCTAGAGAACCCCAATCATCACCAAGACATGCATTTTCTTGAGAAGAGGTAGAAGGAGAAGACTTAAGCTTTCGTGCTTCAAAAGGATCTACTTTAGGGATATCTATCTCAAGAGTACCCTTTGTAGTAGGTACTACTAGAGTAAACATCGACACATTGGAAGAAACTACAGGAATAAGAGTAGGAAAAATTGAAACCTGACCAACAACTACCATTTCACATAAGTGCATAGCTTCAGGGTCAGCCCTAACTACGACTACTCGATTATTGCAAATGAACTTAATGGATTTATGCAAGTTAGATGGGACTGCACCCATAGCATGAATGCACCATCTACCAAGAATAAGGTTATATGGTAATTTTTTTGACATAACATATACAAGGGTGGGTACGGTAACAAGTCCCAACCTCAAAGTCAAGATTATCATGCCTAGGGCTTGTCGACCAACATTATCGAACCCACAAATGTTAATAGAAGAAGCATTAAGAGAATATTAATCAATATTAATCTTAGGCAATAGATCAATGCTACATATATTGAGTGTTGAACCAACATCAATGAGAGTACATCTAATGCCGAGATTATTAATGTTAACTATGATCATTAGAGACTTGGTTCTGCACTTCTGGAGGTGAGAGTTCCTACTGATAGAATGTAATATTCGATGAATCCACATGAATATGGGCTATCAACACATTAACATTCATCGGCTTAGTAGAAGAAGGCAAGAGGATATTTTGTAAGGCTTCTTGAAGCATACATTGGTAAACCACAAAAGACTGAAGAAAGTCCCATAGTGATATCTTAGTCGGAGTAACTTGGAGTTGCTTGACAATATCGTAATCATTGGGTGCTTTAGTTGTAGGCTTAGGTGCTTGAGGAAGGTTTGGTTGTTTAATATTTTGTTTATTATTTCTATTATCATAAGTATGGGCTACCTCTCTATAAGGGGGGGCCTTAGAAAGATCAAGATAATTGCTATCAAATGGGACACTGTCAATAAAAAAAATCCTTTTAGGAGAAGGACTAGCTGAAACCAGATAAATGATTGGTCTCTAAGGTCTTTGAGGGGAAAAAGAGACATAGATTACATTTACAAAATCATCACAACTAGTAGAAGAATCATTTGAAGAAATATTCTCAACATCTATCCTTGGAGGATCTAATGTGAGAGGGACTTCATCATTCACTAATGCATCATCTCTAGAAGAGAGTACATCAAAACAAAGATGAGATTCATCATTCACGAATGCATCATCTCCAAAGGAGAGTGCATTGGAATGAATAGAAGGTAGACTGACATAAATAAAGGTGTCAATGATTTCATCCTCTTGCACCAAAATATCCTTAGAAGGAATCTCAGGAAAGGGATTGATAAAGAATAATAAGAAAGGAAGAACTCACTTTCACATGCTTGTAAGAAAACTTCTTGAAGCTTCTTATCAAAGTTGGAAAGAGATAGAAGGAAGAAATATAGAAAATACATATTGAAATAGAAATATAGACACGTTGATTGACGCATAGCAATCCAAGGGTGATAGAATTGAGAAAAACCAAAAATCCAAAATTTTTAGATTTTTTCGATTTTTTCTATGCTATAGTAAATCGCATTTTCAGAGGTCTTCGAAGTGGAATTTTGGGTTGAAACTTGTGTCAGTCCCTAAAGATGGGTTTTCAAAGGAAAATTATTTTAGGGATTGAATTAGTCATCCTAGAGACCTTTTGAATGGTGTAAATGGTTCTAAATTTCGAGCATGGAGTCAAAAGTTATGACCCCACCAAGTTGAGGTAAATAAATTCCTAATTTTTCAAAAAATATTGTGTTCATGCTAGGTTCACCAAAATGTAGAGAAGGGGGATTCGCTACTCATGAGTCTCTTTATTCTTAATAGATTCCCAAGGAGCAAACTTCCCTAAACTACCTCAAGGGACACAATGAGAGTTCTAGAATAAAAAAGAGTGTCACAACGATTTTCTGGAAAAATTGATGAGCTCTCGGCCAAAGGACGATAGTGAAAGATTAGGATGTCAACATGGTGAGATGGTGTCCTAGAGGTGCGTTGGTGTCTCATACAGACTAGAAAGTGAGAATATCTTAGAAAATGACAAGGTGACTAGTAGCAATTTAATTACTAAGAACTTTTAGAATATGGGAAAATAACAAAATATGATAAAACTAAATAAAGTAGAAATGATAAAGCAAGAGAATGAAAAGATAAAAAATACTCACAAAAACCTAAGTAATGAAGCCTCCAACACATGAATATCTCTAATACTTTCATGCGTAAGATCTAGAGAAAATGTTGGGGTTGTATAGGGGTTTGTCTCAATCAAACCCCCATTTTGGTGTTCCAACCTCCACAAACAACCAAATAGATAGAGATAAATAAAGTATGTGAAGAGTGATAAAAGAAAACCCCGCTCAAGGAGGAGAACCCGTATTACAAAATATAGGTGATAAAAGAAATCCTCGCTCGAGGAGGAGAACCCGTATCACAAAATATAGATGCAATAGATAGGGGGTTTGAAATCCCAAGATGCTCAAGGGAACAAGATAAGCAAGGTATCAACTACAAGGCTTAAGGAAGCCAAAAGGGAGGGATAGCCGTGAGAGCCAAGAGAGTTGGATAGAGCACTATAAGAGCTTGAGAGTGCTATTGCAATAAGCTATATGGAGCTACACAAGAAAGATAGCAAGAGAAAGAGAGGAGAAAAAGGAAGGAGCCAAAGATAGAAGCTAGAAGACCAAATGCATTGAAAAGATAACATTTAAGGAGAGGAGAAGAAGGAAAAGAAGCTTCTTGAGCCGTTACAAGGTTTCTCAGGCCATTACCACAGATAAAAGTAGCTAACAAGTGGCAAACTTGCTTAGAAATAGTTGTTTGAATGTTGAAATGTTGAAGGACACTAGTGCAGTGCGTGGATGTCTGCATTGCACGCTAGTGTCCAGACACATCACACTACAAAACGACATGAACACAAAGATGATGTGCAAGGGTAGCTGTTGAAAAGGGGATTTTGAGCATCCTGAGAGGGAAAAAGGCTGATGCAAGGGCTAAAATGAGCCTACACAAGTTCTAAGGGAATGGACACTAAAGTAGATGCAACAATGTATGTGAAATTGCAAGGGGTGCAATTTTATGACATTATAGGGGACAAAACTTTTTAAGATGTTTTGTGTGTTCCTCATTTGATGAACAATCTTCTTTCCATATATCATATTACACATGGTGGAGATGGGAGGACTATAGAGTTCACTCCTGATTCAATCATCATTCAAGACTTGGAGAGTAGAGAGATTATTGCTATTGGGATGGTTGATCATTCATCTTAGTCGTATACCTTTGTGGATTTTGCTTATGATGGTGATATTGTTTCTTCGGTTGTTGATCACACTTCTAGTGTGAACCATGATTCAAAGGAGACATTTAGCTTCTTTCAAACTTGGTATTTCTCACATTAGATTTAGTCCTTGAGTTGTGTATTCTATCTCCTCCATCTATTGTTGTAGTTGATGATTATTATGTTGCTACAAATATGGATTCTTGTGATTTAGTGCAACACAATATTCATTTTCTTTTAGATATGGTTACTTGTGATGAATTCTTGATAGGTATTTTAGAATTGTTTGTGGAGTCTCATATTACAGATTTGGGAGACATCATTGATGACATTCATCTTCTTTTTGATGAAGATGCTCCTTCTTCAATTGTTGTGAGGAAACACTTTGACCCTCTTGTTCATTCTCTACATGATCATCCCTTATAGTTTGACATGAGTGTGGATACTTTTGGACAACATTTGGAGGATGATTCTTTGTCTACAAAGGAGATATCTTTATCTTTGACTTATGTTCTACATTCATCTCTACTAGATTCTGGATTGTCCTCTTCAGTAGTGTGGCCTAGAATTTTGTTTGGAGTGTGTCAAATTTTAGTATTCACATGGAGATAATTGAGAATGTTTCAGATACATCACACATCATCTATCTTCCTGCATCTTCCTTTCAAGAATGGGAATAAATTTTTCATACATTCATGGTTTTGTTTCTTCCTAAAGGGAGGAATGTTGTTTGGTGAGATTGGATCATCTTCAACATTCAATGTCGAGCTTCTACCATTGCAAGAGACTCACCATTGAGGGGGGGATGCCTTGTATATCTTCTTCATCTCTCTTATGGGGGTTTTTTTTCCTCACATGTGTTTTTTTCCCTCTCATGCATCATTGAGAGCCTTTTCTATTTCATCTCTCTTTTGGGGAGGAGTTTTGTCCCACAGGGTTTTCTCATTTTCTTCATTTGTGAGATATTTCTTTGAATTTTTACATGGGTATCTAACATGGCCTCATTTTTCAGGGCCCATCATCTTTTCCATCCTCCTAAGTTGTGCTTAAAGGGGGGGGGGTGGGGGGTGCGGGGGGATGTTGTAGGTTTTTACTTTTCTAGTGGGTTAATTTATTTTTCCTTAATCCTAGGTTCTTCTTGCACTACATTAAGCTTTCTTAGGATAATAAAGTGAGTATTACCAGGATATAAGTGTGTGTTGTCCCCTTCCTTAAAGGGTGGAACCAATTTCCACTTTTGGTGGTCCATCTCCACCTTTTGTTGTTGATTCCTATTGGTTGGATATGCCACCTACCTCCTCTCCTAAGTTCTATATGAACTCACTACCTAGCTTGTATTTGCATACTCTTGCATCTTCTTGCAATATTTTGCATTGTATCTTTTCACCTGGGAATCTCTTAATGCAATATTGTCACATCAACATTGCATAATCTCTCGAAGTTTTGGTTTACATTCTTATGTTTTTTAAGTTTATGTAACTTTGATTTTCTCTTAAAAATTTCCTTGGATTATTCAATCTATTTCAGATTTCTAACAGTAGATTTAAATAATATATTCATCATCACTACAATAAAAATGGTACCACCACACCTCAAACCTAATGAATCAACGTGTCTTGATTTTTTCTATGGTGTATTTGATTTTAATATTGGATATTATTTGTGAGACAAGAGTCCACAAACACTTAGAAAAGAATATTCCATAATTATATAAACATTGAGAGAAATATGAGGGATTATTATTGACATGTTAAGATATTAGATGTGAAAATATCACAACCAAATAGGGCTACTAGAACAAGCCACTTTACATTAAGGAAAATTTAGACAAGTTGATAGGTATCATAAAGGACCTATCATATAATGTAGCAAGAAATGATAAGGGGTTGCCACCTCAAAATGCAATGACCAAATTCAATGAAGGAAAAAGGATACACAATAGGGACTAAATTACTAATTAGTCCAAGAGACCACAACAAAATGATAGGAAAGTATCCACTAAGTAGGCTATTTTCATACAACAAGAAAAAATACATCATATACACTAAGAAGAGACCATGCAAACTTCCAAGAGGTGACATAATTATGTAAGTATTGTCTCCTCCTTCATAATCCATAAAATTGTGTACTTGATCTTTCGATGAGAAAAGAAGAAATTCTAAATGAAGAAGGTGATCTTGAATACTATGAGGATGAAATTGAGTAGATAGATGTCTTTTAGTAGGAGCTAGAAGATGAAGAATATTGCAATGATAGTTGTGATGTAGAAGATCAAGTACTCTAGTATGAGTGTAGTGCTAGTCCTAATCAATATGAGTTATTGGATCATGATTTTTGAGCATTTGAGGGAACTCACGAAGCAAATATTAAGAAAATAAAACCTTCTAATAAGGACATAAAGGTCCTCACCAATGTAACAATATTGCAAGCTTGAGCTAGATACCAGTTATGAGATGAGAATTTACCAAACTAGGGACAACTTGTTAAGGAAATTATAGTTGATGCAAATATTGATAAGGAGAAACAAAGAGTAGATGTTGGAGTTCTAAATTACATCCTAGCCAAAAATGTGACTAGGAAAAAAGGGAACCTAGGGCTCAAGAGCATTCTATACCATAAAGTGTTGTTATTGACTCAAAAAAATATCCCAATAAATAAAACCAAGAAAGATCAATCACTACCATTGAAAGAGCTAAGTGGAGTTGAAGAGAAGAGGAATGACTCAAAAGGTAAGAAAATTTAGCTCCTCTAATGTAATTATAACTTTTATTCTTGATGCAAAGGATGTAACTATTCCCAATGACAATGTAACACATCTTAGTAGAAATGTTGAAGGCTGAAAAATATTTTAATTTAGGGTGTATGTGAAGTAGATGTGTTTAAACAAGGTGAATGCACTAAAATAGGGTGCCAATGTGTTGAAGGATGAATGGCTTACGAGTAGAAACATTGCAAGATTGTAGAGAAACTAATTTATAATGTAGATACATAAATGTGTGGTTTTGGAAGAAAGCTTGATAGCTTTTGATGGGTTTCAGATTTAAATTTTGTTTTTTGGACCTAGGACTTGAGGATGGTGATTTTTAGGATGAATTTTATTTGATTCATGATGGATTGGAAGAAAGAATTCATTAAGGATCTTGGTGGTTATGATGATGGAAAGAGGATGAAGGTTTAGATAGTAGATAATTCAAGAATCAAGACCTTCGATGCTGATTTGATTTGGATTTGATTCTAGACTTATGATAGACTAAGTTCCTAAGTAGGATTATTTTGATTAAGTACTCAATATAGAATAAGTTATCAAGCATTATTTTATTTGATGGTTCAATTTTGTTAATTTCTTCATTGATTATGGGTTTCAATTCTTATTTGGAAATTGTTGATTGGATTGAAACAATAAGATCAATGGAATTAAGGATTGTGAGTTAGGTAGATTGAATAGATTTGATTAGGGCTTTAGATTAAAAAAATGAGGGGTTTGAATTGGAAGAAATATTTGGAGGGAGCTAAGGTCCTTAGAAGCACAATGATGTTATTGATTAGGATATGAGGATTAGGAAAATTATTATGATGAAATAAGAAGATTATTATATGGATGGGGTAAAAGACCTTGATTGGGTTGAATAACTTGAGTTAGAAAATTAGGATGAAATAGATTGGGGAAGCTTAACCTTTGGAATTTTTTAAAATAATCAAATTATTAAAGTAGCATTCCAATGCATGCAAGTGATCTTACATTTAAGGGGTTGTATGGGTTTCAATGATGAAGACACACTAAGCACATTAACTACCTATAATAAGTAAAGTGGGATTGGAAATCCATATGGACCTACATAAATAATATCTATTGAATTATTTGTAGCTAAGAAGTGTCAAATTACATGGGATCCCTTAATTTTGGAGGCCAAATTCCTTATCTAAGGTTAGTTCTACCTCTCATCACTCAAAAGTACATTGTGGATAACTTCTTGGGCTTAACTAGTATTTGACATGCACTACAAAGAAGGATAGTTGATTAGTCTTAGACTAGGATTGAATGATGGTTTCTAAGTGCATCCTTGATATATGAAGTTGTGAACGTAAAATTCCCAAGCTCCCTTCAGGTGATTTTATTTTGCTAAAGTATCAGTCATGCCCTCTTTTTAAAAAGCAATGTCTAGCTCCTTTCGTAAAAGCTTTTGTGAATTCCACCAATTGTCAGCCAAATGCTCTTCACAGAGTTTTCTTCTCTCACTTTTCAAAACCTTGTGCCCGACCTCCACGTGGAAACCTTTTGCAATATTTTGTGCCTCCTTTCATCACCCTCCTTTCGGGCCTCGACCACTCACCACGTAGCATCGTTCGTGCACATTTCTTGTCAAACCCCACTTTCGATGTGACATGCTAGAGAACTCTACGTGTCTTTGCAGTGTAGTTTCTTCATCACTCAGGGGAAAGGATAAACATCAGCCCTGACAGCTTACCATATGATCTTCTAGGGTCTTCATCACGAGAGAAAACCAAGTAGACGACAACCTATCACCATCTACCATGTTCTATAGCCTGCCGCCATGAGTAGATTGCACATGTCAATGCTCTAGTCTATTGGGACCACTACCATCATTTGCAAAGGATGCATCCGGCCCTCGAATTTCCTCGTTCATGGCCCAAATATTTTCAGTTGTAATGGCCAAAGGGAAAACATTACTATTGCACCATTACTCAGGATCAGAGAATCCTTCCTGTTGCTTGCTCATCAAGCTAGGTTTTCATTATAAATATTGCTTCATCTTTTGAAGCAAAAGGGGGTGGAAATCTCTTAGTTCATATTTTGATAGAAAAATCAATAGAAGAACCAAGCCTTTTATTGCTTTATTAGATTATTGTAAAGAACTCAGAAACAGTGCCATTGTTCGACCTTTCTATTTTTTTTGATATTTGATAAGTTTTACTATGCCATTATTATATTGGATGTTTCATTCATAGAATTTTATAAATTAATACAAGTTTGCTGGTTTAGATCATGTCTTTGACAATTCTTTCTAGTAAATGTGTATGAAGGTTATTTTATGTCATATAGTGAATCACTCAGACTTCTATCTTTATTTTTCTATTTTAGAACACAACATACTATCCAATGGGCCCTTAAATTGTATCCCAAAGATAGATTTACCATGCCTCACATCTACATTTCAGTGCATCACCCTAGTTAGATCCTTTTAATTTATATTTGCTTCCTTTTCCTATTCAAAACCCCATTTATAGAAGAAGTCGACTTCTTTAAAAATTGGAGGTTACTCAGTTTGGCGCAATTGGTCCCCCCTAAAACTGAGTTTCCCAAAAGAGGTTGTTACCTTGTCAATATTTGGCATCAACAGTTTTTTATTTTCCTTGCACGCCTAGTGGGACCCTTAAAAATTACCAAATCAAAAGGGTGTGTAAATCATCGACCCGCTACTAGGCCCTAAACCGCAAAAAAGAAGCCTAGCTTGTTAGTATCCCTATTGGTAAGAGTGCGTACCCAAACTTTCCTAGTAGAATCATCGGATCCTAGCCATAATGTTAATCACAAACTGAAATTATGTGGCTTGGGATGCCAGAAGTCCTCTGGTTGGGACGCTAGAAGTCCTCTAGTTGCCCCAGTAGCACCTTTAGTATGGGATCTTATCCTGGTCTCCCCTCTTAACGTTATTCTGAAGTTTACCGGAGACGGCTTGAGAACGCCATCTGAACATCTGCAAGATGTTGTAGATGTGTGTTTGGTGCATGGGGTAACAAATCAGAACATAGCACTAATATTGCTTGCAACTTCTTTCAGAGGAGAGCATTATATTGGTATCGCACTCTTCCAGCCAATACTATCAGTACTTGGGATAAGCTCAAAGATATTTTTTATGAGAGATTTTCTATTGATGGAGACGGATCTTCACTATATCACTAACTATCGACAATAAAGCGAGCCCCATCCGAGGCCATGAAAAATTTCAACACCCGATTTCATACAACTTGACAGAGAATCCAGAATGCCATTCGACCATTGACCTAGCTAGCATTCATGTTTTACTTATAGTCCATCAACGTCGACATTTATATGATGATCTAGTCACTTGGCGGAACCACATTACCAAATGCATACAACATAGTAGTGAAAGCAGAGAACAATCTAATTGATGTAGGGAAGCTGCCACCTTGCCCTCTCATGTCGATATTCCCCAAAGTATCAACCTCTAATCAAGAGATTCCATCTACTAGCACAACTACACCACCACCGCCGTCCACATACACATCCAAGTACGCAACAAAATGTTGCTTCTACGTCTAGTGCTCTAAAGGACAAAATAAGCGACATAAGGGAAATGTTACAAAACTTGACAAATGAAGTAACCACTATAAAGAGCAATCAGGTTGCTCCTCCAAGACCAACCTATCAAAGCTATTAGGGTAATAGACCCTCCCACCAATAGAACCAATATCAAGGGGGTGTGCACACAAACCCACTGACTCAGACAAATAACCAAATAGTACTGGTATCGACTCCACTGGGAACTGCTTAGACAAGAAAAAGTAGGGAGTTGATTCCAGTGTAGAACAACCTTGCCTTAGACTTCAATCCCTGGTGCTACCCCTACGATGAAGCTCATATGCCACAAATTTTCCTACATGGAAATTTACAGCAAAAATTTGTGGAACAATGCAGCCAAGGTGCAACGACGAATTCAGGAGGGTATACATACACCTCTTCTCAAATGGAGGATACAGTTCTCATAGCACAGATGCAAGGAATGTCTTTGGATCAAGAAGGTGATATAGCTCCTAACCATGCCCTCCTCTCATGGATGGAAGGGGACGAAGTAGTATTCACTTATGAAGCATCCACATCGACAACCTTGAAAGTGCAGTTTGACTACAACACCTGATCAAAGAGAATATTCATAGGCGAGCCAGTCACTTTGCAACCTAGAATTATTCTGAATCCACTCCCTAGACCTTCTACGGCTGCTCTAGAGCCTCAAATATGCAAAGAGATTGTTATCACCAAGGAAAAATAATAGAAGCCTCCAAATCCGTCACTAATCAACGTAGTGGAACAATTGAAGAAATATTCAGGTAATGTATCCCTCTGGGATATCTTAGACTTTCCAGAGAAAAAGTCATTGCTACAAGAGGCTCTGCAAAAAGATGCAATTGTACAACCAACAAAACAAGCTTCCAAAATGACCATTGAGGCATCACCTCTAGCCAAAGTTCTTGTGAATACTGTAGAGGAGGCTTCGACAGAGGAAAAGAGGGAAAAACTGAAACCTAAACCCTTCTTCTTGAATCTCATTGTAGGGAAGAAACTATTGCACAACTCCAGGATTGACTCTGGTGCTACAATAGTCATGCCCAATTAGATAGCTAAAGCTTTAGGACTTAGCTATGAGTCCCTAAAAAGAGGAGTTATGTAACTGGATGAGAACAAGGTCGAAACTATGGGTCTCATTAAAAACCCCCCTTTAACATTTTTTGCCTATCCTAGTATCACAATACCGCAATATACCATGATCATTGGCATGCCTCCCATGTTCAACCTCTATCTATCATGGGAGTTTATGGTAAAGATAGGTAGATACCTTTCTTTGGATTGGTCTCACCTAATTCTTAGGACCAAGTACAAATCTCTACATTCAGAGCATGTGGCCGATGAAGCTATGATCAACTACGAAGCTTCTCATACCTCTTACACTAGAGAAGAAGTTGTCGGTAGCTAAATGTAAAGAGAAGAGAAGGTGACCAATGAAAAAGCCGATTCCAAAGAAGTCTTTTTGAGAAACTACTCAGATGCCAACCCTTTCAGTAACTACCATACTACCGGTTTGGGAATCTATGTCATCTATGATGAAGATCGGGATTTACCAAAGATAGCGAAGGACTCAACAATTGAGCAAGTCTTAGGGCTATGGACATTGCACTTTGACGGTGCAAGACGCAAAGTTGGCACTGGTGTCGGGATATTCCTAGCATCTCCAAACAATGAGAAGATTCTTAGATCCTTCTGATTTCAATTTTCTTTCTTAAATAACGAGGCCGAATATGAGGGTCTTGTGTAAGGATTGAGCATTGCAGAGCATATGGGTATCAAATAGATAATGGTGTTTGGAGATTCTGAACTTATAATCAATCAAGTTAGAAACACATCTACTGCAAAAAATGTTCGTATGCAATCTTATAGACACAGATTATGGGACCTCATTTAATTTTTGGAAGCTTTTAACATCCACACAGTGCCAAGGGAGAAAAATTCAGCTGTGGTTCGCATGGCGACGATAGGATCTCAATTTGATCCTATTTCTAACTTGATGGAGAATGTACACTCAAAATGAGTAATTTTATGACCATCCATTCCAAATAACGACCAAATTTTCCAAGTGTTTGAAAGTGACAAACACATTGCCTCGTTCATTCAATAGTTGGGTGAGTTTTCCGATCAACTCCAGTTGAAGATTGAGGAAGCATACGAAGGATAGATCATTCAATTGAGGTCAAACAAACTTACAAAAGGGTTGGTCATGCTCAAAAATATGTTCGACTGTGATGATGCAAGAAAAAATAGGAGGAAATTTGTGGTAAACCGAGCAGACTACACTGACCTTGAGGTTGGAGGCAAATGAAAACTAAAAGTTGGGAAAGAAGTCCCACAACATGACAAAGATAGGTTGATACACTTATGTGAAGCATACGAAGGAGTCATAGCCTGGTCTTATGATGACCTCAGGGGATATGATCCTAGCATCATCTAGCATACTATTAAACTCACGGAAGGTGCTAAACTTGTCCAATAGAAACAAAGGCTTGTCAATCCAAAGATTGAAGCCCTGATGGCACAACAACTAGGAAAGCTAATCTAGTCAAGGATCATGTTTCCAATAAAACACAACACCTGGGTATGTAACCTCGTTGCAGTCCAAAAAAATAATGGAGACATTCATCTCTATGTTGACTTTCGTGACCTAAACAGAGCATCATTGAAAGATCATTATCCGTTACCTTCCATGGAATCCATTCTATAGACCGTGGCAGGTTCAAAAATGTTTTCTCTACTAGATGGCTTCTCGGGTTACAATTAGGTCTGGGTTAAAAAAGAAGATCAATATAAAACCACGTTCACCACTTGTTGGTGAAAATGACACAAACAACGTTTAAACAAAATATTTCTACTCTATTTCTCCTGAAAAAGAAAGACAACATCTAGTAGCCTAGCTCCCAAGGTCCTGGTAGTTGGTTCTCAACTATCTGGTATCACTCAATTGGTCCATGCAACTATAATATTCAAGGGGCATGTGCTGGTAATAAGGAATGCAAGCAATGACTTATTCATCAAACTGTCTTTAATGAAAATGGGGTTTTTAAATAAAAGAAAAAGATAGATCAGGGGGTACATCAGTAAACATGAATAAAACTTATCTAATATTTGGACATATATCTTCAACAACGAATGTTCTTTGAACAGATCAAGAAAACCATAGCATGATACAATTTACAGAATAGTCCATACTATTGCATGCATCTAAGGTGCTTAATTTAACATCACAAACACACATCATAAATATTTCAAAGATAAAATAACACACTTTCATTCGTTGCTAAGACCATAGATCAACAGACTTCAATAAATTCAATTCACAGATAATCTAATGAAATAATCCTTAAATCTGGTTTCTTCTAAGGATTTTCATCACAAAAGAAACTCTTATGCTTCAACACAATCACTAGCATATAGATAGACTATAATTCATCAGCCTTATCAAATAAGACTCAATTCCAACACCATATTGCGTAAAAACTTGTAATTATATTCAACTGTAAACAAAATAACAAAGTATCTCTATAAAAACTACGAAAAATTCTATCTCCTACTATCAGGTGGCTAATCTTATTCTCATCAGCCGACCCTTACAATATGATACCCCAAAGGTATTTATAGATGTACAAAAATCCGAAGTCCTTTCTATCTTAAGTCGATCCACCTTTTTAGGAATTAAAGTCTTCTTGGAAACTCAGATCAATTTGATCTCTAGTTCCCACCTTGATCATTTAATTAACTTGAAAAAATAAAATAGAAGAGAAAAGAAAGCCATGCGCCTCTAAAACTGCCAGTCCTGCATGCAAAGAAGAGAAGAAAGCCATGCATGCATGAGATTATCAATTATGCATTCAAAGTTTGCTCTGCAATGTACTTGTCATAATTGGAGAAGACTTGTTGAAGCATATCCAATTCTGGCCCATCAACCCAGCTGTCTTCAAACTTGATCCTTTCTAACTCTGCAGCAGCAAAACCTCTCATGTCTTTTAGCTTTGTTAACTCCCTTTTAGCTGCCCTTATCTCTTCTTTAATATCCATTAACTGATCTAATAGTAGATCCTCTCCATCATCTCCTTTTTGCATGACCTCTTTAAACCTATCATCCCATTTCTCCTTTACTTGGCTCAAAGGTAGGCCCTCCTTTACCGGTATATTAACATTTACTATGACATCAATAAATGCTTCCAACTCCTCAAACTATTCATTCAGATCCTTGACAGAATCTTGAACCTCATTTTTATGCTTGTATAAAAAGTCCGATCTAAACTGGAGTATGTTGGAAGTCTTTTCCAAGAAATATTTGTTATCCTTTTCAAGTATTGATTGTTCTAGAAGAGTGGACTTAGGAAATTTATTAACCTCTTTCAGCTTCTAACTATAGCCTTTGTACTCCTCCTCCTGTTCTCCCAATACTTTGACATATTGATTCATTTCTTCTATTAATTCCTCTGCCATCTGGTGAACCTCAAAACTGTTATCCAACACCTCACTTATTTCCTGATTTATCTTATCAGTCCATCTATCCAACATCTCTGCCTTACTCCTTACCTATACCAAATCATCCACCTTCTTCTTACTAAGCAAAATTGGTTTCTCAATGGTGGCAACTTGTTGTGACGTCGGAGCAGAAACACTCTTCAAGAAAGTATGCAATTGATCCAATTGAGCCTTAAGCTCATCCTTTCTCTACTTATCTTTCATCATTCTTGATTTAGTGGATGATGCTACCACATCTATCAAGTTCATCTGTTGATCTCTTGTGGGTCTCCCTAAGTTAATAGTGCCCAACTGATAATTAGTTAGTTGCATGTCCCTCACATCCTTGTCCACCATCGGTATTGCACATTCAACAATAATTTCTCCTTCGTCAGTGAGTCTAGTGGAATGTAGGATTTTGGCCTTCTTCTTGGGCCTTTCTTTTTCAATTTCCTTCATCATATCATCCCAATTGAGAGGATGTGAAGGTGTCACTAATCTCTTTTGAAGATCCAATTTCAACCAAGTGGGAGAACTTGGAGTAGTGGTCATTATAGTTGAAGAGGAAGCAACAATACTAGAGGGCTATGGAATATTTACTTTAGGTTGAGAATCATCCCCTTGTACCTCTTGTTGTTCTTGCTCCACATTTGTCTGAGCAAGATTTTCAGCTTCCTCCCTGTCCTTCTATTCTTGTATCCTCTTGTCTTCTTCTTCCTTCTTCAACTTTTCTTCTCAAGTTCCCAGTTTCTCTCTTCCTCCAATGCCTTAAGTCTATCTGCATCTTCCTTTTATGTTTATTGCTTGGTCAGCTCCTCGGCATCTTTCTCTTTTTACACATGTTCTGCTTCCTCTTTCTTTTTAAAGGCCTCTTCAACAAGCTTCAATTTGGCCACAAGAACTTCTCTTTCCCTTCGTTGCTTTGCCTTTTCTTCCTCTAGATCATGAATTTTTTGTATCAATTCCATCTTATCATTCTCTTCTTTGATCTTGAGCTCCTGCTCCCTTTGTCCTTGTTGCTTCTGCACTTCATCAGCCCTTAGCTTAGCTTCCATTTGTTGTTGCTGAAGTAAGGCATCAGCTTGTGCCTCAACATCAATTACCTTTTCCTTCTCGATTGCCTCTGCATGTGCTTGAGCATTCGAAGCCTTCTTTGCTTCCTCAAATAGTGCCCATTGATCCTCCTCTGTTAAAATATGTTCAATTTCCTCCTCTATAGGCATCTTTTCTTATGCATCTTTCTCTGATAAGGTCTCATCAAAGTCCGTTTCAACATCATGAATCTCCAGCTCTACTGCTTTTCCCTTAAATGCTTCAGCTATACCATGAAGAGTTACTTCAGGAATCCCTCCACTTGGTTGCTCTGTTAGAGGGACTTGAATAGATGACTCACCTATTGCTGGTGTTGAAACCACAAGTCCTGTTTGGGCATCCTCTTCTTGTACTCCAGGTAAATCTTGAGCAGAGGCTTCAAGCTGAATCTCTTCAATGTTAGGAGGGAAGAACTCCAAAGGCTCCTTGGAAGGCAATTTCCTCTTGATTATTTTATATCCCTTCCCCTTCTTAGGAGTTGGTCCCTGAGGATTTTTGGTTCTTAGGACATCCCAATAGATACTTCTATCCAAGACTGGTCTCCCTATTTGATTGATGTCGATGGTCTCCTAACCATCCCAGTCTACCGGATCCAAACTTTTAGTACCAATATTTAATACTTCATATGATGGATCCAACACAACTCCATCATCTACTAATGTATCAAGGATGTCATCCTTGATCCCAAATTCTACCATGAGTGCAACAGGAAACCTCTCATAATTCCTTTTCCTGAGGTCATATTCATCCTAAAGATCACTCTAGAAATCCTCTAACAGATTGAAATGTTTGTCAAAAACCGAAGGCAGAAAATCATTCATTTTCTTCCTTGGGTCAAAGTGCTTTCGAGTAGTGTACAAACCTAGCTTCAAATGTATTAATTCACTGCAAACTACCTTAGCTCCCACAAGATTTTGGCAGTTTTATTCACCCAATTGCATGAGAAACTTATGACAACCTATCTTGTGCTTTAACCCAAATCGGGCATTGACCCCCAGAGCTTGATAGACAAACTCCATCAGAACCATCCTGTTGTTGCAACATCTTGGAAGTAAGTGGGGATGTCCTTCAAATCCAGCCAACTTGAAATAAGTGAACTTGGGGTATTGGATATACCAACATCCCCACTCTATGATAAAGGCCATGGCTTCCTGGCTCAATCTGTATCCTGTATCCCCATTAAGCTGGTTAATGATTACATATAAGAATGCATCATTAAATCTCCTAAATTGTGTTTTAGAAACTTGTAGAGATAGCTGATCATAATGATTCCATACTCTCTTTTGTCCATCAACTTCTCCCAATATTCCCACTCTGTTCAAACCTGGAAAGATGCCTCCTCTAGCTGCTGCATAGACAACATAAGAAGTCATGAAAAATCTCTTGGTTTCCCTAATTCCGGTTAACTGATCATGAATGGTATCACAATCATCGACCAATCAAACTGTTGGGTGCCATTAAAGATTGTCTGAATGAAGGGAAACATCCACTCCTTGAAATGAAATGCATCCCTCTTCCCAAAATCTCTAGACAACATCATTATCAGGTCTGATACTTCCTTGTAAAATTCTATTCTCTTTGGTTGATCATGGAGCTTGGTCAGAGACTTCTTCTTTGTCCTCAACCACTTCTTATTCAAGTGAGCTTTGTTGGCCTCCTTGTGTTTGCTATATATCTCTAAAGCATCTACCTCATTTAACTATACCAGGTTCTTTGGATCAGGGACACTAAACATGTGCTGAAACATTTGAGGAGTGAGATCTATAATTACATTATCTTGTGAATCCATACATTTCCTAGTGGTCGAATTGTAAGCTCCTGCTGCTGTCAGAATCAACTCCGAGCATTGGATGGATAGAGGAAATAAGGTGATGTGAGCCAGGCCGGACTCAACTATTCTTAAAGTTCTTCCAGTTACATCCTTAATGAATGTTTTTGAATATAACTCCTCAAAATTGTATTGGCCTAGATTGGTGTCAGTTATATCAGACCAATCTAATTCCACTTTTCTTGCCATGACAACAAGACCCCCATGGTTATACCTCAAGGTATAAGGTAGCTACTTCGACTTAATCTTCTTAGGCTTAGTTGCTGCCTTTGAAGTTTTTGTAGGTCAATTCCTTTGGGAAGCTTCTCTTGATACTCTTGACATCCTTTAGCTTCCTGCAACAAACCTCTAATTAGGTCCTTGAATAAATATCACAAAATATTCTTTAAAATCTTACCTTTCATACATATAGCGGAGGCGGAACCAAGCAAAGAGACATTCTAAATAGTGTCTTTTGAAACGTTGCTGGGCTCGGAGCCAAAACGATTATTGAGCTTACAGTAAGCGAGATCAGAGTCAGAACTGGAATGGTAACCGAAATTGGAACCGGAATGGAAACTGATTTGGTTTCATTCAGATTTTCTAATTTCACATTCTGTTCTGATTCCGCTTCCGCCTAGGTTATCACTATTTTGAAAGAATGCTTCTTATGGTAAGCGAAGTCAGAAACAGGAGGGAAATGGAATCAATACTTATTGGAAAACATAGTTCAAAGTCTAGATCAATTCTGATCCCGCTTCCACCTAAAATGACCATGACGTCATAAGTGATTTTAATAGTTCGATAAATAACTTCATGATTTAAGGACTAGGCTATACAAAAATGAAAGGGGGCTTAAAAATAACCTAATAAGACCATCCCCATATGACCGAGAGGCGATTGGACTATTTAGGGCATCATTTTTTTGAAATAAGAACATGTCAAAACCCTAAACTAAAACCGTCGATTCCAAATAACTAGGGCACGAATTTAACCCCATTTAAATTAACCAGATCAAATGCAAAACAAGACTCCTAAGTAAAAATGACAATTTACCAAACCCTACTCACTGTAAAAATGCAATTAATCTGTGCTTTTTTAAAATTAGGGCATCATGATACGGTCACGATTAAAACGTGAAAATGACCATGTTAAAAATAAACATACAAGAAACAAAACCATAAAAAGCAACATAAGAAAACAAGAAAACTTAAACAAAAGAAAAACAAACAAAAGATACGAACTTACTAAGAAACACAAATTTGCACAAAGCCAAACAATCCGAAACGAATAGAAATGGAAAATGCAACAATAAAAATGAAAGATGAGAATAGAAAACCCTACCTCAAACACAAATAAATAGTTTAATTCCCTGAAGCAATCTGTGTGCAACTGTCTCTCCTTCAATCGATTCACTCACACAAAAGCTCCACTGCAACTCTGGTTCACTCTTCGATCTCTTAACAATAATGATGATAACTACGCGTTAATCCCTAATTAAGGAAAAAAATCAGAGTTTCACACATGCATGGCACTTGTAATTAATGCCATAAATGTGGTAGAGCAGAGTCGAAACTACAAAAGGAACTGGCACATTACTGCTGTGGGACTTCAGTAAAGTCAATGACCACAAACAGCGAGAGTGGAATTGGAATGGAAACTGTTTCAGAAACTTTTTTAACTTTCCAACTTGGTTCCCGTTCCGGTTCTAGTTCCTCCGACAAAGAATAAAGCAAAACATCACATCAAAATAAAACAAAAATACTGAAACGAGAAAACTTAACATAAAAACCTAGTTTAAAACGAAAGACCAAAAAGTGGAGGTGGAGTCGGAACGGTATTTGATTTTGAAACTTCGAATAAATTTGGACTTAACTTCCACTCCGGCTCCAGCTCTGATAAAGACAAAACAAAAAAGGAAAAAGAAGACCGTTGGGATGGGGATCGGAATAAGTTTTGAAAGAAGTTTTTAAAACCCGATTCGGTTCCGATTCCAGTTCCGACAGAAGAAACCAAAGAAAAAAAAAGTGTTAGAAAAGCAAGACTCCAAACTTTGTTTGAAAAATAAACAAGCATAAAAATATAAAGGGGGACCCATTTTGACGAAGGCAAAAGATGGGGTGGTTATGCAAGGCATAACACCACCAAATGAGGAACATTCGCATATGCCAAAATGACTTTCGGCCTATCAAATGCGAGAGCTACCTACCAGCGGGCAATGGATATCGCCTTCAGTGAACTAATCAATAAAATCATCCTCATCTATTTAGATGGCCTAAATGTGTTTTCCAAATCAAAATATGACCATTTCAATCATTTGGAACTAGTTTTAAAAAAATACCAAGAGTTCAAGATATCCCTGAACCCAAAAAAGTGTGTTTTCGGCATGCCACAAGTCAAGCTACTAGGGCACATAGTGTCTAGAGATGGGATTTCTATTGATCCTAACAAGGTAAAGGTGATCAGGGAACTTCCCCTTCTAGTCAACAAAAAGGGAGTTAAGTCATTTCTAGGGAAGGTAAACTTCGTAAGAAAATTCATTTTTGATTTTGCAGGAATAATTTGGCCCATCACTCTGATGTTAAAAAGGACCAATTATGCAAATGGATGAAGGAAGCGAAAGAATCCTTCGAGAAGGTAAAGGATGCTATTTCCTCGGCCCCTGTGCTGGTAAATCTAGACCTATCCAAAGAATTCATGATGTATGTTTTCAGTAGTGAGACAAGCATCGCCACCGTCCTGACCCATAAAGACAACGAAGGAAAGGGAGAACACCCAATAGCATTTCACTCTCAGACCTTGAAAGAATATGAGGCAAACTATAACTTCATCGAAAGGCAAGAATTCACAATTGTAAAGGGGCTCAAAAAATTTTGACATCTGATATGTTGCAACAAGGTGATCGTTTATGTCACACACTTTAGTGTGCACAAATATATTATGGAGGGAGAAATCACCGAAAAAGGGCCAACTGGATCACTAAGATGTTGGAATACAACATTGAGGTGAAGCCTATGAAGACTGTCAAAGAAAGATGGCTATGTGAATGTTTGGCGCACATCAAGGAGATGAAAACAAAAGTAGAGCAAGCGGAGCTGATCCTGATAAATGAATCTAAACCTGAAGGATGTTGGCTAACGGATAGGACAAGATTTATGCACATTGGAAAATATCCTTTAGGCCTTCCTTGACAAAAAAAAGGTTCTACCAATTACAAAATATTCGGTACGCACTCATTGAAATAGTTATCTTCAGGAGAAATTTCAACAGTGTCCTATTATGATGCATCACTATGGAGAAAGCACAAAAAATTATTCACACATTCCACAGCAGCCCTGAAGGCAGACACTTCTCTGTAAAAACTACCACCATCAAAATCTTGTGTATTGGGTACTTTTGGTCCACCGTATTCAATGACTCCTACAACATGATAAAGGCCTGCAAGGAATGCCAATTCTACAAAGGAAGGAGGAAAAATTCTGCCATGCCTCTCAATCCGATAATATTGGATGAACCATTCACGCAATGGGGACTAGACTTCATAGGAATGATCAATCCAACCTCCAACACTGGCCATAAGTGGATTCTTACAACCATAGACTACTTTACAAGGTCTACTGAAGTCATACCCCTAAAAAATGCAACATAAGCATAAATTGTGGATTTCCTCGAGGGGCTAGTAACAAGATTTGGCCCGCCAAAGACCATCATCTCAAACAATGCCAAATAATTCCTATTATCTAAGGTATGCCAGTTCACGCTTACACATGGAATATTCTTGATAACATCATGAAACTATTACCTATAGGGGAACGGCCTGGCCGAGTCAACTAATAAGAATTTAATCAGACTCATCAAAATGATCGGGTCTGATCATGAGAAGGAATGGCATAAGCATCTCTGAACAACATTATGGGTAGATCACATAACTCCTAAGCAAGCCCTAAAGACTTTGCCATATGAGCTGATGTATGGGAAGGAAGCACTATTTCCTATCTCCATAAAGATACCTACACTACAACTACTCAAGTCTCTAGAGATTGAAGAGGATGGAGCTATGGAAGTTCGGTTGGCCGAATTACTAGAGGTGCAAGAAAAAAGGGAGAAATCCCTCACAACCATGACTAACCGCCAGCAGGTGGTTAAGAGACGGTTTGACAAAAGGGCTTCAAACCAAGGTCTAAAATGTGGGGACCTGGTACTAAAGTTCAATGAAAGAGCCGCAAAGCCTAGCCAACATGGAAAATTTGACAAGCTGTGGGAAGGCCCTTTCAAAATAATTGAGTGCAAACAAAACAATGCATTTGAATTAGAAAATATGTAACAAGAGCCACTAAGAATTATAATTAATAGGATTCACTTGAAACTATTCACTTAAGCTGCAATTACTTCCTACAAGTGTAAATATGTAAATAGTGTAATTATTTTCCCTTTCTTGTTTTGTTGGTCGGTTATTTTTTCAACATTTTTCATAGTTACGAAGAATTAAAAATTTCATGATGGTCCATCATTACCAAATAGAGAAAATTTATGCTACTCAGGTTGCAGAAATTAAATTCAAATGCAGTGAATCCAACCCATTTTGCGAATAAAATGAGGACAAGAAGTTTAACATACGTAGGTATATTCATTATATATATCTTGATAAAAACATTGACAAAATGGCTCTGCAACCAAGCATTCAAAAGTTTGATCATATACATTGCTTCATTACATACGCATATGCGAGCCTTCTTTCAGGTATATATATATACAATAGGGAAAGAGGTATGTCAAACTTCATATCTTGACAACACAAGTATTGTCTTCAGCAGCAAGAAAATTGTTAGGAGCAACAGGAGGATTATCAGTAGCATTATGACCTATGGTGGAATTAGTGTCAACATCCATAACAAGCGGTGGAGGAAACACAAGGTTCCTAAATTCGGTGTACCAATCCACGTCATAGAACAACACCACATTGTAGTAGCACAACATAAAATGGCAGGCACAAGTGGCTCTATCACGATGCTCTGCAAGTGACTGAAGTGGAAAGCCACTTAGGAATGGCACCCACGGTACCACTGCATCTTCTTCAACATGATTCCTCAGGTCACTTGCAATGGGAAGTCTCAGGCCATACACCACATTATTCACTGCCTTGTCGAGACCTCTGAGGTACTTCTTCAAAAAATCTGAAGCACCAAACGAAGAATCATAGCTTTCAAAGCCTAAGCATCGAGTAGAGAAGCGACAAAATGAGGGTTGATATTGGTGTTTACTCGATATTTATCTTCATGTTCCATACAATATCTACCTAGGACCCATTCGATGACTATGATGGCTAGTGAATGCTTGTTCTTTGTTATACATTTTAGGCACCTACTTGAAATCTCCCCCAAAAAGGTTGTTTGAGCCTTGTTGAACACTAGCCTAATTGGAGTATTCATTGTGTCAACTTTCGCTCAAAGCACCTAAGACTAGCACTATGCAGATTTCAAACCTATCCAACCACTCAATGCTGCTTTTTGGTAAATCACTAAGTGTGATTCCGCTACTATATTGGGGCTTATTTATAGAAAATGTCTAAGGTAGCCTACATACAAAGCATGATGGTAACTGAGTGCTAACTCAAAAATCCCACAAAAAGGCCAACTCAATGTTTCAGCCTGGTTGCGTCCATAGGTATGAATTGCTACATACAAACTTAAGGAATGGTAATGAATTAACACAAATTAGTGGCAGTCCTAGGTGACGAATCATATAGACAGAGGTTAGGTGGAACGACATAGACAATTTCAAGCTCCAAGGATGAACACAAATATTTTCAAAGTACTCATTCCGATTTCAGCTTGATCATGCTTTGTGAGATATTAATTGCCAAGGGAGACAAGAAGATGACAAGCATGATACCGACGGCTCAATTTCCCATGAAAATTGCACCAAAGGGATGTTGTTACCAATAAAATTATGAATTCATGTCTTTTTAAAAAAGGTAAGTAGCGTATTTCGTATGAGCAAAGGATCTGGTAGTGCATTCTGAATTAAATGCAAAAGGCAGTTATTACCTACCTAATCGAATGAAAAAATCAAAGGAAAGGCCAAGTGTCACATGCAAAAGGTAGGACAAAGCGTAAAAAAACTTTTTGAGCACGCAAACAAATTAAAGAAGCATAGGGCTATCAAAGGAACCAAGTGTGGTGTGATTTGGAGCAAAAGGAGTAGGACACAAATAGTCACGAAGAATTCACTGATCCAGTGTAAATTAAACCTGAAGCGAAAGGTTGTCTGGTTTTGAAACCAAAAACCTTGCGTTGTGCTTTAGGTTCCATTTATATCACTTCAATGTGCTTTTTGGGCAAGTCATGGCAACCACTCAAAGTTTAGAGGAAGCCGAATTGCAAGAGGAAGGAGCACAAAGTTTATTCAATGTCATGCGCTCATCACCAGGTGCCTACATCTTCGAGGATGTCTCTTATTCCTTGCCTCGAATACTAGAAAATCCAACCTGGGTAAATACTTGAGTTGCAAAGAAAAAGAGCCCTCACAAAGATAAGAAACAAATTCAAGAAGAATGGGAAAATATTATGACCCCATTCTTGCAAAGAATCCTAAGTCACTTAGGGAGGCGGCCTATCAAAGGATGAAAAGGAGCAGTGACCTAGATTCCTTGGTGCAAAATTATTGGTATAGTGGGCTTCCTCAATATATGGTTCCATTTGTACATCACTGCCCTGATTTATTTGATGAGGTCATTAAACAATTCAACCCAAAGACCAACACCATTGAAGGCCAAGAATTTAGTGTGATCATCTGCAAAGAAGCTATCTAGAATATGCTCTGCATCCTAGAATGAAGCTTGAAAGTGCAAAAAATGGAGTTGTTCACTCCAACAAAAGGAGAGTCCTATTGGAGGAGCAGAGACCTCGCAATGAATTTTTACAACATAGAGACTCAAAGGCCCAAAGAAACTCAAAATAGGCCAATGCGGGTCCTAGTGGCGCTTAAGAGCTTTTATGATGATATGAAGGATGCATTCTCATTGATGGCGTTTGTTTGTGGAATGGACTTTGACAAAGAGGTTCAAGAGTTTTAGCTAGGTTTGGGCTTTCAATTATGAAGGCAACATTCTTTCTTCTAGTATGATTTCACTTAATTTCTCACACAAGAGATGCTTAGCCAGATTGCAGAATACAAACTTTAATGGAGGTTCAGGATCCCATCCTTCCTCGCGCATATGTTCTTGCAGTAGGATCCTGACTTCTTCCAGAGGTGTTTTGAGCTCTCTATCTTTGATGAAAACCAGCAAAGGAAGTCAGTGTCCACATGGACTCTCCTTCTCTCTATGAATTTTGACTATTATGCATTTTCAAATAATTTCTTATATCCAATTTTGCAAGATTTAAGAGGAGAAAACACTGTCTTACAGCTCAACTCGGACCAAACTGATTTCATGCAGAACTTTGTTCCAAAATGTGACTGGTTTCTAGGTGAGGACTTCACATTCATCAAACTACGCGGTTTCACCAGGGAGCCCTTCTGGCTTCCATCATGTCTTATAGATTGAGTACTGGCACTAGAGGTTCTCCACCAAGTTTTAATTATCAACGATACCTTTTGCAGCGGGAAGGCAAAGAAGAGATTTTTTAATACTCTGATAGGCTTTAGAACTGTAGTCATGACTAAGAGGAAGGCCCACAACATACTAGAGGAAAATTTGGCTCATCTCGGGTTGGTATGGATCTACGACAAATGGAATTACAACCCCGACGATGACTTGCCAAACAAATATGTCAAAGTAACGCACTATCCCCGACCTTATTGGGAAGAGTGTCAGAATCCTATATCGGATGCAGGTGAATTTATTATTGACCTAGCTTACATTCCTACCGAAGATGGTCGACTACCTTGGCTAAGATTCTACTACCCAATTGGGCAGTATGACAGAATGAGAAAGATGGGTATTACTCTCCACAACAATCTGTTGAATAATTACAACTGGAAGGAGGAGAAGTTCAATGATTTTTGGGTATATTGCCAAGAGACCCAACAAACTGAGGCTCCCTATGACAGCCTAGAAATGGATGACAAGTTTGAAAAATTATGGAACAACAAGCATCTAGATTCCGATGAGAGTGATGAAAAGAGTTCCAATTTGGAGGAAGTCGAGTCACAGTCAGATGAATGGGCTGAACCAAAAACAAAGATACAAGACACCTCAGCACAATGTAGGGGAAGGGTATTGAAGCAACCTGTTAAGGTTTCCTCTAATGTACGGGTCAAAATATCAAGTGCAAGGTCATCACTGACTTGCACCTAGACTGAAAGGAGAATCCGAGCAACCCATCTGTAACAGCCTGAAATTGTAGTGGTTAATAACCCACCACCAACAAAGTGGCAGTGAACTAAAACACTTTATGGAGAGTGTTCACAGGACCCAGATGCAAGCGAAGAGTTGAAAACATTCCAAAGACCGCAGTCATCTACACTGTAGGTATCTTTCACACCCTCTTCTCTAGTTCCACAAACCTTTGATGACCATATTGCATCCTCAAGACCTCTTGTTTCATGTGCCGACCAATGATTTTTGGTCTCTACTTCAATGGTCACGAGGGGTTTTGCACAGTTCTCTCATATAGCTCCATTTTCCCTTACTCCTCCCTGGAACCTTACACCATTTTCCTTGGCACATTTTGTGTCCCAAGGCATCACACATTCTGCCTCTACTACCTTCATGCATACATCTCCTGCCACAACCATATCTCTGTCGATCCACTCTTCTTAGCAGATGGAGACCATCACGACTCCACTCCCTTCGAGTCCTTCTAGTTCATAATTTGGTTATTGGAGTATCCCTCCTTTCTCACCTCAGACGGTCAGTATTCCAAAGACGAAGTCACCTGGGACTGTTGTCCTTTCATTCCCTCTCATCCTTCCTCCTAGTGCACCTTTCGCGGGTTGACTCATCAGATCACTCACAAAATTATTGTTGAAAGGTGATAGAACCAGATAGGCACGAGCAATTAGAGCTCAGAAGAAAAAATCTAAAGATTCTAAGAGGCCAACAAAGCCTAGGATATAGACTATTTTTCATGAGGCTTAGCAGTCGCTACACTTTGCAACTATGTTCCCGACTGTCAACAAACCGCAAGGAGAGATGCAGTCGAATGACTACAACATGTATGCCATAGGGCTCAACTTAAGCATAGCCCAACCGCAGGACAAGGTGGAGCTCATGGAGGAAATAAAATGGGTAGTGACCACCGGCTTTCTTAAGTCAGGTCACCAGCTCAAGAAAAGGGAAGAAGAACTAAAAATCCTAAAGGAGAGAGTTGATGTCTTGCTCTCTAAGGAAAGGGCTATGAAATCTGAATTTAAGCACCTATCATAGTCGAGGGAGAAGGAGGAAGCAAAGCTTTGAGAATAACTTGCAAATTTTCAGTCACTCGATCCTAACTTGGTTAGTGAGCTGCAATGAAAGAACAAGGAATATCAAGACCAATTAGAAAAATTGGGGCAAAAAATGTAGCAAAAGGATGCAGATTTCCAAATCCATCAAGCTCAATTGGAGAACAAAATTGCAGAACTTAAGTCTTCATTAGAGAAAGAAGTGACAAATAGGGAGCGAGTTGAGGCTAGCTGTCTCACAGAATCATGAAACCTACAAGGGAAACTCACCACAACAAACCACAAGGTTATGGAACTCACACATGATATAGAACAAAGGAATGCGGAGATCACACTATTGAAATTTTTTATCTTGCCTCCCACCGGTCAAACAAACCTCCTTCAAATAGCCCAATAGTTGCATATTTCATATTGGGAAAGAGTGAGGGCCTTCTACCTAACTTTGTAGTCGACACTCTGATTTATGGTGGATGTGACAAGTCTTGTTAGAGGGGTCCATGAAGCGATCACACAATTTCCTCAGTCCATTGGGGAAAGTGTTCCGGAGGCTGAGCGATTATTGGATAAGCTATGTATGGTCCCAGATGAAGTCTTGGCAAGTGCATGGATTGAAAATCGAAGGACTACTGCCAAAACACCTAACTGGGTCATTCATTGCCACATAGTTATCCTTCATGCCAACGAATGTGATACTAGGTTGGATCAAACAATGAATAGAATGCAGGCCAGGTTCTCCCACCTAACTCAACTGGGCTTACCTTCTCTATTTCTTGAGGATGAGTCAGTGGACACGATAAAACATATTGCAACAAAGATCGAGGAAAAGCGGAGGGATGTGTCTACCTTTCAAGATTTCAGCCAACCCCTTGTTGCAAAAGATTTTGAGAGCATCACTTAGCCGATCGCAGGTCTTCTTTTTCAAATCGAATCATGGGCCGATATATTGTCGGCACTACCTTACAAAGAAGTGATCGAGCTATAGGGAGCACAGGAGAGTCTATGTGACTTATTGTCCCAGCTGAAGATGAATGGCTTCCCCTATAGACAAACCTCTCCAAGCTTTGACAGTGTCACCCAATGGATGTCTCTAGTCTACAAGCCAAAAAAATTTGGGTTCCTCATTCCACAAGTGAAATACCTTTGATAAGTCACCAAAATTTGTGAACGTAAAATTCCCAAGCTCCCTTTGGGTGAGTTTATTTTGCTAAAGTATCGATCGCGCACTCTTTTGAAAAAGCAATGTCGGACACCTTTCGCAAAAGCTTTTGTGAATGCCGCCATTTTCATTCGAACGCTCTTCATAGAGTTTTCTTCTCACTTTTCAAAAGCTTGCACTCGACCTCCACATGGAAGCCTTTCACAATCTTTTGTGCCTCCTTGCATCCCCCTCCTTTCAGGCCCCGACCACTCGCCACATAGCATCGTTCATGCACATTTCTTAGCGGATCCCACTTTCTGCACGACATCTTGGAGACCTTCACGTGTCTTTGCAACACAATTTCTTCATCACTTAGGGGAAAGGATGAACATCGGCCCCGACCACTTACCGTATGATCTTCTAGGGTCTTCATCATGAGAGAAATCCAAGTATATGACAACCTATTGCTAGTTTCCAGGTTCTGTAGCCTGTCGCCATGAGTAGATTGCACATGTCAATGCTCTAGTCTATTGGGACCAATACCATCATTGGAAGGGGATGCATCCGACCCTCAAATATCCTCATTCATGGCCTGAATCTTTTCAGTTGTAACAGCCAAAGGGAAATCATTGCTATTGAATCATTACTCAAGATCGGAGAATCCTTCCTGTTTCTTGTTCATCAAGTTGGGTTTTCATTATAAATGTACTACTTCTTCTTTCAAAACAAGGGGGTGGCAATCCCTTAGTTTAGATTTTGACAGTGGAATTGATAGAAGAACCAGGCCTTTTATTTCTTTATTAGATTATTGTAAAGAACTCATAGATAGTGCCATTGTTCAACCTTTCTATTTTCTTTGATATTTGATAAGTTTTACTGTGCCATTATTCTACTGGATGTTTCATTCAGAGACTTTTATAAATTAATACAAGTTTGTTGGTTTAGATCATGTCTTTGACTCTTCTTTCTAGTAAATGTGTATGAAGGTTATTTTATGCCATATAGTGAATCACTTAGGCTTCTATCTTTATTTTTCCATTCTAGAACACAACATACTACCCAACGGGCCCTTAAATCACATCCCAAAGATAGATTTACCATGCCTCACATCTACATTTTGGCACATCGCCCTAGTTAGATCCTTTTATTTTATACCTACTTCCTTTTCCCATTCAAAACCCCAATTATAGAAGATGTCAACTTCTTTAAAATTCGGAGGTTACTCAGTTTGGCGCAATAGGTTCCCCCTAAAATTGAGTTTCCCACAAGAGGTTGTTATCTTGTCAATATTTGGCATCAACAATTTTTTATTTTCCTGGAACACCTGGTGGGACCCTTAACAATTACCAAATCAAAAGGGTGTGTAAATCATCAACCTGTTACTAGGCCGCAAACCACAAAAAGAAGCTTGGCTTGTTAGTATACCCATTGGTAATAGTGCGTACCCAAACTCGCCCAGTAGAATCATTATATCCCAGCCATAATGTTAATCGAAAACCAAAACTATGTGGCTTGGTACATTGGAAGTCCTCTAGTTGCCCCAGTAGCACCTACCGTGTGGGATCCTATCCCAGTCTCCACTTCTAAAGCTATTCTGAAGTTTATCGAAGACGCCTCGAGAATTCCATCCGAACATCTACAAGATGTTGTGGACATGTGTCTGGTGCATGGAGTAACAAATCAGAACATAGTGTTGAGATTTCTTGCAGCTTCTTTCAGAGGAAGAGCGCTAGATTGGTATCGCATTATTCCAACCAATACTATCGGTACTTGGGATGAGCTTGGAGATCCTTTTTATGAGATATTTTCTAATGATGGAGACAAATCTTAGCTATATCACCAACTATCAACAATAAAGCGGGCCCCATCCAAGGCCATGATAAATTCCAATGCTCGATTTCATACAACCTGGTAGAGAATCTAGAATGCCATTCGACCATCGGTCGATCTAGCATTCATGTTTTACTTAAATTCCATCAATGTTGACATTTCTATGATGATCTAGTCACTTGGCGGAACCACATTACCAGATGCGTACAACAAAGCGGTGAAAGTAGAGAACAATCTGATTGACGTAGGGAAACTACCACCTCACCCTCTCATACCTATATTCCTTGAAGTTTCAACCTCTAATTAGGAGATTCCATCTACTAGCAAAACTATGCCACCATCACCATCCACATACACATATCCAAGGATGCAAAAAAATGTTGCTTCTACGTCTAGCGCTCTGAAGGACGAAATAAGTGACATAAGGGAGATGCTACGAAACTTAAAAAATGAAGTAACCACTAGCAAGCACAATCAAGCTGCTCCTCTAAAACCAACCTATCAAATCTATTAGGGTAAAATTCCCTCCTACCAACAGAACCAATATCAAGGGGGCATGCACACAAACTCACCGACTCGGACAAATAACCAAATAGTATCGGTATACACTCCGCTAGGAATTTATCAGATAAGCACAAGCATGGAACTGACTATAGGGTAGAACAACCTCATTGAAGACTTCAATCCCTGGTGCTACCCATGTGGTGACACTGATATGCCTCGAAGTTACCCACGTGGCAATTTACAATAGAAAGTTGCAAAACAATGCAGCCAAGATGCAACAACGAATTCGAGAGGGTATACATATGCCTCTTCTCAAATGGAGCATATGGTTCTCACTACACATATGCAAGGAATGTATTTGGAGAAAGAGGTTGACATAGCTCCTGACCATGCCCTCCTCTCATGGATGGAAGGGGATGAAGCAGTATTCACTTATGAAGCATCCACATCAGCAACTCCGAAAGTGCAATCTAACTACAACACTTGATCGAAGAGAAGATTCATAGGCGAGCCTGTCACTCCGTAGCCTAGGAGTATTCTAAATCAACTCCTTGGCCCTTCTACAATTGACCCAAAGCCTCAAATACGCAAAGAGATTATTATCACCAAGGCAAAAGAATAGAAGCATCCAAATCTATCACCAATCAACGTAGTGGAACAATTGAAGAAATCTTCCGCTAATGTATCCTTCTGAGATATCTTATCCATTCCAGAGCAAAATTCGTTTCTATAGGAGGCCCTATAGAAAGATGTAGTTGTACAACCAACAAAAAAAGATTTTGAAAAGACTATTGATGCATCACCTCCAACCAAAGTTCTTGTGAATACTACAAAGGAGGCTCCAACAAAGGAAAAGAGGGAAAATTCGAAACCTAAACCCTTCTTCTTGACTCTCATTGTAGGGAAGAAACTGCTGCACAAATCCATGATTGACTCTGGTGCCAGTACCACATTTATGCCCAAGTAGATAGTTGAAGCTTTAGGACTTAGCTATGAGCCCCTAAAAAGAGGAGTTATACAATTGGATGGGAACACGGTCGAAACTATGGGTCTCATTAAAAACCTCCCTTTAATATTTTTTACCTATCCTAGTATCACAGTACCGCAAGATACCGTGATCATTGACATGCCTCCCATGTTCGGCCTCTGTCTATCATGGGAGTTTATGACAAAGATAGGTGTATACCTTTCTTTGGATTAGTCTCATCTAATTCTCAAGACCAAGTACGGATCTAAGATGAGATAGAATCAGAATCCCTACATTCAGAGCATGTGGTCGATGAAGCTATGATCAACTACAAAGCTGCTCATACCTCTTACACTGAATAAGAAGTTGTCAATAGCCAGTTGCAAAGAGAAGAGAAGGCGACCAAAGACAAAGTAGGTCCCGAAGAAGTCTTTTTGAGCCAATAATCAGATGCCAACCCTTTCGAAAATTACCATACTAACGATTTGGGAACCTATTTCATCATGAAGATAAGGAGTTACCAAAGATACAGAAGGACTCTGTAGTTGAGAAAGTCTCAGGGCTATGGACGTTGCACTTTGATGGTGCAAGATGCAAAGTTGGCACTGGTCTCGAAATATGCCTAACATCTCCAAATAATGAGCATATTCTAAGATCCTTCCGCTTTTAGTTTGCTTTCTCAAATAACGAGGCCGAATATGAGGGTCTTGTGCAAGGATTGGGTCTTGCAGAGCGGATGGGTATCAAACAAATAATGGTGTTCGGAGATTCTGAACTTATAAGTAATCAAGTCATAAACACATCTGCTGTAAAAAATGTTCATATGCGATCTTATAGGAAAAGATTATGGGACCTCATTGAAGGTTTCAAAGCTTTTAACATCAACATGGTGCCAAGGGAGCAAAATTCAGCTGTGGATTGCATGGTGATGATAGGATCTAAATTTGATCCTATTTCTGACTTGATGGAGAATGTACACTTTGTACAAGTAATCCTCTAACCATCCATTCCATATAACGATCAAAGATAGCAAGTGTTCAAAAGTGATGAACACATTGCCTCATTCATTCAATAGTCGGGTGAGTTCATCAATCAACTCCAACCAAAGATTGAGGAAGCATACAAAGGACAAATCATTCAATTGAGGTCAAACAAAATTCCAAAAGGGTTGATCAGGCTCAAAAATCTATTCGACTATGATGAGACAAGAAATGATAGGAGGAAATTTGTGGAAAATCAAGAAGACTACACTAACCTTGAGGTCGAAGGCAGAAGAAAACTAAAAGTTGGAAAAGAAGTCCCACAACATGACAAAGATAGGTTGATACACTTCTACGAAGCATACAAAGGAGTCGTAGCTTAGTCTTATGATGACTTGAGGGGATATGATCCTAGAATCATCCAACATACTATTGAACTCATGGAAGGTGCTAAACATGTCCGACATAAACAAAGGCCTATCAATCCAAAGATTGAAGACCTGATGGCACAAGAGCTAGGAAAGCTGATCTATTCAAGGATCATGTTTCCAATCAAACACAACACTTGGGGTATCTAACTTTGTTCCAGTCTGAAAAAATAACGGATAAATTCGTCTTTGTGTTGACTTCCGTGACCTGAATAGAGCATAATTGAGAAATCATTATCCATTGCCTTCCATGGAATCCATTCTATAGACCATGGCAAGTTCAAAAATGTTTTCTCTACTAGATGGCTTCTCGGGTTACAATCAAGTATGGGTTAAAGAAGAAGATTAATATAAAACCACATTCAACACCAAATGGGGAACATTCACATATGCCAAAATGCCTTTCAACCTATCAAATGCGGGAGCTACCTTCCAGTGGGCAATGGATATCACCTTCAGTGAACTAATTAATAAAATAATCCTCATCTATTTAGACAACCTAACTATGTTTTCCAAATCAAAAGATGACCATTTCAATCATCTAGAACTAGTTTTCAAAAAATGTCAAGAGTTCGGGATATCCCTAAACCCCAAAAAGTGTGTTTTCGGCGTGCCACAAAGCAAGCTACTAGGGCACGTAGTGTCCAGAGATGGGATTGCCATTGATCCTGATAGGATAAAGGTGATCAAGGAACTTCCCCTTTCAGTCATCGTTGGGGTTGTAATTCCATTTGTCACAGATACATACCAACCCGAGATGAGCTAGCTTTGCCTCCAATATGTCATGGGCCTTCCTCTTAGTCATGACTACAATCTTGAAGCCTATCAGAGGATTGAAAAATTTCTTCTTCTTTGCCTTCCTACTACAAAACGCATCGTCGATAATTGAAACTTGGCAGAGAACCTCGAGTGCTAGTACCCAATCTGTAAGACATGATGGAAGCCAAAAGGGCTCCCCGGTGAAACTGCGTAGTCAGATGAACATGAATTCCTTGCCCAGAAACCAGTCACATTTTGGAACAAAGCTCTAAATGAACTCAATTTGGTCTGAGTTGAGCCGTAAGATAATGTTGTCTCCTCTTAAATCCTATAGAATCGGATATAAGAAATAATCCAAAAAAGCGTAATAGTCAAAAGTCATAGAGAGAAGGGAAGTCCATGTGGACACCGACTTCCTCTATTGATTTTCATCAAAGATAGAGAGCTCAAAACGCCTCTAGAAAAGGTCAGGATTCTGGTGCAAGAACATATGCATGAGGAAGGATGGGAACCTGAACCTCCGTTGAAGCTTGTATTCTAAAATTTGGCTGAGCATCTCTTGCACAAGAAATTCAGTGAAATC